>OY728161.1:330727319-331977319 GCA_963277665.1 Viscum album
CACTTTTTATGAAATGAGACATTCAATGAAGATCCCAAGAAAAAATTTAAAAATTCGACGGCACAATTTCTAAAAGGGTGGAAGAATGTAACACCCCATGATTTCATAGTATGTTATTTTCTTTTAAGTAATTCAATAGCTTGCACTGCACACACACCGAGTTCGAGCACACCATGACTTACCAAAATAGTCGTTCAAAAGAGGATATGAATAGTATTAATTGAATTTTGAATTTCATATACTCCATATAATTTTAGAATACATATTATGTGTTGTTCAAACAAAATATAAGAACAAATTCATTTTTTCAGATAAAGGAAGTATTTTTCGTGAAAGGAAATTTTACCATCTTTTAATGGAAACCCATTTTTAAAACCAATATTTGATAGTTTTATATATACAATTTAATGAAATTAAAATTATTTTTTAGATTCATGACATAAAAATTTATTTCGGATAAATATTTGAATCTTTTCTAATAAATATCATATTATGGTGAATACTAAAAATTACAAAATTTTATTTGAAAATTTTTTTTTAATCGAAATAATTTAATTTGTTAAATTATTTATTTTAATGTTTTGTAAGTATAATTATATTATATTTTTATCAATTAATACAATTTTGGTCATTAAAGGTAGTTTCACATTTAAATTTGACATAAACACATGTCCATCTTTTGATAATTTATACTTTTGGAAAACCCGCTTTTCGGTTTTGACAACAAGAATTAACTTTAAATTCATTAATGAAACATATATGTTATGAATTTGGTAAAAAATAATTCATTTTTTAATTCGGAATATCATAATTATCTTTGGGTAAATTTTTGTAATATTTCTGAAAAAATAAAATTTTGATGAATAGTGAAAAATACTACGTTATTGTTTTAAACCGACTTTTTATTTAAATAATTATTTATTTTACATAAATTTATTTTATGTAAAAATGAATATATGATACCTATATAAGTTCAATGTAATTAATTGGAGTCATTTTATAATAAAATTATATTTATAAAATTTTATTGATCTTTTTACCGTCTTTTACCCACCTCCTAAGAGCATTTGAAAATTTGTATAAAACATAATTTTACCGGTTTATTGAGTTTAATTTCAAAAATCTGAAAGACAAGGTTAATATCAGTAAGAAAAATTTAGTTCAATATGATGAAAATAATTTTTGATGAATAGTAACTTTTGAATTTTATTTACCATGGTTTAAAGTAACTAGGGTAATTAAGAGTAAAATTTATATCATAATTACCCTAACACATGTCCAAATTATATTGGATAAGTATAATTCGACCAAAAAAACTTAATAAATAAAATATGAACCTATTTGGTCTATTTGGATTAGATTAGGACATTTATTATTATTTTATTTAAAGAAGAGTTAGAAGAGTTAAATTTAATGTTTAATAACTAAATCATTTTTAATAAAGGGTTACACACAATATGAATTCGACTATATATATTCATTAGAAAGATAAAAAGATTACTTGCATAATGGTATTTTATTTATAATTTTTAGACATTATATAATTTTATTTATTTATGATAAAATGATGATACATAAATTAACGTGTTAATGAAATATTAAAATAAATGATATTATAAATATTCAAATAAATGTAAATTGAGACTTTTTATGAATTAAAATAATTTTATATGTTAATATGACATGTTAGGGTTGATTAATTATATTTTATTTGAAGTGATAACGTTTTTATGGATTTAAAAAAAATCAAATACTCAATAGTGTCAAAATAAATATAATTGAGTTTTTAAAACAAATATTATATTATTAATTGATTTAATATTATTAAAATTCTATTGTTCAGCCAAAGGACATAGATAAGGTTATATATATTAATAATTAACCACAAGGTATTCACTTTTCCTGTTATGGTATGTTTATTAACCATATTATTTAAAAACTACAAAGAGATATGGTAAATGCAAAACTATTTAACAAAGAGTTCAATCTAAAAGATAAGGTTAATATGATGAACTAAACCATTCTAAAACCTATTGGTTAAGAGGTTTTGGACCCATCCCCACCTTATCATTTAAATAATTCATTTTTGAGCCATTAGAAACCGAAAAAGATTTTATTATAAAATAATATTTCATGCTTTTCCAAAAGTGACCCTAACCTCCCTGATAAAAGGGGACTTCCACTTCTGTTAATTTTACACCTTCAAATCCTTTCCGCTTGGCCAAAACCTGCCCAAATATCCTCCCAAATTTACTCACTTAATCCTATATGCCTTCATTTAGATAGAGAGCAATCATATGGAGCCTTTTGATCAAATAAAAAGGAAGAACCCTAAGAAGAGGTAAATATTTCATCACCTCTTTCAAGTTCTTTTCTTCTCCCACTTCCTCTTTCTTTGCTGTTTAAATTATAAAATAATAACTCCAGTATATTATATATACATTGATTCTATTATAAAAATGGTACAACCATATTAATTATTTTATCCATCATAAAAATGACAATGTCACCGTACGTGCGTAGGTACAGATTACCGTCTCCACGTGGTGGTGTTGTTTGTTATCCAAATAGTTCATTATTTGGATGGGTATAACAATGAGTATAACTGATTTAAATAATAAATATAAAATGTTAATTATTCTGTATATATGATATAACATCTAATTACATACTATTTATCCATCAATATAATAATAATGTAGCTCATGCCTACGTACGAATTACCGTCTCCACGAACACGTTGAGATTCATTCCCCATCGTAATAATTCAAGAATAATTTTAATTTTATGATTAAAAAATAATTTTTATGAACAGAATATCATTCTGTATATGAATCAAATACATGCTATCCATAAAAAATATGACTTACGTAACAGAGTGTATAATAGAAAATAGATTAGTTAACACCAGAAACTATGATACTACTATAATATTAATTACAAAGAAATAATAGAGGATCATATAAGATATCCTAATTATGTATATATTTCCTGTATAATTTAATAAAAATTATTTTACTATTATACAAGATTTTAACATACCTTCTTCCAAGGAAAAGTAGTAGGTAAGGGGTTTTCATCTCTCTTCTTATTCCTGTGAGATTCATACAATACTGCCACTATTTCCTTTTATGTGGTGTATGTACTGACCCTGATTGTATTGTTTGTGTAATATATTTTAATTTATTTGTATTTAAATCATCATTTTATGATACTTATTCATGGGGTGTATGTTTTGTAAGGTACCAAATCGGTAAGGGAATTTCCAATTTCAATTTCCACTCATTGGGCATTACACAAACTTCATTGATTATTTTACTCCAAGATTATGTGTGAAATCACTATTTATTTACTTATGTAGTAATTTAACCCCCCCCCCTTGTGTGGATATAATTTTTATACACATAATCACTCCATTGACATATTTTCAAATCATCGATATAAACTTGATAGGAGTAATTTTAACTCAATTTCTATTCACTGTGTTAAACATCCATGTAATTGGTGTTGTTTTTCTATGAATATATGTGAATATCCTCTAATTGATTTAAACTAAATATCCAGTCATATTGAGTGTATTTATATTTTTCACACATAATTATTTTATTTATTTACCCTTAACCTAATGATATTATCTTTATAAAGGAATTCATGTCAACTTACATTCCATTGAGACTTCTTTGTTGTTATACGCCAATTCACTTATCTTTGGTGTATATACTATACATTGACATAGTATATCATGACACCCTTCATTCTCATGATATTATAATGTTTTTATTACCTCAATTATTTGTATTCAAGCATCAATCATTTGGTTAATAACTCTATCTAAAATATCATTTTAGATATTTTAAAAATTTATTCTTCTAAATCATTCTCAATAATGTCCATGATTTACATATATTTTTGTGGTTTTATTTATATTGAAATTAAAGTTTTAAAATTTAAATTCCTTTTAAAAGCTTTAAACTGGTATGTAATACTTTGATTCAATTATATATTTTAATCAAAATCTTGATAAATAACGATACTTTTAAAAGTTTTCCTGAAAAAGGGATATTTCCCTCAAAGATTTTTACTGATCATTTTCAACTATGTCAACATCCTTTACGAGATATTAATATTGATCAGGTTGATTTATTATGATAATAATATTCAATGCTGTATTGAAGGTTTTGTGACATGTTTGACTGTGGGTGTGTTATTTTTGTACCATTCATGGTTTATAGATAATGTATTGACATTTCCTATGCTAGTATTATTATGAATGTTTATGTTAAGTTTAAACCTTTTCAAATGAGGAATGTATTGGATTTAGTAAGTGATAGTTGTAGCTCGCTATATATCCTTGATGCATCGGTAGATCTCAAGAGGCAAACTAGTTTCTTGGCACATGGCCTTGAAAAAATTGTATTTTTAGTATTGGAACAAGGCCTTGACTATGTGGTTATGAAGTCTGGCATTATGCATTCCATCATTATGAAAGTGGCTATTTATATTGAATGTGATTATTTGACTAGTAGAATATATATATGAAAATATAAAGGGAATTTTTTGATATTATCTTTTCAATATTATGTTGAAGTTCAAGTTTTAAAGGCTTTTGTTTTAGTCTTATACATTGCCTTAAATGGTTATTAATATTTATGAATGTTTATGCTATATTGTTATCCTTATTGAGCATCTGAGCTCACCCATTTCTATGTTTTATTTTTCCTAGGATTTGAAGAAGAATTTTATGGTTGACCTGCAGGGATTGTCTAAGGATATAAATGTTTTTAAAAAGGGGAAAAATGATGTTGATGTTTTTATTTCATGATGTAATGTAAAACATATGAGTGTATCTAGTACTTCCAAGGCTACTAAACTGATCATCCGTTTGGGACATGATTCATTGTGTAATGCCAATGTTATGTAATAATGAACCATCTCTGGGTTACTGGGGTCGGGGCATTACATGAGAAGGTTTTATGATCTGTATTAATGTATTGAGTATGGGATAGAGATAAATCATTTTACAAAATTATATTATTACTGATTATTCTTGAGAAACATTGTCCAACTCATTATTTGGTGTTAGAAGTGAAAATATTTTCATTAAAAATGTATTTTTATTATCTTTATTGTGAAAATTTGATATATATACTCACGATACATTCATAAGGTGTATATTCACACAAAAAGTGATAAATATGTTCTAAAAGTGGTTGTTGTTGGTGAAGAAATATTTTTTCTGCACAAAATATTACCACCCTAGAAAGGAAAATAAGGTGGATGATGTCATATATTAGAATGAATATACTATTTAATCCACGATAAGAATTTGAAAAGATCGAATAATTAAAGATATTTAGAATATAGACCTTGAAATCACACAGAAGAGAGAAATATCATATCTTTTAGAGGTAATTTTTCAATCATTTATTCATGTTAGGAATAAATAGGTGCAAGAGGAATATGTAGAACTATTAGAGAAGTTGAGGAATATTATTATGTTAAACAGTGAATTTGAAGGAATTAAATGGTTTAGAAATCAAGTATATGTCCCTTATATTCTATATATAAAGATGGATCTATGGGATATAGGTTATTCTTCATATTTCTATATTTATTATTGATGTATGAAGACATATATAGATATGAAATAGTAATTTTAGTGGCACAACATAAAACATGATATTACAATGTATATATCTCAATTCCTCGTATGTTAGGATGTTATGGTTGAGATACTGAATTATAATGGTATATTACAATAACTACCTATACTATAATAGAAATGGGAAAAGTTTACCTCGTATTTGATCATTAAACTCCCCAAAACATCTACAAGAAATTATTCTATTTTAGTTTTAGTTGATAACTTTATTAAGTCATCACATTTCACCATAATTATAGAATAATTATCGACTGATAAATTTCTATGATATATTTTATTAAATTTTTAAGCTTTCATGGTGTACAACATTATATTATATGTAATTGGGATTTTAGGTTTACCTTAATGTTCTAGAGAAGTAACCAATAAGAATGGAATATGTAGTTGAAAATCAGCACTTCATATCATCCTCATGAATATAGTAACTATATGTAGACCATTTTAACCCTATAAAACATGTTTATAGAATGTATTATGGATTAAATATATGGTTTCGTTCAAAACCTTTCTAAGGTAATGTTTTATTACAACAATAATATTCACCCAATCATTAACATTGATCCTAATAATGATTTATATGAAAGGAATTACATAACAGTAATTTTATAGGATGTATTTTGAGAAAAAATCTACTGGGATCTGAGATATATGATTTAATTATAGAGATTATATATTCATTTATTAGAACATATGGGTAGCATAGAGTCGATAGAAATTTTATACTTATAATTTTATGAAAAATATATAATTTTTGAATGATGATAACGTATTATAATGAATATTTTCTAGGAATAAGGGAATGAGAGTTAGAATTTAGGGTAATATGATCCCTAAATATATATTAGTGCTTAGAAATTCTTTATAATATTAGAATAGTTTCTTATTTATTGGAACTTCAACTGAATCTCTATTAATAAGGTGATGTGTTCCATATATCTTTCCCAAGGAATTACATACTTCATTCTTCACATATAATTAATTTAGACTTTATAGTAAAAGATAATGATCTAACTAATGAGTAACATTTTATGTATACTCCACATCAAAGAGCGTTTTTTCAGAATAATCCCACTCACAATGTAAATTTTTAGCTTTGGAAGGAAAAATTGGAGGAATCAATCTGTTAACCCAATGATCTTATGACGGTGAGGTATACTCAAATGTTTGCATCAGTGTAATTTAATTTAAAGAGAAAATTTTTTATAAGGGGGGTATAATGTTACACCTCTATATTATATGACATATTTTTCTTAAAATTATTTTGATGTATTTGATTTCATGTTTTACATGTAACACCGAGATTAAACATAATATGATATACTATTGAAATATTATTATTATATGTTCTATGTAAGGAATATATATTTTATAAGTGTGTATAGAATAGATTAAATAAATTATGAAAATTTACTATTTCCTCATATAGAAAATGAACTGATTAGTTATAAGTAGGTTTGAAATGAAAATAAATGTGTTTAAAAGAAAAAGAGATGTTTTTCAGAATTTTTTATGATGGTAATGTGTTTTTCACTTAATAAATTACATTAATAATTATTTATGCATTATTTTAATGAAATTTTTATATAATATATTTAATAAAATATTTTTACCATTCATTTCAGGGTTACTAGTATGAATGTAAGATGATGAAATTTGTTTTTTTCTTAAAATGCATTTGTATAAAAATGGTTTTCTTTGTGTTTTCAAATTTATTTTAAATTAATTTTCTTCCATTTATAGTAATGGAATTATATATATATTTTCTATAATTAAAATTAAAATTTATAAATTTCATAATGATTCCCCAGTAATTCATGACCAGTACATATAGTAATAGAGGAAGAAATTTATTACTACAGAAAATGTTAAAAGATTTAATGCGACATTAAACCCAATATCTAAGGATTTAAATGGCCTAAAAAAATTTCAAAATCCTATTAAAAAATTATTTAAATATTAAGAAATCCTATATATGAACTTTATACACATGGTAGCCAATTTTCCATGATATTTACATTATTACGTCTTATTATTCGTAATAGTTACTTGTGTTCCACTCCCTTCACCTATAAAAGGGAACCACATATCCTATATTATCCACACCACTTTAACCCCTAATCTAAATAAATATTTGAAAAAATATTATCAAAATATCTATATCTATGACCTCAAGGTTTTGTTCTTCCCAAAATACCCATTCAAGAATCATTACAGGGCTTCTCAAATCATGATAACCAAAGATGAGTTGTATGTTCATAAGGATATTTTTCAGGTTTATTTCTTTTTAAAAAGAGTACAAATGTTATTTATCCAAATTAAAATGTTAAAATAAGTATCATAACCTTGATTGATTTTTTATATTAATGGTATATCCATTTTATATCTCCATCACATCCATTGGAAAATGAAAACATCACTCATGCGTATGTGTGTACTACCTCCTACACGAAGCGATTTGATTCATTTGATTTTTTATATTTACATGGATAGTTATAAGAATAGATTTAATAAATATTTATTATATTTGTTATATTAATATGATTAATTAATGTATAATTATTAATTATCTTAATATTGTTTCATTTATTATAAAGTGGAAAGATCACTCGTGTCTTCGTAGGAACTACCATTTCCATGAAGTGATGTAATTAATTTGTCTTCACAACATTATAATAATTGTATGAAATGTGTCTATAAAAGAAAAAATATGATTCTATTGAAATTAATAATATATTATATATTTTGAAACCATTATAAAGGTATAATCATGAGATCCATCAAACTGAAACTTCCATAGAAAACAATTATTTTTTTCACCGGAATGTTCATTTCAATGAAGAATTGTCAATAAAAAGATAATTGGAAATTATAAATGAATGATAAAAGGAAATTCTTATAACAATATTGTTTTTAAGTATATTTATAATAAATATATATTTTCTATATAATATATTTTAATTCATAGAAATCATGACAAGACTGAGGGATAGTGTTTATGTTATAATATAATTTGTTATCAGTATTGTCTGTGTTAAATTTTCAATGAGGGAAAGAATTTACTAATTATATTTTAAACCAAATATATTTTATTACAATTTGGTTATTTTTCTATAGTTTTTCATTTTTATCACTCTATTTTTTATATAAAATTATTAGGAATTTCTTTTTAAGAAAGGTTTACTATATTTTTTCTTTGATTTATGAACCTCTTCTTCAACATCACTGTTCATTAATTTTTTTCAAGAATATTTGTTTATATTATAAAATAATTATTTAAAGTCATGTTAAAAAATATTTTAATTTCTTCTAAAATTTATAAATTAAATCCTTGTGTATTTTTCTTAATGAGGTACATTTGGACTATTGATCAAGTTTTTTAATAGAATATACATTTTTACATTTACAGAATGAACAAATTATCCCACCATCATGATTTGTTTATTTGAATATTTTTTAATGTTTCCCAGAGTTATTTTCAAGGAATTTTTTTTTCATAAAAGTCAATAAACATTTATTTTCTAAATATAACAAACAATGAGTCATTTTCTTAGTTTCCAATGAAATGTTCAAATGATTTTTAATTGTATTTTTCATCCATGTCAAAATAATTTGATGTTTGTTATTCTTATAATATAATGATAATACCCATGTTATTTTTTAGATAAATTATTATTATGTGATATTAAATTATTTATGAATTCTTTTTCTTTTCTAGGGGTTATTCTATAATTACATAATCTATGATTTTTATGTTATTGAACAAAAATGTATGGTTATCATTATTTAATTGGTTGGTCCATTAAATACCTATAATTAATTGGGTAATGATTGATATCTCATCATATAATATGGACTGGAATGGGGGAGTCATCTGAATTTAGTGTTGGTCCTTTTTTACTATGATAGTCTTGGGAGTGAAATATTAATAAGGAAATTATAGAATGGGGAGTGATCCCAATCTACTTAGGGTCTTTTTCCAATATGATTGTATTAGGAATGAACCATTACTAATGAAATTATTTTCTATTATTAAGATTGTTCCAAAATTACCATGACATGTTTTTATGCTTATGATACAGTCTCATGGATCATGCTTGATTAATGATTACTCCTCACTCTAATGATTCATGTCTGTGGAAATGCTAAATATTTTTGACATAAATCATGATTTATGATATTGTAAAAATTAGGTATGATCATTTTATGTTATAATTATGGTCTCTTACTATAATTATTATCTTATTGTTATATATGATAATCAATTGATATATAGCTTCTATACCCTTATTAAGAAGCTAATATCACCATTATTATGTTTCAAATTTCCCTAGGTTATGAAAAAATGGTTTATGTTATAAATTTATAAGAACGGTACCATGAAAGAAGAACATTGTTGGAGTTGTTCGAGATATATAATGAAATAATTTAATTTTGTATCTATCCTGGAAATAATTGAAAACGTTACAATATTGGGTCCTGTACTATTGTTAAATATATTTAATAATCATATAAAATAATGAAATAATTTTTATGCTATACTCAAGTCTCCTTAAAATTGGATCTCAGGATTGGTCGACTTAGATTCAATATGCGGTTGGACCAACTCTCATAATAAATTGGATTCTAGTGGATACATATAATCTAATAGAATATCAATATTTTATAGTATATTGGAATGAACATCTGGCCAATGGAGGTATGTATCCCCTTTCAATCTACACCTACAGTTGGTTGGATTCAATGATCAATCAAGAGGCAAGTCAATCAAAATGAACTTGTTTTTTTATTAGTTATTTTTTTAATTTTTATCATAGTCTCCCGAAAATCATATTTCAGTTTATCATTAGATATATTCAATCCAAAATGAATGTGTTGTAGAAACGAAAACATGTTTTATATAAAACTATTCCTTTTCGAATTATTACCTTTTTTCAAAGTGAAGTTAGTCATCATGAAGACATGTCATCAGCCAACCTAACGCTTAAAATTAGGTGTTTTATGATTTTACCATGATCATATTAACTATGAATGATGGTTACTCAGGATTGTGTGGGTTTTTTTGAAGTGTTTTTTTGGTTTAAAATGATGTATCATAGTTACATAGAGTTGTATCCTAGTTTAAAAGAACTTGATTCATGATTGAAAAAATTTCATTTGTCATTTATTCTATCTTAATTCAAGGTAGATAAATCCAAAATAATACTCAATCCTTCAATAGTGAACATTATAGTTTTAGTGGAGGATTTATTCAATTCTCTCTAAAATTGAATACAATAGTTGAAATCTGATTAAATATCCATTAAAAATGTAATTCCAATTCTAAAAACCAATGAATGGATTTTCATTTAAATCCAATAGTGATAAAAACACTTAAAATTAATATTTTCAAAATTTAAGAAATAAAGTTGTGGATTATGAAATGTATTAAAAAAAGTTGTTCTTTGGTTTAATCTAGATTCGATGTAAATTTCAATAAAAATGTGTTTCAAAAATAGGGAAATATTTTATCTAACTATTCCTCCTATCTGGGAGTTCTAATTAATGTGGAGGTATGAATTAACTAAAATTACCATCAAATAAATTATCATACATAACAAAGTGAT
Source organism: Viscum album (assembly GCA_963277665.1). Taxonomy (NCBI): domain Eukaryota; kingdom Viridiplantae; phylum Streptophyta; class Magnoliopsida; order Santalales; family Viscaceae; genus Viscum; species Viscum album. The sequence goes on from OY728161.1 coordinate 330,738,585, forward strand.
TTTTAGAGGAAATTGTTTAGAGAATCCATGTCAAGGATTCATGGAAGATGATACGACATACATCTAGATCAAGAAACTAAGTGTTAATGAAATGATATGGTAATAAATATTCCATGAAACACTCTATGTATAGGTGTAGCCATAACTCAAAATTAGAGGATAGGGTTTAAGGAAACAAGACACTAGAGTACTCAGGAAACAAAGTATTTTAAATATAGTAGTTGATGGATAGTAGTATTTTATAAAATAATAGGAGATATTTAAAATTAATAAATTTAAAATGTCTAAATCATTAATCAAGATAAATTTAAACATATTATATTGTTTTATTTTATATAAAAATGACAAGTAATAACCTAGAAACACTATTTTTAATGTTACAATATGAGAAGATCCTACCCAAAACTAATTTCCAAGGGTTATATAGGGGATTTAACATTGTGAAATAATATGAAAGGTAATTGTATATGATGGAGTCCACACTACTCGATGATCCACCATTGGATGAAAGTGTGGGAGGAAACAATACATACTATAGAGTCATTGTTGATGAATTTTATTTTTAAATCACAATTCTATCATGAATGTGTGATGAGTTGAAAATATGTATGAGGTTATGTATGGGTATACAAAGACGTCTTATCTTTGAGAAGTTTCCAAGGAGAATTTTATGTATGAAATGGGTGATATTATCACATTCTTACATCCATATCGCCAAATTACTCCAATTTTTTGAGGAATATAAAACAATTTGTTTAGAAAAACCACTTTAATTTCTTTTTCATATTGTTAAATTAGTTTATAAGAACATAAAGAGTGATAAATATTTAGTTCATATGGTGAATAAGAAGAATGACACTTCAAAAATACTATTAAAACTATGACACCAAAGATAACTTCACAATTTCATTATAAGAAACCATAGATAAAGAGTGAGAAAATAATATATGAGTCTATTTTTCTAATATGTGTAAATTTATGTCACTGGGATGATAAATTTCATAGAAATAAAGAAGAAGAAAGTATAATCTTATACTTCAAGAATATTCATCACTATTTGTAATATTTTTTATTACCATAATATTAGATATAATATGTGACATACATATCTATATCAAAACATAGGAACTAATTATGTTTATAAAAATTAAAATAAGTAAGGATAATTCCCATAGTAGTTAAGAAATAGTTATTCCTTTAATAGTGATGATAAGAAAATGACTTTTATATTTCAATACTGATTAATTATAGTGTAACTATATTTCTGTATTGAGAATTTATATGAAAAGACAAATAATTTTAATAAATAATAAATTCCATTTGTTAAAAATTTTAATTATTTATTTTATGGAATCATATTTAAAATAATAAATTTTTGTAAATTTTCAATCAGAAAAGAAATCATTTTAATCTAACGAAATTTGTATGATCCTGAATTTTTATAAGATTTGTTTTTGTTGTTGTTTATGACTAAGTATCTTCTCTTCAGACAAATAATTTTTTCCTAAGTTCATGAAGAGTCTAGGGGGTGTTACGGGGCTGCAGGATAAGAATGATATGGGAAAACGAGATTTTTGGGTATGTTGAATGATTTGCCCACGGTTAGTGTAAACCATGCGAGGGGAAGGACTAACCATGCAACTTGAGATAGTGGCATTTCACATGGTTGGAAAACAATTTTTAAACCATACATACCTCCCCAAGTAACCTTGAAACCCATATTCCCTTATCCAGTGTCTTGTGTATGGTTTGGAAAACTGTGTAGGTATACCATACACCCCTTTAAAATTTGAATAAATTTACAAAATTTCCATTTTGGTATTTTTTTAGTCCCACTTAATTTCTCAACAGTTTCCCACCTCTATACCCTAATGAAAAATGAAATCAACTCAAGATTTCCAAGGCTGGATCTCCTTTGATTCTTTGATGTTTGGACTGCCATTGGTGGCGTATTGAAGCCCTGAGCATGTCTAATGCTCCTATTGCTTTTTATTTTCCAGATTTGGGTTTTAAGATTCTCTCATCTTCTTATGAATCCCAAAACCCTATTTTTTGGTGGAGCTCAGACTGGGTCTTCAAAAGGTGTTTGAATCAAGATCTATGTCCACAATTAACTGTGCATTCATCATTGGATTTGTGTTAGGTGGTGTAGAAGTTTTATCCTATTGTTTTGTTATATATTTGTTCATGTGTATTGAGATATTTCTTACCACTTGTAGTGAATTTGATACTTTGAGCACTAATCTGTAAAAAGGTTGGATATTTAATGATTTAGCCTCATCTTGATCCCTATGGTATGTGTTGAGTATTTTTATAACTTTTTAGGGACACTCATGGAGTGCGATGACTTTTATGATCATAGAATTGATGTTGTTTAGTGTAGAGTGGACGTGTGATAATTTAAATCCCATTTTAAACACGTTAATATGTTTAGTTGAGTTGAAAATATAATATTTACTAGGTTTAGATAATTTCATAAGGGGGTTTTGGAAAGAATTGAAAGTGGGTTAATTTGGTTAATTGTGATTGTTTCAAAATGTTTTATTAATTTTGTTGAAATAATAAACCTGATTAGTATATATGTAAATATGAACTTGTTAAATTGGAAATGGATTGTGATTTAGAAATATGTAAATAGTCACCTAAATTAATTGATGAATATTTTGAATGGGTTATTACATTGTAATTGTGGGGTATACCTAATGGGTTTAATGTAATAAAGAGGTTGGGAAATGTGAGATAATAATTTTACATGAAATGCACAAGTGGGAAAATACTTTTTAAATGAATGTGGGATAAACAGGATAATGTATAATAATTGGAAAAAATTGGCTAATGTATTGGAATTAATGATTACATATAATGGGTTAAGGCATGATAATGGGAATTTGGCTAAACAAATATGTAATTTAAATGGAGAATGTGTTAATCTGTTATGGAATTGTCAAAATTCCCATATTGTAGGTTATATAATGTAATTTTTACGTACTTGGATTATGTTTGGTTGGTGATATGGTATTTGTGGTTCATGGATATATGTAATCATGTGCACATGGCTTGGTAGTGTGGGGTATTGGATGAGGATCTATGACAACATATTGAGTTGGGCTGAGGCACAAAACTCCGCCCCACCTTTCACGAGTTAGAGAAGGGGACCAAGCTCTATTCCAAAAATGGTTTCATTCCACCCAGACTCAGGCTTCAGGGTGAGGATAATGTGTCTGTTCTGATGAGATTATCCCTAGTGAGATAGGGACTTGACATATTACCTTATACGGATTGATAAATGCCTTAAACCCATATGTGAATAACATAAATTACTAACACATGGAACACTTGTTTATAATCAATTAAGTAATGAAGATGATATAAATGATCTAAATGATACAAAGGAAAGAAATGGTTAATATAAATATCATTAACTAATCTCACATGAGTTTTATTTTTTTATTTTTCATTTATATAATATTTTTCATGCACTATATGTTAGATTGGATATTTGGTAGACATCATTGGTGGTGGATTAAGGAGTTGTAATCACACCCTGCTCGGGCACTTTGGGGTTCCTGAGCAAATGTCATACTTGTAGGTCAGGATAAGTGAACGATACCTATGATTGGGAGATTATTTGGGCTTGGGATGTTCATGGATGAGCTTTCAGACTTGGGTTGAGTACCATTTTTGGTATTTTCGTAGTTTGTAATTATTTTGGGTTTTGTTCACATAGCACTATTTATCAAGGAATGACATATTTCACAATTGGCGACAGTTTATACCCTGTTTGGGCAGCGATTGGTTATGCATGATTTTCATTTCTACATAGTGTTTCTGCTATTTTATTTGGTTATCTACTATGTATTACTCTATTAATTGAGGGTATAGTCTCCCCATGTGATTTATTAGAACCTTACCATTAGTCAGTAACCTCTGTCGTATAGAGAGCTACACTTTCGGTCATATGACAACTCATCTCGGTGGACCAGTTTAGTGGATCTCAAGTAAGGGACGCTACATAGTGGTATTAGAGTTGGTTTTTTCTATGGTATTGTTAAAATTTATGGTATACCTGAGGCTAGGATGTTTTAGTTCTTTCTAATGATTTCTTTCATAGGTGTATCTAACCCATGAATGAGAGAAATTCCAAGTCACCCATGGTGGGAATTGTTGTTCTTGATGTGTTTCATTATGGGTGAATGATACTTCTCCATTAGGTGGCCCACTTGTTGTGTGATGTGATGGTTTTATGATATTTTACATGTGGCTGGAATGGTATAAGAATGTGCATTCATGGATCATTTTAGGAACATAAGGATATAGGTTCTGTGCATCATGATCGGAAAACATGGGATGGGTGTGTGGGACTTAGAGAGTAGAGTGAATTTTACTTCCATGAAAATTTGAAGAAAATGGTGTCTAATTATGGTTACATAGTTTTAAAATAAATATAATGCAATTAAATAGGTATGGAATAGTGTGTATGACGAAACATTATAACCATGTTAAAATTTTGGGTTGTGATAAATTAGAAATATTGAATTGCATCTAAAAGGGAGAGATATTAAAATTTATGGTAAAAATACTTTATGAGTTTTCTTAAGGAAACATAAATGTGTTAAAATCATGATTGTAAAAAGTTGATAAATGGGGAATGTTCCTAATAGAAAATATTTTTTTTGTCAAAGAGGAAATGGATTAATAATTTATTTGATGAATAAATTATGACTAAGTAATATGTTTTACCATATATTGACCATGACCCATAGAATGTATAACATAGGGTAGTGTTATTAGTGTGGTGATGTATGATGGGATAATGTATGTAGAGTGGGTTGTTTAAGGCTGATATTGTAAGATATTTTCCATATGTGGTTTAATCCTTTCGATCATTCATCATAGTGTTTGTTTAGGAAAATACATTGGATTATGGTCATGAATAAGGTAGGGAGTTTCAAAGAATTAGGTGAATGGGGAGTTTAAAATGTGAATGCTTGAGTTCAAATATATAGAAGTTAATTATGAATGGATGTATGGTTATGGAACATTTTGGTGAACTTCGTATTGGGTATTCCTTATGTTGTTGATTTGAACCTTATTTGGGTCATTTAGAGTAGCGAGAGTGACCTAGTTTGAGACCATTTATTTGGGTTGTGAGGACCTAATGGTTATGATATGGCATATGAGATGTGATTTGGACACCCTTGGTAGGGTTGTGACATTTGGGTCCAAAAGAAGTATTCATTAATGCGAGTGTGGAAACTCTCGTGGGTCATGACCCTGTGGAGTGCATATTGGAACTCAAGGATGGTGCCTCTATTTTGGTGACCTTGTGAGTAGGGACCTCAGGAGTTGCGTTTTGGATCCTAGAGAGGGTGTTTGGATCATAGTATTGATGAATGTTTAGAATTACCTTTGGTGTCGAACCTAGAATAAATGGTCAATTGGTGTGTTAGGAATAGTGCATATCAGAAGAGGGGTGAGGGTGTCATTCATGAACTTTTATTTGATAGTAACATGATTTTTATGGTTCTGAGAGAGGGCCAATGGATTTTCTTATCATGATTCCAATTGATGAGGTTTGTATCATTCAGCCTAAAAGGTCACCTATAAGAGAAATGAGATGGGGTTTATAGTGATTTTTATTTGTGTGTATCCCAAGTGGATGTTTTGGATTTTACTATAGGACACATATAGTGTTTCCTAGTATAGGTTTAGACTAGAGGGATAAGTGGAAAGGTTTATGTTTTGGTGATGCAACTCCAGTTGTGGCTGCACATTGATAATTTCCAGGGAATCAAGGGTGACCTCATCGGAGGCTAGCCCTATGATGAAGGCGCCTTAGAATATAAATCATGAGAGATTCTCTAGAGGTGTAATCAATGCATATGAGTACAATCATCTTTCAGAGAATGGTATGATTGTTCCATGGGTTTTCAGAAGGAAATCTATGTGATTGTATAAGGTTTTAAGGTTTTTTTCGAAGGGTTTTATCATGAAGATACCTAACCCATCTATTTTAATGACGACTAATGGGGACCTTGATGTTTTTCTAGAGGAATATACATGGGTGACTAAATAGATATTATACAATTTTGTTTTGGATGTGACGCCCATGGTGAGGGTGGTCATGTGGATGAGCCTATTTGTGTGAATGTTTTGGTCATTGGGTGAGATGTACAGAATTCCAAGGGGATTATGAGGTTGGTTGGCCAAGAGTTATATTTAGGAGAGTAAGTGGAAGATGTGCAATGCTTAGGTTATGGATGTCTTATTCGAAATAAATTCGATAATACTATGGTAATTGGAATGTGAGAAACCACAAGGGTTATAAAGTTGTCTAGATGTGGGCACACACTACTAAAGTGTGATTTCGATTGGGATGAGCATATATAATTCTCCATTAAACTAAGGAATGAGTAATGTTTATGCGAGAGGCCATTGCTTTGATTGGTGTGGTGGACCATTGTGTTTTTATTTTTCACTATTTGGGATATATGCAAAGAACTTGAGTGGTATGTTAGAAGTAGTTCCATAAGAAATGTTGGTTCATGGAAACTTGGTGGATGGCCATGGAATAGTGGTTGGTCTTTGTCATAAATCACCCCTGATGGGTGGTTGTTAAGTGCTAACGAGATATGTGTTGGTAGGGAAGTCCAAAATTCGTTGTATGACATAAAATCCAATTGATAGAGGTGGTTTTAGAATGGGAAAAGATATGGCGGGGTTCTTTAGCCAAGTCTTTTCATACTTATATCTAGTGGAGATCATTCCCAACATATTGACATCATCATGGGTATGATGATAATACTTTGGATTCATGCATAGAAACTTGATGGTGTTTTTGATGGATGGTGACATCATGGAGTTTACGCCCATGGGGTGGTATATGTGGAGCTATATTTTGGTATGTAAACCATGAACAATTCCAAGGTGGGGTCCTTGGGTTGGGAATAATGTCGACAAATTCTATAAGTTCCATTCTCAAAAACTTAGAATGAGTATCAGGTGAGGTGGTTTTGTTGAAATTGGAAAAGTAAGACAACCACAACCATGTTTTTTGGGTTCAACATGTGATCTATGTGTGAGCCATAGTGTTATAAATTCCTTATATAAAATTATGGTAATGACACTACTATTGTAAGAAACGATCTGTTAGTCCTCAATGCGGGGAGGAGAATGTTGTGTTGAAGTAGTGACACTAAAATTCCAATAAATAACATGTGAGTTTCACATTTTCTAACTCAAAGAGGCCATGGGGGCGTTGATTATGGTTGTTGATTTAAAAAAGTGGTGGATTGGGGATCATGGTATTTGCAAATGAAATTCCGAGATAAATGCATTAAAGACATTGAAGGGGTGGTAAGACAGGACAATGGTTTGTGGAATGAGAGGTTGGGTTCTATATCTCCAACTAGAACCAGGATTACACTTAGGTAAGTTAATTTGGGTGGTATTTTAATATATTTAAGTTTGAAGGAACCTTAGCCATGTGATGTAGTGTCATGAAAGTGGTTCACCTAAGTATTCGAGGATGAGTCAGAAGGGGATAACATGACTCAACTAAGAGTAGGGGACATATGTGGAGAGTTTTAAATCACCTTCGGTGGATGTTTTTGGGTGAGAAGTAAGTTCCAAATTTTGTAATGGGTATTAGTGAGAACGTATACCTTTTTATCTAGTTGATTAATTCTAGAAGTTCTTGTGATGGAAATGATTATAGGGATGGTCGAGCTCGATCATGATTGGAGGGAAATGATTCCGTTACGAAGATATTCAACCAGAAGTTAGGGAATAACATTGGTTGGTTTTTTGGAATACTTCCATAGTCTTTAAGTCAGTAATATCCTTGGATATGTGAAAGGGTTAGTTTGTGGGAAGTGGTAGATAGGTATTTAGTTAAAATCTAGTTGGGGGTATTTTGATGAGAAATGGTAAAAAGAAAAGGCTTGGGTGAGCATAACTACCATGAAGTTTAATGTTGTAGGGGAAAGTGCCTTTTGGAAATGAATCCATACTTATGTGAGGTTTGTTTGATCCTAGTCCACATGGGGATGGTGTAGGGATTTACTACCATATGGTATCTATGGTCAGGCTGGACGCCAGTACAAGGAAATGTCCTTATGTGTAATAACCCGAGATTTTATAAGATATATTCTTTTTAATTCTTCCATATCTTCTATTGTATGATACACCAAGATTATCTTGCTCTATAAGCAACACCGTATTAGCTTGAAGTATACGCAACATTATTCTTGGATCGTGATACACACAATTTCATGTTTGTTTGATAGTTGTCATTCAACACAACATTGAGTGTGTATATATATGTATAAATATATTCAATGTATAAATTAAATATTGTTGTATTTTGTTATACGCAACAACAAAGGAGTCGTGCACTACACACAACCCTGACATGGCTTGCATTACACACAATCGCGACCTTCCTCGATAGCGTGTGTTGTATGCAATACCGAGTTTTACTAAAAAAAATATATTATTATAATATTATTACGAACTAGCCGTTATGAATAGTATTAACTAAATTTTGAATTTTATAACATTATTATCCATCTTACACATTTTACAGAACATGGTATAAGAACGAAATAAATTTTTCGGGTAAAATAAGTATTTTTACAGAAATGCAGTTTTGACACCTTTTGATGGCGCACCCACTTTAAATCTAGTTTTTGACTTGTTTATAAGTTCCATTCTACAAAATAAAATTATTCTTTGGAATCAGTATATTAAATTTTACCTTGGATAAATTTTTCATATTGTTCTGATAACTTTCATATTTTAATGAATAGTAAAAACATGCTATATTTTAATTAAAAACAACTTTTTTCATCGTAATAATTTATGTGGTTTTAAAGTATAAATAGAATATATTTTTACCATTTAATATAATTTATGTCATTAGCATTGATTTTACAGTGAATTTGTAGGTTAAATTAATTCAATCTTTTGCAATGTTTTAAACAAAAAATCGTTTTCATTCGACAACAGGATTAATTTTAATTTAATTTCTGCAACTTATGTGTATTGAATTTGAAAAAATGGATTCCATATTTGGAATCAGTGGGTCCAAATTATGTTAATAAGCTACTTTTTATTTTTGGGAATTATGAATAGTAACTACAGTAAATTTTATTTACCATAGTTAAAGGTAAATCGGGTAATTAAGGATAAATATAATATTATAAAATTACCCTAACACATGAAAAAATTATATTGGATGGATAAAAGTAGACCCATATCACTTAAGGGTCGGATTAGATTCATTTTATGGACTTTTGACCCTGAAAATAATTTAATTATTATTAAAACCAAAGAAAGTGACAACATGTCACTCTCTTAAATCTTATAAGTATAATAATTTTAATTTAGTAATAAGCATCATAAAACTTCGAAAATGAATAGTCTCCAGAAATATAATAAAATTATCTACATCATGATAATTTATTTATAATTTTTAGAGATTATATAATTGTCATTAATGGTGATACATTAATGATGCATAAATTATTTATTAAGTGAATAATCAGTAATATAGTTTTTATTGAAAAAATAATACCCATTAAAAGTCCCAAAAACATGACCAAAACTTATTGTTAGTGTATATATATACCATAGTCATATAATTACCTAATATATAACCGTTTTGAGTCTTATAAAAGTGATTGTGACACTTATATTATTTTATTTTAAATGATGCCAAAGTTGTCACCTTCATAATTTAATAAATGTAACAATTTAAATATTGTGATTTTAAGATGATAAATTCGAGTGAATGAATTATTGTGAAAGGTAATATATTTATCGTCATCATATGATTTTATTTTTAATTGTTATGCAACAAATATGTATATTAAATAATTATACAAAAATGTTGTAGTAATTATTTTATTAAGAGATAAACCAAATAAATGGTTTTAAAAATAATAAAATAAATATTATATGGTCTATTTAATGTGATCCACTAATTTTCTAGATACATATGGCCTTTTATGAATCTATTAAATCTTTTATTTCGAACATATATTCTGTATAAATTTTATTTAAATTGATATAAATGAATAGTGTCAAAATTGACACTATTGTTATTTTATAAAAATAACATATTATAAAATTGTTTACAAATCACAAAAATATTTAAAAATTATAAATTTAAATTTACATGGTCTAAAATGTTATATAGTATCCCATTATGGACAATTCACAACAAATAAGTAATTATTTGTTATAGTTTAAAATTTAGAATGTTATTACCACAAATAAAATTAAATTTATTAAATAAGGATAAATCAAGTTGATAATGTTTAAAATAAATTCCTAAGATGTCTAAATTTTATTTTTTGATGGTATTACAACCCTATCTCATCTAATATTTGGATATGAGTCATTTTGGAAGTTTTTATGTGGGGAGAGATTTAATATAAACTAATATTTCTTATATTTCCAAAGGTGCCCCTCCCCTCCCTTATAAAAGGGCACATCCTCCCTCTCTTCCTCACACCAATTTGAGGCTTCATGCTCGGTCAGCCCCTACCAAATTCTTTTTTACACTTACCTGGAAACATCCTAGAGGTCCTGGTATTCTTCAAAGACCAATTTTAGTGCCCAAAGAGGAGGTCTCAAAGAGGCGCCTCAAAGAAGAGGTAATGTTCGTTACCAATTATTTCAACTTTATTTATTCTACAACTTCTTATTATTTAGTTGTTTAATTATGAAGTAATAACACAAGTATCACTCAAATACTGATATGTTATTATAAGTATGAAACAACCCTATTTCACCATTTATCCATCCTACGGAAAACAAAATCACCGTGCATGAGTACGTATGGAATACCGTCTCCACGCTGTGGTGTAATCAATTTTCCACCACCACCTTACTTGGATGTGTATAATGGTGTAAATAATGACTATATATGATTATTGTAAAATGATATTGATTCTGAAATATTATACATACACTTCAAAACAATTTCACGATCATGGTAATGTTATCACCGCTCGTGCGTACGTACGGACTACCGTCTCCACGACGCGATGAGATATATACTCAATGATTAACCATTCATGAATGATTATAAAGTATATATAATAAGTAATCATGAAATATATGACATAATAATGATACTGGATTTATGTATATATGTTGTCATCTACTTAATTCCATTCAATTCAATAAGGAAACGAAAACAACGTTCATGCGTACGTACGACCTACCGTCTCCATGAACAGTGTATTTCTTTCCATTTATCGATCTATTATATATATGTATATTCTGAATATATATTATATATAAACCATGTTTTACATTCTAGATTTAAGTAACCATGATCTAAGTAATCATATTAATAATTACAAGGTAAAACACGAACGACAAATGAAACGATTTTACCCAAAACGTTACTTTAACATTAATTTTCAAAAGAATGGGTAATATAAAGTCATTAGTGAACCATATATGATATCATAACAATGAATATGATTCTGTAATAAGTCAATGACATTATTTAAATCATTATACAGGATTTTCGGATACATAAGAAGCATATTGGACGTAAGTTAAGGGATAACATTCCCAATCTCGTTCTTATCCGGGATTGTTTATTCATAAGTATTTACTGGGGTTGTTGTTCTCATCCATGTCCATGTTTCCTAAAAATGGTTTCATGTATTTTTAAAGTCTTTTTTATGAATTTTTCACTTTTACTACATGGTATGTATGGAATTTTTCTTTTACGAGGTACTTTTTGACTTTTCCGACAAAAGTACGAGAAGAAGGTTTTTTTAACTTATACTGCACGAACGGAATTTTACGGTTTTATAAAGCCTTATTTTCATGAAGCTTCCTCCAAAAAATTTCATGACTATTTTCAACAAAATCTATTTCTTTTTAAATTTCATGAGGTTTTGTGAAAAGAAATTGATTTTGATGAAGAAAGGATATTTTCCTCATGAATTCATTTTATGTGTTTTATCAAAACCATTTTTCATCTAAGATGACATTATTTCATATGTGTATGTTTCAAGTATAATGCCTCTATGATTTACATGGTTTTACTTTTATTATTTTGAAATGATATCCATTTCTTTTATATGTATTATTTGATGATGGGAGTATGTTTATGAAACCCATTTTATTCGTAGGGTTATTATGAATGATGTATGTTTATTTTGTGGCACAATTAAGAATGATTTTATTATGATATGGGTGGGACCTATATCTACCTACAATTAATTGGGTAAGGATTTATATCTCATGTGATAGACATGGCTGGAACAGTAAGATAATCTGGTTTAGTGTTTCAGGACTGAAACGAGGAGTGAACTCGATTCAGAAAGGGACTTCGTCCACTAAGATGGTCTTGGCAGCATTGCCTTGGCTACAATGGAAATCATAACATGTGCTTAATGGTTTCCACAATTATATTTTTTATTCCCATGCTATTTTATTTTGATTGATGTTTCTTTATGATCTATTCCTTATGTACTTCCATGTATTATGTCATTGATCAAGCTTTTGATTTTTAAACATTACGTTCATGTTTTTAAGTTCAAATGTATATGGTATGTTTTAATTTATCAATGATTACCCTTACTGAGAATTTGAGCTCACCCTTTTTATGTTTTCTTTTCCCCAGGATATAAAGAAAGGTTTTAGGTAAGGAATCAAAAATGGGAAGATCGTTATGGGAGTTGTTGAAGATATTTCAACATGATTAGAAGTTTATAGTCTGAGTTTCCAAAGACACTAAACTATTACGATCCTTATGTGTCTATTTTTGTTATGTATTGAGTATTACAAAAAAGTAATGTAATGTCCATGTACGTCAAGCTTCGGGTCTCTACAGTTGGTATCAGAGGAAAGGTTTAGTCAACCTTTGGAAACTAGGATGCGAAAACGTTAGTGAGATACCTAGAGACATTTCTAAGGTATGTCTAGGGATGTTCCTAAGGATAAGTATACGTATAGGATATAGTCCAAGAACTATGGTAATGATCTTATAATTTAACCTAAAATGTTAGATATTTAGGTTACTCCCCCTTTACTATGTTGTTTTCCCTAGCATGATTTTTTCCTCTCACACTATTCTTTTTGGGTTTAAAAAAATGTCTGGAAACAGGAAGATTCATGATAATGGAGGATATGACGGACAATGGAATGATATTATTCTTGAGAAACCAAATGAAATGGGATTTGGAAGTCCAAACATCATTATTATTCCGAATCAACAATCTCATAATATGATCAATAAACTCAAATTTGGTACGTTTCCTGACACGGCTAATAAGATAAAGATGGAGTTTCATGATGATTATAGAGGAAAGAAAGTTCAATTTCCCCTATGTAAATCATGTGAGATGTGGCATCATGGAGAATGTTTCAAAGGAAATGGAAGATGCTTTGGGTGTGGAAAAGAAGGACACAAAGCCAGTATGTGCAAAGGAAAAAATTTCAGTTAACACCATGGATAAGGATAATGGTATTTCTACGACATCAACAATGGTTAAATGTTTTAAATGTGGAATGTACGGGCATTATGCAAACCAATGCCCAAAGGGAAAGTCTCATTAAGAGAATCAGTATGGTCGTATGGGAAGTATTTATGTTGATGATGATGAAGAGACTACAAATGATATGTGATATGAAAGAATTGTTGAAGCTCGGTCAATGGTTTAAGAAGGTAGTGGAATGATTACATGTTTATCAAGTGTAATGTTGTATAAATAACCTCATGGTACTTTGGAATAAAGATACATCTAAGGATTTTTACACTGTTGTCTTTTCTTGAGTTTGGAATGTGTATGATTAATGGTACCAGTATCCATGAATGGTTATTCAGATATTTTTGGAATGTAAATGATATGCACATAATGAAGGGATAAGGAGAAAATTAAATGTTTGATAGTATTCATGAGATCATGACTGATATAAGGAGAAGGTAATATCATGGTTTGAGTAGAATGAATTTTGAGGATTTTGGTATGTGGAATGTTTTAACTTTTAACTACATTCATGTTTTCACTAAGGCTCAATGGGTATTCATTCTTGAAGAGAATACATGATTAAGGTATTCAAATGTTTTTAATTTGACCAACAAGATATATCTTATGATATATGGGGGATAAATGATGGCATTCAAATAATTGTTATGTGACATTTCAAGTAATCATTTTCTTATACTATGAGCTTGGACCGATGTATTTAGGAAAAGAGTAAATATTGGAATGTATTATGTGGGACATAAGTTAGTATTGTTTAAGGATATAACTTTTTTTTCTCGATATTATTGATACGATGTTATAGTAATGTAGTTTTAGAAAAAGGACAACCTGTAGGACTGACGACTTTCCATCGCGTCGGACAAGGCTGTGGGAATCGAACCCACAACTGAAGTGCGACAGGCCTTTATCGCCTACCACTGGCCTACAGGAAGTCCCTGGTTAGTAAAAACTAGTTTTATTTTATTAAGTTGTATGATATATGAAGTATAAGTTCATTTTTGGAATTGTATATGATTATCCACACCATAGATGGACTTATGTATATTTGATAACATTTTCTAACCTTTTGTTTGAAACAGATGGAATGACCCATCATTCTATCACATGATCTATTAGAACTTCACAAATAACAAATTCAACTTCATTTCTTTAAGATATAAAGCAGAAATTGTTCAAAGCACGAACAACAGTGAGATAATACCAAAATCAAGCAAGTATTTCTTCTAATTCAAAATTTCCAACTTTCGGGAAATGATATTGAAAACCCAAAATGTTGTCCTAGTGCTCTTATATCCGACGAATTAGATGGTACCTTAGATCATCACAAATCTATGACTTTGTGATTGTTAGCTTTTTCATAGCCATGTTCTCTACCACTCTCCATCAGAACATGATGGTTAGATTTCTCTTCTATATCCATATTTTCACCTATGTTCTCCTATGTGGAAACCCAGTGATTAGTTAATTTGGGTAACCGTTACATTTCATACTTTAGTTTTTAAAGTTAAGTTTTGGTATTTCATTTTACGATGTGGTCTTCAATTAAAGAAACTTTCAAGTAGAAACCCATTTATAACCCCAACGAATTTCGAGGGAGAAATTAATTTTAAGGGGGGTAGAATGTAATAACCTGAGATTTTATAAGATATATTATTTTTAATTTATTTCATATCTTATGTTGTATGATACACCAAGATTATCCTGCTCTATACGCAACACCGTATTAGCTTGAAGTATACGCAACATTATTCTTGGATCGTGATACACACAATTTCATGTCTGTTTGATAGTTGTTATTCTACGCAACATTGAGTGTGTATATATATATGTATATATATATATTCAATGTATAAATGAAATATTGTTGTATTTTTTTATAGACAACAACAAAGGAGTCGTGCACTACACGGAACCCTGGCATGGCTTGCATTACACGCAATCGCGACCTTCCTCGATAGCGTGTGTTGTACGCAATACCGAGTTTTACTAAACAATGATATATTATTATGATATTATTACGAACTAGCCGTTATGAATAGTATTAACTAAATTTTTAATTTTATAACATTATTATTCATCTTACACATTTTCTAGAACATGGTATAAGAACAAAATAAATTTTTCAGGTAAAATAAGTATTTTTAAAAAAATGCAGTTTTGCCGCCTTTTGATGGCGCACCCACATTAAATCTAGTTTTTGACATGTTTATAAGTTCCATTTTACAAAATAAAATTATTCTTTGGAATCAGGATATAAAATTTTACCTTGGATAAATGTTTCATATTATCCTGACAACTTTCATATTTTAATGAATAGTAAAAACATGGTATATTTTAATTAAAAAAAACTTTTTTCAACGTAATAATTTATGTGGTTTGAAAGTATAAATATAATATATTTTTACCATTTAATATAATTTATGTAATTAGCATTGATTTTACATTTAATTCGTAGGTTAAATCAATTCAATCTTTTGCAATGTTTTAAACAAAAACCCGTTTTCATTCGACAACGGGATTAATTTTAATTTAATTTCTGAAACTTCTGTGTTTTGAATTTGAAAAAATGGATTCCATATTTGGAATAAGTGGGTCCAAATTATGTTAATAGGCTAATTTTTATTTTTTTTATTATGAATAGTAACTACGGTAAATTTTATTTACCATAGTTAAAGGTAAATCAGGTAATTAAGGGTAAATATAATATTATATAATTACCCTAACACATGACAAAATTCTATTGGATGGCTAAAAGTAGACCCATATCACCTAAGGGTCGGGTTAGATTCATTTTATGGACTTTTGACCATGAAAATAATTTAATTATTATTAAAACCAAAGAATGTGACAACATGTCACTCTCTTAAATCTTATAAGTATAATAATTTTAATTTAGTGATTAACATCATAAAACTTCGAACATGAATAGTCTCCAGAAATATAATAAAATTATCTACATCATGATAATTTATTTATAATTTTTAGGGATTAAATAATTGTCATTAATGGTGAGACATTAATGATGCAGCAATTATTTATTAAGTGAAAAATCAGTATTATAGTTTTTATTGAAATATTAATACCATTAAAAGGCCCGCAAACCTGACCAAAACATATTTTTAGTGTATATATATACCATAAGCATATAATTACCTAATATATAAACGTTTTGAGTATTATAAAAGTGATTATGACACTTATATTATTTTATTTTAAATAATGCCAAAGTTGTCACCTTCATAAATTAATAAATATAACAATTTAAATATTGTGATTTTAAGATGATAAATTCAATTAAAAGTATTATTGTGAAAGTTAATAGATTTATATTCATCATAGGATTTTAATTTTAATTTTTATGCAAAAAATATGTATATTAACTAATTATACAAAAATGTTGTAGTAATTATTTTATTAAGAGATAAACCAAATAAATGGTTTTAAAAATAATAAATTAAATATTATATGAACTATTTAATGTTCTCCACTAATTTTCTAGATACATATGGAATTTTATGAATCTATTAAAGCTTTTAGTTCGAACATATATTCTGTATACATTTTATTTAAATTCATATAAATGAATAGTGTCAAAATTGACACTATTGTTATTTTATAAAAATAACATATTATAAAATTGTTTAAAAATCACAAAAATATTTAAAAATTGTAAATTTAAATTTATATGGTCTGAAATATTATAAATTATCCAATTATGGACAATTCACAACAAATAAGTAATTATTTTTTATAGTTTAAAATTTAGAATGTTATTACCACAAATAAAATTAAACTGATTAAATAAGGATAAATCAAGTTGATAATGTTTAAAATAAATTCCTAACATGTCTAAATTTTATTTTTTGATTAGATTACAACCCTAGCTCATCTAAGCTTAGGATATGAGTTATTTTGGATGTTTTTACGTGGGTTTGGGATTTAATATAACGTAATATTTCTTATATTTCCAAAGGTGCCCCTCTCCTCCCTTATAAAAGGGAACCTCCTCCCTATCTTCCTCACACCAATTTGAGAATTCAAGATCGGCCAACTCCGGCCAAATTCTCTTATCCACTTCCTTAGAAACATCCTAGAGGTCCTGGTCTTCTTCAAAGACCAATTTTAGTTCCCAATGAGGAGGTCTGAAAGAGGGGCTTCAAAGAATAGTTAATGTTCGTTACCGATTATTTCAACTTTATTTATTCTTCCACTTCTTCTTCTTTAGTTGTTTCATTATTAAGTAATAACATCAGTATCACTCATATACTGATATGTTATTATAAGTATGAAACAACCATATTTCACCATTTATACATCCTACGGAAAATGAAATCTCCGCGCGTGCGTACGTACGGAATACCGTCTCCACGCTGTGGTGTAATCTATTTTCCACCACCACCTTACTTGGATGGGTATAATGGTGTAAATAATGACCATATATGATTATTGTAAAGTGATATTGATTCTGAAATTTTATACATACAATTCAATACAATTCCACGATCATGGTAATGATATCATCGCTCATGCGTACGTACGGACTACCGTCTCCACGACGTGATGAGATTCCTTCTCAATGATTTACCATTCATGAATGACTATAAAGTATATATAATAAGTAATCATGAAATATATGACATAATAATGATATTGGATTTATGTATATATGTATGTCATCTAATTAATTCCATTCAATTCAATAAGAAAATGAAAACGACGTTCATGCATACGTACGGCCTACCGTCTCCATGAACGGTGTATTTCATTCCATTTATCGATCTATTATATATATGTATATTCTGAATATATATTATACGTAAATCATGTTTTACATTCTGGATTTATGTAACCATGATCTAAGTAATCATATGAATAATTACAAGTTAAAACACGAACGACAAATGAAACGATTTTACCCAAAACGTTACTTTAACATTAATTTACAAAAGAATGGATAATATAAAGACATAAGTGAACCATATATGATATAATAACAATGAATATGATTCTGTAATAAGTCAATGACATTATTTAAATCATTATATAGGAGGTTCGAATACATACGAAGCATATCAGACGTATGGTAAGGGATAACTTTTCCAATCTCGTTCTTATCCGAGATTGTTTATTCGTAAGTATTTACTGGGGTTGTTGTTCTCATCAATGCCCATGTTTCCTAAAAATGGTTTCATGTATGTTTAAATTCTTTTTTTCCCATTTTTGAATTTTACTACATGGTATGCATGGAATCTTTCTTTTATGAGGCACTTTTTGACTTTTCCGGCAAAAGTACGAGAATAATGTTTTTTTAACTTATACGTCATGAATGGATTTTTATGGTTTTATAAAGACTTATTTTCATGAAGATTACTCCAAAAGATTTCATGACTATTTTCAACAAAATCTCTTTCTTTTTAATTTGCATGTGGTTTTGTGAATAGAAATTGATTGTGAAGAAGAAAGGATATTTTCCCCAAGAATTCATTTCAAGTGTTTTATCGAAACCATTTTTCATATAAGATGACATTATTTCATATGTGTATGATTCAAGTATAATGTATATATGATTTACATGGTTTCACTTTTCTTATTTTGAAATGATTTTTTTGGCGCCAAAATATTGCCCGAAAGGGAGAGACGAAAATGAAGGCTGGCACGCTGCCTCGCGAAGCACCATCGCGAAGCACCGATGCGAAGCACCCCGAGCATCACGGTATCGCGAAGCTCCAGAGGCGGTAACTCTCCGCAAATGCATTTGATGTTCATGAGCCCGCCGCGAAGCTCCAGAGGTGGTAACTCTACACGAACGCATTTGACGTTCGCGAGCCCGCTGCGAAGCTCCAAAGGCGGTAACTCTCCGCGAACGAATTTGATGTTCGTGAGCCCGCCGCGAAGCTCCAGAATCGGTAACTCTCCACGAACGCATTTGACATTCGCGAGCCCGCTGTGAAGCTCCAGAGGTGGTAACTCTCTGCGAACGCATTTGACGTTCGCAAGCCCGCCGTGAAGCTCCAAAGGCATTAACTCTCCACGGACGCCGTTGATGTTCGCGAGCGCGCCACGAAGCACCTGAGGCAGCGCGCGAGTTCTGCTTCGCAGCGACCCTTCCCTATAAATACTGGACTCCCCCTGAGTCCCAAAAGGACAATCCGTCCTTTCGGCTTCTCCTCTCCCGAATCGCGAATAACCCTTTTCCCCCGGGAATCATGAGCTCCGCGAGGTACTTCTACATCGTGAGACGCCTTTGCATGGTCTTGTTTTGACCCCCTCTTCCGAGAGGGATTCCCTTCGCGAAGCTCAAGGGCACTCGCGAAGGAAGGGGATTCCCAAGGGAAGCCGGGCAGCCACAGAGCATTTATGCTTCACGAAACACCCAACCTGTACTAGTGATCCCTATGCTAAGGCAGGATCTCTCCACATCGCGAAGCACACTGCTTCGCAGCACCCTGCTTCGCGAGGCACCTCTTCTTCACGAGGCAGTGCTCCACGAATACTGTTCCACTTCGCGAAGCACCCACCACTCACACCTATGCCCCATGATAAGTCCAAGGCACTCCAATTCTCAAAGCACACTCCTTTGCTTGGAAATTCCTCTTCCCGTGTGACCATCCAGGTTTTTACTATGTGATTTCAAAGTCCCACGGAAAATACCACTCGTAGCGTTGCTTCTCCTAATGCTTCTTCACATAGGAACGCTAACGGATATTGCTTCTTCACATAGCCACGCTAACGTGGACCCCTCGATGGTAAGCTCCACAACCCCCCTTGACCATGGCCTTACTGGTACCTTCCCTTCCCCAAGGACCAGAGGGTACCGGTTATATAAGTCCTAGGGGTGCAGAGCGAACCCACCTCGTCCGACCTGCAGGACGTTAAACTGAAAACCACCACGTCCTTAACACATGACGTTAAACTGTGACCCGACCTCGTGCTTCACACATAGGGTCCCCCCAGCTCGAACATTTTTTACGCCACTCATCCCCACAGGAGTAGAATCACCCATCCACAAGGGATGATATCCTACTTATGGGAGTTGCGTTTGTTCTCAGGAGAAGGGCGACCCTAGTTCCCCAATGGATAGTTGCACCCCTGCATATCTGTACTTCCCCACTACCAAGGTCAGTGTAGAGCGTGATAGGGAACGAGGCACCTCCCATCGTTGGTCCCAAATCCCTCTTTTGCCTCGCTTTGTCGCACTCTGGGCTTCCATCCTGGAGTAAGTCCCAGCACCATGGGCCGTCTAACGCATAAGCCCCTCTTCGCTTCTCACGGATGCATCCTTTGCGATGTGATCGTCAGGTCCCTGCAACCTCTTGTTTCTCACACCGAGCATGACTCGCGTGGGCTTAGAGTGAGCACCGACCCTGAATCCTACCCTTAGTGAACTACGAGGACTTTGATCCATGTCAAGGCATGGTACGTAGGAAGCCTCCATGAGGTTCAAGACACATTACTCGGTCGTTCATTCACGTCGAGTTTCTCCCTCGTACAGCATGACGTTAAACTACACGCCCCTGTCTTGCATGATGTTAAACTACATACCCTCGTCCAGCATGACGTTAAACTGTATGCCCCTTTTCCCGCATGACATTAAACTGCACACCCATTAGAACTACGAGGTCTTTGATCCATGTCAAGGCATGGTATGTAGGAAGCCTCCACGAGGTTCAAGCCCACCCATCATCCAATTCACGTTGAGTTCTACCTTCGTCCATCATGACGTTAATCTGCATCCCAGTCCGACGGCAAGCCGTTGTGACCGACCCGAACTATGAGGACTTTGATCCATGTCAAGGCGTGGTACGTAGGAAGCCTCTAGGAGGTCAAACCCACCATCCGGTCGTTCTGACATCATTCATGTCGGTTGACCCTCGTCCCGCATGACGTTAAACTGTATTCCAGTATTTGAACTATGGGGACTTTGATCCATGTCAAGGCATGGTACGTAGGAAGCCTCCCCGAGGTTCAAGCCCAACAATATTTGGCCCAGACCATATCTTTGTCGTTGTACCAAGTCCCTCCCCCCATTTTCACCCAAACTATGAGGTGTTTGATCTATGTCAAGGCATTGTACGTAGGAAGCATCCCCGAGGTTCTAGCCCAAATCTCATCGGACCAAGGTCCATCATTTACGTCGGTTCGCTGACGAATTCCATCAATCCCTTGAACTACGAGGACTTTGATCCATGTCAAGGCATAGTACGTAGGAAACCTTCCCAAGGTTCAATCCCACCACTAGTGGACCCCCGGGTCTACTTTCACGTCGGTTCACTGATGACACCCTCCGAACTACGAGGTCTTTGATCCATGTTAAGGCATGGTACGCAGGAAGCCTCCCCGAGGTTCAAGCACATCTCTCATCGGACCAAGGTCCATCATTTATGTCTGTTCGCTAACGAATTCCATCATTCAAACTACGAGGACATTGATCCATGTAAAGGCATGGTACGTAGGAATCCTCCCCGAGGTTCAAACCCACCACCCATCGGACCAAGGTCCACCTTCACGTCGGTTCACCGACGAAGCCCCTCTGAACTACGTGGTCTTTGATCCATGTCACAACATGGTACGTAGGAAGCCTCCACGAGGTCCAAGCCCACCACCACTAGGACACTCCTAGTCCTCCCCATTCAAGTCAGTTCCCTGATGATGCCCTTCGGACCAAGTTCCACCCTCATGCCGATTCACCGGCACCATCCCGAACTACGCGGACTTTGATTCCCTGCTACGAAGATACGTAGGAAGCCTCATCAATGCTCAAGCCCAACTTCACAGCCGCCCATGGGCTGGTCCCAGTATCGGCATCCCTTCAAGGGAAATCCCTCAATCCGGTCTATTATAGCTAATGCTCTGATCGGGCTGATCCGTCTCCGCCAGACGTTAAACTCGCGGCGTACCCTGTGTTAAACACGGGAAGCTGAGGAAAACCTCAGATATGTGTCCATGGCATATAATTCCCCACGCTCGATGTGGGATGCCTCGGGCTTCCACTCCCTTGAGAAGCCCTGTGACCATGGATAAGAGACAGACATGCTAGGTTCCCCAGCATCCAGACACACTACTGATGCCTCAACGCGACTACTCCCCCGACTGAAGGTTGCTGCCCTGACCGAACCCTTTAGAATGTCCCAAAAGAAGCAGTGTAATTAACCGGGGTCCATGGAAACATGGCACTGGGAAGAGTTTCATGAACTACGTATTTAATCTATGAGGGAGACCCGGACTAGGTGACGAGTTCTAAGGAGGAATCCATAGGAGGAAGAACCGACATCCCATCATCCTGTTTCGATCAAGGAGCAGACGTCCCTGAATAAGGAGCGAATTCCGCCCACCTTTGGAAAGTGGGAATGCGGGGCAACAAGCGCCGCACGTCCTCCTCTGCGGACGGACAGATGCGCGCGCCTCGGCGATAGCGTCAGAAACAGATATCCATTTATTTTATATGGATTATGTGATGATGGGATTATGTTTATGAAACCCATTTTATTTATTGGGTTATTATGAATGATGTATGTTTATTTTGTGGCACAAGTAAGAATTATTTCATTATGAGATGGGTGGGACCTATATCTCCCTCCAATGAATTGGGTAATGATTTATATCTCATGAGATAGACATGGCTGGAACGGTAATTTAATCCGTTTCAGTGTTTCAGGACAGAAACGAGTAGTGAACTCGATTCTGAAAGGGACTTTGTCCACTAAGATGGTCTTGGCAGCAATGCCTTGGCTACAATGGAAATCATAACATGTTCTTAATGGTTTCCACAATTACATGTTTTATTCCCATGCTATTTTATTTTGATTGATGTTTCTTTATGATCTATGCCTTATGTACTTCCATGTTTTATGTCATTGCTCATGCTTTTGATGTTTAAACATTATGGTCATGTTTTTATGTTCAAATGTATATGGTATGTTTTAATTTATCCATGCTTACCCTTACTGAGAATTTGAGCACACCCTTTTTATGTTTTCTTTTCCCCAGGATATAAAGAAAGTTTTTAGGTAAGGAAACAAAAAGGGGAAGATCGTTATAGGAGTTGTTGAAGATATTTCAACATGATTAGAAGTTTATAGTCCGATTTTCCAAAGACACTAAACTATTACGATCCTTATGTGTCTGTTTTTGTTATGTATTGACTATTCCGAAAATGTAATGTAATGTCCATGTGCGCCAAGCTTCAGGTCTCTACATTATGAATGTTAGAGAGTTTTGAGTATGAACATGTTATGTATAATGTAAAATATGAGTCATGATTTATGTGGTATTTCAATGATATTAGGGGTTCTAAACAATGTAAAATGGTACAAGGTGTCACTTCTCGTCCCAGTGGGGCCCGCACCGCGACTCCCCAAGTCCGCCTCCAATTGGCCAGAGACTGGTGACTAGCATCGAGTAGGCATATTACAAATATGGGAGGCATCACAAAAATACCTGTACACACACACACATCTCCAATCCCAAAAATGATGAAACGTAAAAAAAACACTGAGGAACAAAATTCATGCATACAACTAAACCCAACCAAAAAAGTATGGCGGAAGGTAAAGTACTGAATGAAAATTGGTCTTGAATACAAGCCCACCAAAACAAGAGTCAGAAAACAGAAAAGTCCAACCCATAATCACAAAACGATACTGGGACTACTACTCATAGCTGTAGGAACACCGCGGACTGTAGGAAACTCAGAAAGCTCGGTCCTGTCCAGGTCCTCCATTGACTCTCTCGAAAGGCTTCTCATATGCACAAGACACGACACGTGCGGGCAAAGACCGTGAAGGAGTGAGTATATCAATAATCTGTAGAGGACCCCGAAAACCACCAAGTAGTAAAAAAAGTAATGGTACAGTGATCTATGCATAATATATGTCTGCAGAACATATATCAAGAGAAACACAATTCAGATATACTCAAAACCTAGACCCACGGTCTAGAGACATGTCACACAACTTCATACCCCCGTTAGGGATTCATTTAGAAATTTCCATGATGCACTCGTTACGGGAGAACTCACTCCACAAGTCTTAAAGCTCCGATGACGTCCGTCCAAGAAGTATTGTTCACCAGGAACCATCACGAGATGTAGTTACACTCATTATGGAAGACACACTCTTGAGTGGGAAGATTTTGATAGAAATATGAACTCATTACGGTAGACACACTCTTGAGCGGGAAAGATCACTATACACAGATGAGGATCACTGCCAGGGCCATAGAGGATACCGTGACTCATCTGGAATTCACCTGCTAGGTAGGGGATCGATGCACGAGGGAGTTGGTCACATCGATTCCTGACTCTACCTAGGGTCAAGAATGGATAGAGGATCTCTATCTGGGCCTCTCAGAGGGATGCCAGACTCTATCACAGAAAGTCCTGCTGAAAGGATCACACTCTTGTAGAAGGAAACGATGCCTAAACATTAGGTGAATTAGAAGAAGGGTCAATAAAAAAAATTAAACATGTCCAAGATATGGTGGCCAAGAGGAAGATGCCATTTTTTAAAAGTAAAAATTGTGTAGAAAAGTAATACATTGTGTCGTCTGACCCCAGGTACTACCCATGTACAATGGCCTGTGTCGTAAGGCTGGTAGTGTAGAAATGTTAGTACACAACATGTATTACTGTGTACACACCATGTTCTAGTGCCTGGAATCGGATCCGTGTACACTGTCCATGTGAATATAGACGTTCTTAAACCCGTGTACTCTAACACCTGTAATCGGTATACGGGGTGACCCATGTTGCTGGCCTCACATGGCCATGTGATTGATTACATGGTCATGTACTCCACGCCGTGTCCATTTACCCCCGGATACACGACGAGTCCCGTGTAGCCACCTCTTCCATGCCTTACACGCGGTGTTCTGTATCCATGTAGATCATTCCATGTCCATATACTTCCCAAAATACAAACCGAGCTTTGGGGAAAGACAACAAGTCGTGTGACCACGGTCACACACCGTGTGATTTCTATCTGTCCCTCAAAACCCAAGCCACTGCCGCCAGTACTACACGGTGTGTTTTCAGAAGTACCCGACCTGTATTATGGGATTTTATGGAAACATGGACCTCCACCATTGCGCCTCTCATGATGACCCGTTCGTCGATCTGGTCATCTGATATCCACAGAAGTGCTGGGTTTTGGTCGCCTTGACACCACGAAGCTACTTATAATGTTTTCGGATCTCCGATCAGCCCCAAAAACATGTTTCGATCTTCCTGCATGAAGAAAGCTCGAAGAACGTCCCCTTCCTATTTGAGCCGATTTGTCATCCGTTATGGTCATCGCACCTCCGTAGGGTCATTGCGATGTTGGATCTTTGGTTTGGGATCTTTGTGTTGCAATATGGGTGCGCAAAGATCCGTTTTCCGCCACTTTGTGAAGAACGTGAAAAATGTGAAGAAGAAAATGGGAAGGAAAAACTAATAAAACAAATTTGAGGAACGAACCTCCGCCGTCATTCATCACTACATTGATCCACTCACGTTAATAGGATTAAACGGAGCCGAAATCAACAACAATAATTAACCTGGAATAATTCCCCATAATCATCCCAACGAAATCCATCCCACAAGAACGCACAAATACACAGATCAACATGTTTGTGGTTGATCCACATTTGTCGTTTAAAATTAAAAATGTGGAAAGTGGAATGAAATAACAACCCCTTCCTCAAGAAGGGTTTGATCACTGATGAAGAGGCTATGCTACCATCATCATCGAGATCCTCCATCCTAGTTGGCATAGTTATTTGTAGCTTCGATTCGCCGTCGTTCGTCACCGAGGGTTTTCTCCAGAGTTTCCTCTCAATCGTTGCCATCGTTCAAAATTCGATTATACAAATAAAAAGGGAAACATATTTGATATCCCAATATACTGTGGCATTAATGAGTCAACATTTCTATTTATGGACCATTATGACATGTCATTATTTAAAGAAACAACTGCCCATCACCGCGCTGTAGCGGATATTTCTGAAAAGAAATAAATTAAAACATGTGTATTTATTTTATTTTATT
Source organism: Viscum album (assembly GCA_963277665.1). Taxonomy (NCBI): domain Eukaryota; kingdom Viridiplantae; phylum Streptophyta; class Magnoliopsida; order Santalales; family Viscaceae; genus Viscum; species Viscum album. The sequence continues at coordinate 330,765,129 of OY728161.1, forward strand.
TCACATAAAACATCCAAAAATTAACTTTTTCCCTTGACCCGCACCGGTCAAGGTTAGACTCATTATTATGTAAAGTTGTTGTCTTGGATGAAACAGTGCCTCAGATTTTTAATCCAGGCATTCGTTTGGAAACTGCCACAGCCACACACAAGTGTCGACTCACTTAACTTAAAAAAGATCAAACCACCATTCCGGGCTCACTAGGCCTCAAAATGATGTTCCGTCTTCACTCCCAATCTCAAAATAATTCCATATAATATTTAAAAATAATACAAGGAAAATCTGAGACATTACATTATCCCCACCTTGGGGCTTTATGTCCTCGAAAAGCCAAAACAAAGGCTACTCAAAAAAATGTGGGTACTTGGCACAGATCTGGGCCTCTCACTCCCAAGTACTCTCTTTAAGATTCCCGTTCTGCCACCGAATGTGCACCAAGGGGATCTATCCCCCACGAATGATCCTATCCTGCCGATCCTCGATCGCCACTGGGTACTCATCAATGGTCACTCCATCCTCGATGTCCAGCTCGCCCCAGTCGATGTCATGCGATGGGTCATACACGTTCCACCTCAATTGCGACACGTGGAAGACGTCATGTACCCGATGCAACTATGGAGGTATGGCTAGGAGGTATGCAACCTCACCAATTATGCACAGTATGTGGAAGGTTTGATGAACCTTGGAGATATTTTGTCACCCCTACCAAATCTCTGTAACCCTCGTCGAGGTGAGACCCAAAGAAAGACATGGTCTCCCACCACAAACTCTAGGGGTCTTTGTCAACTGTTAGCATAAGATTTATGCTATCTCTGTGCAGTCTTCATCCACTCCCGAATGATATGAACCTTCTTAGTGGTAGCTCTCACTAACTCTGGGCCCATGAGTACTGAACCTCTGGGGTTGGTCCGACAAACTGAAGATTGGGAGGGTCTCCCATAAAATATCTCGAACAGTTCCATTCCAACGGTGGAGTGGTAGCTATTGTTGTATGAAAACTCCACTAGTGGTAGGTGGTCCTCCCTACATTGACTAGAGTCCAAGACACAGGCTCACAACATATCCTCCATGAACCTGAATGGTCCTCTCTGCCTGACCATCTGTCTGGGGATGAAACGATGTGCTCAAGAATAGTTGTGTTTGAAAGGCCTCCTGAAATCCCTTCCACAACCGGGATGTGAAATGGGCATCTCGGTCCGGGACTATTTTCGAGGGGATGCCATGAAGCCTAACTATCTCTTACACATAGAGGCATCCTATGCTCTCTACAGAACACCGCTCTCTGATGGCTAGGAAGTGGGCCGACATGGTGAGTTTTTCAACGATCACCCAGATGGAATCTTTCCCCTTGGATGTCTGTGGTAAGCCTTTCATGAAGTCCATTGATATTCCATCCCTCTTCCACTCTGGAACATCCAGGGGTGATCAAATCCCGTTGAAACCTAGTACTTAGCCTTCTCCTGCTGGCATGTAAGGCATCACGAAACGAACTCTGCTACTTCCTTCTTCAATCCTGACCACCAGAACTGTCGTTGGAGATCCTAGTACATCTTTTCCACTCTATGATGTACCACAAAAGGGGATGTACGAAACTCCCTCAAGACCTATTACCGCAACTCCATTGGTACAAAAATGATTCCTCAAAAAAAAAGTACCTGCTCCACACCTTGCGAATATCCATCAGGAGAATGTCATGTTGATAACTGAGCATGTAAAGCCTCACAATCAACATCCCCAAGCTCTACATCCCTAACTAATTATAATAGTGGAAGGGCGACAACCATCAACTATAGGTATGATGTTTCCTCTCTGTCCATGAAGGATAACTGCAATGTGGCTAAATACTCTGTCGCCTCACTCAATAGATGTGAGATCGACCTTCTACTCAGAGAATCCACTAACTTGTTCCCCTTCATAGAAGAATATATGATCTCGAAATCATATTCCTAGAGGAACTCTAGCCAACGCCTCTGTCTCAGATTCATATCTTTTTCCGAGAATATGTACCTGAGGCTCTTGTGGTCAGAGTAAATGATAAACCACTTGCCCATGAGGTAGTGTCACCACATATTCAATGCGAAGACTACCGCTGCCAACACTAGATCATGGGTTGAATAGTTATGATCATGTGGCCTAAGCTGGCGTGAACCTAAGAAATCACTACCAGCCTCTGCATTAGGACACAACCAAGCCTGATCCCAGATGCATCGCAGAAAACTTTGTACTCGACACCCTCCTCCAGAAATCTCAAGACTGGGGCACTCATCAAACTCTGTCATAACTGCTCGAAAGCCCGCTGGAAATTATCCATCCATATAAGGGGTTTCTTCTTCCCTGTCAAGAAAGTCATCGGTGCTGATATCCAAGAGAAGTCAAGAATGAATCTCCGGTAATATCCTACCAACCAAAAGAATCTCCGCACCTTCGTCATGCTCCAAGGTGGCCCCCATGCTAACACAACCTTCACATTGGATGGGTCTACAGATACTCCATCTGCTGAGATGACATGTCCCAGAAAGTAGAGCTCCTGAATCTAGAACTGGCACTTTCAGAGAATCCCATAATGTTGGTTCTCCTGAAGTACATCTACAGCCATTCGCAGGTGTCTCGCATTCTCGTCCTCTGATACCGAGTACACAAGGATGTCATCGATGAATACCACTACGAGCCGGTCCATGTAATCCTGTAAGATCCGGTTCATTAGTCCCATGAACACTACAGGGGCGTTCATCATTCCAAAAGGAATCACCATGTACTCACAGTGACTGTAGCATCATCTGAAAGTTGTATTTGGTAAATCCTCATCCCGTACTCATCATTGGAGATTACCTAATCGAAGGTCGATCTTCGAAAACCACTATGCCCTTCTTAGTTGATCAAAGAGGTGGTCGATCCTCAGTAGTGGGTACTTATTCTTCACCGTCCCCTGGTTTAGGTGCCTAAAATCCACACACAACCTCAGACTCTTGTATGACTCTTTGGAAAACATGACTGGGGCCTCCCAGGGTGAAACAGTAAGTCTTACAAAACCCTTGCTCTGGAAATCCTCCAACTTCACCCTCATCTTGCAAAGCTCTGTGGGAGCCATCCGATATGTTGATGAAGAAATCGGTGTCGTCCCGTGGTGTAAGTCGATGCAGAAGTTGATTTCCCATCGGGGAGGTATCCCGATAACATCATCAAGAAAGATGTACTTATACTCCGCCACTACTGTTGGGAACTGCGAGCTCACAACATAAACTGCTCTGAGGGAAAGGCTATCCAACTCATGAGAAATTGGCTACACCCTATTGTGCATAAACCCATTCTGCGCTACATGGGTTTCCCTTTCTCTGACAAAGGAAAACCTCATCCGATCACGGTGGACACACCACACTCTTCGCCTAAAACAGTAAATCTGGGTATGGACCAATGATAACCAATCCATACCGAGAATGAGGTTGTAATTCCTCGATGCTACCACCAAGAGGTTCCAACCAAAAATCTCGCATCCAAGGGTAAGATCACACTGTCTTAAAAGGTGCATGATCATCGAGTCTCCCCCCGTAGGTGTCTCCAAGCGTGAGGATCGAGTAAACAGTTCTATTCGAATCTCGAGGTTTCGTACAAGACATGTGGCTATGAAGGAATGAATAGAACCTATGCCCTGAAGTATGAAAAATAAGGTAGAAAAGACATAGATCATACCTCAAATAATCACTGGAGTCCCTGGGTTGTATTCCTCGACCACATACAGTTTTCCACATCCATGTCCCCCAAATCCCTGAGCCTGGTGCGGACCTCCATGGGGGGGGGGGGTGGTTGATGTAAGTAAAAGCATCGTCCACCAGCCAAATCTCTCCCTACTCCTTTTCCACATCCACCGCATGGAGGGTCTGTCTGCTCCACTCTCTACCTCTGCCTCAGTTTTCTATCCACCACTTTCCAGCTGGAGCTGAAGATGCTCCTAGATGTGAATAGCTCTCAGCATAACTATAGATAACTCCCCTTGGATGAGTCACTCAAACTCTGTCCACAAAAGAGTCTCCTCATCTTGAGTCTGTGTGGTCAGACTCCACCATTGTCCCGCCGAACCCTGAAGAAGGATCTCTTCTAGGATCACCATCTGGTCTGCTGGTTTCATCACTAGATTGAAAACTCCACTCACGACCTTAAGCCAGTCCTCAACTGCCTGATGGTTAGTTCTCATCGAATCCTGAGGGGTATCTATCTCTATAACTCATGGATTGCGCTAAGCTTTCACCCCTTGTTGTTCAGTACTGTAGGTACCACATGCTGCTCCATGAGTGGTGGCATAGAAGGTGCACCACCTAGTAGAAACACCTGAGGAACTAGTCCCTGTATCTAAGCCTTGTCACTAAGGGGGTCATCCTCATCATCATGCTGATGAATCCTAGTGGGTATGCCTCATAGAGGAATCCTGTAATGAAACAAGATGTACCATGGTCAATGAGTATATATAGATAGCTGAAAAAAGGATATGGAAAACAAAACACATTCATATATGATGCATTTAACTTTCTTTTATTTCCCCACAACCAATGTTTTCATGTATCAAGTTGAAAAACAAGTCATCAGAGCCACGATGTATGGATACGTTGGCCGCTGCCCCAACACTGGAGTGTCTGGCCTAAAAGCTGAACTTGAAACACTTAACAATGTTTCTCAAAACCGATCTCATAGAAACTTGGTCCTAAGGTAGAACTGACCACCTCTGATATCGCTCTTTCATGAACCGTCCCTGTGGGGCCCGCGCCGTGACTCCCCAATCCTGCCTCCAATAGGCCAGGGGCTGCTTACTAGCATTGAGTAGGAATATTACAAACATGGGAGACATTTACTAAGTACATGTACACACACACACACCTCCAAGCACAAAAATGATGAAATGTAAAAAAACCAATAAGGAACAAAATGCATGTATAAAACAAAACCCAACCAATAGAGTACGACAGAAGGTAATGCACTGAATGTAAACTGGGACAGAATAAAATCCCACCAAAACAAGAGTCTGAAAACTAAAATTCCAACCTGTAAACACAAAGAGGTACTGGGACTACTGCTCATAGCTGTAAGAACCCCTTGGCCTGTAGGGAACTCAGAATGCACGGTCTTGTCCTGGTCCTCCCTGGACTATGTCAAAAGGCTGCTCATCTGCACAAGACAAGACACGTGTGGGAAAATCCTATGTAGGGGTGAGTATAACAATACTCAGTAGAGGACCCCAAAACCACAATGCAATACACAAATTAAAGGTATTGTTAGCTATGAATAGTATATGTCTACCAAAAATATAGCAATAGAATCAAAAACCAGATATATTTAAAAACCCTGGCCCATGGTCTAGAGACAATTCACACAACTGCATACCCCCGTTAAGGTTTTAGTTTGAAGGTTCCAAGGTGAACTCATTTCTAGAGAACTCACTCCACAAGTCTTATAGCTCTGATGAAGACTGTCCGGGAACTACTGTTCACTGGGGACCATCACAATAGGTAGTTACACTCATTACTGGAGACACTGTTTAGTGGGAAGATTCTGATAGATAGATGCACTCATTACAAGAGACACACTCCTGAGTGGGAAAGATAATGATACAAAGATGAGGATCATTTCCAGGGTCATGGTATATACCATGACTCATCCAGAATTCGCCATCTAGGTAATGGATCGACACCTGGTGGAGTTGGTCACATCGATTCCTGACTCTACCTAGGGTCAAGAATGGATAGAGGATCTCGATCCCGGCCTCTCGGATAGATGCCTGACTCTATCATAGAATGTCCTGATGAAGGGATCATAATCGTGAAGAAGAAAACGATGCATGACCTTTAGGGGAACGAGAAGAAGGGCCACTAACCCAGACGAAACATGTCCATGATACAATGTACAAGAGGGACATTCCAATTTTTAAAAGTACATGGCGTGTAGAAAAGTTACACGTCGTGTTGTCTGACCCCAGATAATGCCCGTGTACAATGGCCCGTGTCCTAAGGCTGGTCGTGTAGAAATTTTAGTACATGATGTGTAGTACTGTGTACCCACCCTATCCACGTGTCTGGAATCGACTCTGTGTATGATGGCCATGTGCCCATACATGGTCTTAAACCAGTGTAGTCGAACCCATTTAATCGGTAAACAAGGTGACCCACGTTGCTGGCCCTGCCTGGCCGTGTGATAGAGTACACAGTCGTGTACTCCACCCCGTGTCTGTGTACCCCCCCAGATACATGCCGAGTCCCACGTAGCCGCCACTGCAATGCTGTACGTGCAGTTTTCTGAAGCAGTGTAGATCATCCCGTGTCCATGTACATCCGAAAATACATGCTGAGTTTCAGGGAAAGTCCAAAATGTCGTGTGACCAGGGTCACACCCTATGTGATTCCTCTCTGAACCCTAGAACTCTAGCCACTGCCTATAGTACTAGAGGTCGTGTACATAGGATGTACACGTCGTGCATTGCGGAATTTTCCAGAAACACATACCTCTTTCGTCGCGCCTCCCATGATGCCCCGTTCGTCGATCCTGTCGGCCGATCACCATGGAACTCCGGGGTTTTGGCCACCCCGATACCACGAAGCTGCTTCTGATGTCTTTGGACCTTCTATCAGCCCAAAAATATGTTTTGATCTTCCCATGTGAAGAACGCTCGAAGAAAGACCTCTTCCGATTCGAGACGATTCGTCATCAGTTATTGTCGTCGCACCTCCGCAGGGTCGTTGTGATGTCGGATCTCTGGTTTGGGATTATTGCATTGCAAAAATGGTGTGTAATGATGTATTGTTCATCACCCCGCAAAGAACGCGAAGAACACGAAGAAGAAAAGGGGATGGAAAAACCCATAGAAAAAATTTGAGGAAGGAACCACCACTATCGTTCGTCACGGTGTCAATACTATCCCGTTAATAGTTTTAAAGAGAGTATAAGTCAATGACAATAATAAACATTGATTAATTCCCCATAATCATCACAAATAAATCCCTCCTGCAAGAATGTATGAATCAACAGATCAACATGTTCATGGTGGATCAATGTTTGTCATTTCAATTTAAAAACAGGTAAAGAGGAATGAAATATAACCCCTACCTCAAGAAGGGATTGATCACTGACGAAGAGGTCGTTCTACCATTTTTTTGAGATCCTCCAACCATGTGGGGCATCTATTCCAAGCCTCGATCCACCATTTTTCGTCATCGAGAGTTTTCTCCAGAGTTTCCTCTCAATCGTCACCAACGAGAAAAATTCAATTATCCAAATAAAAATGGAAACATACTTGACATTCCAATATGTTGTGGAATTAATGAGTCAACGTTGTTTTTTCTGAGTCATTATGACACGTCATTAATTAATGAAATAGATTCCCCATCGCCGCACCACAAAGAATATCTCCAAAATGAAATAAAATAGACCTTGGAAATTTATTTTATTTTATTTAACTTAAAACGTCCGGAAATAAACTTTTTACCTCAACCTGCACCGGTTGAGGTTAGACTCGTTCTTAGGTAAATACGATGTATCAGATGCAACAGTGACCTCATATGTTTTATACAGGAATCCATTTGGAAACTACCACAACCGCACACAAGTTCCGACTCACTTAACATAAATAAGTTCAAACCACCATTCTGGGCTTACTGGGCCTCGGAATGCTGTGCCGTCTTCCCGCCCAGTCTTCAAATAATTCCAGATAATATTTAAAAATAATACTCGAATATCCAAGACATTACTCAAGGAACCATAATGTTCATGTGGATGGTTGATGATGTGGTCATATTTTAGGGTTGGGGGGACTCAAGTGATCCCAATTCATGTTTGTTGGCCCTGAGATCGAGCAGTAGCAAAACATTAATCGGTTGCCTGACCTGAGGATTTTGGTTCCAATTGGATGTATGGATATAAAATTTTATCATTGATACATGAGTGGTGGATCAATATAAGTTAGGAATTGTGGATAGAAATACTGTTTGTTTTCCTCTATGTGATATCGGGTTTTAGTCCCCATTAGGGTTTGGAGAATATAGTAAGATGACACAAAGAGATCCAGGTCATGAGTTGAGAAGAGGATCAGACCAGTTGGGTGTCGATCGACACCTCCATGATGGTATGAAAATATATGTGATGTTTTAGTGTATTTTTAATGAGTCACTATTTCATAGGTTTTCTATATAATGTTATGTGGGTTAGTGTATGGTTGAAGTTGATGCATACTTGGGGAGTGTCCATTTCGTATTTCCGATCATGGTGATAATGTATTATGATGAAAGATTGTACATTTGGTTTGGGTTTTATAGAAACACAATAATGTGTAGAATAGAACATGGGAAGGGGATCCATATATGAGGGCTTAGTGGCTTGATCTCTTCACCTCATAAGATCTGTGATTCTTGGGAGCATGGATCTTGGATGAGTCGTTATAAGGTTGAGATGTTGTAAGATCCTGAATTTTATTAAGGTATGTTTTTATTTAATTTTCAGTTTAATTATTTTTTATTTGGATGTATAAATGTTTTTATGTTTTCGATGAGACATGGAGGTGTTTTGGGGGTTCGGGACATGAATGAGACGGAAATAGGTTCATTTTGGGCATACTGCATGGTTTTTATACAGTTAGTACAAACAATATGAGGGGAAGACAAACCATGTAGCTTTAGATAGTGGAATTACACACGGTTGGCCCACGAGTTGTAAAATATTTGGGCCTCCCTTAGTAATCATGTGACCCAAATTCCCGTAGGTAGTGTCTTTCACATGGTTTGGAAAACCGTGCAGGTTAACCATGTGCCACATTAAAATTGGAAAAAATTTACAAAATTTCCACTTCGTGAATTTTATGTCTCTCCGGTTTCCCCCTCAATTATCTCATATCAACCCTATGTATGAACCAAATCAACATAGGCATCACATGGGTGATATTCCTTCTATTATCTAACATTTTGTTAACTTTTTGGTTGCTAATCAAAGCCCTGGGTATGTTTAACACTTCTCTTGCTTCTCTTTTCAACATTAGTGTTTATAGCATCTCCCATATTCTTCTGAAGACCAAAAAACACTTTTTACTGTGAAGTTTAATTTTTGGATTTAATGGGTGATTGATTCCTAATATAATGGCATGACTAAGACCACATTCATTGTTGTATTAGAGGTATATGGTCTAAAATTTAAATCTAATAACTTTGGTATATTTTTTTCCATGTGTTTTGAGATCTTCCTTCCCTCTTTTATTGTATTTTTACATTGAGTAATAATTAGTAAAAAGGTTGGATAATTAATTATTTTGACACCATGTGATCCCCATGGGATGAGTTGATGATGATTAGAATGATTTAGGGCCACCCACGGGGTGTGTCCTCTTTTCTGAACCTAGAATTGGTGAATTTAACTTTAGAATTGAAGTCTGATAACGTAGATCCCATATTGAGTAAGTTCATATGTTTAGTTCAGTTGAAAATGGAATATAGATATTTGTTCCTTTTTTTAGAAAATGATATAAGGGGTTGTTTGGAATGGATTGAAAGTGGTTTAATATGGATAATTTTGATTGTGTTAAATGGATCAGGAATTGTGTTTAAATGCCGAAAAGGATTACTATATATAGAATGATGAATTTTTTTATTTGAAATGGATTTATAATTTAGAGCACTTAAATGGTTGTATATGGTAATGGATTAATTTGTTCAATTGGTTAATACATGGTAATTATAGTGTATACCTAATCGGTTTAATGTAATAATGTGGATGTGTTTTTTGATTTAGGAATTATACTGGAAATTAACATGTGGAAGATTTATTTTGAAATGATAAATGGAATAAATGGGAGAATGTATGGTAATTGGTTAATATTGAATAATGTATGTGAATTTTTTAATATATGTAATTGGTTAAGGAATGAAAATTTTAATTGGGCCAAATGGATATTTAATGTAGATGGAAAATGTTTTAATGGGTTATAGAATAGTGTAAATTATAATAGTATAGGATATGGAATGTGATTGTTATGTGTTTGGATTATGTTTGGTTGGTGATATAGTATATGTGGTTGAGGGATATATGTAATCATTTGTACATGGCTTGGTAGTGTAGGGTATTGATTGAGGTTCTACACAAACAGTTAATGTTGGACTGAGGCTCCAAACTCCACCCCACAATGCACATGTTAGGGAAGGGGATAGAGCCTTATTACCCAAATGGTTGCATTCCACTTGAAATGAGGCTTCAAGGTGAGATTAATTTGTTTGATGTGATCGGATTATCCATAGTGATACAAGGACTTGACTTATTCCCTTATTCATATTGATTACTACCTTTAACCCCTATGTGAATAAGGAAAATACATAACCCATGGAACAATTGTTCATAATGAATTATGTAATGAATATGCTGAATATTATAAAAAATGTACTATGTATATAAATGGTTAAAATAAGTATTGTTAACTAATGGAACCCTATTTTTATTTTGTTTATTTTTAATTTATTCACTATTCTCATGTACTATATACTAGAATAGATATTATTTAAACACAATTGGTGGTGGCCTACTCAGTTGTACTCACACCCAACTTAGGCGACATTGGGTACTTGAGTATATTTCATGATTGCAGGTCCGGATAATGGAAATGGACCAATTATTGGGAGTAGAGTTAGGATTGGGATGTGAATATGTGAGACTTAGGACATGGAGTTAGGAATGTTACAGTGATTCCACTATTTTTATTTATTTTGGATTTTGGTAACATATCTCTATTTAGAATGACATGACATATTTCACTATTGGATATGGATTATACCCTATCTGGGAAGTGGTTTTTTATGCATGATTTTGAATTATATATAGTGGTTCTGTTATTTTATTTGGTTACTTGTTATCGATTACTTTAGTAATTGAGGGTATAGGATCCCCACATGATTTATTAGACCCTACAATCATGATAGTATTCTCTAGTGTATGGAAAAGTGCACTTGAGGTCATGTGATGATTCAGGTTGGGGCACTGGTTTTGTGGCACCCAGGTCAGGGATATTGTAGAATTATTTTCCATGAATTGTACGGTTTTATTTAACATTAAAATTATAAATTTTAGAAATTGAATTAGATGAAATGAACATAATTTTTTTATTTTAATAAAATTGAAATTAGTCTAATTTGATTAAACATAATCTAAAAAATTCTATAGGAATAAAAATTATAATTAATTTTGGTATAAATTAACTTTTAAGATTAAAAATAAATGTCTATACAGGAATGTTATTAAATATATTTTTCATTGTTATATTAAAATTAACTCATAATATTTAAATGGATTTAATACTGAAAAATGGATTTCATATTTTCTATCATGATATTTTTTTTATTAAGGTCAATTTATCTTTTTATAATGAATAACAACCATACAAAATTATTATAATTATGTTAAAGTATAAAACATGATAATGAGGGTTAAATGAGATGATAAGGTCATCGAATCTCATATTAAATTTAATTAGATAATAGGATTTCTACCATTACCAGATTATCTTATAAATTGGATTGATTTAGTTCTACTTCAATATGATTAAGACATTTATAATATTTAAATGTTATGAATAATTTATAGAGTACCAATATCATCACTTATAAAAGGGATCCTACTCTTATCACATATGAAACACTATTGATAACTTTTTATCTTCTAAAACCTATTAAAATAAATTTTTCACACTCATTTGAACATACTAGATTTTTCGGTCTTTCTAAAATTCCAGTATAGAATGCTTAAGGTGTAAAATAAATGATCTCTTTCAAAGAAGAGATATAACTCCTAATAGAGTTGTTTTATGTTAATTCATTCTTATACCTCATTTTAATCTATAAAAACCTAATAATATAATAGATATTTATCTCCAATATACTATAATTTTATTATATTTATGGTACAACCATTTTTCATATCATTTTCCCTCCCAAGGGAAATGAAAACATAACTCATGTGTGCATGTAGATTACCACCTCCATGAAGTAAGGTGTTTTTTCATCAATGTATCAAAATGATAGTTATATAGAATTATTTTATGATTATATAATATTATTAGAAATTGTTATCATTCTAAAATTACAATATATTAATAAACTTTTCTCATTACTATCCATTGGAAAACTGATAATGTCACTCATGTGTACATGTGGACTACCACCTCCTTGATGTTATATATTTTATTATTCGTTACCTCCATAATTATATGGTTATAAAATCTAATAAAATTATTAATCATGATTATTATAACATGTTTATGATTTAATATAAAATAGATTTTTGAAATTTTTGACTATAGTCAAAAAAATAACTCTATTTTTTTGTTATAAACCGAAGAACCCCAAAATATCCAATGTGAACATAAATGATATAGTAACTATATAATATATGGTAATATATTAAATAAAATGGATTATTTTAAGGGAATAAAAAAATTCCTTTATAAAGAATAGAATTAATAAAATTTTATTATTTTGGAAGGTAAAAGACCCACATGGTGAGTCAAGTAGTGAGGTATGATATTATTATTTAAGAAATTATTTTAAATGTTTTAAACTAATTATCATCAATATCGATGTCCTTAACCTATTTTTAATAATGTTCTTAGATTCTATTAAATGATCTTTTTAAAGACATTTTCATCAATTGGTTACTTTTTTCAATGTTTTTAAAACAGAGTACTTTAAATGTTTTCTAGTTGTTCTAGGTTTTTAAAATGTTTTTAAAATAAAAACATATTTATTTTCTTTTTTTTGAGATAAAAGAAATTGATTTTATCTTAAGGGTTATAATAAAAAATATTTTATGTATCATAATGAAAATAAAAAAATTTATATATCTTTCTCATGATATGGTTCTTGTAAATTTCATCCAATAATGGCTAAGTCTGATATAGCTCTTATAATGGGTCATCCTAATATAGATCACTAATGCATTTGGTAATGATGAATGAGTTAATGGGAAATAATAACTTCTTTGAGATATGTTTGAATTAACCATTCTATTTTTTTCATTTTAAGGGTTCTATTATGGGTGATTAAAAGGATAGTTTCTCAGGTTACCTATATTGTTTATAAATGCATGGTATTGGTTTTATAGTAAATATTTTAATTTTTAAGGTAACAGAATGAACTCATGATTAAAAGTCTATTTTTTATCTTCTTTAGGAGGAGTATTTGTTTTCATAAGTTTTAATGATTTAGAAATTAAAATTCCTGCCTATGATCTTTCATTTAAAATTTCTTATAAAATGTTTTATGAAATTTATAGGGCTTAAAATTTATTTCATTAGTAAGATATGATTATTTTGATCTGATTATTTATTATGTAAAAATTAAAATTTTCCTTATGGGTTTTCATGAATTTTCAATATAAATAAATGGTTTCATTTTCTTTTTAATGAATTTTTTTGATTCATAATTATATACTTTAGGTTTTATATATTATTTTATTTGTAAAGTGTTTTGTAGTAAAATGGAAATTTCACCTCTAGGAATAAAGATTCAAAATTTGGTAAAACCGCATGGTATAAGTATCAAAAAAATATTCCAGGATATCTTTTATATGATCACAGGTAAAAAAGAGCTTTTTATATAAATCTTGTGGTATTAACATTATTGGAGTTTGGTGTTATTCTGGGAATGGAATGTATTTTGTTTAACTATGTTAATATATTTTTACAAAATAAAAAATAAATATTCAATCTCCAGAGTGAGTGTCAAATTGTATATTAGAATAAGACCATTCCATTGACAATATATCAAGAATCTATGAAATTTATTAAATATTGGGATGAAAGTATTCATACATATGCCATTGAAAATAAGAGAATTATTAATGTTAGTGATGTTCCTATGGTAAATGAATTTTATGTTGTATTTATATATTATATTCCTTGTGTTATTTCTAATCATGTGTTTGAATTTACTATTGACTTAGTTCTCGATTCTAAGATGATTTTAAATCTTTTTAATGAAAAGATCTAGTGGAGACAATGAAATTAGAAATGAATTTTTAAGAATTAATTATATATGGGTTAATATTCCATAAGACATCACCTTTGGGCGCTCATGTATTTTTGCATGAAAAATAAATAGGGTTATATAATTATTTGTATTTATTATAGGTTACTCTATTAAAATAATATAAGCAAGAAGTATCAATTTCCTAATACTTATTATTTTTTGGATCAACTCTAGGGTGCTCAGTATTTATCCAAGAGAAACCTTAGATATATATTCCATCATTTGAATGTGAAAGAATAGGACGCTCCATCGACATAATTTCTTACGAGTTATAACCATAATTTGATTATTGTAATCCCTTTTGGGTTGATTAATGGAAGCAATTTATTTATGGTTCTTATGAATATAGTTACCATGGGTATTTGGATAAATTTTTGGTTGTTTTTTTTGATGAAATTCTTTATTATTATATATTGTTTGGAATATGTGAAACATATCTAGATGGTCTGATAGAAAATAATGAAAAGAACTTGTATGAAATGTTTAGAAAATGTAATATTTGGCTACAAATAATTTCATTCCTTGAGTATATTTTTTCTATAAATGGTATTATTATTAATCATATTAAAACTAAATTCATGGATGAGTGTCATTTCCATAAATATGTAACATATATTTGATGTATTCTTCGATTAGGTGGTTTCTAACTTTGGGGTTTTTTTTAAAATATTCATGTTTTATAACACACAAACTATGTTTACTCAAAAGGGAACTAAATTAATTTGAAAAAATGAATGTGGAGAATGATTTAGATATTATAAATGAATATTTATTAATGATAATGTGTTTCCATTTCCATGTAGAGATAATACGTTTTTTATTTTTATTTATGATTTTTTGAAGGGGCTTGGGTTTTCCCAAATGAAATATGAGTGGGTAATTTCACACACATCACACCAATTGAAAATCCAAAAGAATAATTATCCAACACATGATCTTGATCTTTCCGCAATGGTATTTAAATATAAAATTTAAAGGCATATTTTTTATGTTATGAAATGTAAAATATATATTGACCATAAATTTTTGATGTTTATATTCACTGAAAAGTGTTTAACATGAGGAAAAGAAATTTTTTTTAATTTATAAATGATTATGATTTCAAAATTTACTATCATAAAGATAATGCCATCATGGAATATGATTCTTTTGAAACTGAAGGATAATGAATCCTTATCTATTTTCCATTTAAAACATGATCCTTTAGTTAATGATTTTATGAACACTATACTATAAATCATGTTTAATGAAACTCCTTCCCATTTGTTTCAAGTGTTAGTACAATAATTTATGTCTGATATAATTAAGAACACTCTGAAAGATGATTTTGGGTTTCATTAAATGATATAATTTTTTAGGGAAGTTAAATTTCAAATATTAATTATGTAAATGAATGTATTATTATAGATATAAAGAAGTTATATATTATGAGGTATTTTCAATTGAAAAAGTAATTTTTTATTGAAGATCATCGTTCAATGTTTCTTATTCACTCAATATCACAAAGATGCATACAAACCTTTTGGAATATTATTGGTGAAATGGAATAAAGAAAGATATTTCAAATTCTACCATGATTTGTTTTTCTAGTAAATATGTTATGTTTAGATGAAAACTAGAAAAGGGGAATTTTTAGTCATTATCGGTTCCTTGATGGAAATTGGATCATATATCAATGGATTTTGTGCTTATATTAAAAAATACATCATCAGTTAATAATGATATTTTATTTATTATTGATCATCTGAAACCATGAGTCTTCATTCCTATTAAAGACAATAGTCATTAGAATCAACTTATTAGAATCCATGAAATATACAGATTTATATCTAAGATAAATCTATAAAATTTAGAAAATTATTTCTTGGAAATGAAATTAATTTTTGAATTAAACATATAATATTTACCTAGGGGTGAACTTTTGTAAATTTTTCTGAAAAGATTGTTTTTTGGGTGAATAGTAAGAAATCATTATTATTATAAAAAACTTCATTTATTCGCAACTATTTTAAAAGTAAAATTATATTTTATCTTTAATTTAATTAAAATTATTCCTCTTTAACTAAAAAATTATAATTAAAACCATAGGAATGACCAGTAATATTTATTTGGCATAAATTATTATTAATAATAAATTCACATTTTCATAAAAAAATCATTTTCGTTAAATTTTACATAATTATATTAAAATTTATTTATCCATATTATATATATTGAATTTTGAAAAAAACTTCCTATTAGGAGTTATGGAAATTTCACTTTAGGTCATATTGAATAGTACCCATGGTAAATTTTTATTATGATGACATATAGTAAAACATGTTAATTTGGGTGAAAACATTATGACAGAGTCACAAAATATCATTATAAATCCTATAATGTAATATTATTTTGAATCTATTCACTATATAATTTAATTTTAATTGATTCAAATCCACTCGGCCATGACGAGGAAATTTATACTATTTAAATGTTCAGAATAATTACTAGAGTGATACTCCTCTCACTTATAAAGGGGAACCTCCACTACTCACTTATTCACAAACATTGAGAACTCAAGATCAGTAAATACGCACCCAAATTCAATATAAAATCCCATTTCCATGTCTTATAGGATCTATTCTCCCAAAAAGACCATCCTAAAAGATAAAAGGCCTATGAAAAAGGGGGTTTTCAGAAGACGATTTATAACTCTTAATTGAGTCCCATCATGTTTATTCATTTCTGTGTGTTAGGTCCACAAGTCTGAATACCCTGAGAGAGGGGTGGGGGGTGAATCAGGGTAGAACTAATTTAAAATTAATGACCGTTTTGATCTTGTTTCACTGTTAATCAAAACACTCTTCTCTCTTTTTCCTGTTGCACAATATAAACAGAAAGTAACGCAAGCACAAGAGACAACAATTTTTACTTGGTTCAACGCAAAGGGCTACGTAAAAAAAAGCATACGCTGATAGATTTTGGATCCTACCAAATTCTAAAAAACTTCACTAGCTGTGGATTAAAAGGTTCAGGAACAGTCACTGTTTCCCAGGCTCGCTGCCTTTACAAGGTTTACGGTTACCTCACTGCATTCCCAAGGGTCACTCGTTGTTTCTCTCTCTCTGGATCACTGCCGGTGGAGAAGATAACCTTATTCCTCTTACTTTGCGCACTGCTCTAGAAAGGATCCACTCACAGTTTATAGACTTTTAGGTATCTTCATTATCAATAATGAATGCATCTTCTGTTGTGTGTAGATGCTATGTTGAAGTCTAATTTTCACCCGTATATGAATTTCTCTTTTCACCAAAGGTATTGGAAAATCTTCCAGCCTTCACACAAACCTGAATAACAGTCGTGAATCAACCTTAATTGGCATACAAGACTAACCTGGCATGCAAGTATCGCTGCGCAGGTCACAACTGGTGCGCAAGTCACTTCAAACACTTGCATGACACAGTCTTCTGCAACTCCAAACCTGTGCGACTCAACCCCCTTTACTCCCAAACCAATATTGGCATGCAACAACCATCCAACGCACAACTTCAAACACTAGGGCGCAGTCCACCGGCGCGACCACACACCAGTTGTGCGACTAGCAAACCTACACGACGAGAGCTCTGATTTTTCGAAATGTTGAACTCCGTTCCAAAATGAGGAGGGGTGGGCCTATATTTATAGGCATTTTGTCAACCTATGCGGTGGAATGCAAGTCTCCCCTCGACGCGCAATTCCTGGAGAACAAGTTTCTTCCCCTGCAAGACATTTGCACGACCCTAGTTTCTTTTCCATATTTTGAAGATCTGATCTTGAAAAAAATATGGCGCATAACTTTCCAACCCTCTTAGGCATCGGTGCGCATGCCCTTTCTCGGCGCGCAAGTCACCTATGTTACCACACCAATACCTACACAACCCTATTTACTTTTCCACATTTTGACCTTATGATCTTGAAAAAAATTAGGCACGCAAGTTTCTTCTCCTTCACGTATACTAAGCACGCATGTTTCCTCTTTCCTTTGTATCTGTTCTTTTTGTACTAACTCCAGATCATCTATTCCTTTGTCGATGCTCTAGAATCAAACATGGATCGTTGACCACAACTCTTGAACTTGAAATTCTACCATGAAATCCTCTTTTTCAAAAAATTTGTATGTCATTGTTTTTCTTTTTCAACAATTCCCACATAGATGTCCACTTTGTCAACAAACACAAAAACCTCAAAAATGTTCAATGATACATTGAGGGATTTTTTCCCAACACTGTGCCTCATGAAAACATATCATTAAAATTATGGTAGAATATAATTGTTATTATAAAAAAATTAAATCAATATAATTATGATTATCATAAAAATATTCTTAATCTCTTTGCATCTTATGGGAAATGAGAACATCTCTCATTCATACATGTTGACTACCAACTCCATGAATTGATGTATATTTTTGTCAAAAATATCCTCACATGGCTAGTTATAAAGACAAAATTAATTTAAATATTCTTATTTTTACATTATTAGCATTATAAAAATATAATATATTAATTTTTTCTTACCCTTATTTCTTTTCTCAAAATGACAACATTGCCTGAGCGTTACATGGAAAACCACATCCAGGAATTTATGTGAATTAATTTTCATTAAAGAATTAATTTGATGATTTTATAAGTTTATATAATGTAAAAAATTATAATTATAACATGATTAATATTATGTAGTTAATGAAACCACTAAATCTTTGAAATCGATTGATAAATTCATGTCATTTTCAGGTTATAAATTAAATGACTGAAAAACATATAAAATGAACATAACTAATTTCATAACTATATAAGACTTTTTAATAAATCAAATTAAAGGGGGTTTGATAGGGTAATAAACAAAAAATTTTCTTAATAAACTATAATATCAATATAATTTTATTACATGATATGGTAAAGGATGTACATGGCGAATTAAGAGATGAGGTATGTAATTTTTAAATACAACATTTGTTTAAATGTTTTAAACTTATTTCATTCTATATAAAACCTCATAAATATTATCTTGTAATGTTATAATATATAATAAAATTAGTTTTTTAAAGTCATTTTCTAATTTTCATTACATTTTATAGAGGTTTTAAAAATTAAACATTCAAATTTTTTCTCTATGAGTCCCTTTGACTCTTATTATGAAATTATAAAAGAATATTTTTCTTATTTACTTTATGACCATCTTCCCCCCCCCATTATAGATGTTATTAATTATCAATATTACTCCATTAGTATATATTGTTTCTCAAATAATATCCAATTACCATTGATTTTGGAATTTTTAGTATTAAATATTTTCTAAAGAAGATGATATTTCATCTCATTTTTATATGAAAATTGAAAGTGATTTTACTTATGGAAACTAATACAAAATTTTATGGGTTTAATGATGAAAACAAGAGATATTATGTGTTATTTTATCATGAAATGGTTTTTGGAGAATTTATAATATAAAATGTGAAACATATGTAACTCCGATAATGGGTGAGCCTAATATAGCTCTCCAATGCATTGTGTTATGACGAAGTATATAATAGGAAACAAGTTACTACATAGAGATATGTTCAAATTAACCATCATGGTTATTCTATTATAATTTTTTATTTAAGGATGATTATAAGGATATTTCTAAAAGACAACTATATGTATTTTCAATGTTTTCCTGGTGGTTTCAATGAAATATTTGTAATTTATATGGTTAGTGAATGAACACATGATTAAAGGAAAATTCATGATCTTATAAAGGTAAATAGTTTTTTTCACGAGTTCACATGTTTTCCCAAGTAACATTCAGGATTATGATATTTCATATACATATTTATAGGAAAATATATTTTGATAACTATGGTATTTGATGTCGATTTCATGTTTATGTGATGATTATTTTTATGTCAAATCATATTATATAAAAAAGAAAAATTTCCTTATGGGAGTTTAAGAATTTTCAAAAGGACAAATGATTTTACTTTCTTTTTGTATCTATTTCAATAATTTTTATTTATCATCCAATATTTTCATAAAGATAAAGGATGTATATGGATTATATAATTTTCAATGATGAAACATATTGAATAAATTAAATGATTCATTAATAAAAAAATTATGTAGACCATAGAACCTATTTTTATGGAAAAAAATATACACTATAGAAAAACGCCCACTATGTTATGTAATGGTTTTCTTAATTCTATGTAACTACAAACCTAAATTATCCCTAAAATGTAATAATTTATAAACTTGTTATAAATCATTTAATTACGGGTTGATAATGTTATAGGGAGTTATAATTACATATTTGTTTTATCCAATGTTTCTATTCGATACAATGATGAATTATTTCGTTTTGGACTGAATTTATGTGTGGTATTTCACACTAAAATAATCGATCAACAAGACACGAATCATATGAAATAAATGGTTAATATAAATTATAGGACTCAAATACTTAACAATTATTAAAATATTATATTTTTTGTAAATCTAAAAGAAAATATCATGAGAATGAAACCAATGGATTTTATACTCTTTTGAGATAAAACTCATATGTATTTTTTATGATTTATTATAAGTATTAAGGTTTCTGAAACACCATTTTACATTAATGGGGAAAGAATCATAAATAATTTAAAAATAGTTCATCATGATACTAGTGAACTATTTCATATAGAAGATATTGGTAAATTCATGTACCTCATGAGATTATTTTAAGAGATTTATGGAATGTAAAATTTAAGCAATGGATACAATTTCTTAGAAGATAAGAGATTCTTTGAGATGGTAAAATAAAAAATATATAAACTAAGAATTTATTTTTCACCAAAATATTGAGTGATGTTATTTATAAACTCAAATTTACACATACACATTAGGTTCAAGAACTTTGTAAAATGAGGATTGATGATGAGTCTTATAGTCCTTAAAATTCTTCATTATCCTTTTCAAGACTATCATTAAAAAATAGCAACATGATCCAATAACCATATGAAAACTAAAATATAAAATGGATATCATATATAACATTATTATACCTCAATCAACTCTCATTAATTATTTTATGGATTTTACATAATTTCAAATGATTAAAGGAATAAAAAAAATTGAAAGGCCATATTTTTATAAGAGGTGGACCTATCAATTTGAGATAGTAGGAGAATGTTAGTCTTTTAAAAAGTCAGTGATTAACATGAACAAATAGTTGGAATAGGAGAAAGTTCCACAAGATCTCATGGAAAGGTAATCTTCCAAAGACACATACTCGAAAAAAGTATAAAATCAAAGATATGTGGTTTTCTATTCCCCTAGAAATGTGATATATTATTAATTATGAATAATGAATCCTATAGGGAGTAGTAAGTTAAATTTAGATATGTTTGAAAAGTTCATATGAATTAAAGATGGATTCTAGGAATAAAAATTAAATTTATTTTATTGGTATTTTATCTAATTTAGATAAATCCGTTGTTGTGTATTCAAAATAAATTATACACAGGTGGTACATGATTAGTACAAAGATGGATCATTTGATAATACAAAGTCATCATGCTTAAATACATTTGAATTATACTTTTCAGAAAAAAATTATTTGTTCATTATATTGGTCCTTATATGTCTAGTAATCCTTACATGGAGAAAACATTAGGTAAGATTATTAAATGATGAAACCATAAAATATTATTGAAACCATATAATTCCAATAACGAATGAAATTTTTAGAGATCCATTAATGGATTAATACCTGGATTATGATCATAGAATATTAATTCAAAATTAATGTATTCCATGTGTCTATAAGATGTTCATGGGATCAGTTCAATTTTCTAAGTATAATATGTTGATAACATAGGAAAAATAGTTATTTTTATTATAGTAATTCAAGATTATATTTAATGTAACGCACAAAATATTGACTTAATGTAGTTAATCTTATCTGGGTAATATGATCTATAAATTCAAATCTAAGTGTTTATTAAACCAAGACAAATTATATATACTGACATAATATTGAGAAATATTCATTATAACAATTAAAGAGATAATTACTACCATTGTCACATTGAATAAATCTATCCAAAAAGGCATGTATAATTCAAAATTAGAGATTAATGTAGTGAATAATTACATAAAATTCTATGATGGGTTTATAATAGATTCCATAATAAGAACTATATTTATACAATATTTTTAATATCTACATTATAGTTGAAAAATATTTGATAAATCTAGGAGAGTTTCACTGGTAGAAATCATAAAATTACCATAGTTACTGGAATAATATAAGGTATATGTACCTAGTATTTAGAGATCCTAGAACACTAGTTATCTAATATATAAAAGAATAATAGTCTAGTATATAATTTAATATTATATTACAGTTACGAGATTGAAATGGGAACGTTATGCTAAATGAAACTAGTTGTAGCAATATCTATAAATACTTTGTTTTTTTGTAAGTTCTAATATTGAAAAAGAAGTAGTATAAATATACTTTTATTTATTAATTTTCATAGAATCATATATTTAATATAAGGTATTCTCAAAATTTTCATAATGATACGCTTGCAATAATGGTACAAGATAAGTTATCAAGGTTATGACTAAAGAAAAGAGGACGATTCTTAGGGATATCATCTCTGCGGTTATTTTTTTACATAAGTAGGTGATGTTATAGTTAATAGAGTAACTATGAATAAAAACATTAAAAACCCATTGACTAAATATTTATATTATTAGAATCATGATTTAATCATGTGAGAGTTAAAAATTTTATGGTTATTAAGTCAGATATAGTGTAAGTGTGTTTTTTTAAAATTGCTACCGTAGTCCCAAATCAATGGGAAATTTCTAATTTCTATATCATGTATACCAATATTTATTAATGATCAATTCATTCCATAATAGTACTAATACTTTTTCATAAACTATTTATATTGAAATTCCCTTTTTTTTACATATAAAACAGTTATATTTGGTCCTAGATATGATGATAACCATTATATTCTAGGAAATTAATGTTAAATATAGGTCCTATAATCCAAACACATCATTCTAACATGAAATAAATTATATCTAAGTATGAGGTTTTAAAGGCGCATAAGTATTAATATTTCATCTAATTGATCTCACACATGGTAATCTGGATTGGAGGAGATTATGATAACTATCCCTCCAATAGGAACACCAAATGTTTTTGGGGTAATTGGATGCTCATATCTATAGGTATGTATTTTGGTTTCTCGACATGAGATCAATATATTTGTGTGTCATTTGATAGATTACATTTAAGAAAGATAAAAACCATGAAATTTATGTTCTGGCATTGAATTTTGTGTTCAGTGAGTCAAAGGAGGTATGTAATGGATGGAATGATCAAGACATTATTTATCACTTATAGAGGGACGAAAATACATTTGGCCACTTAACTGGGATAGTAATGCATTGAATATATCCATGACTAAATCATATGAATGAAATTATATAAAATAAAGTAAAATAAACATGAGTAAATCATTATGTTATGATGATACAATGAATGCATCATATATTATGAGATATAACAAGACACATATATTATATTACATAGAGAATGTTTATTGGAGGTAGTCATGGCTATCAATTATCATTATTTAATTAAGGGATATTATGTGTTTCTCGATACCAATATTGATTCATTGATTATGGGTGATGGAAAGATGAGTAAATGGTTCAAATTTTATCTTGTGATATTTTAAAAATTTCCCAAGTTAGTGATAAAATATTTGTGTCATTTATGGAAGGATTAATAAACAATTGGTGACATTTATAGTGATTTGCTAGGATTAGGTTTTGTGAGGGGATTAAGGGAAATTTAAGAAACATAAAAAAGTATAAATATAGATCTTATACTAAAAAATATCACATAGAACCCCTTTCACATAATTTATAGTTCCACCTATCAATTTATAATGTTTTAGAGAGACAAAATGAGAGAATAATTTGATTAGATTGTACCTACCATCTCGGATCGAAAACCCATTATTATTGTAATCAAAGGGACATCATGATGCACATTTAACACCCATAAAAAATTATAAAATAAATTTATAGTGTTAAAGGGGATGTGGTTCAGGTGTGGATGGTTTACAGGACACATCATTTGGATTCTTCGAGCTACGATAATACAGAGATGGGAAGGGAACATCAGGAATACACCATCCACCAAGGGACATTTTACATTTTCATTTGATAAATTTAATCATAAATTATTATAATTTCATGTCATATATGGGAGAATCTTGGAAATAATATTTCATTGTTTGATTTAGGACTCATATCCTGTTGAAAATTTTGGAAATTTAATTTTATCATAATTGTGCAACATTTGGGTACCTTCAAAGTGGTTCTTGAATTTTATTGTATCATGGAAGATAGTTTTTGAATCATTATCATGTTAGGGTTTATATTAAAATATTACTTTACATATAGGTAAATAATTATTGAATTTAATTTAATATCATAGATCATATATGGATGGATATTGAGAATGTTTGTCGGCCTGAACCTATTTCATTCATGAAATTTATATTCAGAGTGGGTTATTTTATTATTATTACAACTTATAATATTAAATAATTGATGATTATGCATTTTATTATAATATATGTTTGTTCAATAAAATTTTGGTTATATGTACACAACATTTTGGAAATACATCTTAATAAAATATTGGGTTAAATATATAATATTTGAAAGTCACTAATTGAAACAATATGTTTCCAAAGTAACTATTTTGTAGAAATTTATTTTATTTTTAGAATAGAAAAGATTTATTATGAGTTTAATGTGGGTATTGTTCATCCCAATGGAAATAATTTCTTTGAACTAATACATTCTCACTTTTTTGTAAAATATTTGTTTATTTTTCAATTTAAATGTAAATATTTATTTATCCCAAAATAATTTTTTATTTGAAATTATGTTTTACCATCAATATCATATCAATCCACCAATTATATCACCTAAAAGTTAATATTTATATCTAAATATGAAATATTAATGTTTTTGATGCTATCTTGATATAAATTTATTTTATTCAGTATTATTATATATTCTATACTACAGTAATTATTTACATATATTTAAATTATTCATTAATTTTTGAATGTTTCTCACCCAATATCACCAATACTTGCATCTATATTCTAATTTTTAATTACATGATCTTTAATAAAAAACAAGATATATTATTGATCACCCTTAGGGTCAATGACATAGAGCATTCATTTTGGGTTATCAAAACCACTGATCTCATAATTCGGTGTAACTCTATTATATGAGGGAGAAGAAAATGTGAGATAAGTCAAATCAAATAAGTCTACTGTTAATAAAGAAGTATATACTAAAAAAATTCATTGTCACTATGCGTAAAAAATTTTGATATATAAAAATATTTCCTATAAAACCATGTGAAATGGATTTATAACAATGAAATTATAAAACTAAAACAATCATTTCAAATATTATCTCTATGAGGAATAAGGGTAATGGGAACCTAAGATAGTATATTAGGGAAATTTATTATTAGTATTAACATATAAAATCACTATTGTAAAATTTATTTGTAGAATTGTAAGTTAAAATAGTTTTTATTTCCCTTCAATCACAATTCTTCTAGTTTAATGTGAGTTATAATTATCAAAAAACAATACTGTTCCATAAATGAGATAATCTCATGCTATGTTAAATCAAGAGAAATAATGAAGTGTGGTGATACTGAGAGTTTTGACTTGGTTGATAAAATTAATGATAAAGATATAATAATAGAAAAAGGATATGGGATCTATATATAAATATCGGCAGAAAAACTAAAAGGAACAACATTAAGGATATACTTTCTTCTATAGGGATTCAGGTCATAAAAATAATGAATTCAGTTACTATCATTATTAACTTTCATATAAAAATATGCCTATTAATTTTTTATGAAGGATAAATTAATTGATTACCTCAACACACATAGTGGATAGATTTTGGTGTAATAACTTACATAAATGTTATAATTTATGGATTCCTTAATTACTATAATCCTAATAGTAGTGAAAGACAAATCTATATTGGAAATAAATAGACATTGAATGAAGAGTTAATAAGGAATTTTATATTTATTACTTTGGATATTATTTTACGGATTTTAATAAAAATTTATTTGTAGAATATTTTATAATAAATATAATTTCAATTTTCAATTTGAACTAATATAGATAAACATGTACATTTAGGAATGAAAAATTTAGTCCTTTCAAAATTCAAATTTGGTTAGTTTTGGTTCCTTTTCAATTTATGAAAATCTATATCTGATTGATATTATTACCACATATGGTTAATCCTGGTATACAAGTATTTAATGTGTTAAGAGTGAATTAATTAGAGAAAATTAAACCACTTTGTGGAATAAGTGATTAAGCCACATTTTGAGAGGATGAATTGAGAGACCTATGTCTGAAGAAATTATTTACCATATTTATTTTTATATTTCAACATATATTCCAATTATATAGTTGGAAATCAATTTTTTTCTCAATATTTGATAAAAAAAATAAATTACAATTCTTGGGACTTTTTCATAAGGAAAATGGTGGACCATTACCCGTGTCTATATAGGATTGTAAATTATATTTCGTATCATTTTTTGAGTACCATTCCTGATATTGATTTATTTATCTTAGTCATAAAAAAGCTCACAATTAGTTAATGTGTTTAAAAAATATATATCCAACGATGAAAATAACTATAAAATGAATCAAAATAGTTATATATTATCATAGTGGTGCGTGCTATGGAATATAATATTCTTCAAGTGAATAAAATCCTAAACCATCTATGAAATTCCTAGAGGAATGCAATATCATCCTACAATACACTATAATATTTTATCTATCCAGGAATGACCTTATTTTAAGATAAAATAAAATTCATAAGAATGTGTTAGGAAGTATTATTAATCATTTTACCTTACCTGAATTACTAGGGGATGAATATTTAAAGGCCTCAGTATATATGGGTGATAGAGTACTAAGTAAGGAAATTGGAAAAAACTCGTATGATCCTCTGATTGGATAGATGCCAATTTTAAATAACATTCACATTTGATTATATCTATATGAAGCAATGTATTATAGGACAAATTAAAAAAATAAGCATAATATCATTTTTTTCACTTTAATTGGAAATTTGAGATATCCCAGGGTTATAAGGTTTATGATTCCACAAATAGGTCAATTTTTGAGATGGGAAAAGCCTATTTTTTTTATAAAAATGAATATGTGGGGGGAGATACGACTAATGCTTTGTCTTGAAGAATAATATTTTTTATATTAATGACATTGAGATTGATAATGATCATAACTATTGTTATATAACTAGCATTACTAGATATTTCATTCGATATCAAGAATGTTTCTTTGAACCACATATTTAGTTTGTTCCCCATGAATTGAAACAACAACTTCAAGAAACATTTCTAGTAAGAAGACAAACTTGAGTGATATGAATTGATTTTTTTTGATTATATCATATTTATATAATAACATTATCCTAATATTATAGTGAAGATAGGCAATTCCATCCAATTTCCTCATTCCAATAAAATAAAACCACCTAAAAATATATTATTGATATAAATGAAGATCTAAATTTAATGGCAGAAAATTATGTGTTGAATATTTTTCCATTAACTAAAGATGAAAAACCCTTTGGTTGCAAGTAGATATTTAAAACCAAGAAGGATTCATAAGGTAAAGTGGATAGGTGAATAGAATGCCATGTTACTAAAGTAATTAATCAAAAATACAAAATCAATTATATTAACACTTTATCAATAGTTCCCCTTAAATAATATTTTAGGATGATAGTTTAATAGTTACCAAAATTTTAATACGAGTTACATCATATAGATGTCAATATGAATTTTCTCAATTGATACACTGAATAAATGATTTATATTGTACATCAATAAAAAAATATTTTATAATATTAAAAGATTCTGGTTTAACAATTAAGTAAATCTATCCACGGTCTCAAGAAACTGTCTTTCCAAAGGTAACATTGTAGTGACCATAAATTTTAAATTCATTAAATTAATATAATGCCAAATAGATTGATTTGTATTAAACACAAAAATAATGGAACAACCTGATAAAATGAATCAAGAAAAATTAAAATTTCATGAACAATAAAACAATAATTAAAAAAAATTTAGTAATCAATTAAAAATAAGTTACCGAGAATTATTTTTCTTTAATTAAATTAATGTGATATGATTATTTTAATTTAAAACACATCCCTTTCAAAAACAATATTTTATTAATTTTGTTAAATAGTTTCACATCATTATGATTACCTGAAACATTTAAATGTGTGAAATATTATACGAAAAAATAATTAAATCTATATTGACATGAAATAAGATTAAGCATGCCTCATGTTTAAACGGTTATATTTCTATAAATATTGTTTTTCTTTATATTATATATGGTAAATTTATAAATATTATAATTTTATGTTTTTAAAATAAATTTCATTTTTAATTCATCATTTTCAAATTATCTTAGTATGAATTTTTTATATTTGTATGAAATAATTTATTTTATGTGAGTAGTAGAAAATAATGTTTTTACCAAAATATAAAATTATACGACATAATAATTATATATTGGAGACATAAACAGTTATTAAAACTTTTAAATGATTCAATATGCATTAATAAAGTAAACAAATAAATTAAATAAATATTTAGAATATACAAAACCTATTATTAACAATTTAATGACATTAGTAATATTTTCCAATAAGAAAACTATTTTTGTACATTTATTTTAATTAAATTTTATTTAAGTAAAATTCATGTTTGAAATGATTTTAAATCAACATATATTTTAGATGTTTTTTTATAATAAATAATGTCATTAATATAAAAAATAATTAATATTTTACGATAAAATAAATTTAATGTCTAAATTTTTTTTCTAAATAACATATTTTTAGAGGTTATATGTGTTAATTTTAATTTTTTTTCTCACAAAAAGAAATTTAATTTGATAAAATTATTTTAATATTGGGAAAAATAAATTTTAAATTAGGTAATATTTATAATATCAAATTTAATAATTAAAATTATTTACGACATTTTAATTGAGTTTCAAAGGTAAAAGTTAATCTGGGTAAAAATGAAACGTATCTTAAAAAGACGAAATTAGTATATGTGGTATCAAAAACGAATTGTGAAGAGGAATATATAACAAAACTCTTGAAAATTCCTTATTTTCCACCCTTTTATCCTTTATTCAATAAAATAGTTTCATTACATTGTTGAAAACTAATGTGTATTTTCAAAAATCCATTTTAGCCAAAAATAAAAAGGGATCAGATCCTCCACATTTTTACACCCATTATAAGGATTTAGATTGAAATAAATCTGTCCAATTATCTCTTATATAGACTTAACATGTCCTATAATCCTTTTATTATTTATATAAAAAGAAGCTAATGATCTATAATGTGTTGGATAATGGAGAATATCTAAAGGAAGAGATAATATTCTCAACCAAACTATCTTAATGCTTTCTTACTTTACCCGCTCAATTATTTTTTATCTATGAATGTATGAAAAAATAAATATTATTTATATAACTAAATTTTATTATAATAATGGAATATTAATTTTTAATCATCCTCAAAAAATACTCTAAAAATGAAGATTCCATCTTACGTTCATGTAGACTAAACCTTCCATGAACAACATGTGCTATTTTTAATATCCTCCTTAAATGAATGTTTTAAAATAGTTATGTAATGAAAATATATAATATTTATAATTGTTTTTATATTCTTAAATAATAATTATATTATTTTTCTACCTTATACCAATCTATGGATAATGAATGTTTCATTCGTGTGCACATGCGAACTACAACCGCCACAAACCGACATATTTCATTGCCTTTTATTTCCTAACATAGTTACCTTATTAAATGTATTTAATGTATCTAAATAATATTTATTAACCTATTAATATTACATAATTATAACATTGGACATTATATAAGTTATATTAACAATAAAAACCCATATAAAACTTATGTTCCAAAAAACGAACCTATAAATAAACAATTAGTAATTTTAATCTATTTGGAAAACCTATTAAATTATTTAATTTTATAGTGGAATAATGAAATATAGAAAATCCTAAAATTAAGGATAGTATGAATATATTATAAAAAAACATTTTCCATGGTAATTATTTTGAATGTATTAATAAAATTTGACCGAACAACCACAAATTTCATGCATCAGTTAATACCATATAATAAGTAAAATATATATGAATAAATGGAAAATATGGAATGATATATAGATGGAAAATTCAATTAAAAATGTTTTTAATAAACTTAATTTAATTCTTAACGATGTTAATAACACACATGGAATGAATAAAAAACTAATGTAAGGTTTATTTGTCTTTATTTTCTATTATATGAGACATATTTGATATTGTATACCACTATTTATTTAATATGGTGTATTCAATTCCCAAACAAATTTAAAAATAATTATCATATTTAATTTCATGATATATTAATTTCAACTTCATGGAAACACTTTAATGTTATCTTTATTCTTATGGTACCAATATTGTAAGGGTTTTTACATATCAATTTTGTATTATTCAGATACGATGTTTATTTACTAATTGTTTAATTTTCTAGGTATATATATTGGATATTTATTTTTTATCATAATTTTATATAAAATATAAGTAAATTATAAATTAGTCACATTTTATACCATTTTTGGGTCCTAAATATTAAATATAAGTATGAAAAAGTTGTTTTTAGAAACTCAGTTTCTGTTTATAGGGTTATGATTGTTCATCTTAATATTATTTTATTCAAGTATTAAAAATTAATCTATTAGATTTTATTATGTTTAATTTTAAATTTTTTTGTACGTATTTAAATTTGTACCAATTAAACACCATTATAAATGTCCCTTTTTTATTGAATTGTTATATCACCAAGGGATTTAGTTCACTCAGATTTCCTTTTTTAGAGATAATTTTACACCAAAGGAATCATTCTTATAAGATTGATATATTCTGATATTTTAAATTTAACAAGAAATTTGAATTTTAATATATGGGGAACATGATATTTTGAACAAAAATATTAATTAATTAGGAATTTCCTTCCCATAAATATAAATATTTTTAATGAAAATTTATCACATCTATAAAAGATAGTTATCCCACCATTTCTATGTTCATTATCACTAAATTTTATTTTATTTTTTTATTTTTAAATGAAAATATGTTTTTAATCATTCTAAATTAATATTTTATAATGAATATTTTTAAATTTATATTTTACTACAGCTTTTAAGAAGTAATTTTTCAACAAATGTTTTACAAAATATTTAAAATATTTTTGATTCAAAATAAATTGTATTATTATCCACATAGAATTAGTTTTTTAAAACATTTTTACGTTTTAAAATATATGATATTGAAGATTAATTTTAAAGGAAATGGGTATCAAAATATTTTCACATCTAATTTTTGAAACATTTTTTTCCATTTTAATGGATCCATTATTAATTATTCATTTCAAATAAGTAAATGTTTTCATGAAGTATTCACTTCATCTTTTATAAATACTTATTTATTTTTTAATTATTCAATTTTTATTTTTCATTTTAACTTTAAATTATTTCAAATGTTTTCAAATAAAATTTTCAAATATGACTTTTCTAATTGACTATAAATTCTTTTTTTAAACCAATGAGAAAATAGTTTTCTAAAAACACTTCAAGATATTTTTTGAAATTTCTATTAATCTATTATTGTTTTATATACATCAGAAATACCTTCCATAAATCACAATATAAGTGATATGATAAAATAATTCTTTTGGGTGATGGAATTTTCAGAATCAATCATTTTGATTAAGGATGTTATTGTCTAGTGATACAATTTTGAACTGTTATGAAACCTAATTTTCAATCCCAGGGTCTATAATGATTTCAAAAATGATTGAATTCAAGTGGAATATACATGAATGGATGATTGGAAAGTTGGGTCATATATATCCCTTCATGTGTTTATTAAAGCCTTTATTTCATGAGCTCAAGAAGGTACACAATAGGATTACTCTAAGGTAAAGGGTAAATAAGAAGATTATTTGAAAAAAATGGTACAGGAGAGGATTATCCCATGTTAAATGGTAAAAATTAGGATTAGCCCACGACCAATCGGACATGGGATAATTATCCAAAGCCTATAAATGTATCAAGGGTGGTAAGACCATGCCGAAGAAGGGTAAACCAGGGGTATTACCAATTTGATGATTGTAGATAGGTGGTTATACAAATCCAATTTTGTGATGAATTTATTGGTGGGTATCCATTACATATTATTTTTATGCATATATTTAGACCAAATTATTTTTTCATAATCTTTTTGATATGTTATTCTACTTGGTTGTTTTTTATCATTTGATTATACACTCTTTTATAGGTTATATATTTATTGATTTGATATAACTTGTACATATATAATTACATAGGTAACTCTCTTATTATTTTATGTACTTATTAATATTTGGATACTACCATACTCTTATTTTATCACAAGCTAAGGAGTTAACCATTTATGAAATGTTGAAAATGTTTCCCTTATTGAATGTTTAATATCACCACCTATATATCCTTTCACAATGTTATAATGATTAGTATAATATTTTATCTGTCAATAATTGGATCTTGAATGTTGTGATTATGGAAATTTTTTCAAAAGTATCATAAAATATGTGACTTATGTGGATTATCCTTAAATAAATAGAAAATTAAATTATGGGGATTGTGTGTTTATTATGATAAGAAATATTTAACTTATGTAAATGATGTAAAAAATGATAAATTCCTCTCACTTTATATCAAAGATAGTTTTTGTAGAAAGTTTTATTTGAACCATATCAGAGAGTATAGATATTGGGAACTTTAGTTGGTGATAGATATATATTTGGTTATTTTTGAAGATTTGTTTAGGTATTTATAATTTTTAATATAAGATAAAATTATTAATAACAATAAATAGAAGTTTATGTATTGGATAAAATCTTAACATATTGGTGAAGTAGATGAATAAATACTCATATTGGATATGCTATGGTTAATTCAAATTCACTTTAATAATCCATTTTTAAGGATTCAAGAATGATGTTACAAATTTTTTTAATGAAAAAAATGGAAAAATTACCATCGATAACCAAGGATATTACAAATATAGGCATCCATTAAGTTTAATATATCATTTGTTATAAATAGAGGTCTCATAAGGGAAGTCATATTTTTATTGACTTTTTCATATTTATATTTTGGATATTATGATTACCACTTCAGTTTTAGTATCTAGTATAAACATGATAATGAAAATTAATTAGAGATTGTTATATATCTAGAAACCACTATGTATTATAACCAAATATGGGAGAATAGTTAAATGTTTTAGAATATTAATATATTCTTTTTATAGGAAAAATTGTGAGTTTCATAGTCTTAATAAAGGTATTAAGGTTAAAAACATAAAATATTAAATGCTGGTACTCCTAGATATAGTAATTACTAAATTATATTTATCAATGAAATTCTTGTATATTCTAAATGTAATGAGGATCATGTGAAAATTCCAAATATTGGTTTCCTATAGTTTTTTAAATATATAGAATCATATATTTAATGGTTTTAATAACCTTGAAATGTTGGTTTTTAAATGAATATATTTTGGGGATAACTATTGAACAATAATATATTTATGGATTGATAACTTGTATTGTTAATAAATTATAATTGTTAAGATAATTGTGAATAGATGGGATACAGAGTTGATTGATTTATAGACAGAAATTTAGGAAGTATTGATAACCATGGAACTGATTATTCATTTAATGTAAAATGATCCACGATATTAATGGTTAATTTTATCTCATTTTTGGAACAATGATATATATTGACTAGTATGTGACTTTATAAACTAGTGGTTACAACCATTTAAGGGTTAAAGATAGAGTTAAATTTTGAAATAAAATATGAATTTTTAATGGTTTAATTCTATAAAGATTGAAATAGATTTGGGAAAGCTTATGATTTGAAGAATATATGATTAGGGTATCTACATACTTGAGTATGTGATCGTTTAAATGATTAATTACATTTGAGGATAGATATGTAACTTGATATATCCCTTGAGAGTAAGGTAGAAGTAATATTAGAAGTTATATCTAAAATGATGAATTGCTTAAGAATTACCTTAGTTAAAAGAAAATATATGGAAAATTAAAACATCATGACATATAAAAAAGTTAATAAATAAAATTATAGTAATCAATTAATAAGAAGATATATGGTATTATTTTTCTTGGATTAAATTTATCTTTTATGATTAAAATAATTTTAACCAGATTCTTTTCGAAGAATGATTTTAATTTTTTTATAAATTAATTTGATCACTTTTATATGATTGTGAAATATGTAATATTTTAATATAAGATCTAAATATTAACATTCCATTAATTAGAAAGAAAACAGTAAATAAGAATAAGTTAAATTCATGTTTACAAGGGCCTTTTTCTATAAAATCTATTTTTAAATCGAATTTTAAATCTATATTTATATATTTTGGAATTATAATTTATTAAAATAAAATAAAATTATTAATTAACTATATAATAATTAAATTCATATTAATTTGGGTTATTTTTAAAAAATATTTTCTTTTTAATTGAATAATGAAACAATGATTTTACAAAACTAGTAATTTTGTGACATTATAATTAAATAATCAAGAATAATATATTTATAAATCCTTTAAATTTGTCAACTATTTATTTATGATATAAAAATTTAGATGATAAATTTACTAAGTTGAATTTAGAAAACCCATGATTAACATTTTAAAGACGTAAGTAACACATTCAAGTAAATAATTGTTTTTAAATTTTCTTTTAGTTAAAAATTATTTTATTAAAATTTTATTTAGGAATAATTTTAACTTAATATAACATAAATTATTCTTATAATCACTAATTAATTTCCTAAAAATAAATAAAATTTATAATTCTATACTATAAATAAATGTTAAATTCATAACAAACTTTTTCTAAATAAAAGTTGTTATGCAATATGTGCATTAATTAGAAAATATTATTTTCTAAAAAAGAGAAATTTTATATTATAAATTAATTCTTGTATCTTCAATGGCAATATTTAAATTTTTTTATAAGTTAAATCATCATTTTTCATTAAAAATTATGGCGAATGTTAAAAATGATATACTATGTTAAACCATAATTTTAAAAAAAAGTTAAATGTAATGAAAAAAAGAATAGGTCACTCGAAATGTCTCCAAAATTGTTTTTTAAAGGAATATATATATTATATTTTCAAAAAAAATTATTATCAAATGTTTGAGTCTTTTACCTTGGATACGTGTCACTCTATTATTGCAAACTAAATAGTACTTAGAAAAATTCCATTTTTTATCACATATTAAATGGGACCACATCCTCCAAATTTATCCACCAAATGAAAAATTTTATATGAACCAAAAGTATTAACTATTATTTCATCCTAAATCTCTCATTGTCTTATAAGATTTTTTCTTTCCTAAAGAACCAGATTATATGCCTTAATCTGTTACCCAATGAAGAACATCCAAAGGGAGGTATAATGTTCTCAGTTGAACTCTATTAATTCTTTCATATTTTATAAAATAAGGTAATTTTTAACGTGAATTTATATTTTCAATGGTATTATAAATTTTCTATTTTTTATATTAATATAATATCACTTTCCCACATTTAATTAAAACCAGTAAATAAAAGAAGATGTCATCATACATACGTGTGAAATACCACATGTATGAAAGACGTGTTACATTTTTCATATCATTGATACGTGGCTGGTGAAAAAGCATTATTTAATGAAGTAATATAATATTTATGGCATTATTTATATTTAAAAATGATTATTATATATAATTTTCTAACCCCTCTGGTTCTATGAAAAATGAAAGTGTAGTTCCTTTGTACATATTGGAAACCACCTTCACTAAACGGACTATTTAATTTTCCATTAATTCTTAAAAATTTTAAATTTTAAAAATGCATCTAATGCATAATAATTAATATAATAATACTATGAATATTATTTAAAGATAATAATACACATAATAAATGTGAAATTATAATTATATTTTTATCGTAAACTCAAATGCAAAAAAAAAGAACATATCAATGAACATTTCTTAATTTGAATTTATTTTGGAAAACACATATACCGTTATAAATATTTTGGTAATGGAATAAAAAAATTCAAAAAACTATATACTTTTATATATTATAATGATATATTTTAATACCTTTTTTTCACACCCTGACCATTGAAATATTAATTATTTTAATTAATTATATATTTTTAGCCTCACTTTTGAGTTTTGGACTAGTTTGGGTTTAAATAATGAAATTTTGGGTTTTTCAATAAAGGAGAAACATTAACATATAGTTAGTAGAATCTATGTTCAATCAATATGAGATATCTATAGTTTTCTACTGTTCTAAAAAACATTATTGGCACAAAGTTTTCCAAACTGTATGACCTAGCCATGCGAGGTGCTTCAGGGGCATAATGATGGGTGCATGGTTAGCATACAGTTTGGCAACAAAGAGACCAAACCATGTAGAATGTCCAGCCCTAACAAATGTTTTAATGATAGAAAATATATCATCATCATTATTATTACGATTTTATTAGGATTATGGTTATTAATGTTATTATTATTATTATTACTATACCCTTTTTTCCCCATTACCCCTCACATAATTGACCCCATTATCCTCCCCTCTCCCACTAATACGATACTACCATGGAGGGTCTCCCAAGGCACATGTTTCTTATTCCCCTCACTCCAGGTTTCCATTTATCTCATAATTTCTTGATTCGATCAGCTCTGGTGATGTTCTCTTATCCTCCTCTTCCGTATTCTTCATATTTTATTGGCTTTGTTTTTTCACCATGTGGTGTAAAATTTATGGCCAAACAAAAACCATATTTCTAGGTATTCCTATTTCTAATTATTGATGTTCAGGTTCTTGGGTTCCACTGTTGTTAAAACTAGCTTCATTTGTCTAAGATGATGCGTTCTCCATCGAATCCGGGTAGGGTTTATTCTAATTTCTTTTGTAGCTCTATTTTTTATTTAAAGTTTTTATGATTTTTGAGTTTTTGGTATTTTTCTCTAGTTCATTTTGATACACCATTAATGAGGGTGACTAGCACATATATCCATTAAAAAATAGTTTTAATATATATATATACACCCTATTTTCGGATACTATCTCATTACATGGGGAATATCTATATTTCATCTAGGGGTATATATTTATGAATGAATGATTGTGCATGTAATCATAAAACGATATATTCATATTTCCTTAAAAACCATCATGTCTTGAGGTAGGTTTACTATATCCAAGCCTTTAAATTTAATTCTTTGATTTGATTTGTGTTTCTAAATGATATTTTCATTATTATATAATATTTTTATGAAATAAAAAATTGTTTTAATGCTTGGTATTTTATTTGGCCCAGTTTTTCATATTTTCATAATATCATTGACATGTACACCCATTAATAAAATATATTTTCAATCTTGACTCAATGAATTATATATTTTAAATACCCAAAGGTGCTTCAAATTATTTTCAAAACATGTAATGGAAATAAAATGTATTGTTACCCACATAACTGGTTTTCCATAAAGTAATAATGAAATATATTATTTCCAAAGACCTCTATGGATGTTTATAAAATGATTTAGAATGGGTTATTGGTATTTTCAAAGGTGATATGGAGTTTGTGTGTGATGGTTTTGAAATTTATTTTCCCCTATGGTTTTATTGAAATATGGTTTTAGATATGTGGGGGATGTCTTTGAATTGTATGGAATTTGTGAGTAGTTTAAAAAAAATTAATTTCTATGTTTTGGAAAATAAAATAGATCACATGGGAATCCTCTGTATCTATGTGGGTTTCTTTGGATTAGTACACCATTTGGGTTGGTTGGAAAAGGACCCAAGGTCTCCGAATTGTTTATGCTACAAAACAATTTAAATGAATGATGATGAATTTGGGGATTCTAAGATGTTTTTCTGTTACCTCTATATAACTTCATGTATGAGAATGTTCTATAGGA
Source organism: Viscum album (assembly GCA_963277665.1). Taxonomy (NCBI): domain Eukaryota; kingdom Viridiplantae; phylum Streptophyta; class Magnoliopsida; order Santalales; family Viscaceae; genus Viscum; species Viscum album. Next base: position 330,803,453 of record OY728161.1, read on the forward strand.
TTTATCACTGAGGTATGAGGATCCTATGTCCCTAGAAACCTATCCACTTGGGGATTCTCCCTTGGTGCTTACTATCATTTACCACTATTTTATATTGCACTTATTTATCAAATTATTTATGCTTAGTTTTCTATTCAATTAAAATATAATGGAAAACATGTTTTTCATTAAATAGTATTTTAGAAGTTAATGAAATGATTCCTTTGCATCAGGCTACATTATATAAATGGGTTATTCTAAAAATAAATTCCCCTCTATAAAAGGTTTTCAATGTAAAAGAGTAATTTTTTCTTTATAAGATCTATCTCGATACTTATTTTAGAACATATAGAAAACCTTATTTTATTAATTTATATTTCCAAAATAGAACGGAATGGTTTTATATTCTAAGGTTTGTTATATAGAATAGTTTATCCATGCACACCTAATGATTTTTAATAATAATTCATACAACTCTATCATTGTTTTTAGATTTTGGCGATTCTTCAAGATTGGTCTCAATCATCATTGAACGATGTTGGTAGAGTTGTTGGAGGTGACACATAGGGTCACATAAATGTATGTCCAGTTTAATTTACTTACCCTATAGGTTTTTATTTTTATTATTCTAATTTTATTTATTTATTTCCCATTGATTTATGTACTAAACCATTCCAACATAATTTAATTTGATTACAAACAATAGTTCCCCATCTAGTAGGATCACGAACGCCTCTAGGGACTTATTGCACACTAGTTCAGTTGACCGGTTATGTGTTGACCAGGGTTGGCTTGTGAAAAAATGGTATCAAAATAATTTTTTCATTTATTTTGGGGATGTCTGTTAGTATGGAGCTATTATTGTTAGAATTAAACTAGTCATTCATGGTAATGTTCTTCATCACCATATATATTTAAGGCATATTTAATTTCCTTGGTGATCTGGAATAGTTTTACAACAAAATTAAAGATTTTATCATAGATGTTTTCATGGTTTTTTATTTCTATTTGAGAATTTATAGTTCATATTGAGAATTTTATGGTTATCTCAAAATAATTCAAAGTATTGCTTGGTTCCTATACATAGTCGAATAAACAATGTGTAAAAAATAAAAATTCCTTTAATGATCTCCGAAATGCTCGCTCGGCTAGCACACTTCCTACCAAATCATTCTCCCAAGGAATGTGTTTCTGATGTTCTTTTGATATTTTTAAATATTTTATCATTTGAGTAGTGAGTTGATTTTTTTTTCTTATTAGTGATTTGATTTGATTGTGGGGTGATTTTATTTGAATTTTAAATTGATGTTTTATCACTAAAACTATATTTTCAAAATAATTTCCTAATTTTCTTTGAAAATTAAACGACTTATTATAAAATAGGGAAGTGTTTGGGGATTTTTGGTGGGATATTTCAGATGATTCATAATAGAGAATCAGAAAAAGACTTTGAATATGTCTTTTAATTTTGGAAATTATTTGTTTTAGGAAGATAAGAGGTGGTTCCAAATTGGTTGGGAATTAGAATTTGGGTTGAATGTTCTTTTTGAGAATGGAAATGTCATAATTTGGACATTGGGGTTTTTATGAATTTTCATATATATTAATGCGTGTTTGGAAGTGTATGGTTATCAGTATGTGTGGATGGGTGGATGAGCTATCACAAAGATGTATATATGTGCATCCTTATAGGGTAACATTAGCATGTGTCTGGTTTTTTAATTATCTTTATGTTTTATCAAAATGGTTTTAAAAATTTATAGATTTCAAGGTTTTGAAAATTAGATAGTTGATTGGTACTATTTTTTCTGATTGGAGTCTCCTTTCATGGGATTTTGGTTTTTAAATGATATAAATGTTGTTAAAATTTTATTTTTATTATGGAATTTTTAATTTTTTATGATGCGTGAAAGTTTATCCTAAAATGTTTTATTATTTGATTCCATGATGCGTGTCTTTGGAGTACACCACAGAAAAGCCTCAGTGAAAAGTGGGTGCCTTGTCTTTAGTATGTCTTCCTATTCTGTTTGGTGTATCTTCATGGATGACCTAAAAAAGTTATTTCAGTGGTGTTTCTGAATGAAAAAGTTTCATTAAATTATTATATACTCATAAAAATTGTGGAAAAAATGATTCATGACAATATGGATCTTACCATATGTCTCAAAGTGAAGAAATTTAAGTAGTAAAAGAGATTTAGGGTGTAGTAAATGTGAACCTAACCTATTCTTTCTTAAGTCATAATGGAAATACTTTTAGATTTCCATTTTTTTAATTTATAAAATTGGAATTCCTTTCATTTTAGAGAACTCTATGGCTACCATTTATAAATGTGAGATTTTCATATTTTATGGTGGTTAGAATATTTGAGTAAATTATAAACATGTTTTTGTCTGGGTTTTCCCCTTTGATTACTCCTTGTGGAGTGATAACTATTTTAGGAATCATCTAACTTATTGAGGAAAAGTTGTTTGGAGAATTATTGACCATTTTTATTTACTAATCCAATTGGATTAAGTATGTTGTATATAATCTAGGAGTGGTCCTTCGGGTTTGGTATTAGTAAGTGTCAAAGGTTCTTGTTTGGGTGTTGATGGTTTCTCCTAGGAGCATTCTATTCTTTTTCCTCTTTATGGAAATTTGGTTTCCAATGGATGTTTATTTTTGGAATGGATTTTTAATTTTGACTTTATGGATGATAACCTAAGTTTTTTTATGTAACACCTCTATTAGGGTTTTGTCTTTCATTCATTTGTGGGTTGTTTCAGATAGGTAAACTAAGGAACACCCGAAATTATTTAATGGTGGGGAGAACACCATAGAAAGAGATATATGTCAACCCAGTATGGTTCAATAATTGTGATAATATTATGGGGAGGCCCCCTTAGAAGGACCCTATACTGAATCTTATTTACAAATGTTCTTGATTAAGGATTTTCTTGTTTTTTCACCACCTGACCTTGATCGTGATGGTTTATCAAGCATAGGTAGTGATTCATATGAAAGATGCTCATGGAGATCCCATAATTTACAATTATTAGCCTATTTGTATATTTTTGTGTTAGTGGTTAGGTTGTTACTTTTTTTTGAGGTTATGTTTGGAGATGTGAGTCTGTCATTGTCTATAATTTCATTTGGTAGTTCTAGTATTTGGACTTCATTAATTGTCTTGTTCGATGTCAAGATGGTTCCTTCAGTATGTTTTTTCTATTATCTAGGGGTCTTTTATTTTTTAGGTTTTGGGTGGAATGTGAGTTATAGTTTCATGGTATTTTTGTGTATGATTTTTTATTTTGGGCATTGGGTTTTTATTGTCTCATTTAAAAGGTATTTAGAGACTTCATGGGGTCAAAATTGTCATGGTGGGAAAAATTTTCACACACCAACCATGGAATACTAACACATATCTTCTAATCAATAGAAGTAGGAAGGTTGTCCATATTATTAGTGAAAACATGAGCCACCATCTCATTACTTTCCATGTCTGATATGTCCTCATTGTCAGCAAGGGATGGAGATATAGATACTTCCTCTTCTTTTGATAATAGGGACTTTTTCTTTATCTTTATATTCTCCTTATTTTTCCTATTCATAATGGTTTTTGTAGATATATAATTCTCCTTAGAGATAACTAACTCTTCATCAAAACTGCACTTCATTTTTGACATAGGAAGGAATATAAAGTCTTCAAAATAGAATACCTTCAATGTACAGAATCCAACAGAGATGAACCTAGCTCTGATATGGATTTAGAGGGCTAGTTTGGGATATACCTAACACTGAGGGGGGGGGGGGATAATTTGTGATGGGGAATTTTTAAACAAATTTCTACTTTTTATTCCTATAAATCATGACCTATTAGGATATTGATTCTCTTATTCTATTTTACCTATCGCATGGAATAATATGAAAGCAGTAAAAATATGCACATGAAATTTTAACAAAGTTCACCACTGAATAAGATAAGCTACATCCTTGAAGTGTATGGTAATGACCAGTGCACAGATTCTCTACTATATTGTAGTAACTGTTATAGTGGGTTGTCTAGGAAAAAAATCACCTAGCCAGTGTGGGTCCCTATACTAGGAGGAGGAAAAGAAATAATTGCTTCCCAGTGTTTCCCCCTACACTCTTAGGGGGGAAGGGAAAAATCCTCTTCAATCCAAAACCTTCCTCTTCTCCTTGTTACTTACTAAGAAGCATAAAATTTACCATACTCTGCATTCTTTGAATAGAACTTGTAAGCTGCACAATTTTCATCTTCTTCTGATTCTTCAATGAAAAACCAGTTACTCTAAAACCTTATATTCGACAAACATTATATTTCAGTGTGAAACCAAATGCACTAAACTATTCTTCTTCTTCATCTTGCTTGAATCAAAATTTCTCTTTGTTATTGTTGAATCAATGATGTCCAGCTCCACTTAGCATCATCATAGTTGACCAGAATCTAGTATGAACATCTAGAACAACTCACAGCTTGTGTACCAATCCCTCCATATGCGCCACCCTGCTTGCGCGCTCTCTTCTTGCACACCTCCCTATCTTCACGCCACTAACTACATGTGTTCCAATATTGTACACAGATTATAACTTGTGTGACACCTTTGGCTTATACAAATTCCACATTATGAACACACCTCTCTTCTTTCACGCCTCTTAAAACCTATGTGCCACTTCTTCTTTCACACCACTCTGCTTGCATGCCACTAAAAGCTTCAGTGCCTTCAAAAAACTCCTTACTTGCACAAAATTTCATCTTACTCAACACTTTCTATTACTCACGCGACAAGAGCTCAAATTTTCTCTTCAATGATGAGAATCAAGAAATGAGGATTCTAGCCATCTATTTATTGGCATTTTAATGACTTGTGTTCCACACACACTTGTGCACCGCTCCATCATATGCGCGTTTCTCCATCACTTGTGCACCGCTCTATCACTTGCGATCCGCTCCATCGGTTTCACACCACTTTATTTCCTTCTTCATATTTTGATGTGATGTTGTTAAAATATTAATTTCATGCAACATACACTTGTTCATCAGTTATACTTGTGAGACACACTTGCACGCCAATCCATAACTGGCACAACACTTTCTTTACATTATCATATTCTGATGTGTTGATCTTAAAATATGAATTGCGCGCAATATACAATTGAACGCCACACTTGCATGAAACTTTTAACTTACATGCCACTTTCAATCCTTTTATAAAAAACACGTATTTACTCCCCCATTCTTCATAAGGCTTGCTTAACAAGTTCCAAAAACTTATGATATTAGAAATGAAAATCCTCAAACAATGGTCATAGTTTAGGCCATTCTCATAGTTCCAAGCCCATGCACTACTTCTTATCTTCTCCTCATTTTAAAAAATCCTCCTTCTTTCTTCTTATACACTTTGGAATATGAATTCCAATGTACTTATTCATCCTTACTAAAAATACTAAATTATTCTTGGATTGTTAATTCCAATGAAATCCAAGCACCTCTCTTCATTCAAAAGAAGAGGCTAGAGGCTTGATAAAAAAAAATCAATATCCTCAATTCAATTTTTAGTCTTAATTCCAAATAAATGCAACCGTCTCTATTCATCCAAAATTGGAGGATTGAGTAATATTCATTTACCTTCAATGTTGTATAAACCATACCAACTTTGATACAAGTATATGAAAATTTAAGAACAGTGAAACAATTGTCTAATTTAAAGTCAACATGTAATGCATGACCTTTTTATAATGCTAAGCCCTTCCACATAATATCTTCTTCTACAAACATCGTTCTATAGTTCATGAAAATCATATGATTCTTTTCATCAATTACAATCTCGCAAGGTTATCATCAAATCGTGAAGCATTTCATGGTCTTCTTAAAATCCTCATAATTCTTCAATCATATTTAATGGATGACACTTTACAATTTTCTATTGTTGTTAACAATGTTTCACCTTTGATTTAAGTTCTTTGAACTTAGGATTAGTTCAAAAATCGATAGAATTAAATTAATATTCTTGAAGAATTCATCAATCATGACATCCAATTCAATGATTCTATAAAAATTCCCCAAGAAACCTCACTTAAGCCAATAAACATTAATTTTTCAGTCCTTCTTTATCACTTTCTTCATTTTGACTAGTATTGAAAACTACTGACAACCAATAAAATATGTATACACAAAGTGGTCCCAACAAAACATGATTCTATACATAATTTAAAGACTCTAAATAGAATGTAGTCAATTGATTTGTAGGATATGAAGTAGAAAATCTAGGAGAATTTTCATAACAGATTAATATGAACTAACACACTACCATGAGGTTCACCAATATTTCTCCAAATAATAAATAAGGTTCAATGTATTATTACCTCGACTATCAAAATCATAACAAGTTTAACATGTAGAAAAAGTATCCTCTACCCCATATTGACAATATCTTTTATAAAATACTTGGGGATCAATAAATATTCATTATTGGACCTCATTATAGATATCATAAAATGAGGTTTATTAATGAGGATATACCAAAAAAATAATTATCTATATGTTATATTCATCATGAATTTAATGTAATACTATTTGAACTTAACAATTTCCCTATTATATTAATGTATTTAATGAATAGAATATTTAAAGATTATCTCAATCAGTCATTTGTAGTCATTATAGATGATAATATTATATATTATAAGATAAAACAAGGGAATGAATATAATTTGATTATTTTGTTTAACTCCTTGATTAAAGAGAAGTTATTTTCCAAATTTTGAAATATTGAATTTTGAAATAATAAATTTTTATTCACAGGTAATATTATCTCATGTGAGGGTATATTAGTGGATCCATTTAATATAGAAATTGTTGATCAATGTACTAGACCAAAAAAATGACAATGATATATAAAATTATTCAGTTTCATGGATACTAATAACAATTTTTGAGATATTTATCATTGTTATAAAATAGTATAATCAAGATGATGTGGAAAAGAGACAAGCTCCATTAGATAGATGAATTTGTTATTTTTTTGAGTAACAGAAGATATACTTTTTACGTGCAACTATGATAAGAGTACCATGAATTAGAGAAGAGTTTGCGATCTATATTAATTAATTGAAGAATGTATGAGGATTAATCATCATAAAAAATTATTTTAGGATTGATTATGCCTCACTGTGGTGGAAAATTCATGAGAGAAATTACCAAAATCATTATTTGGATTTGACAGTGATAAAATATTCATAAAAAATATAAATTCATTATCTATATGGTGAAAATGAAATATATACACTGATTATACAAATATAATGTATATATTCACATATAAAGTGATAAATATTCATCAAAGGAGGTTGTCGATGTTGAATAAATATTTTTTTCTTAATAGATAATATTCAATAATTTATTCATTTAATGAATAAATACGTGTAAAATTAATGTGTGGAACTATAACTGAAGGAGAGGAATATTCCTGAGGTAAAACATGATTTTTATGGAAGGAAATGGTTCAAAAACTTAATATGTTCCCCATAAAATATTGAATTTTAAAAAGGATTTATGTGATACTTCTCATTGTTCATCCTATTATGTTTATTATAGAAGTATTATGATTTGTCGAGTTCTCAGAGATTTTTTTGTGGGAAAACACAAAATATGATATTAAAGAGTATGTATCTAAATTAATTATATCTTATAAATTTTTGGTTGAGAGACATAATACTATGGTGATTTTACAACCATTACATATACTAGAATAGAAATTTAAAAATTTGACCTAGTATTTCATCATCAAACTCCAAAAAACATCTAAAGGACATAATTCTATATGGGTTATACTTGATCACCTTATAAATCATAAAAATTCATAATAAATACAAAATAATTATCTATTGATCAATTTTTCATGATATATATTAAAAAATTTCCCATGTTTTGTGGAGTACAACATTATATTTTATCTGATTGTGATTGGAGATTTAACTTAATGTCTTGGAGAAGGCTTCAACAATAATTGAATTTGTAGGTGAACATTAGGACTGCATATCATCCTAAAGAAATAATTAAGCATGATTAGAAAATTTTAACCCTATATGATATGTTGATAGAATGTATTATTGATTTAAATTGAGTTTTTTTAACACCTTTCTCTGGTCAAGTTTTCTTACAAAAATAACTTTCACCAATCATTTAGATTGATCCTTATAAAGTGATATATGAAAAGAATTACATAACTCTAACTTTCCTGGATGAAGTTGGGTAAAAAAATATTAGAACCTAAGATATATTTTTAAATTATATATAAGGTTAATATATTTATCACCACATAAGGGTAACATAGAGTCTAAAGAAAATTTATATAGACCATTGTTACCGTGATCTAGAATTTTAAGATGATGACACAATATTGTTATGAATACGTACTTGGAATAAAGAAATGATACTTGTAATGAAGGTTAAGAAGATCCCTAGTTATATTAGTCCTATTTAAATGACTGATAATATCAGAATAATTTCTAATTTCTTGTATATTCCATTAAATCTCTATCAAGAAAACAATTTGTTCCATTTATATCAATCATACGGAAGTAAAAACATGATACTTTACTTGTTCTAAAATTATAGTTTATACCAATAGAGTAAGATGAATATTTTGAGTAAAATAATATGGTGATTATAAATCAATGATATAGTTCTTTTATAATAATACCACTCAACATCTTGATGTTTTGTTGTGAAATCCTAAATTTGGGGAATCTATGTATGAACCCAAGGATCTTATTTGTCTGAAGTATCCTCAATTGTTTCAATTAGTGTGATGGAATTTTAAGGGAGAAAATTTAATCGGGGTGGGGGATTAATTAGAACCACAATATTATATTATATATTTTTATTTAAATAATTTTTATATATTTGATAGATTTTGTTAGAAGAAACATGAATTTTTTACAAACTATAATGTACAGTTGAAATATTTTAATTAAATATGAAAAGTAACGTATAGGAATTATATTATTGGGTGGGAATAAAGAAATAATAAATTATTAAAAATCACTTTTTACACATTTATAAAATAAATACACTAGTTATTAATTAGTTAGAACTGAAAATAAAATCATTTTAATGTAAAAGATTTGTTTTTCTAAAAAACAGTTAATATGAACACAATGTGTTTCTATCATAATAAATTAATTTAATTATTAATTATTATATATTTTAATAAAAAATGAAGATGATATATTCAATGAAATATTTTAACATTCATTTAATGGTTATTTCTGGGTACGTAATGAGAATAAAATCTGTTTTAGGCGTAAAATTCACTTTTTCTAAAAATTGTTTTGAATGTGTTTTGTTGTCTTATTTTAAAATGAATTTATTGATCTTATAAAAATTGAATTTGATTTTTTTTAATAGATATTTGGAATTATAATACCCACATTTTTTAATGAGTCTAGTTTCAGTTTTGTTCATTAGGAATAATAATCAAGGTAAAAATTGTTTACAACAGTAATGGTTAGAAGGGTTAAGGAGGGGTTAAACTAAATAGATAACGGTTAAAATGAAAAAAATTATATAAATCCTATTGTATGAAGTTTTTTCTACATGATATCATATAATATTCAATCTTTATCAAATTTTTATACATATCCTATGAAATTGACTTTATTATATTTCAATATTCGTAAAAAATACAAGGGTGCCGCTCTCATAAATTATAAAAGGGAGCCTCCTATACTCAAATCTTTACACCACTTGAGCCATTTATCTTGGCCAATAAATTCCATAATACTCTCCTGAAAACCATCTCTAATATCTTTAGGTGATTTTCTTCACAAAATACCCATCCGATAAACATCACGGTGCTTCTAAAAGAAGGATACACAAAGAAGTGGTATATGTTCTTTCTGATCTCTTTCATCTTATTTTTTTGTAAACCATCATATAATTATATTAATGAATATTGAAATGTTCTCAAAAATATATTTACTATCTTTGGATATTTATATGTTAATGGAACATCCATTTTCTAACTCTTTTCCATATGTTCGAAATTAATAATGTTGCCCATCCATACATATGGACTACCACATCCACAATGTGGTTTGATTTTTTCATTTCATTTTTATATTGATGGTCATAAATAAATATTGAATAAAATAAATTATTTTTATGATATAATGAAAATTATATATTCATAAATTATTTTTTTCATTTCTTACTCCACATATCAAAAATGGAAACATCACACATGCATACATGTAGACTACCATATCTACAAAGCGTTATAATTCATTTATAATCATCAAAATATTATAACGGTTACAAAATAATATATAATTCAAAAATATTAAATTTATGAGAAGTTAAATATTCTACATATAATGAAACCATATCCAATGTGTAAGAACTAGAGCCACTAAAATGAAACATTCATAGAAATTAGAGAAATTTTCACCTGACTGACCATTTTAATGAATAATTATTAATAAAAGTATATTTGGAAATTTTAATGAAATTTTAAATGATTTGATAGATTTTAATATAGTTCTAAAATATATTTACTATTAATATATATTTATTATATATGGTGTTTGAAATTTTAATATGTAAGATGATAATTAAAGTAAGGCTTTAAATTATAATCTCATTTATTATCAGTATTTTCATTGTAAAATATACATTGAGGAAAAATATATGATCCCTATATGTTTAAACTTGTATATATTATTTTATTTTAATTATTTATTGGTTGTACTTATATTTTATTTTATTTTTACTTATTTTTTACGAAAAACAATAAAAAAACGTTTTTTAAAAGCTGAAAAAGTTTCTATATGGTTGATAAAAAATTTCTTCCATAACAATATTCAATAAAATGTTCTCAGAAATGTTCATTTATTTTATAAAATGATTGTTTAAATTAATTTTCATCCAAATTTTAATTTATTTCAATAATTTTAAAATTAATATTTAATCCATTTTTTGAATGAGTTACTTTTGTAATTTTTATAAAAAGTGTGAAAATAATATTATTTTTTAATTTCATTGAATGAAACAACTTTCCCATCACGATGACCGTTCATTGATTTGAAAACGGAGTAAAAATTTTCCATGAATATTTTCTAGGAATATAATTTTCTCAATATCCTCCCAATTTTTAGTTTTTAATTACACTAAAATAAAAGCATATTATTATAGATTTCAATAAAATTCTCAAATATTATTTTTATTATATTTTTCATTATGGTAAGTTGAATTTTATATTTATTATTATTGAATAGAAAAATGATCTAGTTATGACATCCATGTTTTTTCTCTTAATGCATTATGAAAACGTGAATAGGAAAATATTATGAAACTCATTTCATTTCATGGGTTATGCTATACTGAATTGATGAGTGTTTTTATAATCTTATGGAACACATATTTATGGTTTTCATTATGTTATATTTGGGTATGTTAAATCACTATAATTCATTGGTAATGATTAATTTCTCATGAGATAATACTGAATATATTGGAGAGTGATCATAGTTCTCTATGGCACTCTGTCTATTATAAAATTTTTTAGAGTGAACCACCGAAGTGAAAATTATGGATTATTAAGTGAACCCAATCCACTATAATTTTTTTTGCATAATAAATGTAGCTCTACGACCCAAGAAGATCGTAGCAGGTGCATTATTTTATTACATTGGTAAGATTTCAAGGAATCAAATCCCAAAGGACTGATTATTTTAATATTCCTAGAATTATAGATTTTATACATGATTATTTTAGTAAATTTGGAAAATGGAAACACAAACATGAAACATAATAAAGGAAATATACTATATCCTTTAAAGAATATTCAATGATATATTTTTCACAACATGGGAAAAGGAAACATGATAAGGGTGAGATCAAATGCTCATTAAGGGTATGTAATGTGTAAGTAATAATTATTCTATGAGAATAAATTAAGATGACAAGGAAAATAACTGATAATGGATTCTATTAAAATAACTACATTAGTAAAAATCAATATGGAAGGGTATGAAACTGAAACACATACCATTTAATCACTGAACTAAAATGAAATGAATCCATAAATATGACAATGAAAAATATCAAAGATGAAAAATAAAAAAATCTAAATGAGGAAAATTCATTTTTAATTGACGTAATTTCTAAGGAAAATGAAAACCTATACCATCATGATATTTTATAAGAATGTATAAAAATACAGATATAACCCAGTTTAATTTGTAAAAATTATTTTTCTCACAAGAACTTGTCGATGCATCGAGGTGCTATATAATATCCAATCCTCACCCATAATTTCAAATCAAAATTATTCCTCATTTTTTATAATGTAAATAAACAGTATGCCATATCAAATAGCCGTATTGAATATGAAATAAGGATTTATCTGTAATTCCCCAGTCAAAAAAATAACTGTCAATGTAATCACTTTATATAAGATGGTACTAATATCCATTGTATGAGAATATGGATATTAAATTAAACTTATAATGAAAAATTATTACTATAAAGTGAATGTTTCAAGGTAAATTTAATAATCTCAAAAGGAAGTGACTTTGTAAAGATAATTATTAAGAACATTCATGAGGATAAAAATCATTAAACATTCCAAAGAATTCCATTATGCATTGAAAGATTTATGTTATAATTTCTTATAAAGTAATAACTTCAAAAAGATACTTATATTATCATGAGAGTAAGGAGATTCATGATATATCAAGTTAAAGTATGGCATATATGCCAAATAAAAGTTAATTGGTACATAATAAAAAATAATCCTCAATGTATGGAAAATTGAGGAAAAATATATTACATATGAATAGAATGATCCAAAAATAATAATCATCAAATGAAACATTAAAAAAGTATACTTTTAAACATGAAAAGGAAGCTTCACTAAAACGACAATGGTTAAATCTGTACATTCCAAATGAGGTAAAAAAATATTCTTTTTCAAAGGTAAAAAGGTTAAAAAATGCCTTGTTTAGAAATAGAAAAGAATATTTCTTTGAGGAAATTATTAAAAGGCCAAAAGGGTAAGAATTTATTTAAAAAATCTAATTAAATATGTTAATAAATGTTTTAAAATTATTTTAATAAAATATGATTTTTAGAAGAAAATATTATCTCCGACTAAAGAGAGAAATTAAGTCGGGTTCTCTTATACATTTTATAAAACCCCTTCAGTACAAAAGTGTCTAAAAATGGTATAAATACTAGAAAAATATCATTAATAACCACTATTTATCAAAATGAAAAGGTTTATTTATCAATTTTCTAATAATTCCCTAAAATGGAATTTCATGAACTAACAATCTCGAATAAAATGAGATTATGTAATAAACCCTTAAAAGGATAAAACATCGAATCAACCAATTAGTAGATTATATGTATCTAATGTAAATACATAAAAGTGAAGTTTCAATAAAAAAATATTTATTAAAAATGCATTGAAGTCCTAATCATATAATATTAACAATAATTATGAGTAAATATAACTCAATGAAAATAAAATGAGTTATGGAATTCTATTCAACTTGGTAACATTTTACTCAAATCCTATTAAAATAAAAACATAAAATTGAAAATAGAATTTACATTAGGAATGATTTATGGATTATAGTACATGTCATTTTGGCAGTACATATACCATATATATGAAATTAGGTACACAACAATTCTGTATTCCTCACAGAATAAAAATGGGACAATAATCCTTTACCTATAGTTTCCATTCTCGTGAACGTCCTTTAAATTGTTTTATAACAAAATTATGTTAATTTTATACTTTATTTATAATATTTTTAATGTTTATAATTACTTTTATTTCAATTTTTATTATTTTATGAACAACTATGTAAACAATTAAGTTTATGTCAGGTGTTTTGACTATATTCGATTTATGTTTCAAAAACAAATTTGGTAGGTCAACTATGGTCAATAGTTTCAATAAATAACATCTAAAGAATATTAAAAATGACATAATTATCATATTTATACATCAATTATACTTTTAAAAACAAGAAATAAATATTGTTATGAAAAATGAGTCAATGTTTCATTCATGGAGACGTTAGGCTATACGTACGAATGAGTAACATTCCAATTTTTCAAAGATCATTTAGGAAAGAAGGTAAATTAATTCTATATTTTTATAATGATAATTATGTCATAATAACATATTATTTAATAATATATAATTATATATATAATTCTTGTGATTTAAAAGGAATAACATCGTGTTGAGGAGACGGTAGTCCAAATGTCTACAAATGATGCTATCACCCTTTAGGTTTGTGTGAAAGGGTAATAAATAAAATAATATATAGATATATATATATTCCAAAATGGTAATTATGTAATGAATATTATATATAAATTTTCTATGTCAAAATTTTTTCGTTATTATCATCCTTTATATATATGTTGTAACTTTTTTCATTAAATGGATGGTATAAGAGTATGTTTTTTTAAAAAAATTTAAGAAGCATAATGACATAATAAATATCATATATAAATAAATTTTCCATCATAATGGCCACCAAGAGATGTTTTAAGGGAAAATGACCAATAATTATTTTGTTAGACGGTAGTTCGCTGTATAGGTAAACTATATATTAATTACACATTAAATGGAGGTGTGTGTAAGGGTCTATATAAAACATAACATAAATATATAATAGTATATTTAATATATTTTAGTTTCTATATAAACATGGAATAAGGATAATATTGTGAGAAGAGAATGTAAATAAAATTAAAGAGCATTAGGAAAGATGTTACCTCTTAATTTGGTAAGTCCTTTTGGTTTCCACCAAAAGGATTCCTTGAATTGATTTCATATAAATGGAATAATTCAAGGAGTAAGGGAGGTATTTTAGGGAGTTAATTTGGAAGATAGTTTTGGAATATATGTTTCTTCATAGGTGTGAGGAATTTAGAGTAATGGAGGCTTTTTATAATGCAGCAGTGGAACACTTATAATATATTATAAGAAAGGAAGCCCACCAACATTGTTTTTTTAAATTGGATCAATAATGTCCAGAAGTCTTTCAAAGGGTGGATACGGTCGAAATATTGAAATTAAATAGTTGTTGGATAATTCTATAGGTTCTTTTGGGCCTCAAGGTTAAAATTTAGTTCCTTCGAATTCATAATTTAACAACAACAATTATAATTAATTTTAATTAATTTCACTAATATGTTTTGTAAAAAACTAAATTGACCTTATTACACTTTATAAACTAATCTTATTCCAAATATGGAAATTTTTTTCCCAAATTTCAATAACATAATTGGATGAAATTAGTTAAAATTTAATCTCGTAGATGGGATGAAAATTCTATTTTTTAAAGTAAAAACATCCAAAAATATTGCTATGTTTTTACTGTCATTTCCAAAGTAAAATTGATTAAAAATACATAATTTGAATTAATTGATAGAAATATTATCTAATTAAACATTAACACTAATCTAATATTTAATTTAACCTCATAAATAAATTATATTACAAAGAAGGTTTGAATTAAATATCAATATTTTTCGGTATACATTAAAAAATGAATATTTATAGAAAAATAAAAAAATTTTACCATAAGACAATTTTTATGTTTCTATTTCATGTATTTAGTTTATTTTGACATATAATATTCATAAAAGTGTCAAAAATTGGATTTAAATTAGGTTTTTCACTAAAAGGTGGTAAAAACGCCTTAAAAAATGTATGTTTTTTTACTTGAAATATTGAGTTTATTATTATCTTATGTTTTTAGAATATAATGGATGTTTATAAAAAATATTTGATTGAATATATAACATATATATATATATTTCACCAATAACATTCAATTATTTTAATTAATTTAATTTTAAATACAAAACAACTATGTGAGCATAAAAATAATAATATTTCTTTTAAATTCAACTAGTTTATATTTTCATTTATAAATAATTGGTTTCCTATTAAATAATTTATATTTGTGTAAACCACATATTTTCATAATTAATTTAATACTCTTCATAATCACTAAATTTAAATGGTTGGTTAAGAATTATTTTATTAATTTATTATATTTTAATATTACAGTTTTATTTGGGGAAACTCTTTCATGTGTGTAACACAAGAAATCATGGAAAGGAACTCTAGCAAGGGATGAAATCTAATTAAATGGTTCATCAATTAAAAGATATAAAATATACTATACTTATTTAAAATATTATATATATTATAAATTATTAGGATTTTATATTTCTTTATGTGCTTGGTGTTGTGTGTCATACACACTATCGAATTCAATTTTCTTATTCTTGAATTTCTGGGTGTTACATTCTCCCAAAATTAATTAAGTTATGTACTAGAAATTTAAACTCAATCATATCGGTTGATTGTTTAGTATTTCCTATTTTTAAATACCCCATTATGGGAAGGGTTATTAAAACATCACATAGAAAAGAAAGAATTGGATGTACGTGGGTCACCTAGAATAACATATAACCATGTCTCCAAGTTGGAGAACATCCGTGGAATGTTGGGATACATATTTAAAGGACAGGTGTAAATATTTATAGGTGTTTATTGAGGTCATAAATAACAATCAAGTAATTGATTATTGTATAGTTGAGGCACTCAAAGGCATAAATCTATAATTATTTAGTATATTACCAGTTCAAAAAAGATTAAGGTATTTGGAAAACACATTTATTTTATTATTTTCATAATGATGAGTAACTATTTTAATACCTATGAATAAAAGGAAATATAATTTATTGATTCAATTAAATTTCAGAAAAAAAATTTCATCTTTTTTTGTGCTTCGATCAAATTCTAAATTATCCTTTACCTAAAGAAATGGGTATCCAAAAATTAACATTTTCCCCAGAAGCAGTAAAAAATTTATAGAATCGTAAGACCCATAAAAGGGTGGAAAATCTAACTATTTTTATCTAACTATTATATAAATACATTATAATTAATATATTAATAAATAAATCTAAAAATTAACTCTATTGGTTCATCATTAAAATTTATTCATAAAAATGTTCAAATAATTACACATAAACTAGGACATCACGTAGGACAGTGGTAGGTGCCAAACCTTTATCATCTTTGGTCATGGGTTCAAGCCTTGTGGCCTTGTCAGACAAGATAAGTTGTCACGAAACATACATTTTTCCATTTTATAAAACCATATTATTATAAAATAAAAAATAAATACAATGGAAATAATTAAAATTTAATCATAACATATGCTCTTAACTATTGTTTTCAATCTATCCTCAATATATAATAATTTAATCCATTTTTTTCTTCCATAAATTTTTCCCTGATCTATCGTTTATCCTTAAAGAGTGTAAATTGACTTTGTTAATTACTAATTCGCCCAAATTTTTAAGGCAATGAACCACAAATAGATCCTTAGGATTATTTTCATTTCCTTCCATAGTACTATTCATTTTTCCTCAATAATACTATTTCTATGTACTTATTTTCTACACATAAAGAATGTTATTGTTTCATTAATACACTATCTTAGGTGTCTCCTTCCAAAATTATCACATGTCATAAATCGATTCTTCTTTTCATTTGGTTATCCACCAATGAAAATCATTGCAACCTCTATCCTTATCTTATTTTGTGTGTTTGGATGTTTGTTTTTGTTATATATTGTATATCATATTTTGGGAAAAATTATTTTGCATAAACATGAAATCCTTAACTCCTTTCAAAACATCATTTTTTACTCATTTCCACCACTTTGTCTTTCGTTTTATATGTTAATTTGAATCCAAGGGTTCCATCCATTGACTAAAACATGAAGTAATAGTGTAAAAAAATAGTTATTATGAGAAAAGTATATAATAATGTATAATATATCTAAATTATGAAACATTATTTTTTTTATCTAAAACACCTTAGGTTTCACCATGATCATTCATTTTCATTATCCATTAAAATTCAACAAAATGGGTTTTAATTAAAATTAAGATTGTCCAAGGGATATCTGTTACGAACCAACCAGGTTCGACCCTAAGTCGGTCACCCGAGCCGGTCCGCGATAGGACTCGAAGGGCGTTCCCGAGTTGTTTTGTGACAAAATCATATAAGAGAAGGTCGTCTCTTATCATACCTCATTTTTCAGAGTGCCCTTTGTTATTTGGGATGTCCAGTAGTTTGAGATTAGCACTATCGGGGCTCATGAGGTAGGTTACTGGTTGGTTCCTGATCACCACTGCTTGTGACGAGACCTGATTTACCAGGGTTAGTCCGAGATTTGAGTCACTTGTCCTTGGTCGTTTCAGATTGAGGGATGACAATGGAGGCAAATCAGTTCACTTTGTGGCCTCACATGAGGTCGTGACCCTTGTGGAGTCAAAGATCACATTTTAAAGTCCTCTTAGTGTTATGCCTTACATGGGGCATGTCTCACCACCATGTTTCTAGGTCAGTCATGTGCACTAGTTCCTCATTCCAGTGGGTTATTTTTGCTGGTGTTTTTTTAATCTCAGTTAGTTTGTGTGTTCATTAAAAGTGAAACTGGTTTTGAAATGTAAAATTGTTTCTTCTAAATTGTTTTTGAAGTTACTAAATTTGGGTTTTAAAGAGAAGGTATATTTGTTTGAAAAAACATGGTATGTGTTTGGATTTGTTAAGGAAAAGAAGTGTTTGAACCTTGGAACTCCCTATGATGGGTCACACGTGTGTGGGTATGTATAGAAGTGCGTGGGGGGAAAATGATCGCAGATGATGTGAGTGGGATTGAATAAATCGACATGTGACATTACATAAGATGCCGTAGGTGAGATTTTAAAATTTTAAAGAAATAACAATTTTGGAAAAGTGATTTCTCTTTGTGTTGTATATGTTTGGATTATGGTCCTATTTCCTTTGGCTTGTGTTGTTTCCTTGATTGAGTTTTGGCTTGATGCCAGTTTTGATGGTGTTTTTCATGTTGTTATTACTATGCCACCCAGAATGCCTCCAAAAGTTGTCAATGAGTTATGACCAGTTCCCAGTTTTTTTATGTGTTTCCTACTTATCAAGGTAGTCGAAGTCTGTTATAGGCATTTGTATCATCCATGGAGATATTGTTTGTTTTCTGGTTGTTGGGAACTCTCAGGATAGTTAAGGTTCATACAGCCCTAGGTTTATTTGAGGGTTCAGTTTTGGACAAGTAAAGATGAGATGTCCTATCGTCATTGGTGTTTTGGGTGTGATTAACGATGGTCGATTTCCGAGAAGGTTCCCCACCAGGCAAGGGGTGCGGGCTGGTGGAACCTGTCTCCAAGAAACCATCCTCATTAGTACCGTCTCTTAGTTCATCGGACCGCTCTCTTGTGCGCCACCAGTATGACCAGTCCAGAAATTCTAAGTCGTCATGTTGCATTCCTTTGAAATTGTATGAGCATCATGATTGTTTGAATCATTGAACGAAAGAAGGAGTTAGAGACTAGAAGATGAAAATGCCTGACTGTGAGGCAAGAGATGCTTCAGCCATCAGGGCCCCAACCACAGGTTTTGGGGTGAAGGTCATGCACAGTCAGGAATTTCCAAGGGTTTATGGAACCTCGGTGCAGATCTTGTTCTAAATTTTGGGATATAAATATTCAAATATTCCTTGTTATGTTTCTATCATCATCATAATATCATTCTTGTTTTTGTAGTGTGATGAGCTCATTCTACCTCATTACAAGCGGCATTATCTGCTCTTATGGTTGTTTCTAAATCATTTGGATTCCTTGAGGGGTGGTGGACCCACGAATAAATGAACCCATACTGATTGGGATTTTGGTCTCAATTCTTTTTATCCGGGGGAATTTTTGGTTTCTTAAAATTAATGGGTGTGTTTATGGGGCCTATCTTTGTTTGGGAACCTCTCCTAGGGATTTTCTTTAGTGTGTTTCAGTTTCATAGGGGATTCCTCCATCCATGTATTTTGGTGTGCCAGTTTTCCCCACAATGGTTTTAATCCAATTGATGGAATTTTTCTCTTGGAATTGAGAAAGTGGGTTGAGTTTGGGCTAGGGATTCCCTAATATTTTGTTGCAGTGAGTATTCATATTTGGTCGGTGTTGGAGGTTTTGAGTTGTTTTCTCATCCATAGGTTGTTGGGTTGTTTCGTATGAAACTCTCCATTTAAAATCTCAACCATATTTTTTGGTGCATGTGAAGAAATAAAATGATTTTGGTTTGGAGTTCCAGCGTTGTCCCCCCTCGAGGGTGGTGTATTCCGGTCTCTAGATTTCTGTATTAGTGGAATTCTTATGGTGGGGAGAACCCTCTCGTGTTCTCCCCATGTTGTTCTACTATGGGTTTTACTTAAATTTGGTGGGTGTGACGTGTGTTGGGAATGGTCACCTGAGGTTCTCATTTTCCATTAGTTTTGTCTGGGCATGGACTTAAGTTGTGTTAACTATTGTCTTGGTGACTTTCTCGGGGAAAAAGTGTCTGTGGTGGGGAGAATTGTCACACCCCGACCTTAGAAACTAGTTTGTTTATACTTTTATTGGTCTCACGTCGTTTGGATGAGGTTTAATTGGGTCCACGTTTGAACTTTTCTGAAGCTTCATATTTTTGGCAGGTCTCGGGCCGGTGCGCGGTCACCGCATTGCTAGTGGGGACCATGCGTTTGGTCCTAGAGACTGCACATTAACCGATTATTATCAATATCTAAAATGGAATGAATCAAAGATTTCATTTTAAATACCATTTAGTTTATATCAGTACAGTTTTGTTGTTATTAATGTTATTAATATTATCATCTTCTTTTATTATTATTATTATTATTATTATTATTATTATTTTTGAGAAAGAATTTTATTTTAATTCTAGTGTTGTTTTTATTATTATCATTATGTGTAGGTTATTATTATTATTATTATTATTATTGTTATTATTATTATTATTTCTATCGTTGTTGTATTATTATTGTAATTATTATTTTTATAATTATTATTTGTTTTATTTTTATAACTATTGTGATTATAATAAAAAGAAAAACACAACATAAACCCTAGTGTTCTGTTCCCCTTTCCCCTCTCTCCTCCGCCGCACGACAGCCCCCTCCCCCTGGCCTCCTGCACGCAACGCCCAGCCACCAGCCGCCGGCCAACCCCATCGGTGCTCACCTGCACCCCCCTTTTTCATCACCCTCGCTGCGCACCACCGCACCGGTCCACCCAGTTACCATTTCCCTACACCGGCCTTCCCAAGGTCCTCTATTACTCTTCTTCTTCACTGTAAAATCGAGCCGGCACATCCCCTCCCATCAAGATATCAGCGCGCAACGCCCCTGCTCAACCTCCTGATCCGGCCAACCACCCTTCCGCGTGACTCCCACCAGTGTGAAGCACCTCCGGGCAGACTCCCCTTGTGCACGCGACCCCCATCATGAAACCATTTTTTTCATCTTTGACGCTTCTTTCGGCCTCCCCATACGGTGACACTCTTCCTAGAGATGCTTTCTTCTGACGATGCCAAACCCTTATCTAGGTGCACCTCCGGCGAGACCCCCCTTTTCCAGTGCAGTGCACATCCGACAAACCCTTGCCCCACTTGACCAGCCATCTGCAACCCCTGTTGCAGGTGCACTGTATGTTGACTGGTTGTTTTATTCCTCTAATAGAGTTTTTTATTAGGGGTTTATGTTTTTAGGGTCCAATTGTGATGAAATTGGTTCGATGTATTGATTTTATAATTCAATATGAGTTTGTTGTGGCGCGGTTGTCGTGCGATGGAGTTGCGTACCACAGATGTGAAGGTTGTCTACAAATAGGTAGGTGTTTCTTCCTTTAAATATTATTTAATGAATAAATTTTCTTGTTTAATTAATTTATCATGTTCTTTAATTTATTTGTTTTGTGCAAAATTTGGATTCTTTAAGTTTATATTATGTTGGTTTTGTTTGGTGCCTTGATCATATTTGGTGGAGTGTGTTTTTGGTGAAAAACCCATGTTTAGTTTTTTATTAGTGTTTCATTATGTTGAGTAAGTGGTGTGAATTCTATTTTGACATGTTATTGGTGTGATTTTGGCCATAGAATAGGTTTTTGGATGTATTGTTGATTTATGTCATGTTGGAAAATGTTTTTTTAGATGGGTTGGATTTTATGTTTACATATTTTGTTATGCCCATTGAATTTATTTTATAAATTGTTTATGTGGTTTTAAAAAATGTGTGAGTAGTGCGATAAATGTGGGAAATAGGTATCGGTTGTGTAAACCCGTGTGTCTCTTCGTATTTTTTTATAAATTTTAAAGTGAATTATTAATTATTATGAACGGTGCGAGTCATGCTTTGAATGTAGGTCAAGGTAGTTCTTTTGTGATGTTTTTTCATTTCGATTATTTAAGTCCGAGTTCATGTATTTTATTTATCTTTGTGGTTGTAGTGCGTTGGCAGGTTAACCTCGCATTTCCGCGATCATCGGTTTGTGAGTGCTTGTGCGCCTATGCGAGGTGTGTCGCGTTGTTGCGTTGTCGTGTTCGAGCTGCGAGTTGAGGTAAGTTCCCATTGCACTGCTTTCAAAATATAAGTTACCTAATTTCCTTCTGTTTTCCCCCTATATAAATACATATGTGCTAAATAATATTATGCAACTTAAGATTAATTCATTTATTATGCAAAGTTCTAAATCATTTCTTTTAGTGTGAAAATGGGGTCTTTTTGTTATGATTGCGCACAATATTTTTTCAAACAAATATTTTATTAATTTTAATAAATGATATGTAATTTAAGATAATGAATTTTAAAATGGTTCTTTGGTGTAAAAAGAGCCGTTTATTTTATACACAACACTTGAAATATTTTCGTGATGAGTGGACAACTAGTAGTGAAAGAATGCATGTTTGGATTTTAAACATAATTCAGGGAATTTCAATTATTTTTCTGTTTTTAATGATAAATTATTTCTTTTGAAGCTTGAACAAGCGTTTTGGTTCTTTTAAAATTGGCAATTGTGAAATATATTTAATGCATGTTTGGCACTTTATGGAAAATGATGAAAATGTTATGATAAAAACCCTCCTAGGATAACTCTCCCTCCATAGTTGCAATTGATTGTTTGTGAGGCCACACATAGAGACTCCTGGGTACGTGAGTAGTTTAAAGGCAAGAGGTTGTCACATGGAGTGGCTCGGGGTGATTCCTGTTGTGCTTTATATATATATTATTAGATGCTCGGTTGGCATCCGTTGGGTCACCCCCTTTCCAAACACTCGATACATGGAAATTTTTCACATTGAGAGAATATTCTATGAATGATTTCTGCATAGGTAGGGTATGGTTCTAACCAGTGGCCCATAGTAGGTGGATATATTGGGTTTATTACTATGGTATTTTCCCTCGGTCTTCCTGAGAAAGGATGGTCGATCGTACTGGGCGTTTTGATTTCATCATGTGTGACATGTCAATGAGGATGATTTCTCATGTATTGGAGTCTTCTGGTTTATTCTTGATCTCCTAGGTTCTCCCATATCTTTTGGCTTTCAGTTACTTGATATGATGAATATGGTACTTATATATATTTTCTTTTCATTTCCCTTACTGTGAAACTACTGTGGAGTTTTCATGTGTAGTGTTTTTACTAGAAGGTGATGTGTGGTTTTAAAGTGGTTTATGAAAATTGTTTTCATAGAAAGGTGTTTTATACTTTTTGTGCAAATTGAAAATACAAATATCACTTCCCCTTTTAAAAAATGCTAATGTCTCACTAAAGGAACGACTTGGGATTTTGAGAAATCAATAGGGGTAATGACTCGTACACTGTTTTTGAGTAACATGTAGAAAACCTTACATTTATAAATAGTAGTTAAAAATTGAAATAGTGATTCTTTTATCTTAAAGGTAGTGCATTGGGAATAGATATCGGGCTAGCCTACTAAGTTTTAATACTCACACCTCTAGTGTTTTCTTGTTTTCAGTTCTGTTGCAGGTTTTAGCTTCAGTTGTTCTCCTTGAGTGATGTTGGTGGTGGTATTGGAGAGTGACCCATGGGGTCACGTGGAGTTTTGGTCGTGGTCAGGTTAATAGCGTTGTTGGTTGTTCCATATTTATTTTCTTTTTTTCTATTTATTTTCTACTGCTTAGTTTATTTTTTTGGTCCAAATCATTCCCACCTCATAATATTTGATGACCGACACTAGTTTCCAGCTAGTGGTGATCAGGAACGCCCCTCGAGCCATGTCGCGGGCTAGCTCGGGTGACCGGTTCAGGGTTGACCTGGGTTGGTTCATGACAAAACGGCCCTCCCCGTCACCCTCACCCAGCACCAGCCTTCCCCAGGTCCTCCCTTGCTCCATTTCTGCTCTGGAAAATCGGACCTGCACATCCCCTCCCATCCAGCAACTAGCGTACGACATGAAAGTTGGGTGCAGGTGATCACGGGCAGGTTTGGCCAGTGGCTAGTGGACGGGCGCTGCATGCAAGAAGGTAGATGGGAGGGGGCTATCGTGCTGCAGATAAGAGAGGGGGAAAGGGGAGCAGAACACTAGGGTTTTGGTTGTTTTTTATTTTTTTATATTTAAAATATGTATAATAATAAAACAAATGATAATAAAAATAATACATCAGTGATAGAAATAATAATAAAAATAATAATCTTTATAACCTATATTTAATGATAATAATAATAACATAACTAGAATTAAAATAAAATTATTTCTCAATAATAATAATAATAATATTTATAAAAAGATGATGATAATATTAATAACATTAATAACAAAAAAACGAAATAATATAAACTAAATGATATTTAAAATTAAATCTGTGTTTCATTCCATTTTGGATATTGATAATTACCGGTCAACACCCAGTCTCTGAGACCAAACGCATGGTCACCGCTAGTAGTGTGGTGACCGCGCACCGTCCTGAGACCCGCCAGAAATATGAATCTTGGGAAAAGTTCAAAGAGGGACCCAACAAAACCTCATCCAAACGAATTGAAACCAATAAAAGAATAAAATAACTGGTGTTCGTGGTCGGGGTGTGACAATATATCCCAAGAGTGACAAACCAAGTGAGTAGTAATACCCATTGTCCTATACCTGGTTACCCAAACTCTGGACTGAGTCACCTTGTCAGATTTGTTACTCCTAGGTACATCTGTGCAAGAACCACGTCCACATATAGTATCTAGATATGGATATATTTATAGGAATACCTATATCATATCAACATTACAAAAATTATAGGATATTCTTTTATAGAAGTACTCAATGATTGTCTTAGGGTTGTACTCCTTATTCTTGTTTTCTAAATCTAGTTTCCATGGTTGCTGCTAAACCTCCTTTAGTACAAACTATAATACCCTATCCCTCGAATTATGAATATAATGCTTTATATTATAACATTTCCATTATTAAAAGGAATAAAATCCAAATAGACCTTTTAGTATAGTAGTCTTTGAAATAAAAATTCATACATGATTCCCATAATACATTAAGAAATAGAAAACACTAACATGAAACATAATAAAAGAAATAAACCATGTCCTCAAAAGATTATTCAATGATTTATTCTTCATAACATGGGGAAATTGAACAAAATATGTGTGAGCTTAAATTCTTATTAAGGGAATGTAAAGTGGAGGAAATAGTGAATTAATGAGAATAAATTAACTAGGAAAGGTAAATAAATTATAACACATGACATTCAAATAACTAGTTAATTAAAAATATATATTGCACTGTAAGAAAATGAACCACATGATATTTGATAAATGAACTAAATTGAAATGTATATATAGATATGTTGATGAAAAATCTCATGGATGAATAATAACTGAAAAAAAACGAGGAAAATTATTTCTTAATTCACATTATGTTTAAGGAACACGAAAACGTATACCACTAAGACCTTTCAGAAGATGGTTTAAAATTATGGATAGAAACCCATTTAATTTACGTAAAATATTTATCTCATGAGATATTTTTGACTCATCAATGGGATATATAATGTTTGGGTTCCATCGTTCATTTCGAATAAAAATCATTCCTCATATTTCATAATCAAAAT
The DNA here is from genome assembly GCA_963277665.1 of Viscum album. Classification (NCBI taxonomy): domain Eukaryota; kingdom Viridiplantae; phylum Streptophyta; class Magnoliopsida; order Santalales; family Viscaceae; genus Viscum; species Viscum album. Next base: position 330,829,472 of record OY728161.1, read on the forward strand.
AAATAATATGCCTTATCAAATAACCATATTTAATGACAAATACAGATTTATCATTAATTCCCCAACTAAGAAAATATCTTTAAAATTAAACACCATAATAATGATGGTATACAATTTAGGAAATACTAATATACATTTTATGAGAATATGGATATTCAAGTAAATTTCCAATTGAAAATGGTTAATATAAAGTGATTGTTTCTAGGGAAAGTTAACAATCCCAAAAAGAAGTGGGATCACAAATATAACCATTAAGAACATTCTTAAGGAGAAAAATAATTAAACATCATGATGTGTCCCATACCACTTTCAAAAATTTAAATCATAATTTACTATGAAGGATTAACATGAAATGAAACTAAGAATATCGTGAGAGTAAGGATATTCCATATAAAACATGTTATAGGATGGTATATACTACAAAAAAGTGAATTGATTCATAATGATAAATGAGTATCAATGGAATGAAAATTGAGGGGAAATCTCTTATATATGAATCGAGAGAACAAAAATATCATCAAATGATTTTTTTTAAAAGTAACCGTTTGAACATGAAAATTAATATTCTAGTAAATTATAATGGGTAAATATGTACATTTATTACAATGTAAAAATAATATTCAATTTTTATGTTCTGATGGTTAAAAAATGCCTCATCTGGAAAGAGAAAAAAATATTACTTTGAAAAAATTGGTAAAAGACTAAAATGGTAAACATGTATTTAACAAATCAATTTGAAGATGTTAAAAATATTTTCAAAATATTTCTAATAAAACATGGGTTTTAGTAGAAAATAGGTTATCCAACTAAAGAGACAAATGATGTTAGGTTTTCAAAAACACTTTTTCTAAACACCTTAAGTACCAATTAGAAGAAAAATGGTAAAACTACTGGATAATGGTCATTAAGAACCAAAATATATCAAAATGAAAAACGTTTATTTAATAATTATCAAAAAATTCCCTTTAATGTAAATTCTTGTACTTAAAATCTCGAATAAAATTACATTAAGAAACAAACCCTTGAAAATAATACAACGTCGAATCAATAAATTAATAGATTATGTGTATCAAGTGTAAAACCAAATAATGGAATTTATAATACAATAATATATATTTAAAAGTTATTAAAAACATAATATTATAACATTAATGACAAAAAGGAAGTAATATAACATAATGAAAAGAAATTGAGTTATAAAATTCTATTAAACAGGGTACATTTTAATTCAAATAACATTAAATGAAATAATTAAAATTGAAACTATAAATACCATTAATAATGATTTATTTATTATTTTACACGTTAATGTAGTATTACATACAATATAAATAATAATCTAGGTGCACAATAATTATTTATGCCTCAGAGAATGAAAATGAGACAAGAATCATTTACCTGGAGTTTCCTTTCCATTGAACATCATTTAACTTCATGTATAATAAAATTCAATTAATTTTATACTTAATTAAGAACCTTTTTAATTTTTATCAAATCTTTTATTTCACTTATTTTCATTTTCTATAAAACTACTTACACAATAAATTTTACATCATGTTTTTTACCAAATTCGATATATGTGTCAAATACAACTTTGGAAGGTAATCTATAGTCAAAGGGGTCATTATATAACATCTATAGAGTAATAAAAATGAAATAATTATCATATTTATACATCATTTATACTTTTTAAACTAATAATAAAATATATTTATGAAAAATGAATCAATATTTCAATCATGGAGATGGTAGAAAATACATACGCATGAGTAATGTTCCCATTATTCTATGATTATTTAGGAAAGAAGGTAAGTAACTTAATTAGTTATAGATTTATCGTTATATATTATTAACATATTATTAAATCTTATATAATTACATATAGAACTATTTTTATTTAAAATTAATGACATCTTGTTGAGGATGCGGTAGTCTACACGTCCACGAACGATGTAATCACATTTAATGTGTGTTTGAAAGGGTAAAAAAGAAATTGATATATATATATATATAAAATTTACATAAAGGTAATTATTTCATGAATTTCATATATTTTTTTTATGTCACATATTTTTAATTAATATCATCCTTTATACATTATATTTATTGTATGAACGAATCACATCGCTTTGATGAGGTGGTAGTATGCACTTCCACAAACGATGTTATCGTGTTTACCCAAAATAAAATGTATAAGGTTTGGGGTTATAAATAAACTAAATAATAATAATTTCATAATAAAAATAATATATAAATATATTTTCCATCATAATGGATACCATGAGGGGTGGTAAGGAAAAAATGAACAATCATCGTTTTGTTCGGTGCAAGATCTCGGTACACATAAATAGTATGTTCATTACCCTTTAGATGGAGGTGTGTGTATGTGTAGGTAGAAAAAATATCATAAAAAAATCCTTTTATATTTAGGATACTGAATTTTATATAAAAGCATGGAATAAGTATAACTTAGGGAATGGATAATGGCCATAAAATTAAAGAGCTTTTGGAAAGACACAACCTCTTAATCGGGTAACTCATATTGGTTTCCACTAAAAGGATTACATCGAATGATTTCAACCTAATGAGAATAATTATACAAGGAAGTTAGGTATGTTGGGTATTTAATTGGTTAGTTATTGGAAAATCCTATGTGCTTTTAGAGGTGTGATGATTTGGGACGAAAGGGGGCTATTTTTAATGGAGGAGGAGTGTCACTCTTGTGATATTTTAAAAGAAATGAACCCAAATGACAAGCAATTTATTAAAAGTTCATAAATAATGGTCAAAAGTATATAAAATTAATTATATGGTGTAAATATAGACATACAATGGATTTTGGACAAGTTTATAGGTTGTTTGGGACCTCAAAGTTGTTATTAGTTCCTTATTAACCATAATTTAACATTAATCGTTGTATTTAATTTTAATTAAGTTCAATAATGTTATTGGTCAAAAACTAAGTTGAACTTATTGGAAATTATAAATTAAGAAGATTAAAAATATTTAATCAATTTTAATAAATCCCAATAATAAAATTGGTAAAAATTAATTAAAATTTAATCCCGCAGACGGGACGAAAAGGAGCATTTTTAAGTAAAGACATCCAAATGATTGCTCAGTTTTTATAGTAATTTCATAATGGAAATTGATTAAAATGACCTAAATTGGATTAATTGATAAAAATATTATCTAATTAAAATTTAAAACCATTATAAAAAATAATCATTTATTATAAATAACTTAGATTAAAAAGCAGTTTTGAATTAAATTTCAATATTTTTTGCTTTTCATTAATAAATTAAAAATTTCCAAAATATTTAAAAAATATTTACCATAATATTATGTTTATGTTTATATTTTAACTATTTTGTTTATTTTTACATATAATACACACAAAATTTTTAAAAATTAGATTGAAAATATGTTGGCTTTTAAAAGTTGGTAAAAGTGCAATAATAAAAATATAGGTTATTTATGTGAAATATTTAGTTTATTTTTTTCTTATTTATATAGATAATATTAGATGATTATAAATAATATTTTATTGATTATAAAACATATATATTTTATTAATATCATTCATGAATTTTAATTATATTAATTTAATAAGACATAATGCCTTTGTGGGCATAAAAATTATAATATTTTCTATATATTCAACTAGTTTATATTTTCATTTCTAATTAATTGTCTACCAATTTATTAATTTTATATTTTTGTAAACCATATATATTCATAATTTAGTTGATACAACTCCTAATTGATAATTATGACGGCTAGGTTATGTATTATTATAAAAAATAATAATATTTTAATAACACAATGTTATTTTGTGAAACTCAGTATTTAATGTAACACAAGCTATTGAGGAAAGTGGATATTGCATGCGATGATATCTAACTCAGTTTTTCATGAATTATATGCTATAATATAAATTAATTTCTTTTAAAATATTAAATATATTATAAATTATCAGATATTATATTCCATTATGGGCTCGGTGTTTCATTTCATACACTCTATTGAATTCAACATTATTACTCTATAATTTCAGGGTGTTACATTCTCCCTACATTATTTAAATTTATTCCATGCAATTTAAACTCAATCATGGTTCTATATTGTCTGATATTTTCTATTTCTAAATCCCACATCATGAGAGGGGATCTTAAAACATCCTATATAAAATAATTAATGGGAAGTACGTGGGTCACATGAAAAAACATATAACCAAGTCTCTAGGTATGAGAACATAAGTGGAAAGTAGAGTTACATATGTATAGTAAAATAATAATCATTTATAGAAGCTGTTGATGTCATTAATCACATACAATTGAATGATCATTGCAAAGTTGAGGCCTCGAATTTGAAAATATGATATGATTTAGTAGACTATTGGTTAAAACAAATTAATGTAATAAGATGACATTTTTTTATCATTTTCCTAATGTCGTGTAATTATTTTACTACCTAAGAATACCTCCTCGAATATAAGAAAGTCCTTAAATGATTTTTATTATTAAAGAAATCAATTTTATGGGATGTAGGTGGAACCCAAACAGACATCATATATTTAAGACATACCACAACCTGAAGGTGGGAAAATTAACCTAGACGAAAAACATGGATCGACCCCTCCCCAGTGTATGAATCCTAATGAAGATATTTACTATTACACAGATATTCAACAAGAAAGGGTCCTATGCCAAAGAATATGCCTGATATGATTTTTGTCTCCATACCCTCTCAAGCATCAAAATCCGAAAATCTATGCATAGGATAACCGCTAGCTCTAAACCTCCTCTTGGACCTGTTTCATGTGGTTGAGTCAATCAACTGCATTACAAATGGCCCAAATTCCTATCCAACAAAAAACGTAAAAAAATAATCACCACTGTAGATCGAATCTCTGGTGCCATAACCACCTACAGAAACTGTCACGACCCATCCTCGGGGCCCGTGCCGTAACTACCCCAAGCCCACCTTCCATAGGCCAGGGGCTGGCGACTAGCACTAAGGCGTAAATCCCGGTAAAAAGGGAAGGAATTGCCTTTGTAATGTAAACAATCACACAGAGTACAAGCGGAAGAAGTAAACACTAAGTAAAAACTGAGTACAACAGTAAGTGTGGAAATTAAAAAGGGGCCGGAAATACAAGCCCAACTGTAAAGTGTACAGTGGTCCTGTCACGACTCTGAGGTACTGCTCACTAACCTAAGACTGCTGATGTACTCCTCCTGTCGAGTACTGTGGGTCATCCACCCAGACACAGTAGTGCTTCCCGCTGAGGTATGTCACCCAAACACAGTAGTGCACACCCCCTGCACGGGCTATGGCCGCACCTCGTTGTGTTGGTTGTAGACGACGGCCAGTACTGACAGAGGCCGAGTGTTCGAGGACTGGACGGTACCTGGAGGTGGACTGTACGACGAGACGGTACCCAGAGGTGGACGTGACGACGAGGTGGTACCCGGAGGTGGACCACTGGGTGGGACATACTCGGAGCGGATGGCGGGACCCGAGGAGCAGACGAGCTGTCTGTACCCACCCTTCAGGTGGGATTTTCAGTGGACAGCTCGGCGTAGAAGCTTTACTTTTCAGTCGCTGTTTTAACTTTCGAGTTGTACTTTACATTTGGGCTTGTATTTCCAGCCCCTTTTTACTTTCCGCACTTACAGTTGTACTCAGTTTTGACATAGTGTTTACTTCTTCCGCTTGTACTCTGTGTGATTTTTTACTTTACAAAGGCAATGCCTTCCCTTTTTACTGGGATTTACGCCTTGGTGCTAGTCGCCTACCCCTGGCCTATGGAAGGCGGGCTTGGGGTAGTCACGACACGGGCCCCGAGGACAGGTCGTGACAAATTGGTTTCAGAGGAGTTTCAAAATAATGAGGGAGTGGGAAGCACTACTGTGTCTGGGTGGCTGACCCGCGGTACTCGACAGGAGGAGTACTTCAGCAGTCTTAGGTTAGTGAGCAGTACCTCAGAGTCATGACAGGACCACTGTACACTCCAGAGACGGAGCTCTTCAGCAGTTACGGTTTCGATAATGAAAATCCTGGTTTGAGCTGAGACTTTTGACCTTGTGTTTACCTCATGATTGAGATGGGTCACTCGATAACTTAGGTAAATGTATCGGCATATACCTGGGTAGTAGTTATCCGTTGATTTCACAATCCTTGTGTTTCCTCATGATTGAGATGGGTTACTTGATAACTTAGGTATATGTATGGGCATATACCTATGTAGAGGTTATCTGTTGAGATCTTCTATGTGGTTATCCTTGTTGGTTTTAGTGAGACCTTGAGGGTCTCGGGGTCCCTACTGAGTATCGTTATACTCACCCCTGCCCGGGCTATGCCCGCACCTCATTGTGTTGGTTGCAGACGACGACCAGTACTGACAGAGGCCGAGTGTTCGAGGACTGGATGGTACCTGGAGGTGGACTATAAGACGAGACGATACCCAGAGGTGGACATGACGACGAGGCGGTACCCGGAGGTGGACCACTGGGCGGGACATACTCGGAGCGGACGGCGGGACCCGAGGAGCAGAGGAGCTGTCTGTACCCACCCTTCAGGTGGGATTTCCATTGGACAGCTCGGCGTAGCAGCTTTACTTTTCAGTCGCTGTTTTCCCTTTCGAGTTGTACTTTACATTTGGGCTTGTATTTCCGGCCTCTTTTTACTTTCCGCACTTACTGTTGTACTCAATTTTTAGTTAGTGTTTACTTCTTCCGCTTGTACTCTGTGTGATTGTTTTCTTTACAAAGGCAATGACTTCCCTTTTTACCGGGATTTATGCCTTGGTACTAGTCGCCAGCCCCTGGCCTATGGAAGGCGGGCTTGGGGTAGTCACGGCACGGGCCCCGAGGATGGGTCGTGAAAAATTGGTATCAGAGGAGTTTCAAAATAAAGAGGGAGGTGAGAAGTTTCAAAATAAAGAGGGAGGTGAGGAGTTTCAAAACAAAGAGGGAGTTAGGGGGATACGGGAAAAGTGAAGGGGTGGGGTTCATGTGGGCCCCACCTCACCTTAAATCCTTCCATGGGTGGTTAACTCCAAGTGGGTCCCACCCCTAACTACCTTACATAGGTTAAAACCACTTAAGAGAGGGTCAAGTGTTGTAACATAACACTAAATCTACTTAACAAGAAAATAAAAATTGTAGATAAGTTATAAATTAAACTTCCACAATTTTTATCATCTTCTCTCAAATAAACGCAACTCCAGAAATAGTGTTCATAAGAAATTACCGGCGCTGCGGTTCCATCGGTGCCCTCAGAATTCGATTCCGGGCACCGGTTCAAAAGATAGAAATTCCCGCTCGCTTCATCACTGAACGTACCCGAGCCAAACTTCGGAAATTGATTCTGGGAACTCCGGGCCTCTGAATCAGGTGCCGTCAGAAACCGAGCTCTTGTAAAATTCCAAAAAAAATTAAGAAAAAATTTCCCTTGAATTTTACGGGTCTTTACAGAAACAGTCTCGCCACACAGTTTCCCTGAACCACTCTCAAAACCACGACAGTAAGAAACCAATGGTAAGGTTCTCTATGTTGTAGGATGCCTTGCAAGCGCCCCCGAGGGATGGAAGGCATGACAACCACACCTAAGAAGAACAACTGGGGTGGGGAACCAAGCTTACCTAGACCAGAAGCGCTGCTATGGGCTGAAAATTTTAAGATCATAGCAAAAGAATAACCCTCAACCGATTCCAAAGAAGATGAAATCACTGTAAGAGGTAGGAGAGGATCCCATAGAACCATGAGCAGGGATTTGCCATCTCCATCGACACCACAATCCACCAACAACATTCAAAATTAAAATTCCTCATGGAACCAGACAATGAATCCATCACACCTCAAATGTAAACCTATAATGAGAAACTAGAAACAGATCCCCCCCCCCTGAGACATTCTGGAACCTACAAAGAACCACACCAGAATCATTGGAGCCACCACAGAGCCTCGCAATCCCCACTGTGCCAAGATTCAGGTCCAAACCAGAAGTCGAAGCCCTGATCCACACAACAGAAGAATAACCACGGATTACGAAGATCCACTCCATGCTCTCGGGTGATACGCCGCCGAAGACCGAAGAACTCTGACCCACCAAAGCCTGGAAGACGAGGACTAAGGCTTTCCGATCCAACAATCCATAAAAAAATTCATGATCCTTGGCCAATGATGAACCACACCAAGATCTCGAGGCCGATTCCCCTGAGGACCAAATCATGTTTGAGAATGGATGAAGGATATGTGGGATGAAACTGTAGCCACCTCGAGAAAATGGGAACCCACCACATAAATGCATTTTTACTACCTAATAATACAAGTTAATATATGTTCTTAATATATTTTAATTTCATAATAACAATTTAATCTTTTTTCTGTGCTTCGATAAAATACTAAGTTATCCCTTACCACCTGAAATGTGTATTGAAAAATTAATTTTGATACCTGAATCACTAAAACATTTAATAGATCATAATGCTTATAAAATTGTTAAAAGTCTAACTATTTGTCTCTTACTATTCTTCAAAGTCAATGTAGTAAATAAATTAATCTCTAAAAATAAAAAGTAACCCGACGGGTCCATCATTAGTATTTATTCATATAATTGTATAAATAATTACAAATAAACCAGGACATCATGGATGCACGTGGTAAGAGCATGCCCTTTCCCCACATCGGTCATTAAAGATTATAATTATCCATTATGGTTTGTAAAAAAATGTTGGTTATCCTAATAATATATCCAAATTGTGTCAATTAAGGGGCATAGTAGGGCCCATCTTCATGAACCAAGTTACCTAGATTTAGGCCTGAGACACCTTGTCAGATTTTTTACTCCTAGGTACATGTGTACTGCAACCAAGTCCACTTGTAGTATCAAGAAAATTATTTATTTCTAGGAGAATCCACACAATCTTTACCTTTCAAAAATTAAAAGACTTTATTGTATACTAGTCCTCATTTAATTTTTTAGGGTTGTGATCCCTAATCTATGTTTTCTAAATCTATATTCTAGGGGTTTTTCTTAACTTCCTCTAATACCAACTTTAGCAGCCCGACCTAGAAGCCTGAAGATGGTGATTTATGTTATTGCATTAGAATGATTACATGGAATCATAACTCTATGGACTGATTAGTTTAGCAGTATTGGAAATCCATATTACCTACTTGATTCCCATAATTCATTGTAAAATATAAAAAAAACAAGAAACATAATAAAATAAATAAATTGCATCCTTAAATCATATTCAAATATTTCTTCTTCATAACATGGGGAAGTGAAACATAATATCGGTGAGGTCAAATTCATAGTTAGGATAAGTAATGTGGTATACGTAATGGATTAATGGTTATAAATTAACATATAAAGGTATAAAACTGATAACACATGCCATTTAAATATCAATATAAGGAAAAATAAATATGGAAAGATAAGAAACTAAAACAGATTCTATTTAATCAATGAACTAAAATGAAATATATCCATAGATATATCAAATAAAAATCTCATGGATCAAAAATAAATGAATATAAATGATATAAATGCTTTGTTAATTGATATCTTGTCTAGGTAACATGAAATCCAATACCTTCAAGACCTTTCATAAGAAAGATTAAAAATACAGATAGAAAACCCTTTAGGTTTCAAAACTTATTTTTTTCATGAGAACCTATTGATGCATCGAGGGGATACATAATGATCTAGGACCACCAATCAATGTAGTCCAAATAATTCCTCACATTTCAAAATCAAAATAATTAATATATCATATAAAATAACCGTATTGAAGGATAAATATAGGTTTATCAACAATTCCCCAATTAAACAAATAAATGTCAATGTATGAACCTTATTTAAGATGGTGTATGGTTTAGGAAGTACTAATATTAATTATATGAGAATATGGATATTAATGTACATGTACAATTATAAATTATTACAATAAATTTAATGTTTTAATGGAAAGTCAACAATCACAAAAATAAGCGAGATCACAAATATTTTAATAATAAATTATTAAGAATTTATAACATCAAATAAAAATTATAATGTCATTATAATAATGAGATTAATGATATAACATGTTAATGAATGATATATATTCCAAATAAAAGTGAATTGGATCATAATGAAAAATAAGTCTCAATAGATTGTAAATTGAGAAAAATTAACTAACATCTGTATCGATAGAAAAAAAAATAATTATAAAATGAAAAATTAAAAAATTAACCTTTTGAACATGAGAAGGAATATTCAGAGAAATGATGGTGTGTAAATCCATACATTATATAAAATGTGAAAAGGATATTGCTTTTATAGGATAAAAAGGTTAGAAAATGACTCATTCAGAAAGAGACTTGAATATTTTTTTTAGACATTGGTAAAAGTGAAAAGGTTAAATATGTCTTTACTAAATCATTTTAAATAAGTTAAAATAATTTTAATTAAAATGGGTTTTAGAATAAAATAGGTTATCTAACTAAAGAGATAAATGAGGTCGGTTTTTCTGAAAAAAAATTTATAAAACACCTTGAGTACCAAAGAGTGGAAAAATGATACTAATAATGGATAAAAATCATTAAAAATTAGAGTATATCAAAATGAAATGGTTGATTTAAAAATTATTTTATAATTCCCTCAAATGTAAATTCATGTACTAATAATCTCATATAAAAAGAGATTGTAAAATAAACCCTTAAAAAGACATAACATAGAATCAATAAATGAGTAGATTTTTAGTATTAAACGTAAATAAAAATTAGTGGAGAACATGGGCCTAAAACTAGTTTTTGAGGAATCATTAAGTGAATCCGTGAGACCTAGGTTCAAAACTAGGGGGAGGTAGTAGGAGCTGTTCACCTTGGGCCACTAGTTTGGGCTTAGAGTCATTTGGCGTTCAGGCCACCCATGCCTTCTGTTCAATAATGATTTTGGGCCAGCATTAATTCCTTCGGGCCACCTAAAGGGCTTTGGGCACCATGCTCAGTTTAGTTTTCCCAAACAGACTCTACAAAAAAGTTTCATCATCAAAGGTGGATTCAGAGCAAGTGCACTCTCCATAGTAGAACCAAATGGATTTGGAAGAATTAGAGGATATGGATATGCCATTGGAAAAGCATATGACTGCACGAAAAGTCTTGCCAGACGACCATGCAAAGGTGGAGAGTTACCCTCATGTTGCAGATACTGGGGATAGACAGTTCCTTGTAGTTATAGTCTGGTCAAATTCTCTAAGACATTCTGGTCATGTAATCTCTTTAGCCTATGGTTCATGTAATCTTTAAGCCTATTGTCTTTGTAAGGGTTCCCCCTCATCCCTTGAATGGGGGGTTATAAAAAATCAATATAAATGAAGGCCTTCGGGATATTCAGGCATAAGGGAAGTGTAAATACAATAATATATAGTAAAAATTTATTACACAAATAATCATAGAATATTTACAATAATGAGGATGTAATGTTACTCAATGAAATGAAATTGAGTTATGAAATTCTATTCAACTTTGTAACTTTTAGGACAAATCACTATAAAATAAAATCTTTAAATTTAATATAAAAATACCATGAATAAATATTATTATATTATTTAACACATGAATTTGGTTATAGTTAAACCGTATATATTAAATTAAGTGCACAAAAATTAATTATTCCTTATAGAATGAAAATCAGATAAGAACCCCTTACCTAGAGTTTTATTTTTGGTGAATGTCTTTTAACTTCCTCTATAATAACATTATGTTAATTTTATATTTTATTTAGAAACATTTTAATTTTTATCATTACTTTTATTTCACTTATTTCTATGTTTTTTACAATTACTTAAAAAATTATGTTTACATTGTCTGTTTTGACCAAATTAGATTTATGTGTCAAAAAACATTGGTAGGTCAACTATGGTCAAAGCGGTAATTATATAAAATATATATAATAATAAAAATTAGATAATTATAATATTTATACATCAATTATAATTTTATAACCAACAATTAAATATGGATATAGAAAATTAATCAATGTAACAATCATGGAGACGGGTGGTTGTACGTATGCATGAGTAACGTTTTGATTTTTCAATGATCATTTAGGAAAGAAGGTAATTAACTTAAATCATTACATGTTGATAATTATATCATAATACCATATTATTTAATCATATATAATTATATATATAATTTTTTCTATGTAAAATTTATCACATCATGTCGAGGAGGCCGTAGTCCACACGTATAAGAACGATGTTTTCACTTTTTAAGTGTGTGTCCAAATGTAATAAAGAAAATGATATATATATATATATATTTTATTTTTAGAAATTTAATTATTTAATTAAAATAAAAATTGTTTTTTATTTCACTTATTTTTAATTAAAATCATCATTTATACATTCCATGTATATTTTGAACAAATCACATCTATCTGAGGGGGCGGTAGTCTGCACATCCACAAACGATATTATCTTGTTTACAAAAAATAAAAGTTATAAGGTTATGTGTTATAAAACATTTATAGAATAATAAATATCAAATAATATATTATATAAAATAGTTTCCATAATAATGCCACTATGAGACGTGGTATGGGAAAAATGACCAATCATCATTTCGGGAGGCTGTTGTTCGCCACACACGTAAACAGTATGATCATTGCACATTAAATGGAGGGGTGTGTAAGTGTCGGTTGAACCATTAGAATAAAAAATAATATTATATTATGGATAATAGAGTTTATATATAAATAAGGAATAAGGATAATTGAGGGTGTGGATAATGGAAATAATTTTAAAGATTCTCAGGAAAGACATTACCTCTAAACCGGGTAACTCCTTTTGGTTTTCAGTAAAAGGGTTCCATGAATTGATTTATGCAAAAATTTAGGATTAAATAATGAACGGATGTATTTTGGGTAGTGAATTGCGTAGATTTTTGATGAACCTAAGTGGCTTGAGAGGTGTGAGGAAGTGGGTGGAAAAGAGGCTATTTATAATTGTGGAGGAGTGTCACTCATAAAATATATTATAAGGATGGAACCCCACTAATTTTTTCTTATTAAAAGTGGTTCAATAATTGAAAAAGTTGATAAAAATAAATATTGGGTAAAAATATGGAAATAACATTTATTTTGGACAAGTGTATAAGTCATTTTGGTCTTTAAGGTTACGGTTTATTTCTTTATTAAGAAAAATTTAACCTTTATCATTGTAATTGATTTTAATTACATTGACTAATATTTTTGGGGAAAATATAAGTTGAAATTATTAGACAATATAAATTATGGTGAATAGAAATATGGAATCAATTTTTCCAAATTAAAATAACATAAGCATCAGAAATTAATTTAAATTTACTCCCACAAACAGGACGACAATGCAGGTTTTTAAAGTAAAATCATCAAAAATATTTTAATGTTTTTATAGTCATTTTCATGGTGAAATTGATTAAAATTAAATAAATTTCATTAATTGATAAAAATATTATTTAATTAATTTTTAAAACCTATGTAAATAACAATTTATTCTTATAATTGAATTAGATTAAAATGATGTTTTGAATTAAATATCAATATTTTTCACTATTCATTAAAAAATGGATCTTAACAAAAAAATACCAAAAAATTATAGTAAGATATTTCAATTATTAAGTTTATTTAAAAATATAATATTCATAAAAGTGTAAAAATTATATTTTAAATAGGTTTACCTTTAAAATATGTTACAAGTGCCTTAAATATTATATAGTTTTTATGTTAAATATTGATTTTGTAATTATATAATGTCAATAGGATCTATTAGATGATTATAAAAAAAATTTTGTTAGATATATAACATATATAATTGATTAATATCATTCATTAATGTTAAATAATTTAATTTATATGACAAATAGATTTTTGAACATTAAAAAAAATAATTCCTTTATATTCAACCAGTTTATATTTTCATTTCTCATTAATTGGTGACCTATTAATTCATTTATTATTTCTGCAAACCATATATTTTTATATGTTTTTTAATTATATTCACAAAAACTAATATTAATGTCCTGGTTAAGTGTTGTTATATTAAATGATAATATTTTTATAATATGGTGTAATTTGGTCAAACTCAGTCTTACGTGTAACCCAAGATATTGAAGATAGTCGCTCTTGTATGCAATTAAAGATAACTCAATTTTTTTGTGAATTAAAAGATATAAATATATTTACTCTATTTAAAATATTAAATATATTTTAAATTATCATGATAATATATAACATTACACACATGGTGTTGTATGTCATGCACACTATCAAATTCAATATTATTACTCTATAATTTTAGGATGTTGAATTATCCCTACCTTAATTAAATTTAATCCTCTCAATTTAAACTCAATATTAGTGAAATATTGTTTGACATTTCCTATTTTTAAATCCCACATCATGAGAAGGGCTCTTAAAAAATCTCTAGAAATGAAATAATGGGAAGTACAAGGGTCACATATAATAACATATAACGAGGTCTCTAAGTCAGAGAACAAAAGTGGAAATTAGAGATACATACTTGAAGTAAAGGAGAAACTATTTATGGAGGAAATTGAGGTCATCAATCACAAACAATTGAATGATCAATGATAGATTGTGGGCCTCAAATCCAAAAATATTCAATGATTTAGTGGACTATTGGTTTGATAAAAATTATGTTATATGGACAAGATATTTTTTTAAATCATTTTCTTATTATTGTGTAGTTATTTTTCCACCTAATAATACAAGGAAATATAATTTCATGATACATTTCAATTTCATAATAAAAAATTTATCTTTGGGTTATTATTACATAATATTATAATTCATCCCCTACCTTATGAATTGGATATCTATAAATTAAATTAGATCCCTAAAGAACAAAAATATTTAACTGATCATAAGGCCCAGAAAAGTGTGACAAGTATAACTATTTGTCTCTAACTATTCTGAAAATCCAATATGGTTAACATATTAATCTATAAACCAGAAAATAATCAAAACAAGTTGATCATTAATATTTATTCATCAAATTGTTTCAATAATTACACATAAACAAGTACATTGTGTAGGCTAGTGGTAGGCACAAAACCCTTATCATCCTTCGTTCATGGGATTAGGACCTGTGGCCTTACCGGATAAGATAGGCTGTCACCGGATATACATGTTTTAATTTTCATAAACAAAATCAATATAATATCAAAAAAATTAATGTACATCCTTAAAATTTAATCATTAAATAACCTCTTAACAATTTTTTTCAATACATCTTCAATAAAGAACGATTTAATCCATTTATTTCTTAAATAGATCCTTCTATGATCTAGGGTTTATCCATTATGTTTGGGGAACAACATGGGTATTTCCCAGGTTCCCTACATTTAAGGGAACAAACAAAAAATGGATCCTTACGGATAGTTTCATTTCCTTCCATAATACTCTTCCTTTTAACTTAGAAATACTTTACTCAATGTAATTTTTTACAACATATAAATCATTTTGTTGTTATATTGAGACACTTTCCTGGGTGTCTCCTTCCACAGTTCTCACATGTTAGAAATTGAGCACTCTTTTCTCAATGGTCTCCACTACTCATGATCTTACAAACATCCATAAATATACCTAATGGTGTTTTTTGATGTTGGTAAAGGAATATATTGATTATCATATTGTAGGAATAATTATTTTCAATAAATACGATATACTTTACTCCTTTCAACACCTCATTTGGTTTCTCATTTTCACAACCTTTTCCTTTATGTTCAATGATAATTTTAATCCTTTGGGTTCTATCCATTGTCTAAAACATTAAAGAGTAGCGTGACAAACAATATTCATAGTGGAAAATGTATATAGTCATTTAAAAGATATTTAAATGATGAAACATTATTTTTTAATCTAAAACACCTTAGGTTTAACCTTGATCAATCATTGTCATTATCCACTCAAATTATTAATAATGGGTTGTAACGAAATCATGCAATAACATAAGAATATCACCCAAGAGTGTTACACCAGGTGCACAATAAAGACTATTTTCATGTACCAGGATACGTTGAGTCACACCCAAGACACCTTATTGAAGTTGTTACTTCTATGTACATATGTGGTAGTACCATGTCCACTTATAGTATCTATATAGGGATGTATTTCTATGAATATCCAAATAATATATACCTTAACAAAAATTTAAAATTTTCTTGTATACTTATAATAAATTTCTATCTTTGGGTTATTCTCTATAATCCATGTTCTCTAAATCTAGTTTCCATAGTTGCTCCATAACTTAATTTGATACCAGTGGTAGTGCCCCGACCCCAGAAGCCTAGATTTGGTGTGTTATTTTATTAAATTAGAATGATTACAAGGAATAAAATACCTAAGTAATGATTAGTTTATCAGTCTTGGAAATCTAGATTATATACAATATTCACATAATACACTGGTAAATAGAAATCCAAAATATGAATCTTAGTAAATGAAATAAACTGTATTATAGTAATATTGTTAAAATATTTATTCTTCCTAACCTAGAGAAATGAAACATAATAATGGTGTCATAAAATTATCAGTAAGGGTAAGTAACGAAGAAGAAATAATGGATCAATGATAATAAATTAACAAGGAAATATAGGTAACAGATAACACATTCTATAAAAATAACAAGATAAGAAAAAATCGATATCGAAGTGTAAGAAAATGAAAAATATGCCATTTAATCGGTGAAATAAAACAAAATTTATCTCTATATATGTTGAGGCGAAACATCTTGGATGAATAATAACTTAAACTAATTCAAAATAATGCCTTCTTGATGGATTTAATGTATAAAGCACATAAAAATCTATACCGTCAATACCTTCCTTATGATTGATTAAAACCAGGGATAGATACCCATTTAATTTTCATAACATATTTGTACAATGATATTCGGTCAATGCATCGAGGGGATATGTAATGTCTTTTCCCCACCCATCTTTTTGTCTAAATAATTCCTCATATTTCATCATCAAAATAAAAAATATTCCTTATAAAATAACTATATTGATTGAGAAATACTATTTTATCAATAAATTCCGTGTTAAACAAATAACTTCCAAATTAAACACCTTATGTATGGTGGAATATAGTTTAAGAAATAAAAATATCCCTTATATTATAAAATGTTAATTCAAGTAAATTTCCATTGAAAACATATTAAAATAATGTTATTTTTTCAGAGGAGTTTATTAATCCAAAAAATAAGTGAGCTCAAATAAATAACCATTAAGAAAATTCTAGAGGAGAATAATCATTAAACATTACAAAGTTTCCATACCACTTTGAAACATTTAAATCAGAATTTAATATGAATGAATAACATAAAATGACACATAGAATATTTTTAGTGTAAGGAGGTTCATGAAATAACATGTTAAACGATGGAATATATACCAAAGAAAAGTAAACTGTTGCATAAGGGAGAATAAGTCTTAGTGGAATATAAATTGAGACGAAAACCATTAAATATGAAACGAAAGAAAGAAAAATAATAACCATCAAATGAAATATTTTAGAAGAAACCTTTTAAACATGAAAAAACGGCTTATAATACATGATGGAGGGTAAATACAAACATTACATAGGAGGTAAAAATAATAATCTTTTTTGTGGTAAGAAGGTTAGAAAATACCTCATTAGAAAGAGAAAAGAATATTCCTTTGAAGACATTGGTAAAAGAAAAAAAGGGTAAAAATGAATTTACTAAACCCATTTTTAAGTGGTAAAAATAATTTTTGAAATCATATTAATAGAAAATAGTTATTTCAGAATAAAATAGGTTCACCGACTACAGAGAGAAATTAATTCAAGATTTCTTAAAAATATTTTCTAAAACAACTTGAGTACAAAAGAGTGGAAAAATGGTGCTAATACAAGATAAAGGTCATTTGGAACTAGTGGTGATAAAAATGATTAGTTTTATTTAACAATTATCAAACAATTCACTCAAATGGAAATTTTGGTACTAACTATCTCTAATAAAATGAGAATGTGAAATAAACCAATGAAAATAATATAACATCGAATCAATCAATGAGATTATTTTTCAGTATATAATGTAAATTGAAATAAATAATGTAGAAATAGAAAATATATAGTAAAAATGGATTACACACATAATCTTACAATGTTATTGACAATAAGGAAGTAATATAACTCAATTAAAAGAAATCAAGTTATGAAATTCTATTCAACTTGATAACTTTTAACTCAAATACTCTTAAAATAACTACTTCAAATTGAAACTAAAAATAACATCAGTAAAAATTTATTAATGATATTAACTGTCAATGTTGTAGTACATACACCGTATATAAGAAATTAGGTGAACAATAGATACGTATACTTTACGAAATAAAAATTAGAAAATAACCCCTTACCTTGAATTTCCATTCATGTGAACGTAATTTATATTCATGTATAATATACTTATGTAAATTTTATACATTCTTAAGAAACTTTTAAATGTTTATAATTACTTTTATTTCAACTATCCCCATGTTGTGTACATCTACTTAAACAATTTTTTTATGTAAGGTGTATCGACCAAATTCAATTTACGTGTTAAGAAAAACATTGGTAGGTTAACTATGGTCTATGGGGCCATTTTATAATATATAAAAAATAATAACCATGAAATAATTATTATATTTATTCATAAATTATACTTTTAAAATCATTCAATAAATATACTTTTAAAAAATGAATCAACATTATTATCATGGGTACTGTAGGTCATACGTAAGCATGAGGGAAGTTCCCATTTTTCAATAATCATTTAAGAATGATGAAAAGTAACATAAATCTTTACTGAGTCATAATTATATGATAATACCATATTATTTTGTCATATATACTTATATATATATATATATATATATATGTAAAAGGAATCACAACATGTTGAGGAGGTGGTAATAGAGAAGTCCACAAATGATGTTATCACTTTTTAAGTGCCTGTGAAAGTGTGAAAAAGAATATATATATATATATATATATTATATTTATTCATCTTTAATTATATCATTAATATAATATATATGTTTTTTATTTCAAATATTTTTAAATAAAATAATCATTTATACATTCAATGTATAGTGTAAACGAAGCACATCACTTTGAGGGGGCTATAGTCCACATTTACAAAAATGATGCTATGGTGTTTACACAAAATGAATGGTATATGAGAATGTGTAATATAAAAAATTAAATAATCTTGATAAAATGATAAATATCATATATATGTAGTTTCTATCATAATATACAACATTATAGGTTGTAAGAGAAAAATAAACAATCATCGTTTCGTGAGGCAGTAATGAATTATTAAGGATACTATATTTTATATTTAAAAATGGAATAGGGATAATTTAGGGAGTTGATAATGGAGATAAAATTAAAGAGCCTTAGGAAAGACTTTACCTCTTAATTGGTTGACACCTTTTGGATTCCACAAAAAGGATTGATTTGATTTATTTATGCACAATGGAGGGCATCATGGAGAATGAGAGGTATGTTTGGAAGTGAATTGGGATGATATTGGATGAAAATAAGTGGATTTAGAAGTGTGAGAAAGTGATAGGAATGTAGACCTTTTATAATGGAGTAGGAGTGTCACTCTTGTAATATTTAAAAAGAAAGGAACCCACAAACATTTTTTATTGAATTTGGATCAGTAATGGTCCAAATTTGAGAAATGGAAGGATATGGTTGATATATAGACATCCAATGGATTTTGTGAAAGTGTATATGTCTTTTTGGGACTAATGTTTGTTGTTTAGTTTCTTATTAAGAACACATTAATTTAATTATTGTAATTAATTTTAATTACTTTCAGTGATATTTATTATAAAAAATATTTATGAACTCATTAGATATTATATATTATTATGATTATAAATTTTGAATCCATTTTTCCAAATTCAAAAAATATAAGTGGAAAAAGTTAATTTAAATTTAATCTCGTAGATATAATTATAATGTGGGTTTTTAATGTAAAATAATCCAAATGTTTGATTGGTTTTTATTGTCATTTTCAATGTCAAATGTATTTTAATGACCTAAATTGGATTAATTGAAACAAAAATTATATAACTAAACATTAAAAACAATATGAATCACAATTAATCATTATAAATAAATTAGAATAAAAATTTTCTTTGAATTAAATACCAATATATTTCAATGTTTATTAAAAAATGAATATTCACAGAAAATTACTAAAAATTTACACTAATATAATTTTTATGATTATTTTTTAATTAATTAATTTATTGCTACATATAATATTCATAAAAGTTTCATAAATTATAATTAAAATAGATTCTCCATTAAAATGTTGTAAAAGATGATTAATAAGAATAAATGTTTTTAATGTGAAATATTGAGTTTATTTTTATCGAATGTATATAGAATCTGTTGTATAATTATAAAAAAATATTATATTGAATATATAACAATTAAATTTCATTAATATCATTAAATAATTGTAATTAATTTTATTTATCAAGACAAAATTCTTTTGTGAGCCTAAAAATAATAATATTTTCATTATATTAAACTGGTTTATGTTTTCATTTCTATTTAATTGGTAACCTATTAAATCAATTTATATTTTTTATAAATCATATGTTTTCATAAGTTATTTAATACAATTAAAAAATGATAATTTTAATTTCTTGGTTAATGATTATTATATAAAATATAATATTTTAATAATAAAACATTATTTGGTAAAACTCTTCTATGTGTATAACACAAGATATCAAGGAATGTATATCTTGTGTGCGGTGAAAGATAACTCTTTATGGTGTTTATTACAAGCTCTAAAATATTTTCATTTTATTTAAAATATTAAATATATTTTTAATTATCAGTATATTATATTCTTTTACATGCTTGGGGTTGCGAGTCATACACACTATCGAATTCAATATTCTTACTCTAGAATCTCAGGAGTGTTACAATGTTAATGACAATAAAGAAGTAATATAACTCAATGAAAATAAATCAAGTTATGAAATTCTATTCAACTTGATAACTTTTAACTCAAATACTCTTAAAATAACTACTTCAAATTGAAACTAAAAATAACATCAGTAAAAATTTATTAATGATATTAACTGTCAATGTTGTAGTACATACACCGTATATAGGAAATTAGGTGAAAAATAGATACGTATACTTTACGAAATAAAAATTAGAAAATAACCCCTTACCTTGAATTTCCATTCATGTGAACGTAATTTATATTCATGTATAATATACTTATGTAAATTTTATACATTCTTAAGAAACTTTTTAATGTTTATAATTACTTTTATTTCAACTATCCCCATGTTGTGTACATCTACTTAAACAGTTTTTTTATGTAAGGTGTATCGACCAAATTTAATTTACGTGTTAAGAAAAACATTGGTAGGTTAACTATGGTCTATGGGGCCATTTTATAATATATAAAAAATAATAACCATGAAATAATTATTATATTTATTCATAAATTATACTTTTAAAATCATTCAATAAATATACATTTAAAAAATGAATCAACATTATTATCATGGGTACTGTATGTTATACGTAAGCATGAGGGACGTTCACATTTTTCAATAATCATTTAAGAATGATGAAAAGTAACATAAATCTTTACAGAGTCATAATTATATGATAATACCATATTATTTTGTCATATATACTTATATATATATATATGTAAAAGGAATCACAACATATTGAGGAGGTGGTAATAGAGAAGTCCACAAATGATGTTATCACTTTTTAAGTGCCTGTGAAAGTGTGAAAAAGAATATATATATATATATATTATATTAATTGATATTTAATTATATCATTAATATAATATATATGTTTTTTGATTAAAATATTTTTAAATAAAATAATCATTTATAAATTCAATGTATAGTGTAAACGAAGCACATCACTTTGAGGGGGCTATATTCCACATTTACAAAAATGATGCTATGGTGTTTACACAAAATGAATGGTATATGAGAATGTGTAATATAAAAAATTAAATAATCTTGATAAAATGATAAATATCATATATATGTAGTTTCTATCATAATATACACCATTATAGGTTGTAAGGGAAAAATAAACAATCATCATTTGTGAGGCAGTAATGAATTATTAAGGATAATATATTTTATATTTAAAAATGGAATAGGGATAATTTAGGGAGTTGATAATGGAGATAAAATTAAAGATCCTTAGGAAAGACTTTACCTCTTAATTGGTTGACACATTTTGGATTCCACAAAAAGGATTGATTTGATTTATTTATGCACAATGGAGGGCATCATGGAGAATGGGAGGTATGTTTGGAAGTGAATTGGGCTGATATTGGATGAAAATAAGTGGATTTAGAAGTTTGAAAAAGTGATAGGAATGTAGACCTTTTATAATGGAGGAGGAGTGTCACTCTTGTAATATTTAAAAAGAAAGGAACCCACAAACATTTTTTGTTGAATTTGGATCACTAATGGTCAAAATTTGAGAAATGGAAGGATATGGTCGATATATAGACATCCAATGGATTTTGTGAAAGTGTATATGTCTTTTTGGGACTAATGTTTGTTGTTTAGTTTCTTATTAAGAACACTTTAATTTAATTATTGTAATTAATTTTAATTACTTTCAGTGATATTTATTATAAAAAATAATTATGAACTCATTAGATATTAGATATTATTATGATTATAAATTTGGAATCCATTTTTCCAAATTCAAAAAATAGATGTGGAAAAAGTTAATTTAAATTTAATCTCGTAGATATGATGATAATGTGGGTTTTTAATGTAAAATAATCCAAATGTTTGATTGGTTTTTATTGTCATTTTCAATGTCAAATTTATTTTAATGACCTAAATTGGATTAATTGAAACAAAAATTATATAACTAAACATTAAAAACAATATGAATCACAATTAATCATTATAAATAAATTAGAATAAAAATTTTCTTTGAATTAAATACCAATATATTTCACTGTTTATTAAAAAATAAATATTCACAGAAAATTACTAAAAATTTACACTAATATAATTTTTATGATTATTTTTTAATTAATTAATTTATTGCTACATATAATATTCATAAAAGTTTCATAAATTATAATTAAAATATATTCTCCATTAAAATGTTGTAAAAGATGATTAATAAGAATAAATGTTTTTAATGTGAAATATTGAGTTTATTTTTATCGTATGTATATAGAATCTGTTGTATAATTATAAAAAAATATTATATTGAATATATAACAATTAAATTTCATTAATATCATTAAATAATTGTAATTAATTTTATTTATCAAGACAAAATTCTTTTGTGAGCCTAAAAATAATAATATTTTCATTATATAAAACTGGTTTATGTTTTCATTTCTATTTAATTGGTAACCTATTAAATCAATTTATATTTTTTATAAATCATATTTTTTCATAAGTTATTTAATACAATTAAAAAATGATAATTTTAATTTCTTGGTTAATGATTATTATATAAAATATAATATTTTAATAATAAAACATTATTTGGTAAAACTCTGCTATGTGTATAACACAAGATATCAAGGAATGTATATCTTCTGTGCGGTGAAAGATAACTCTTTATGGTGTTTATTACAAGCTCTAAAATATTTTTATTTTATTTAAAATATTAAATATATTTTTAATTATCAGTATATTATATTCTTTTACATGCTTGGGGTTGCGAGTCATACACACTATCGAATTCAATATTCTTACTCTAGAATCTCGGGAGTGTTACAATGTTAATGACAATAAGGAAGTAATATAACTCAATGAAAATAAATCAAGTTATGAAATTCTATTCAACTTGAAAACTTTTAACTCAAATACTCTTAAAATAACTACTTCAAATTGAAACTAAAAATAACATCAGTAAAAATTTATTAATGATATTAACTGTCAATGATGTAGTACATACACCGTATATAGGAAATTAGGTGAAAAATAGATACGTATACTTTACGAAATAAAAATTAGAAAATAACCCCTTACCTAGAATTTCCATTCATGTGAACGTAATTTATATTCATGTATAATATACTTATGTAAATTTTATACATTCTTAAGAAACTTTTTAATGTTTATAATTACTTTTATTTCAACTATCCCCATGTTGTGTACATCTACTTAAACAGTTTTTTTTATGTAAGGTGTATCGACCAAATTCAATTTACGTGTTTCGAAAAACATTGGTAGGTTAACTATGGTCTATGGGGCCATTTTATAATGTATAAAAAATAATAACCATGAAATAATTATTATATTTATTCATAAATTATACTTTTAAAATCATTCAATAAATATACATTTAAAAAATGAATCAACATTATTATCATGGGTACTGTAGGTTATACGTAAGCATGAGGGAAGTTCCCATTTTTCAATAATCATTTAAGAATGATGAAAAGTAACATAAATCTTTACAGAGTCATAATTATATGATAATAACATATTATTTTGTCATATATACTTATATATATATATATGTAAAAGGAATCACAACATGTTGAGGAGGTGGTAATAGAGAAGTCCACAAATGATGTTATCACTTTTTAAGTGCCTGTGAAAGTGTGAAAAAGAATATATATATATATATATTATATTAATTGATATTTAATTATATCATTAATATAATATATATGTTTTTTGATTAAAATATTTTTAAATAAAATAATCATTTATAAATTCAATGTATAGTGTAAACGAAGCACATCACTTTGAGGGGGCTATAGTCCACATTTACAAAAATGATGCTATGGTGTGTACACAAAATGAATGGTATATGAGAATGCGTAATATAAAAAATTAAATAATCTTGATAAAATGATAAATATCATATATATGTAGTTTCTATCATAATATACACCATTATAGGTTGTAAGGGAAAAATAAACAATCATCATTTGTGAGGCAGTAATGAATTATTAAGGATAATATATTTTATATTTAAAAATGGAATAGGGATAATTTAGGGAGTTGATAATGGAGATAAAATTAAAGATCCTTAGGAAAGACTTTACCTCTTAATTGGTTGACACATTTTGGATTCCACAAAAAGGATTGATTTGATTTATTTATGCACAATGGAGGGCATCATGGAGAATGGGAGGTATGTTTGGAAGTGAATTGGGCTGATATTGGATGAAAATAAGTGGATTTAGAAGTTTGAAAAAGTGATAGGAATATAGACCTTTTATAATGGAGGAGGAGTGTCACTCTTGTAATATTTAAAAATAAAGGAACCCACAAACATTTTTTATTGAATTTGGATCAGTAATGGTCAAAATTTGAGAAATGGAAGGATATGGTCGATATATAGACATCCAATGGATTTTGTGAAAGTGTATATGTCTTTTTGGGACTAATGTTTGTTGTTTAGTTTCTTATTAAGAACACTTTAATTTAATTATTGTAATTAATTTTAATTACTTTCAGTGATATTTATTATAAAAAATATTTATGAACTCATTAGATATTAGATATTATTATGATTATAAATTTGGAATCCATTTTTCCAAATTCAAAAAATAGATGTGGAAAAAGTTAATTTAAATTTAATCTCGTAGATATGATGATAATGTGGGTTTTTAATGTAAAATAATCCAAATGTTTGATTGGTTTTTATTGTCATTTTCAATGTCAAATTTATTTTAATGACCTAAATTGGATTAATTGAAACAAAAATTATATAACTAAACATTAAAAACAATATGAATCACAATTAATCATTATAAATAAATTAGAATAAAAATTTTCTTTGAATTAAATACCAATATATTTCACTGTTTATTAAAAAATGAATATTCACAGAAAATTACTAAAAATTTACACTAATATAATTTTTATGATTATTTTTTAATTAATTAATTTATTTCTACATATAATATTCATAAAAGTTTCATAAATTATAATTAAAATAGATTCTCCATTAAAATGTTGTAAAAGATGATTAATAAGAATAAATGTTTTTAATGTGAAATATTGAGTTTATTTTTATCGTATGTATATAGAATCTGTTGTATAATTATAAAAAAATATTATATTGAATATATAACAATTAAATTTCATTAATATCATTAAATAATTGTAATTAATTTTATTTATCAAGACAAAATTCTTTTGTGAGCCTAAAAATAATAATATTTTCATTATATTAAACTGGTTTATGTTTTCATTTCTATTTAATTGGTAACCTATTAAATCAATTTATATTTTTTATAAATCATATGTTTTCATAAGTTATTTAATACAATTAAAAAATTATAATTTTAATGTCTTGGTAAATGATTATTATATAAAATATAATATTTTAATAATAAAACATTATTTGGTAAAACTCTGCTATGTGTATAACACAAGATATCAAGGAATGTATATCTTGTGTGCGGTGAAAGATAACTCTTTATGGTGTTTATTACAAGCTCTAAAATATTTTTATTTTATTTAAAATATTAAATATATTTTCAATTATCAGTATATTATATTCTTTTACATGCTTGGGGTTGCGAGTCATACACACTATCGAATTCAATATTCTTACTCTAGAATCTCGGGAGTGTTACAAGGATATTCTTGAATGTTAAACTAGAATCATGAAATTACTTTTATTATTATTTTTTTGAAACAAATACCATGAAATGTTCTTGTATTTATGATATTCTCTCATGTATTGTGTTTGATTAATGATGATTCCATACTCTTATGACTAATGTATTTTGAAATGCTAAAGCCATAATCCATGACTCATTATCTATGTTTTTTTGAATAATTGGGTTTGAAATTTATAAGTTATTATCATAACCTAACACCCATATACATATCTAATACATTCATTTGATCATTAATTGATATCTCCCTAATTTACATGGAATGAGTACTTGAGATCACACTTTCTTATGATTCCATTTTCACCTGGTTATGAAGAACGTTTTGATGTATGATATTTACAAGAATAGTAATAAAATAGAAATACTATTGGGATATTATAAAGAAATTTTATTAAATAAGTTGATTATTTATCTAGTTTAAAAATACATGAAAACTTTATAATCCACATACATGTACTATTTTTAAATATATTAAATATTTTTTTGAAATGATTAAAAATTAATCTATGTTATTCTTGGGTAACCTCAATTGGTATCAAAGTAATATTTAGTTATTTTTACATATTAGGTCTTGAATAATGAGAGGATAGAACTCAATACAAACTATAATGGAATTAATGTGATATATAATGAGCCTAACAACAGCATGGTTTGATAATAAGCTGTCATAATTTAGGAAATAACCTGAATTATTTTTATGATTATATGATTTTTTTGTATGATTATTAAATATTAATTCTTATACTATGATTTATGGTTTTATTAAATGGATAGATCCCAGAGTAACAATGTTATCGAAAAATATAGAACATAATTCAATGAATGTCTTCTTGAGAAATAAAAATACACGAGATCTAGAATGTAATAACATATTTCTATGACCAGGAAACCCTCACAATCCATGTATTATGTTGAGATTCCAAATTATCTTATAAATTAATAAAAACCCATTGATTAATTAATTAGGCAACAATCATATTCATTTAGTAGGGCCTGTGATCCACTAGTTACTGAGAAATGGGTCAGAACAACTGAAAATATATTTTTCATAATTCAGTTTTTAGGTCATGAAAAATTCATCTCGAAAGTGTATCGTTTGGATGGAAAATCAAATAAATTGTGTAATACTATTAATAACCTGAGGCAAGTGAAAAAACGTGACTCCATAGAGTGGGATGAGTTTAGGATGATATTTTTCATTAAGTACTTTCCCTAAACCCTTCTCATGAAAATAGAATTATAATTACGTGATATTAAGAAGAAGGATAATGAAATTATTGGAAAAAATGTGGAATCTTTTACAACATTTATATTGTAAACTTCAATTTTATCATTGAATGTGGATATAAATTTGACCAATTATCCCCTGTCCAAAAACCAACTACCCAAAAAGCAATGTCCATAAGGTACATTAGTGGAAATGAAGAAATCATTTGATGTGATATCATAGTAAGAATGTAGATTTTATATTCCCATCATCCTCATAGATCTAATAAAAATATAATTAAAGAATTTTAAATAATTTTTAATAATAAAACCCATGGTGTAAAGAAAATGAATAATCCTTTTTTCGAGAAGCGTATAAAGAGGTATGGGGGAAATTTTTTTCCTCGTAATGGTAAATGTTTTATATTCATAAAGAAAGGAAATAATGTAATTTAATATTAAAAATATATAAATATAAAATAAATTGAGTTGAATGGGGTGAATACCCATTTTAATTCACTACCCAAACATCAATGGTATAACATTGAGGATTATGAACAATAGTCTAATCAGATACATATAAAGAAATATTATGCAATTAAAACAAATGAAATAGTCCGTGTGAATAATGTGGTTAAAGGTACACTTATCATCCACCCAAAAACTATAAATGGATTATTTTATTCAGATTTTACCCACTCTTTTATATATAATTTTTTATATAATGGTAATATATGAACACCTCAATGATTAAATTTTGAATTATCACTCAGAAATCCTAATGGTACGATGATCACAGCTCAAGTCTATATCTCCACTCTGATAAATTTATTTGCGAATTTGATTCCTTTAATTATTGTGATTATAGTTTTTTTGAATTTTATGTTATTTTTGTAAAGAATTGGATTTATTTATATCTATACCATATCAATTTTCAAGTAATGGACTTTATTTATGTTATTTATAATCGACTTATGATTATCTTTTGGTGTGTGTATGAATATGAATTCCCAATATAAATTAATTTCACTATATGGGTGTTATTACCAATTAATGAAATATATTTATATCCAATGATTGAGATGAAAATAAATATTTAATATATTCATATGATTTAAGAATATGATGATTTATTTACTAAATTATTTCCAAATCTTCCCCTGAATAATGAAGGTGAGTTAACAATTGACATAAAAATTATGTTACTTCTTTTCCAAATACATCATATAAAATGTTTCCGATCGATTTTTAAGAAATGAATAAGAAAATACAGATGAATTTTGATAAGGGGCTCATACAACCTAACACACTAACATGGGTTCAACTATTAAGATGTAATTTTTTTTACATTGGTTTCTTATATTTTTAAAATCGGTTCATGAGGAAACATATTTGAAGAAAATGTTATATATAGCGACCCATACATTACATACATGGTTAATACATCAAAATTTAAGCATACTTATTACAACATATAATAAAACCATGAATGGACCGTATAGGTATATTTTCTTTAGAAACTGGGAAACATAAACAACTGGTTCATAAATAATATACATTGTCTCCCATTTATTTCATCATATCTATAGTCCCTTTTTAGAATATCTTACTTAATACCCTTTTTCCTGAACTGGGGGAAGAAAACATACAAAAGGGTGATCTCAAATGCTCAGTAAGGGTAAACAAAAGAAATATCAATCACATCAAATTCATAAGAACATAACATTTTGGAAATCTTACCCTGCAAAAGAGATCATAATTTCAAAACATGGGATAAATCATGGTAGTGAAATTTAATCCCAAAAATAATAACATAATACATGAAACTTTGTGGCATACACAAATAATAATATATTATCATTTCTTATTAGTCAAGACTCATTTCCAAGACTATCTTAGTGGACAATGTCCATTTCTGACCCGAGTTCACTCATCGTTTCAGTCCTGTTTCACTGAACCGGTTTAACCTGCAATTCCAGCCATGTCTATCTCATGAGATATAAAATCTTTACCCAATGAATTGAAGGTAGATATAGGTCCCACCCATCTCATAATGATACCATTCTTATGTGTGCCACAAAATCATAAATCATACATCATTTCATAACCCATGTAATAAAAATGGGATTCTTAAACATCGTGACATCATAAAACAATTCATATAAGATAAAGGAATTCACAAAAATAATTCCATCACAACATAATCAAATCAATGTAATAATAGGTATAGAAACAGAACCCTATATTATCTTATATGGAAAATAATTTTGATAAAACACTTGAACTCCATTCTTGAGGAAAATATCTTTTCTACATCAAAATCATTCTTCTATTCTTAACATGTCATACAATTTTAAACTAAAAGAAGTTGATTAAAAATAAACACGAAAACTTGTAAAGGAATATTCTGGGAAATAATTTTTTAAAAATCCATTCATGCCGTATAAGTTAAAAAACATTCTTCGCGTACTTTTGTCAGAAAAGTCAAAAAGTACATCGTATGAAAAATGACAAAAGATTCCTTTCATATCTTTTTCTAAAAACTCACCGAAGGGTAAAATTGGATTTAAAAAATTGTAGGTGGATGGAAAAAATATTACATATTGAGGGAACATGGATGTGGATGATAAAATACACCCCAGTAAATACCAAAGAATAAACAATCTCAGATAAAAATGAGATTGTGATATTTTCCCTTACCTTAGGTCCGATTTGCTTCATATGTGTCCGAACCTCCTGTATAATGATTTAAATAATGTTATTTACTTATTCTAGAATCATACTTATTGTTATGATATCATATATGGTCATATTTGTATCTTCTTATTGGTAATTGTTTTTTACTACTTGTTATTCGGGTGTTTATTACCTATTGTTCTTATGCATGTTTTGTCGAATAAATTCTTATTCTTATATTTAAGTTATTGATAACTCATTTCCAGAATGGTATTAGTGTACTATATATCATATTTATTCATTCAATTCATTTATATAATCATTATGCAATGAAGATCATGTAGAACAAATCGCATCACATCGTGGAGACGATATTCCGTACGTACGCACGAGCGATGATATCATTCCCATGATCGTGGAATTGTATTGGAGTGTATGTATACTATTTCAGAATCAATACCACTTAACAATAATCCTATATAGTTATTTATTTGCACCATTATACCCATCCATGTAAGGTGGTGATGGAAAATAGATTACACCACGACATGGAGACGATATTCCATACGTACGAACGCGCTGCGATTTCATTTTCCGTAGGATGGATAGATGGTGAAATAGGGTTGTTTCATAATTATAACAACATATCAGTATATGAGTGATACTGATGTTATTAATTCATAATGAAACAACTAAATAAGAATAAGTGTAATAAGAAATAAAGTTGAAAGAATCGGTAACAGACATTACATCTTCTTTGAAGCACCTCTTTGAGACCTCCTCTTAGGGCACTACAATTGGTCTTTGAAGAATACCAGGACCTCTAGGATGTTTCTAGGGAAGTGGGGGAGTGAAATGGGCCGGTATTTTCTGAGATTTAAGGCTAAAATTAGTGTGAGGAGGAGAGGGAGGAGGTTCCCTTTTATAAGGGAGGAGAGGTGTACCTTTGGAAATATAAGAAATATTAGTTTATATTAAATCCCAACCCCACATAAAAACATCCAAAATGACTCATATCCGAATATTAGATGAGATAGGGTTGTAATCTCATAAACCAATAAAATTTAGACATGTTAGGAATTTAGTTTAAACATTATCAACTTGATTTATCATTATTTATCAATTTTATTTTATTTTTTGTAATAATATTCTAAATTTTATAATATTATAAATATTTACATATGTGTTGTAAATATTCAATAATTTGACACTTTATGATATTTTAGACCATATAAATTTTAATTTATAAATTTTAAATATTTTTTTGATTTTTAAACAATTTTATAATATGTTATTTTTATAAAATAACAATAGTGTCAATTTTGACACTATTCATTTATTTGAATTTAAATAAAATATATACCGAATATATGTTCAAAATAAAAGCTTTAATAGATTCATAAAATCTCATATGTATATAGAAAAGTAGTGGAGCACATTAAATACTTCATATAATATTTATTTTAATATTTTTAAAACCATTTATTTGATATTTTAATTAATAAAATAATTTCAACATCACTATTGTGTCATAATTAATGATACTTATTTAATCCCTAAAAATTATAAATAAATTTTTATGATGTAGATAATTGTACTATATTTCTGGATACTATTAATTTTTGAAGTTTTATTTTGTTTATCACTAAATTACAATTATTATACTTATAAGATTTAAGAAAGTGACATGTTGTCACATTCGTTGGTTTTAATAATAATTAAATTATTTTCAAGGACAGAAGTCCATTAAATGAATCTAATCCGACCCTTAGGTGATATGTGTCGACTTTTAGTCATCCAATAGGATTTTGGCAGGTGTTAGCGTAATTTTATAATCTTATATTTACCCTTAATTACACGATTTATCTTTAACTATGGTAAATAAAATATACCGTAGTTACTATTAATAATGCCCAAATATAAAAATTAGCCTATTAATATAATTTGGACACACTGATTCCGAATATGGAATCCATTTTTCAAAATTCAAAACATATAAGTTTCAGTAATTAATTTAAAATCAATCCTGTTGTTAAAAAGATGGGTTTTAGAAGTTAAAACATTGCCAAAGATTGAAATATTTTTACCTATGAATTCTATGTGAAATTAATGCTAATGACATTCATTATATTAAATGGTAAAAATATATTCTATTTATACTTTAAAACCATTCAATATTATAATTTATCCATATAAATTATCTCTATGAAAAAAGTTGTTTTTAATTTAAAATTAGCGTATTTTTACTATTCATCAAAATATGAAAGTTATCAGAAAAATATAAAAAATTTATCCAAAGTAAATTTTTATACCCTCATTCAAAAGAAGAATTTTATTTTTTCAAATTGAACTTATAAACATGTCAAAAACTAGATTTAATGTGGGTGCGCCATCAAAAGGTGGAAAAACTGCATTTTTTAAAAAATACTTATTTTACCCGAAAAATTTATTTTGTTCTCTTACCATTTTCTAGAAAATGTGTAAGATGAATAATAAAATTCCAAATGTAGTTAATAATATTCATAACGGTAGTTCATAATAATATACTGTTGTTTAGTGAAACCCGGTATTGCGTACTACACACGCTATCGAGGAAGGTCGCGATTGCGTGTAATGCAAACCAAGTCTGTATTGTGTACTGTGAAAGATTCCTTTAGTGTTGTGTATAACATAAGAAATAAAAATAAAATTTCTCATAAAATCTCATGGTGGTACATTATAAATTTGATTTTTAATGACTGTTATTAAAACCAATATTAAAAATGTAAATTTTTGGAATTTTCTCATAGTTT
Source organism: Viscum album (assembly GCA_963277665.1). Taxonomy (NCBI): domain Eukaryota; kingdom Viridiplantae; phylum Streptophyta; class Magnoliopsida; order Santalales; family Viscaceae; genus Viscum; species Viscum album. Next base: position 330,862,865 of record OY728161.1, read on the forward strand.
TTCTAAAAACCGAGGTGAAAGACCATATTAATTTCAATTTATGAGAAAATAATGTAATTTTTTTTCTCACATCGGTTTTTCCAAAACCTATGTCAAAATATCTAATTTTTAGGGCAGTTTTAAAAAAAATTTATCTTAAAATTATTGTTTTCATGTAGGTTGTGAAAAATATACATTAAAAGTAAATTTATACATTGTTTTATGAAACAAATAAATGAAAAATTATTTCCATATTTTAGTTAATTTCCCACGATTTGATTTGACTAGTCTTATAGCTCAATCAAAAGTTCTGACCATCTGAATTTGGATATTATTTGTTTCATAGGAAAGTTCTCATAAGGCCGCCATAACATTTTCTTAGAAAGAATTTTTGAATCCAAAGGGAGATATTTAGTTTTACCATGATACATATAATAACAATTTAATATAATAAATGTTTAATCATTCATTGGTATATCAATTATTTAAACCAATAAGAAAAAACATAATTCTTATAAAAATGATTATAATTACCTTACTGAGATCGCAGAAAGAAGAAATAGTGGATTCATGGTGAAGATCAAACAAGTTGAGCCATTGTAACAATAATGGTTTAAGTAATTGATAATTAAATAAAAAAATTTATAGAATGTAAACATATAGATGAGATGATAAAAAAATGTAGCACTATAAAATTTAGGTAGTAACTGAAAATTTCGATGTCGTGCTGTTAAATATTGGAATTCCATAATGGCGTTTTATTAAAATTATCAAACATGTCAGTTTTATGATAACCATCTTGAAAAGATATTAAAGTTATCATTTTTTACATCGATTATCATAAAAAAATTTGAAATGATTTCTTCCACATCAGTTATATGAGAACCGACATAAAAAACTAGTTTTTAATGTCGATTTTCTTTCAAAAACCTACATCAATGAAGTTTTTTCACAAATGTTTTCAAAAAAATGTTTTTTTTTAAAAACAGGTATTTAATTCCTCAAAATTCACATTTATTAGTCATGGAGATTGAATGGATTTACATATCAAAAATTATGGCCATCAGAAGTTGGACTTCGCATGGACATCATTTTGAGATGATCAACATTTGACATCCATAACAATTGATCTGTAAGTCAGTTTTTTCTCCACGACCACTCAAATAAAATCTTCCAAAAAGAATTTATTTTTTGAAAAAATATAAATTTTTTTTTGAAAAAAAATCTGGAAAATTTTCTTTTAAAGTTGTTTCCAGATAATAAGTGATGTTAAAGTCTTATTTTAAGGAATTTTAAGATTAAATTTTCAATTACCGAGGTCAAAAGTAATTTTTGACAACATTTTGTAAAAAAAATAACATTAAAAATTTTAAAAAAATTGAATTTAATTTCAAAATATTGAATTTCATAGGTCTTGTAGGTCAAACAGAGTTTCTGATAGAATTTTATGGCCACCTAATGTTGGAAATCTCTAAATAAAGTCTTATAGAAGTCCAAATTCAGATAGCCATAACTTTTGATCCATGATTCTGTTTCACCTCCATGACCATTAGAATAGAATATAGGGAAATTAAATAAATGTTTGTAAAAATTTATAGTGTCTTTAATTAAATAACAAATGTGGAATAGTCATGAATATTAAATTTTCACATTGTTTATTTAGAACTGATGTGAAAAATTCAAGAATATTTTTATTTTACATCAGTTGTTATACAACAAATGTGAATGAAATGATGAAAATGGTTTTTTCACATTGGTTATAAAATGAATGACATGAAAATTTAATTTTTGTTGATTTTAGGGAGAGGTCTAAAAATCTGACAAGAAAAATGATATGTTATAAATTATTTTTGTACAAGTAATTTTTTATGTGATGAAGAAATATGTTCCAATTTTTATTTACGTTGATTACCCAAAGATTCACTGTATTATCATCTAGAACAAGTATCATATACCCAATACTGTTGAATTTTTTTGAAAAAATACATGGATCTCTTTAGTTTTTAAAGATTTTACTTCATTATAGATATCATCAATTGAGGGTTAAGAAAGTGGATACACCTAATATAACACTCCATATATGTTAATGTCATTATGAATTATTATTGATACAATTTGGACATAGCAATTCCCCAAAAATAATCATGGATAAAATGAATAGTGTATTTATATATTACCTCAATCAGTTTGTGGTAGACTTTATAGATGAAAAATATTATATAATACAAGGAAAAATAAGGGAATGAATGTCATTTGGTGACTGTGTTGAACTCATTGGGAAAGAAGAATATATATTCCAAATTTATTAAGATTGAATATTGAATACAGAATGTTTTATTCTTGTGTCATATAATATAAAGTGTGGGTCTATTAGTGGATCCTTTAAAATGATAAATGTATTTATTAAATGACTTAGGCTTACCAAAACAACAGATATATATATTTTTATTATGTTGGATAGATAATACTAACACATTTTGAGTTATTTTTTTATCAAATCCAATAAAAAAGTGGAGATGGAAAATAGAAAAGTTCATTTAAATTGATGAATTTAAGGAATATTTTGAGTAATTTAAGATATTTTAGGTTAATTAACCTATGATCATAGTACCATATAGTGGACAAGGGTTTATGATATGTATTAATTAATTGAATATGGGATTCGGATAAACCATTTTACAAAATGATATTATTGTTGATTATTCCTTAGAAAAATTGACCAACTCATTATTTGGAGTTAGCGGTGATAATTTTTTCCTTAAAAATGTAGTTTTATTATCTTTATAGTGAAATATTGATATATATACTGATGATAAAATCATAATGTATATATTCACACATAAAGTGATAAATATTTCCCAAAAGTGGTTGTTGATGGTGAAGAAATATTTTTTATGCACAAAACATTACCACCCTTGGAAGGGAAATAAGGTGGATGATGTCGTATATTGGAATGAATATACTATTTAGCCCTTGATATGGATTTAAATAGATCCAATACATAATTATATTCAGAATATGGACCTCAAAATCACATAGAACGGAGAAATATCATATCTTTTAGAGGAAAAATTTCAATTATTTATTCATGTGAGGAATAAATAGGCGCAGAATGAATATGTGGAACTGTTGGAGAAGTTGAGGAATATTATTGTGGTAAACCGTGAATTTGAAGAATTATATGATGTAAAAATCATATATGTGTCCCTTATATTATAGACATAATGATGGATCTATAAAATATAGTTCATTGTTTATATTTCTATATTTATTATCGATGTATGAAGATATATATAGATCAGAAATAGTATTTTTAGTGGGACAACATGAAATATGATATTACAATTTATGTATCTCAATTATTGGTATGTTATGATGTTAAGACTGAAATACAGAATTATAAGGAAATATTACAAAAATTACCTATACTATAATGGAAATGGGAAAATTTTACCTTCTATTTGATCATCAAACTCCCCAAAACATCTACATTAAATTATTCTATTTTGGTTTTAGTCGATCGCATTATTAAGTCATCACATTTCATCGTAATTATATAATAATAATCTATTGATCAACATCCATGATATATTTTATCAAATTTATAAGCTTTAATGGAGTACATCATTATATTGTATCAAATTGGGATTTGAGGTTTACATTAATGTTCATGGGAAGTATTTAACAGGAATTGAATAAATTGTTGAACATTGGAACTTCATATCATCCTCATGAATATAGTCACTATTAGTGGACAATTTTAACTCTATAAGATATGTTGAGAGACTGTTTTATGGATTAAAAATTTGGTTTGGATCAACTCCTTTCTATGGTCAAGTTTTCTTACATCAATAATTTTCACCCAATATTTCAAATTGATCCTTATGAAGCTTTATATGAGAGGAAGTACATAACTCTAATTTTATAGGATAAAGTTGGAGAAAAGCACTATTGGTATCTGAGATAGATGTGTTAATGATAGAGATGGTAGATTCATTTAGTATCACATACAGGTAACATAGAATCATTAGAAAAGTTATACTAACAATTTTAAACAAAATCTATAATTATAAGACAATGACAATGTATTATAATGAATATTTTCAAAGAATAAGGTAATGAGACTTAGAATGAAGGGTAATATGAGCCCTAGATATATCAGTGCGATAGAAATTCTTTATAATATCAGAATAATTTCTTATTTATTGGAACTTCAACTCAATCTCTCTCAATAAGGTGATGTGTTCCGTATATCTATCCCAAGGAAGTACACACTTGATTCTTAACATATAATTAATTTAGTGTTTGTACCACTAGAGTGTGATCAAAATAATTAGTAACATTTTATATAGATTCTACCTCAAATAGTGTCTTTTTAATAATAACACTCACATTGTAAAATTTTTGATATAAAATGATAAATTGGAGGAATCTATGTGTTAACTCAATGATCTGATGTGGCTGATGTATACTCAAATGTTTGTATCTATGTTATTTAATTTATAGAGATAAATTCCTATATGGGGGTTATAATGTAACACCACTATATTATATGAAATATTTTTTTTAAAATTATTTTTCTGTATTTGATTTCTTACTCTACATGTAACATCAAGATTAACAATAATATGATATACTAATGAAATATTATTTTTATATGTTATATGTACTGAATATATATTTTATTTGGGGGTATGAAATAGCTTAAATAAATTATGAAAATTTACTATTTACTAATATTTAAAATGAATTCATTGGATATAAGTAGTTTTGAAATTAAAATAAATTTATTTGAAAGAAATGAGATGTTTTTCATAATTTTTTTTGAATGCAGTGTGTTTTTATCTTATTAAATTAAATTAATAATTATTTACTCATGATTTTAATGAAATTTTTATATAATATATTCAATAAAAAAATTTTACCATTCATTTCAATATTATTAGTATATAGGTAATGTGAAGAAAATTATTTTTATTCTTAAAATTAATTTTTCTAAAAATGGTTTTCTTTATGTTTTCACACTTATTTTATATTAATTTTCTCACATTTATAGTGATTTATTTAGATATATTTTTTCTATAATTTAAATTATAATTTATAAATTTCTTAATTAGTCCACTTTAATTCTTGGCCAGTACGTATAGTAATTGAGGAAAAAATTTATTACTGCAGAAAAGGTTATTAGGGTTAATGAGGCATTAAACATAATATCTAAGGATTTATATGGACTAAAAAAATGTCAAAATCCTATTATGAAAGTATTTAGATATTATGAAATCTTATATATGAACATTATACACAAGGTAGCCAATTTCCCATGATAGTTACTTAATTAAGTCTTATTATTCTTAATAATTATTTATGTTCGACTCCCATCACTCATAAAAGGTTACCAAATATCCTATCATCCCCAAAGCATTTTCACCCATCATCTCATTAAATATTTGAAAATCTATTCTCAAAATATCTTTACCTCTGACCACGAGGTTTTTGTCTTCCCAAAATACCCATTCAAGGATCATTATTGTGCTTCTCAAAGCTTGATAACAGAAGAAGAGTTGTATGTTCTAAATGATATTTTTCAGGTTCATTTCATTTTAAACATAGTAAAAATGTTATTTATCCAAATTAAAATGATAAAATAAGTATAATAATAATGATATTCTGTTTTAATATTAATCTTATAACCATTTTATATCTCTATCCCATACATTGGAAAATGAAAACATCAGTCATGCGTAAGTGTGGACTACCACCTACATGAAGCAATTCGATTCATTTGTTTTTTTTCTATTTACATGAATAGTTATAAGAATAGATTTAATAAAAAACATATTATATTTATTATATAAATATGATTCCATAATGGATAATTATTAATTAACATAATATTCTTTCATTTATTAAAAATGGGAAAGATCGCTCGTGTCTATGTAGGTACTACCATTTCCATGAAGTGTTATAATTCATTTTTCCTCACAACATTATACTAATTGTAAGAAAAGTTTCTATAATGAAAAAATATGATACTTATGAAATTTATAATATATTATATATTATGAGACAATTATAATGGTGTAACCATGACATCCATTAAACCAAAACATGCATAGAAAACAGAACTATTCTCACCTGAATGTTCATTTTAATGAACAATTATCAATAAAATCATTATTAGAAATCATAAAGGAATGTTAAATGGAATTTTTTATAAAAATATTCTTGTTATTTTTATTTATAATAAATATATATTTATATATTATATATTTAAAGTCATATAAATCATGAAAAGACTGAAGGTTAGTGTTTATGTAATAATATCCTTTGTTATCAGTATTTTCTGTGATAAATTTTCAATGAGGGAAAGAATTTCCTAGTTTTCTTTTAAAAATATATATTTTATTATAATTTGGTTAATTTTATCTAGTTTTTTATTTTGTATCACTCTCTTTGGTACACAAAATGATCAGAATTTTTTTAAGGATTGTTGACTATATTTTTTCATTTATTTATGAACCTCTTCTTCGACATCCATGTTCTTTAATTTTTTTTTGAAGAATATTATTTTATATTTTAAATTAATTATTTAAAGTCATGTAAAAAGACATTTTAATTTCTTTTAAAATTTATAAATGGAATATTCATGTGTTTTTCTAAATGAGGTAATTTTGGACTTTTTAACAAATTTGTGAATTGAATATACATTTTAACATTTACCAATTGAACAAAATTTCCCACCATCATGAATTTTTTTATTTGTATATTTTTTAATGTTTTAAAGAGTTATTTTCAAGGAAAATATATTTCTTAATATTCAATAAATTTTTTGATTTTAAATATACCAAACAAATGGTCATTTTTATTATTTCCAATGAAGTGTTAAAATGATTTTTAATGGTATTTTTCATCCATGTCCAACTAATATGATGTTTATTATTTTTATAATCTAATGATACTACCCATGTTATTTTTTTTGGATAAATCATAATTATGTGATAATAAAATATTTATGAATTCGTTTTTTTTTTCTATGGGTTATTCTGTAATAAATTAATCTGTTTTTTTATGTTAGACAACTAAAATACATGATTGTAATTATGTTATTGGTGGTTCCATTAAATAACTATAATTAATTGGGTATTCATCAATATCTCATCATATAAAACATACTCGAATGGGGGAGTCATCCTAATTTAGAATTTGGTCTTTTTCTACTATGATAGTCTAGGGAGTGAACCAATAATAAGGAAATTATAGAATGGGGAGTGATCCCAATAAACTTATGGTCTTTTTCCTATATGATAGTATTAGAAATGAACCTTTTCTAAAGAAATTATTTTATATTTTTATGATTATTCCAAATTTCCAATGGCATGTTTTTTTCTTATGATATAGTCTCATGAATCATGATTGATTAGTGATTATTCCTCACTCTAATGATCTATGTCTATCGAAAAGCTAAATATTTATAACATAAAATGTGATTTATGATCTTGGAAAGAATGGGTATGATCATTATAAGTTATAATTATGGTCTCTTACTATTATGATTATCTTATTATTATATATGATAATCAGTTGATATCTAGCTTCTATACCCTTATTGAGAAGCTAATATCACCATTATTATATTCCCAATTTTTGTAGGTTATGAAAAAATGTTTTATGTAATAAATTTATATGAAGGGTACAATGAAAGAAGAACAATGTTGGAGTTGTTGTAGATATATTATGAAATAGGTTGATTATGTATCTAGCCTCTAAATACATTAAAACATTACTATATTTGGGCATGTACTACTGTTAAAAATATTGAATAGTCTTCTAAAATTATAAAATATTTTTTATGTTATACTCAAGTCACCTCATGCTTGGATTTCATGGTTAGTCAACTTATATTAAATATGCGGTCAGATCAACTCTCATGATAAACTGGATTCTAGTTGAAACAAATAATAATATAGAATATCAATCCTTTATAGTATATTGGAATGAACATCTAATTGATGGAGGTATGTATCCCCTTTCGATCTTCACCTACAGTTGGTTGTCTTCTAAGATCAATCAAGAGGTAGGTCATTCAAAATAAACATGTTGTTTCATGAGTACATTGTAGAATTTTTATCATGGTCTTCCAAAAATCTTCTTTCTGTTTATCATTTATTATATTCAATCCAAAATGAATGTGTTGTAAAATAGATACTATGTTTCTGATAAAAATACTCATTTTCAAATTCTTACATTGTTTTAAAGTGATTTTGGTCATCATGAAGACATGTCATCAACCAAAATAATGTTTACAATTTGGTGTTTTATGATTTCCTCATACTAAGAAAATCTATGAATGATGGTTACTCAGGATTGTATCAAATTTTTTGATGTGTTTATAGGGTCAAAATGATAGATCACAGTTATATAGGGCTGCATCATGGTTAAAAATAACTGGATTCATTATTAAAAAAACTAATTTTTCATTTATTCTAGCTTCCTTAAAGGTTGATAAATCCAGAATAATACTCTTGCTTTCAATAGGGAACATTATAGTTTTAGTATAGTATTTATTCAATTTTCTCTAAAATTGAATACAAGAGTTGAAATTAGATTAAATATACATTGAAAAAATGTAATACCAATTCTAAAAATAAATGAATCTCTTTTTATTTAAATCTAATAGTGAATAAGTCACTTAAAAAAAATATTTTCATAATTAAAAAAAATAAAGTTTCATATTACGAAAAGTAATTAAAAAATCATTTTCATGGGGTTTATCTTGATCAGGGGTTAATTTCCATTAAAAATAATTTCAAAAATAGGGAAATATTTTATCTAACTATTCCTTCTATTGAGGAGTTCTAATTAATTAAGAGGATTGACTTAACTAAAATTAGAATAAAATAATTTACTATACATAACATTGTTATTATTAGAGGAAATTGTTTATAGAATCCATGTTAGGGATTCATGGGATATGGTAATACATACATATAGATCAAGGAACTATGTGTTAAAGAAATTATATGGTCAAAATTATACCATGAAACACTCTAAGTATAGGTGTATCCACAACTCAAAATTAAAGGAGTGGGTTTATGGATACTTTACACTAGAGTAGTCAAGAAACCATGTATTTAAAATATAGCAGTTTATGGATACTAGTATTTTATAAAATAATAGGAGAAATTTAAAATTAAAAAATTTTAAATGTGTAAATCAGTAACCATGATTAAAGTAAACATATAATATTGTTTTATTTTATAGAAAAATGATTAGTAATACACTAGAAACAATATTTTCAATAATAGAAAATGAGAATATCCTACCCAAAAATAATTTCCAAGGGTTATATAGGAGCATTAACATTGTGAAATAATATGAAAGGTAACTATCAATGATTGAGTCCTCACTACCTGATGATCTACCATTGGATGAAAGTGTGGGAGGAAAGAATATATACCAGAGAGTCATTGTTGATGCATTTTATTTTTAATTCACAATTCTCTCATGAATGTGTGATGATTTGAAAAATATGTATAAGGTTATTTACAGTTATAATGAGATATCTAATCTTTGAGATGTTTCCAAGGAGAAAGTGAAGTATGAAATAAGTGATATTATCACATTTTTACATCTATATAACCATATTACTTCAATTTTTTAAGGATCATAAAACAAATAGTTTAGAAAAAACCCTTTATTTTCTTTTTCATATTGTTATCTTAGTAGATAAGAACATAAAGAGTGATAAATCATTAGTTCATATGGAGAATAAGAATAATTACACTATAAAAAAACTATTAAAAATATGAATCCAAAGACAAATTTACAATGTCTTTCTACGATACCTAAAATAATGAGTGAGAGAATAAAATATGAGTTTATTTTTTCAATATGTGTAAATTTATGTCACTTGGATGAGAAATAACAAAGAAATATAGAAGAATCCAGTACAATCCTATACATCAAGAATATTTATCACTATTTGTAATATTTTTAGTACTTAAATATTAGATATAATATGTGACGTATATATCTATATCAAAATATAGGAACTAATGAAGTTTAGAATCACTAAAATAAGTAATGATAATTCTTTTATTAGTTGATAATGGGTGATTCCTTTATGAACGGTGATAAGAAAATGACTTCCATATTTTAATGCTGATTAATTATAGTGGAACTATATTTATGTATTGGGAATTTATTTTAAAGGTAACATAATTTTAATAAATTATAAATTAATTTTATTTTTTGTATTAATTATTTATTTTATAGAATCATATTTAATATAATAAATTTTTGTAAATATTCAATCGGAAAAGAAATGATTTTGTTCTAACTGAATTTTTAGGCAAAAAACTTCTTAAGGTGTGATTTTGTTTATCTTTTGGTTTATGTTTCTTCTCTTTGGAAAAATAATTTTTTCCTAAGTTCATGAAGAGTCTTGACGGTATTACGTGGCTTCAGGATAAGAAAGATATGGGATAAGGGTATTTTTTTATGTTTTATGGTTTTCCCATGGTTAGTGAAAACCATGCGAGGGTTAGGAAAAACCATGAAATTTGAGATAGTGTCATTTTGTATGGTTAGCTCACAATTTTTAAACCATTCAGGCCACCCCAGGTAACCGTTCAATAAAACACCCCTTAGGATTTTCTTGTGTAAGGTTTGGAAAACTGTTTGGGTAAACCATGGACCCCTTTAAAATTTGAATGAATTTACAAAATTGCCAATTTGGGATTTTTTAGTCCGACCTCATTTCTGACTCATTTTCCACCCTATAACCTAAGGAAAAATAAAATCGACCCAATCTTCCACTGGGTGGATATCCTATGATTATTGGATGTTTGGAGTTCCATTGGTTTCGTATTGAAGCCCTGAGGAAGTCTAATTCTCTTCTTGCTTTTATATTCCATATTAGGGTTTTTTGTTTCTCATATCTTCTTTTGAATCACAAAACCATATTTTTTTGGTGGAGCATATATTGGGTCATAAAAAGTTGTTTTAATTAGGACCTATGTCCATAATTAAGTGTGCATTCATCATTGGATTTTAGGTAGGTGGTCTACAAGTTATATCATATTGTTTTTTATAGACATGTGCATGTGTGTTGAGATATTTCTCACCACTTGTTGTCCGTTTTTTACATTGAGTAATAATCCTTAAAAAGGTTTCATAATTAATGATTTAGACCCATCATGATCAATATGGTATGTGTTAACGATTTTTATAACAATTTAGAACCACCCATCGTGTGCACCAACTTTTCCGAACATAAAAATGATGGAGTTAAGTGTAGTGTGGACGTGCAAAAAATTAGAGTTCATTTTGAGCATATTAATATGTTTAGTTAAGTTGAAAATGGAATATAGATATTTTTCCTAGGTTTCGATAATCGCATAAGGGGGGTTTGGAATGGATTGAAAGTGGGTTAATTGGGATAATTGTGATTATTTCAAATGTTTCCGATTTATGTTTAAATAATGGACATGATTAGTATATAAGGAATGATGCAGTTGTTAAATTGTGAATGGATTTTGAATTAGAAACATGAAAATAGTCACATAAGGGAATTGCTGAATATTTGAAATGGGGTAATACATGGGAATTGTGGGGTATACCTAATGAGTTGAATGAAATAAAGAGGTTGTGCAATGTGAGATAAGAATTTTACTTGAAATGAAGATGTGGGAAAATACCTGTTAAATGAAAGATTGGATAAATGGGATAATGTATAGTAATTGGAAAAAGTTGGCCTATGTATGGGATTTATTGATTATACATAATGGTTTAAGGAAATGGAATTAGAATTTTTTCTAAACAATTATGTAATCTAATTGTAGAATGTGTTAATGGGTTACGGTGTTGTGTAAATTCCCATATTGTAGGTTATATAAGGTGATTTTTATGTTCATGGATTTTGTTTCGATGGTGATATCGTATTTTTGGTTCATGGATATATGTAATCATGTCCACATGGATTTGTAGTGTGGGGTGTTCGATGAGGTTCTATGACCACATATTGAGCTGCGATGAGGCACAAAACTCCACCCCACATTTCATGAGTTAGGGAAGGGGACCGAGCTCTATTCCCCAAATGGTTTCATTCTAGCTAGACTTAGGCTTCAAGGTGAGGATACTGTGTATTTTGTGTTGTGATTATCCCTAGTGATAGAGGGAATTGACTTATTCCCTTAGGAAGATTAAAAAATTCCTTAAACCATTACGTGAATACTATAAATTAATAACCCATGGAACACTTTTTTATAATTAATTAAGTAATGAAGAAGATATAAATGATCTAAATGATAATAAGGTGAAAATGGTTAATATAAAGCTCATTAACTAATGTCCCATGAGTCTTATTTGTTTATTTTTTATATATTTAGTATATTCATGAACATTATGTTAGACATGATATTTGGTAGACATCGTTGGTCATGGCCTACAGAGTTGTACTCACACCCTGCTTAGGCACTATGGGGTAATTGAGAAAATTCCATACTTGTAGGTAAGGATAAGATGAAGACACCTTTTCTTGTGAGTTTATTTTTCCTTGGGATGTGCATGGATTAGTTTTCAGACTTAGGGTGACGACCATTTTGAGGATTTTCATAGTTTTTATTTATTTTGGGTTTTCTTCACATAACACTATTTCTCATGAAATGGCATATTTCACAATTGGCTACAGTTTATTCCTTGTCTGGGAAGTGATTGGTTATGCATGATTTTCATTTCTATATAGTGCGTCTACTATTTTATTTGGTTATCCTCTATGTATTAATCTATTAATTTAGTGTATAGTCACCCCATGTGATTTATATAACCTCAACATTAGTCGGTAACATATGGAGTATAGGGATATACACTTTAGTTCATATGGAGACTCATCTCGGCAGAACAGTTTATTAGATATCGAGTCAGGGATGTTACATAGTGGTATTAGAGTACGTTTTTTCTATGGTCTTGCGACATTGGATGGTAGACATGAGGATATGATGTGTTGGGTCTTTCTAATGATTTCGTTCTTGGGTGTAGCTAGCCCATGCACGAGAGAAATTCCAAGTCACCCATGGTGGGAATTGTTGTTCTTGATGTGTGTCATTATGGTTGAATGAAACTTATCCATTGGGTGGAACACTTATTGTGTGATGTTATGGTTTTATGATATTTTACATGTGGCTAGAATGGTATGAGAATGTGCATTCATGGATCATCTTAGGAACTTAAGGATATAGGTTGTGTGCATCATGATAGGAAAACATGGGATGGGTGTGTGGGACATAGAGATTAGAGTGTATTATATTACCTTCAAAATTTGAAGAAAATGGATTCTAATAATGGTTACACAATTCTTTAAATAAAAATAAGGTAATTAAATACTTAAATAATAGTGTGTATGAAGAAACATTATAATCGGGTTAAAATTTTTGGTTGTGATAAGTTATAAATATGGAATGTCGTCTAAATGAGGGAGATTTTAATATTTACGGTAAAATGTTTTAGAAATTTTTCTTAAGGAATGCATAAATGTGTTAAAATCATGATTGTAAAAAGATGTTAAATGAGGAATGTGCCTAATAGAAAATATTTATGTTGTCAAAGATGAAATTGATTAAGATGTTATTTGATGATAGAATTGTGATTAAGTAATATGGTTTAACATATATTGACCATGACCCATATAAGGTATAACATTGGGTAGTGTTTTTAGTGTGGTGATGTATGATGGGATAGTGTATGTATAGTGGGTTGTTTAAGGATGATAGTGTACGATATTTTCTATATGTGGTTTAATCCTTTCAATCATTAATCAAAGTGTTTGTCTACGAAAATATTTTGGATTATGGTCATGTACATGGTGGGGAATTTCAAATCATTAAGTGAATGGGGAGATTAAAATTTGAATTCTTGAGTTCGAATATGTTGATGTTAATTATGAATGTATGTGTGGGTATTCCTTATGTTGTCGTTTTGAACATTGTATGGGTGGTTTCAGGAGGTGAGAGTGACCTAGTTTGAGACCGTTGATTTGGGTTGTGAGGCCTTAATGGTTATGATATGACATATGAGATGTGATTAGGACACCCTTGGTATGGTTGTGGAATTTTGGTCCCAATGAAGTATTCATTAATGCGGGTGTGAAAATTCTCATGGGACATTATCGTATGGAGTGCATGTTGGAACTCAAGGATAGTGCCTCTATTTAGGTGACCTTGTGAGTAGAAAACTCATAAGTTGTGTTTTGGATCCCATAGACGGTGTTTGGATCATAGTGTTGATGTATTTTTACAATTACCTTTGGTGTGGAACCTGGAATAAATGGTCGATTAGTGTGTTAGGAATAGTGCATATCGGAACGGGGGTGAGAGTTCCATTAATGAACTTTTATTTAATCGTAACATTATGTTTATGGTTGGGAGAGAGGACCAATGGATTTTATTATCATGACTCCAGTTGAGGAGGTTTGCATCATTCAAACTACAAGGTGATATATGAGAGAGATAAGATTGGGTTTCTAGGTCTTTTGGGTGTGTGTATACCAGGTGGATGTTTTTCATTTTACTTCAGGACACATAGAGTGTTTCCTAGTGAAGGATTCTAGTTTAGGGCTACGTTGGAAGGTTTATGGTTTGTTCATGCAACTCGAGTTGTGGCTACACATTGATAGTTTCCAGGGAATCAAGTGTGACATCATGGAAGGCTAACCCAGTGATGCAAGTGCCTTAGAATATGAATCATGGGATATTCTCTAGTGGTGGAATCAATGTTTATGAGTACCATCATGGTTTGAATAATGGTATTATTGTTCCATGGGTTTTAGAAGAAAATCTAAGTGATTGTACTAGGTTTGAAGAAATATTTTGAAGGGTGTTATCATGAATATTCCTAACCCGTTTATTTTGATGATGACTAATGGGGACCATGAACTTTTTCTATAGAAATAGGCATGGGTGACTAAAACAATATTATAAGATTTTGTTTTGTAGGTGACTCTTGAGTTGAGAGTTTTCATGTGAATAATCCTATTTGTGAGAATGTTTTGTTCATTGGGTGATATGTAGAGAATTCCTCGGGGATGATGAGTTTGGTTGGCCAAGAGGCATGGTTGGGTGAGTAAGTAAGAGGTGAGCTATTCTTAGGTGATGGTTGTCTAGTTGGAACTACATTCGGTATTACGATGGTAATTGGGATGTGACAAACCCTAATTGTTCTAATGAGGTCTAGTTGAGGGAACACACGACTAAAGTGTGATTTCGATTGGGATAAGCATATATAATTCTCTATTAAACTAAGGCATGATGGATGGTTTAGAGAGAGGACATTGGTTTGATTTGTGTGGTGGACCATTGTGTTTTAGTTTTTAACTCTTAGGTATGTACCCATAGAACTCAAGGGGTATGTTGGAAGTAGTTCAACTAGAAATTTTGGTTCATGGAAATTTGGTTGATTTCCTTAGAATGGTGGTTGGTCTTGGTCAGAAATCACCATCGATGGGTGGTTTTTAAGTTCTAATGTGAGGTATGTTGGTAGTGAAGCTAAAAATTCATAGTAGGACATGGAATCCAATTGATAGAGGTGATTTTAGAATGGGGCAGGTTAGGGTGGTGCTCTTTAGACAAGTCTTTTCATGCTTCTATCTAGTGACTATCATGCCCAACAAATTGACATCATCCCGGGTGCACTGAGAATGCATTGGATTCATGCATAGAAACTTGAAGGAATTTTTGTTGGATGGTCACATCATGTAGTTTAAGCCAATGGGGTAGTATATGTGAAGCAATATTGTGTTATGTAAACCATCTATAGTTCAAAGGTTAGGTCCTTGGGATTGGAATAGTGTCGACAAATTCTCTTGGTTCCATTATCAAAAACTCGAAACAAGTATCCGGTGAGGTTGTTTTGTTGAAATGGGGAATTCAAGACAACCACATCCATGTTTTTTGGGTTCAAATTATGATCTATGTGTGAACCATGGTGTTATAAATTATTTTTATAAAATGATGGTAATGACACTATGAAGGTTGGTAGTGATAAGTTAGTCATGAATGCGGGGAGGAGAACGTTGAGTTGAAGTAGCGGCATTAGAATGCCAATGAATAACATATTAGTTTATCATTGGGAATCTTAGAGAGGCCATGGGGGACTTGATTACGGTGGTTGATTTCTCTATGTTGTGGATTTGGTATCATTGAATTTCCAAATGAACATCAGAGATAAATGCGTCAATGACATTGAAGGGGTGGTAAGACATGCCAATGGTTTGTGGAAAGAGAGGTTGGGTTCTATAACTGCAAGTAGAATCAAGAGTAGACTTAGGTAAGTTACTTTTTTGTGGTATTGTAAAGTACTTATGTTTTAAGGAACCTTTTCCATGTGATGTGGTGTCATACAAGTGGTTCATCTAAGTATTCTAGGATGAGTCAGATGGGGATAACATGACTCGACTAAGAGTGGGGGACAGATGTGGAATGTTGTAAATCCACATTGGGGGATGTTTTTGTGTGAGGAGTAAGTTCCAAATTTTGTAATAGGTCTTAGTGAAAACCTAGAACTTTTTATCTAGTGATTTAATTTTATATGTTCTTGTGTTGGCAATAATGATAGAGATGATGGAGCTCGATGATGGTTTATGGGAAACGATTCAGTTACGGAGAAATTCTACCAGAAGTTAGGGAATAACTTTGGTAGGTGTGTTTGAAGACATCAATAGGATTTAAGTCAATAATATCCTTAGATATGTGAAAAGGGTTATTGTGTCGAATGTTGTAGACATGTATTTAGGTAAAATCTAATCGGGGTTGTTTTAATAAGAAATTGTAAAAAAGAAATTGTGCGGTGAGCATGACTAACATGCAGTTTGATGTTGTAGTGGAAAGTGCCTTTCGAAAATGAATCCATACTTAAGAGATCATAGTTTTATCCGAGTCCCTATGTGGAGGATGTAGGGATTTACTACCATATGGTTTTGACGGTGTGGCTGGATGCCAGTACAGGGTAATGTCTTTATGAATGTTCAGGTGTTTTGAGTATGAAAATGTTAGGTATAATGTAAAAGTTGAGTCATGATTCATGTTGTCTTTCATTGATTAAAGGGGTTCCAAAAAATTTTAAATGGTAAAAGGAACCATAATGGTCAAGTGTATTGCCGATGATGTGGTCGGATTTTATGGTTTGCGGGACTCAAGTGATTCCTATTTAGGTGAGTTGGCCCTGAGAGAGAGCAATAGGACAACATTAATCTAATAAGTGCCCAGAGGATTTTGGCTCTGATTAGATGTATGGTTAGGAAATTTTTGCACTGATACATGAGTGGTGGATCAATATATGTTAATAATTGTGGATAGAAAACTATTTTTTTATTTTATGTGATATCGGGATTTAATCCCCATTAGGGTTTTAAAAATAGAGTTAGATGACGCCAAGAGATTCAGGTCCTGAGTTGAGAAGAGGATCAGACCAACTGGTTGTGGTTTGATTCATCCACATTGGACAGACTCTATATGTGAGGTTTCAATGTATTTTGAATGAGTCACTATTTCCTTGGTTTTCCCTATGATTTTATGGGGTTTAGTGTATTTTTTATTTTGATGCGTACTTGATGAGCGTCCGGTACGTATTGAAGATTATAGTGATAAAGTATTATGATGAAAGATTGTACCTTTGGTTTGGGTTTTATAGAAACATTGTAAGGTTTAGAAAGGAACATGGGAAGGGGGACCATATATGAGGGCTTAGTGTATTGATCTCTTCACCTCATATGATCAGTGATTCTAGGGAGTATGGATCTAGGATGAGCCGTTATATGTGGGGATGTTGTAAGATCCCAAATTTTATTAAAGTATGTTTATGTTTAATTTTTTGTTTAATTTTATTCTATTTAAACATATTAATGTTTCCAAGTCTGTAATGAGTCTTGGGTGTGTTTTGGGGGTTTGAGACATGAATGAGAAGGAAATAAGATCATTATGGGCATGTTTCAGGATTAGCATACAGTTAGTAAAAATAAAACGTGGGGAAAGAAAAACCATGCAGCTTTATATAGTGTAATTACATAATGTTGGCCCATGATTTGTAAAATATTTGGGCCAACCCATGTAACCGTGTAACCCAATATCCATTAGACAGTTTCTTGCACATGTTTTGTGCGTGGTTTGGAAAACAATGCGGGTAAACTGTTTTCCACATTAAAATTTGAAATAATTTAAAAACTTTCCACTTCAGGAATTTTAGGTCTCACACGATTTTTCCTTAAATTATCCTATATCAACCCTATATATGAACCAAATCTACAA
Organism: Viscum album; assembly: GCA_963277665.1. Lineage (NCBI taxonomy): Eukaryota > Viridiplantae > Streptophyta > Magnoliopsida > Santalales > Viscaceae > Viscum > Viscum album. The sequence goes on from OY728161.1 coordinate 330,881,140, forward strand.
TGGAATCCCATGGGGGGGTTTACTTCTATTATTGGATGTTTAGATCACTTTTGGTTGTTGTTTGAAACCCCGAGGAAGTTTTACACAACTCTAGCTTCTCTTTACCGGATTAGGGTTTATAGTTTCTCCCATCCTATTCTGAAGTCCTAAAACACTCTTTTAATAGTGGAGTTTATGTTTAGTATGGAATGGGTGATTTAATCCTGATATATGTACATTATTAAGACTACATTCATTCTTGGATTCGATATAGGTGGTCTACAAATTAAATCTCATAGCTTTGGTATAGATTTTTGCATGTCTTTTGAGATCTTTCTTGCCTCTTGTATTTTATTTGTTAATTTAAGTAATAATTGGTAAACAGATTTGATAATTAATTATTCAGACCCCTTGTGATCCTTGTTGGATGAGTTGATGATGATTATAATGATTTTGGGCCACCAATGGGGTGTTTCGTCTTTTCCAAACATAGAATTGGTGACGTTAACTTTATAATTGAAGTGAGATAACGTAGATCCCATATTGAATAAGTTAATTTGTTTAGTTCAGTTGAAAACAGAATATTGATATTTGTTCATAGGTTTTGAAAACGATATAAGGGGTTGTTTTCAATGGATTTCAATTGGTTTAATTTGGTTAATTTTGATTGTGTCAAATGGTTTAAAAGCCGAAAATGAATATTATATATAGAATTATGATTTTTTTAATTTGAAATGGATTAATAATTGAGAACACATAAATAGTTTCATATGGGAATTGATGAATAGGTGTAATTATTTAATACATGGGAATTATGGTGCATACCTAATCGGTTGAATGTAATAATGTGGTTGTGTTTTTTGATATAAGAATTGTAATGGAAATGGACAAGTGGGATAATTATTGTGAAATGATAAATAGAAAAAATGGGATAATGGATTGTAATTGGTTAATATGGGATAACATATGGGAAGTTTTGAATATTTTTAATGGGATAAGGAATGAGAATCGTAATTGGGCTTAATGGATATATAATGTAAATGGAAAATGTTTTAATGGGTTATGAAATAGTGGAAATTACAATATCATAGGTTATGGAATGTGATTGTTATGTGTTTGTATTATGTTTGGTTAGTGATATATTATATGTGGTTGAGGGATATATGTAATCATTTGTACATGGCTTGGTAGTGTAGTGTATTGATTGAGGTACTACACAAACATTTAGGGCTGGACTGAGGCTCCAAACACCACCCCACAATGCACATGTTTGGGAAGGGGATAGAGTTCTTTTATCCAAATCGTTGCATTCTACTTGAAATGAGGCTTCAAGGTGAGGATGATATGTTTGATGGGATCTGATTATCCCTCGTGATATAAGGACTTGAATTTTTCCCTTATTCATATTGTTGAATACCATTATCCCCTATGTGAATAATGCAAATACCTAACGCATGGAAAATTTATTGATAATGTAATATGTAAAGAAGATGGTTAATATTATAAAAAATGTACTAAGTATAGAAATGGTTAAAATAAATATTGTTAACTAATGGTACCCAATTTGTATTTTGTTTATTTTTAATTTATTTAGTATTCTCATGTACTATATGTTAGATTGGATATTTTGTAGACACCATTGGTTGTGGACTACTGAGTTATACTCACACCCTACTTAGGTGACATTGGGTACATGGGTATATTTCATGCTTGAAGATCAAGATAAGGGAAGTGGATATATTTTTGGAGTGGAGTTTGGATTGGGATGTGAATAGATGGGGCTTAGGACATGGAGTTAGGAGTGTTTAGGTTATTCCACAATTTTTTTTATTTTGGGTATTTTTAATATATCACTTTTTAAAATGACATGACATATTTAACTATTGGATATGGTTTATACCCTATTTGGGAAGAGGTTGGTTATGCATGATTTTCATTTCAGTTTAGTGGTTCTGATATTTTCTTTGGTTTCCTATTGTGGATTACTTTAGTAATTGAGGGTATAATCTCCCCACATGATTTATTAGACCCTATCCTCTAGTTAGTATCCTCTGGTATATGTAGAGGTTTACTTGAGGTCATGTGATGATTCATCTTGGGGAACTGGTTTAGTGGCTCTCGGGTTGGGGACATTGTAGAATTGTTTTCCATAAATTATATGGTTGTATTTAATAGTTAAAATTATAAAATATAGAAATCAAATTAGATGAAATGAACATATTTTTTTTATATTTATAAAAGTGAAATTAGTCTGATTTGACTATACATAATCTAAATAATTCAATAGGAAGAAACATTATAATTAATTTTTCTGTAAATTAACTTTTAAGATAAAAAATGAATGTCTATAAAAGAATGTTATTATATAAGTTTTTCATTCTTATATTAAAATTTATTCATTATATTTAAATGGAATTAATACTAAAAAATGGATTTCATATTTTCTATCCTTATATATAAATTTTTTATTGAAATTTAATTTTGTTTATACTGAATAACATCCATAGAAAATTATTATCACTATATTGAAGTATAAAACATGTCAATTAGGGTTAGACAAGGTGATATGGTCATAGAATCTCATATTAAATATAATTGGATAAGAGGATTTCAACCATTACCAAATTATCTTATAAACTGGATTGATTTAGTTCTACTTAAACTTGATTAATACATTTATAAAATTTAAATGTTATGAATAATTACTAGAGGACCACTCTCTTCACTTATAAAAGGGATCATCCACTTATCATTTATGAAAACCTATTAATCCATTTTTATCATCGAAAATCTATCAAAATAAATTCTCCACACTCATTTCCATATACTAGATGTTTCAGTCTCTCCAAAATTATATCATAGAATTTTTTGCGGTGTAAAACAAATGATATCTTCCAAAGAAGAGATATAATTCATAACATAGTTTTTTATATATTTATTATTATACCTAATTTTAACCTATAAAAACATGATAATATAATAGATAATTATCTCCAATATAATATAATTTTATTATAATCATTGTACATCCATTTTCCATATCCTTTTCTATCCCAAGGGAAATGAAATCATCACTCTTGTGTGCATGTAGACCACCACCTCCCCAAAGTAATGTGTTTTTTCATCAATGTCTCAAAATAATGGATCTATAGAATGAATTTATGATTATATAATATTTTTATGAAATTATTGTCACTCTAAAATTACAATATATTAATAACCTTTTTCACTAGTATCCATTGGAAAATGATAATGCCACTTGTTTGTACATGTGTACTACAACCCCCATGAAGTGATGTGCTTTTTCCTTGTTACCTCCATTCAAATATGGTCATAAAAACTAATAAAATTTTTAATAATGATTATTATAACAAGTTTATGATTCTATATAAAATGAAATTATGAGCACTTTTACCATGGTTAAAAAATAATTCTATTTTGTGGTTATAAACCAAAGAAAGCGAAAAAATATAATGTGAATATAATCGATTTAGTACCTATATAATATGTGGTAATATATAAAATGAAATGGATTTTTATATAGGAATAACAAATAAATGTTCTTTACTACATATTAAATTAATAAAATATTATTATTTTGGAGTGTAAAAGACCCACTTGGTGAGTCAAGTAATGAGGTATGATATTTTTCTTTTAGAAATTATATTAAATGTTTTAAACTCATTATCTTCCATATCAATGTTCTTAACCTTTTTCCATCAAATGTTCTTAGATTCAATAAAATTATCTTTTAAATGAAATTTTCAACCATTGGTTACTTTTTTCAATGTCTTTAAAATTCAGTATTTTAAGTGTTTCAGAGATGTTCTTGGTTTTTTTAAATTTTTTTAAAAGAAAAAAGATATTTCTTCCCATTTTTAAGAGATAACAGAAAGTGGTTTATTCTTATGCGATATAATGAAGAATATTTTCTATATCGTAATTGAAATAAAAAATATTATATATCTTTCTGATGATATGGGTCTTGTAAATTCCATCTAATAAAAGCTATGTCTGATACAACTCTAATAATGGGTCATCCTAATATAGATCATTAATGCATTGGGTAATGATGATAGTGTTAATGGGAAATAATTATACCATTGAGATACGTTGAAATTAACCATGCCTTTTATTATATTTTAAGGGTTCATGTATGGGTGATTATAAGGATAGTTTCTCAAGATACCTACATTGTTTATAAATGCATGATATTGGTTTTAGAGTAATTATTTTAATTTTTTATGTAATTGAATGGAATCATGATTAAATGACTATTTTTATCTTCTTGAAGAGAAATGTTTGTTTTCATGAGTTATCATGATTTAAAAATTAATACTTTTGGCATTGATTTTTCTTTTAAAATATATTATAAAAAGTTTTTTGAAATTGTTAGGCTCTGAAATTAATTTTATTAGTAAGAAATGATTATTTTGATATCATTTTTTATTATATAAAAAGAAAATTTTCCTTATGGATTTTCATGAATTTTTAATATAACTAATTGGTTTCATTTTATTTTTAATGATATTTATTGATTCGTAATTATATCCTTCATGGATTATATATTATTTTATTTGTAAAATTTTTTCTAGTAAAATGGAAATTTCACCTCCAAAAATAAAGATTATTTTTCTGTAAAACCACTTTGTGGAAGTATTCAAAAAATATTATTGGATAACATTTATATGATCACATGTAAAAATTGTTTTTATATAAATCTATTGTTTTTATCATTATTGTAGATTGGTGTTATTCGGGGAATGGATTGGATTTTGGTTAATTATGCTAGGATATATTTCCAATCTAAATAATGCATAGTTAATCCCCAGAGTGAGTGTCAATTTGTATATTAGAATAAGAAAATTCCATTAATAATAAATTAAGAATCTATGAAATTTATTAAACATTGGGATGAATGTAGTCATACAAATGCGAATGAGAATAGGATAAATTTTAATGTTAGTTATTTTCTTATGGTAAATGAATTTTATGATGTATTTAGAGATTATTTTCCTAGTTTTATTTCTAATGAGGTGTTTGAATTTACTATTGACTTAGTTCTTGATGATATGATGATTTCAAACCTCTTTAATGAATAGATCTGGTAGAGCTAATGGAATTAGAAATCAATTTTTAAGAATTAATTAAATAAGATTTCATATTCCACAAGACATCACCTTAGGGTGCTCAAGAATTATTTGTGAAAAATAAATAGAGTTATATAATTCTTTGTATTGATTTTAGACAACTCAATTTAAATAATTTTTGGAAGAATAATCAATTTCGTAATATTTATGAATTTTTTGATCATCTCTAGGGTCCTCAGTATTTTTCCAAGAGAAACCACAGATATAGATACCATTATCTGAATGTGAAGGAATAAGATGTTCTATGGACATAATTTATTAGTTAGTATAACCATAATTATCTTTTGGTTATTCCTTTTTGGTTGATTAATAGAACCAATTTATTTATGGTTCTTATAAATTTAGTTTTCCATGATTATTTGGATACAGTTTTTCTTGTTTTTATTGAGGAAATTATTTGTTATTATATATTTTTAAGGAATATGTGAAACATATATGGATGGTTTAACAGATATTAAAATAAAATAACTTTTATGAAATATTTAGAAAATGTATGATCTGACACCAATTGATTTATTTCTTCGAGTATATCGTTCCTATAAATGGTATCATTATTGATCATATTAAAACTAATGTCATGGATGAGTGTCATTTCAATTAATATGTTTTTTATATTTGATGTCTTCTTTGATTCGAAGGTTGTTAACAATGGTTTTTTTTAAATTAATTTTTTTATAACTGACTAACTAAGTTTACTCGAAAGAGAACTAAATTAATTTTGAAAAATTGATGTGGTGATGTTTTAGATATTTTAAATGAATATTTATTAATGATATAGTGTTTACCTTTCCACATATAAATAATTTTTATTTTTATTTATAGTTATGATTTTTTCAAGGGGATATGATTTTCCCTAATGAAATATGAGATGGTAATTTAACACACATCACACTAGTTGATAATCCAAAAGAATAATTATCCAACATATGATCATGATAATTCAAAAATGGTATTTAAATATAATATTTAAAGGCATATTTTATATGGCATAAAATTTAAAATATATACTAACCATAAATTTTTGATGTTTTTATACACTCAAAAGTGATCAACACAAGGAAAAGAAAATGGTTTGAAATGATAAATGATTATGATTTCACAATTTACAATAATAAAGCTAAATCCATCATGGAAGATGATTCTTTTCAAACTAAAGGATAATAAATTATTAACTATTTTCCATTTGAAACATGATCCTTTAGTTAATGATATTTTGATCTATAGACTATAAATCGTGTTTAAAGAAACTACTTTCCATTTGTTTTTGGCTTTAGGAAAATCATATTTGTCCGATATAATTAAGAGTTATTTAAAGGATGATTTTGGGTTTTATTAAATGAAAGTGTTTGTTATGGAGGGTAAATTTCGAAAAATTAATTATGTAAAAGAATGTATTATTATAGAAAAAAGATGTTAAATATTCTGAGTTATTTTCAATTAAAAAAGAAATTTTTGAATGAAGCTCAGTGGTGAGTGTTTTTTGTTCACCGCAATACCACCTAGATTCATAAAGACATTTTGGAAGATTAATGGTGAAATGTAATAAAGGAAGATATTTCAAATTCTACCATGAATAGGTTTTCTGTTAAATAATTTTAGTTTAGATAAAAACTAGGAAAGGGGATGTTTTAGCATTTATCAGTTCTTGGATGTAAATTGGATCATATATACATGGATTTCATAGTTAGATTTAAAAATAAATCATGAGTTAAAAATGATATTTTTGTTATTATTATTCATCTGACTAATCCCATTAATCTTCTTTCTTATTCAAGACAATAGTCTTTAGAATCAACTAATTAGAATTCATGAAATATACAAATTTATATCAAAGATAAATCTATAAAATTTAGATATTTAATTTTTGGAAATGAAATTAATTGTTTAATTAAACATATAATATTTATATTAGGTGGAATTTATTTAAATGTTTTTAACATATTTATTTTTTGGTGAATAGTAAAATATCATGATTATTATAAAAATTTTCAATTATTCACAAGTATTTTAAATGTACTATTATATTTTATCTTCATTTTTTATTAAAAATAGTCTTCTTTAACTAAAAATTATAATTAAATACATATGAGTGAATATTAATATTTATTTGGTATAAATTCCTTTTTAGTCATAAATTCGAATTTTTATAAAAAATTAATTTTCATTTAATTTTACATAATTATATTTATAAATAATATCTATATTGAATTTTGAAAAATAAACTTCATATTATGAATTAGGGAAATTTTACATTTGGTCATATTGAAAAGTTACCATGGTAAATTTTATTCATGATGCCATAGAGTAAAACATCTTAATTTGGGTGAAATTTTTTTGACACAATCACAAAATATCATCATAATTACTATTAGATAAGATTATTTTAAAACTAATCAGCACATATTTTATGTTTAATTGATTCAAATCCACTTGTCCACGAGAATGACATTTATACAATTGGATTGTTCAGATTAATTACAAGAGTGATACTCCTCTCACTTATAAATGTGATCCTCAACAACTCACTTATTCACAAACATTGAGAAATGAAGATCAGTAAATAACCACCCAAATTCCTTATAAAATCTCATTTCCATGTCCTAATGGTTCTAATCTCCCCAAAAGAACATCTTAAAGGATAAAAGGCGTGTGAAAAATGGGGTTTTCAGAAGAAGAGTTATAACTCTTAATTGAGTCCATTAATATTTATTAATTACTATGCCTCGTAAAAACAAATCATAACAATTATGATAGAATAAAATTAGTATTATAAAAAAAATAAATCAATGTAATTGTGATTATTATAAAAAAAAATTCATCATCTTTGCATCCTACAGGAAATGAGAACATCTCTCAATCATACATGTTAACTTCCACCTCCATGAATCGATGCATATCCTTTTCAATAATTTCCTCACATAGCTACTTATAAAGAAAAAAATTATTAACATATAATTTTTTTACATTATTATCATTCTAAAAATAGAAGATATTAATTTCATTATTAACCATCTTTATTTTTTCGAAATGAAAACATTGCTCGAGCGTAGCGTGGACAACCACATCCATGAATGTATATGAATTTATATTCATTAAAGAATTAAATAAATTATTTTAAATGTTTATATAATATAAAAAATGATAATTATAAAATGTTTAATATTATGTTGTTAATGAAATCATGAAATCCTTGAACTCAACCGACAAATTGATTTCATTTTCAGGTTGTAAATCAGATGGATGAAAACATATAAAATGAACTTAATTGATTTTGTAACTATATAAGACTTTGAAATAAATCAAATTAAAGGTGTTTTGATAGGGGAATAAACAAAAATTGTTTTTAATCAACTAGAAAATTAATACAATTTTATTACTTGATATGGTAAAGGATGTACGTGGCAAGTTAGGAGATGGGTTATGTAATTTTTAAATAAAAATTTATTTTAAATGTTTTAAACTTATTTAATTCTATATAAAATTTCTTAAAAATTATCTCGTAATGTGATCTTATATAATTGAATGATTTTTTTAAAGTCCTTTTTAAATATTCATTACATTTTCAAGAGGTTTAAAAAAGTATCCATTTAAATGTTTTCTATATGAGTAACTTTTGACTTTTATTAAGAAATTAGAAAATATATATTTATTGTTCACATCACGACCACCATTTACCCTCATCACAGATGGTATTAATTACTAAGATTACTCTACAAGTATATATTGTTTTTCAAATAATATTCAATTACCATTGTTTTTGGAATTTTTAGTTTTTAATTTTTTCTAAAGAGGAGGATATTTCATTTATTTATATATGATAATTTAAAGTGTATTTCCTTATGAAAACAAATAAAAACTTTTATGGGTTTAATGATGAAAAAAAAGATTTTTTGGGTTATTTTATCATGATATGGTTATTAGAAATTTTATAGGATAAAATGTAAAATATTCATAACTCTGATAATGGGTGAGGCAAATATAGCTCTCTAATGAATTGAGTAATGATGAAAGAGTTAACAGGAAACAAGTTACTCCTTAGAAATATGTTCAAATTAACCATCATGGTTATTCCATTATAATTTTTTATGTAAGGATGATTGTAAGGATATTCCACAAAGACACATATATGGGTTTTCAATGCTTTTTAGGTGGTTTAAATGAAATATTTGGAATTTATTAGTTTAGTTAATGAACCAATGATTAAAGAAAAATTCATGATCTTATAAAGGTAAATTGTTTTTCTCATGGGTTAACATGTTTTCCCAAGTTACATTCATTATTATGATATTTCATATATACTTTTTTAGAAACATTTTTTTTGAAAACTATGGGATCTATTGTCGATTTCATGTTTATGTGATAATTATTTTTATCTCAAATCATATTATGTAAAATAAAATTTCCATATGGGATTTCATGAATTTTTAAAAGGACTAATGATTTTTCTTTCTTTTTTGTATCTATTTCTATAACTATTATTTATCCTCCAATAGTTTTAAATCTTTTTCATAAGGATTAAGGATGTATAGGGATTTTATAGTTTTAAATGTGGACTCATATTAAATATTTTAAATGCGTCATGAATAAAAAAAATGTAGACATTACAACCTATTTTTGTGGAAAAAATATACACTATTGAAAAATGACAACAATTTTATGTAATGGTTTTTATAATTCTATAAACCTATAAAACTAAATTATCCATACAATTTAATAATTAAGAACATTATTATAAATCATTTAATTATGTGATGATTATGTTACAGGGAGTTATAATTACAAATTGTTTTATCTAATGGGTCTACTAGATACAATGAGGCATTATTTCGTTTTGTTATGATTTTTATTGCGGTATTTCACACTATCATAATTATTAAATAATTCACAAATCATAGGAAATAAAGGTTGAATATAAATTATTGGACAAAAATAATTAACAATTATCAAAATATATGTTTTTTTAAATTCAATAAAAAATATCATGAAAATGAAAACAATGGGATTTATAATATTTTGAGATAAAACTCATAGGTATTTTATATGATTTATTATAATAATTAAGGTTTCTAAAACACTATTTGACCTTAAAGGTTAATAAATCATAAATCATCTAAAATTAGTTCATCATGATATAGGTGAACTATTTCATATAGAAGATATTGGTAAATTCATGTACATCATGAGATTATTTTAATAGATTTAAGGAATGTCAAAGTTAAGCAAGGGATACACTTTCATAGATGATAAGAGATTCATAGTGATGGTATACTAAAATATATATAAACTAAGAATTTATTGTTATCCAAAATATTGAGGGTTGTTATTTATAAACTCACATTTATATATACACATTAGATTCATGTAGTTTGTTAAATGAGGATTGATGATGAGTCTTATAGGCCTTATAATTCTTCATTATTCTTTTTGATACTTTCTTTAAAAAATAGCAGCGTAAACCAAAAACCATATGGAATGTATAATATAAAATGGATATCATATATAATATTATTATACCCCAATCAACTATCAATAATTATTTTATGGATTTTACGTAAATCCCAATGATTAAAATAAAAAAATAAATTGAAAGACTATATTTTTATAAGAGGTTGACATATCAATTTGAGTTAGTAGGAGAATTTTAGCCTTCTAAAAAGTCAATTCTCAAAATGAACAAATAGTTGGAATAGGAGCAAGTTATATAAGATCTCATGGAATAGTAATGTTCAAGTGACACATACTCCATAGAAAATATGAAATCAAAGATATGTGGTTTTATATTCCCCTAGAAATGTAATATATTATTAAATAAGAATAATGAATCCTATTGGGAGTGGTAAGTTGAATCTAGATATGATTTAAAAGTTCATATGAATTAAATATGGATTCTAGATATCAAAATTCAAGGTATTGTTTTGATATTTTATATAATTTACATAAATCCATTGATGTGTATTTAATAGAAATTATACATGGGTGGTATATGATTTGCACAAAAATGAATCAGTTTATTATACAAAGTCTTCAATCTTAAATCAATTTGAATTATACTTGTCATTTAAAATTTGTTAGTTCATTATATTGGTCCTTGTGTGTCAAGAAAACCTTACATGGAGTAACCAAAGAGAAGATTATTTAATAATGAAACCATAAACTGTTTTTGAAACCATATAATTCCAATAAGGAATGACATTTTTCGAGTTCCATTAATTAATTAACACAAGAATTATGATCATTTATTTTTAATTTTAAATTAAATTATTCCATGTGTCTATAATATTTTAGTGGGAGCTATACAATTTTCTAAGTAAAATATGTCGATAACCTATGAAAAAAATTATTTATATTATTGTAATTCATGATTAGATTTAATGTAACACACAAAATATTAACTTAAAGTAGTTACTCTTGTCTATGGAATATGATCTATCAAATTCAAATATATGTGTTTATTAGACCAAGTCAAAGTACATATAATGACAAGATATTGAAAAATATACATTATAACAATTAAAGAGAGAATTATTACCATTATCACATTGAATAAATCTATCCAATAAGGCATATATAATACAAAATTAGAGATGAATAGAGAGAAAAAATACATAATATTCTATGATGGATCTACCATAGATTCCATAATAAGAACTATATATATATGTACTATTTTTAATATCTTCATTATAGTATAAAAATATTTTGATAAATCTAGGTGAGTTTCACTAGTAGAAATCAAAAAAATACAATAGTTCCTAGAATAATATAAGGGATATGTAACTAGTATTTATAGATCCTTGAACACTAGTTATCTAGTAGATATAAGAATAATTTTTCAGTATATCAATTTTATCTTATATTACAGTTACGAGATAGAAATTATAAAGATATGCTAATTGAATATAGTTGTAGCCATATCTATAAATACTATGTATGTTGTAGATTCAAATGTATAAAGGGAAGTAGTATAAATATCTATTTATTTATTCATTTTCATAGAATCATATATTTAAAGTAAGGTATTCCAAAAAATTTTATAATGATATGCTTGAAATAATGGTAGACGCAAAGATATCAAGGTTGTGACTAATTAAATGTGGAATATTCTTAGGGTTATCATATCTTCAATTATTGTTTACATAACTAGGTGAAGTTATAGTTAATTGAGTATCTATTTATTAAAAAATGACAAAACCATTGAATAAATCCATATCTTATCAGAAGCATGATTTTATCATGGGAGAGATTTCTGGACGTGGTTATTAAGTTAGATAAAGTGTGAGTGTGAATTTTTTAAAATTGGCTACCATAGACCCTACTCAAGGAGTAGTTTTTAATTACTATTTTATGTATAAAAATATTTATTAATTATTTATTCATTCCATAATATTACTAATAATTTTTCATGAACTATTTATACTGAAATTTACTTTGTTTTTAATATATAAAAGAGTTATATTTTTTCTCAGATATGACGATAATGATTATATTCTAAGAAATTAATGTTAAATATATGTCATATAATCCCAACACATCATTCTAACCTAAAAGTTATTATTTATAAGTATGAGGTTTTGAGGGATAATAAGTATTAATATTTCTTATCATTGAGTTCACACATGGTATTTTTGATTGGAGGACGTCATGATAACTAACCCTCCAATAGGAACGCTACATGTCATGGGGGACATTGGATTGTCATATCTACAAGAATGTGTTCTGGTTTCTGGACATGAGATCTATATCATTGTGTGCCATTTGAAAGAATACATTTATGCTAGATAAAAAGCATGACATTAATGTTGTGGTAAGGAAGCTTCTGTTTAGTGAATCATAGGTGGTATGTAACTGATGGAATGATCAAGACTAAATTTATCATGTATAGAGGGAAGAAAATACATTTATTCACTTAACAAGGATATTAGTGTGTTGAATATATACATGAACAAAGTATATGAAGGAAGATACATCTAATAAAAGTAAATAAACATGAATAAATCATTAAGTTATGATGATATAATGAATGAATCATACATTATTAGATATAACAAGACAAAGAGATTGCATAACATAAAGAATTTTTATTGGAGGTAGTCATAGCTTTGAAATATCCTTATCGAATTAAGGAATATTATATGTCTCAAGAAACAAATCATTATTAATTTACTATGACTCACATAATTCATGATATGGGCCTAGAGGATCACACACAAAGTGTATCCACATGCTCCACCAATTTAGATGAATTGGAATTTAGGATGTTTTGAGCCTCTTATGTAGAGGCAGGTAAATGACTGAGAGTGGGAGACCTGAAGTAAATTAATTCAATTATATTTTAAATTATATAATTATAATAATTTTAATTAATTTTTAAGGTGTTAAGAAGTTATTTATTTATAAAATTGAATATGAGAAAATATTATCTTTTAAACAAATGTACCACATTAATGTACATTAAATAATTATGGGTGATGGAAAGCTGAGTTAATGGTTAAAATTTTATCATTTGATATGTTAAAAATGACACAAGTTAGTTATAAAATATTTGTGTAATTTATGGAAGGTTTATCAAACCATTGGTGTCATTTTGTGTAATTTTTTGGTTTATGTTTCTCAAGGAAATAAAGGGAAATTTAAGAAACATAAAAAAGTATAAATATTGATATTGTACTAAAAAATATCCCATAGAACACCTGTCACATAATTTGTTGTTCCACCAATCCATTTCACATGTTTTATAGAGAGAAAATAAAAGAATAATACTATTGGATTGTACCTACCATATCGGATCGAATACCCATTATTATTGTAATCAAAGGGACATCATGAAGCGATTTTAATACCCATAACAACATTATAAAATCATTGCATATAGTTCTAAGGTATTTGGTTCCAGTGTGGATGGTTTAGAGGACACATAATTTAGATTCTCTGAGGTATGATAATCCAGATATGGGAAGGGAACATCAGAAATACACCGTCCACCAAGGGACAGTTTACATTTTCGTTTGATTAAGTTAATCAGAAATTATTTTAATTTCATGTGATCTATGAGAGAATATTGGTACTAGTATTTCATTATTTGTGTTATGACTCATATCTAGATGAAAATTGTGAAAATTTATTTTTATCACACTTGTGCAATATTTAGGTTCCTTCAAAGTGGTTCTTGAATTTAATTAAATTAGGCCATATAGATTTTCAATCATGAGAATGTTAGGGTTTATATATAAATTTTACATTACATATAGGTAAATAATTATTGAATTTAATTTAATATCATAGATCATATATGGATGGATATTATGAATTTATGTTAGCCTAAACCTAGTCCATTCATGAAATTTCTATTCATAGTGGAATTTTTTGATTATTATAACAATTTTTAATATTCAATAATTTATGATTATGCATTTTATTATTATATATGTATGTTCATTCATATTTTGGTTATTTTTACGCAAATTTTTGGGACAACATCTTAATCAAATATTATGTTAAATATATAATATTTGAAATTGATTAATTGAAACAATTTGATTCCAATGTAAATCTCTTGTGAAAATTAATTTTATTTTAAGTATTGAAATGATTTTTTATGTGACTAATATGAGAATTAGTCATCTAACAGGAAATAAATTGTTTTATTTCATTACATTCTCACTTTTTTTGTTAAATATTTGGTTATTTTTTAATTTAAATGTTAATATGTATTTATCCCAAAGGAATGTTTTATATTTGAAATCATGTTTTATCATCAATATCGTATCCGTCATGCCATTATATCACTTAAAAGTCAATATTTCTATCCAAATAGAAAATATAAATGTTTTGGATGGTGTCTTGAGAAAAGGTTATTTTATCTAATATTATTATAGAGTTTATACGACAATAATTATATATGTTTATTTAATTTTTTCTTTAATAATTTTCATGTTTTTCGCCTAATATCACCCATACTCTCAACTATATTCTAATTTTTAATGACACGATCTTTAAGAAAAAACATGCTAGATTATTGATCACTCTCATGGTCAATGACATAGAACATTCATTTTGGGTTCTCAAACCCACTTATCTCATAATTAAGAGCATCTCAATTATATGAGGGAAAAGAAAAAGTGAGATAAGTCAAATCACATAAGTATAATGGTAATAAAGAATTATATACTATAAGAATTAATTGTCACTATGTGTAAAAATATTTATATGTAGAAATATTTCTCATAGAACCTTAAGAAAAGTATTTATAAGAATAAAATTATAAAACTATAATAATCATTCAAAATCATATCTCTATGAGGAATAAGGGTAATGGGAACCAAAGAGAGTATATTAGGGAAATTTTTTATCATTATAAAAATATTAAATAACTCTTGTTAAATTTATTTTATGAAAATACATTTAAAATAGTTTTTATTTCTCTTCTAGAATAGTTCTTCTAGTTTAATGTGTGCTATAATTATCGAAAAATAATAATGTTCCCTAAATGAGAAAATATTATGGCATTATAAATCAAGAAAAATAATGAAGTGTTGTGAAACAGAGAGTTTGGATTTGGCTGATTAAATTAATGAAAAAATCAATAAAGAAAATAGAAAAATGATATGGGAATTATGTATAAATAACGCTAGAAAAAGTAAAAATGATCAACATAAAGTCGACAGTTACTTCTATAGTGATTCGGGTTATAAAAATGAGGAATTTAGTTACTATAATGATTAAAATTCATATAATACTATGATTATTAGTTTTTTAATGGAAAAACTAACTGATTACCTCAACACATATAGTGGATAGACTCTTGTGTAATAACATAAATAAATGTTCCCATGTACAGATTCCTTAATTACTAAAATGCTATTAGTAGTGAAAGAAAAAACTATATTGGAAATAAATAGACTTTGAAAGTAGAGTCAATAAGGAATTTTATATTTTTTTCCTTGGATATTATTTTTTGGATTTTAATAAAAATTTATTTTACAATATTTTAAAATAATTTTAATTTCAATTTTCAATTTGGACTAATATAGATACTCATGTTCATTTAGGAATGAAGAATTTAGTTCTTTTTGATATTTTAATTTGGTTATATTTGGTTCCTTTTGACTTTATGAAAATCTATATATGATTGATATTACTACCACATATGGTTAATCCTTGAATACAAATATTTAATGTGTTAAGAGTGAATTAATAATAGATAATTAAACATATTTTCAGAATAAGTGATTAACTCACATCTTGAATGTATGAATTGAGTGACATGTGTCTAAAGACATTATTTACCTTATTTAGTTTTATATTTCAAAATATGTTCCAATTATATAATGGGAAATCAATTTTTTTATCAATATTTAAAAAAGACAATAAATTATACATCTTGGAACTTGTTCACAAAGAAACTAGTTGACCATTCCCCATGTCCTTATAGAATGGAAAATGATATTTCATATCATTTTTTGAGTACTATTCATTATTTTGATTTGATTATCTTATATCTGAAAAAGTTCACAATTAGTTAATGTGTTAAAAAAATATATATCCTAAGTTGAATATAAATGATATAAATGAATCCAAATAGACATATATGATCATGGTGGTGAGGACTATGAAATATACTATGCTTCAAGTGAATAACATACAATACCAGCAATGAAATTACAAGAGGAATTAAATATCATCCTATAGTACACTATACTGTAGTATCTATCCATGAATTCCATTATTTTAAGATTAAATACAATTCTTAATAATGTGGTACGAAGTATTATTCATCATTGTAACTGACCTAAATTACAATGGGATGAATATTTAAATGCCTCAGTATAAATATATAATAGAGTACCAACTAAGTAAAGTGGAAAAACACTTATGATTCTTTGATAAAATAAATTCCTATTTTAAATAACATTCACATTTGAGTATATATATATGAGGAGATGTATTATATGCCAATTTAAAAAAATAGACTTAATATCAATTTGTTGTTTCTTTAATGGGAATCATGAGAGATCAAAGGGTAATAAGTTTTATGATTCCACTTATAGGTCAATGTCTAAGAAGGGAAAAGCCTATTTTCTACGAAAATGAATATATGGGGGAGATATGACTAATATTTTTTCCTAGAGGAATAATATTTTTGACATTAATTCCAGGGATATTGATAATGATCACAACTCTTATTATATAATTTTCATTACTCGATATTAAATTATATATAAAGAAATTTCTTTGAACAATATATTTAGTTTGTTCCTCATGAATTGACTCAAAAACATCAAGAAACATTTTTAGTAAGGAGACATACAAGACTGATATGAATTAAAATTTTAGGTGATTATATCATGTTTATATAATAACATGATCCTAAAATTAGGGTGAAGAAAGATTATTCCATCAAATTTCTTCATGGATTTGAAATAAAAAATACCAAAAAGTGGATTAATGCTATAAATGAATATCTAATGTCAATAGAGGAAAATTATGTATGGAATATTTTCCCATTAACTAAAGAAGAAAAAACCCTTTAGATGCAAGTGGATATTTAAAAGTAAGAAAGATTCAAAAGGTAACACGGATAGGTGAAAATAATGTCATGTTACTAAAGCCTTTAGACAAAACTATATAATCAATTATAATGAATATTTCTCTATAGTTCCCCTAAAATAATCATTTTGGATGATAGAGGAATAGGTTCCAAATTTTTAATATGAGTTACATCATATAGATGTCAATAAGAATTTTCTAAATCGATACACTGAATAAATGATTTATATTGTGTATCCATAACAAAATATTTTATAATATTAAAATATTATGGTTTGAGAATTATGTAAATCTATCCACAGTCACAAGAATCTGTCTTTCCGATGGTAACATTGTAGTGACCATAAAATTTAAATCCATTAAATTAATGTAATGTTAATTAGGTTCATTTGTATTAAAAAAAATAATGTAACAACCCACTAAAATGAATCATGAAAAATTAAAATTTCATGAATAATAAACAAATTGGTAAATAATAATATAGAAATAAATTAAAAGTAAATTAACTAATATTATTTTTCATTAATTAAATTAACGTG
Source organism: Viscum album (assembly GCA_963277665.1). NCBI lineage: Eukaryota > Viridiplantae > Streptophyta > Magnoliopsida > Santalales > Viscaceae > Viscum > Viscum album. The sequence goes on from OY728161.1 coordinate 330,899,354, forward strand.
ATATGATTAAATTAATTTTTAATGTATCATATTCAAAAAAAATATTTTAAATAATTTTTTTATAAATTTTATTGAACAATTTTCGATCGTTAGAATAACATGTAGCATTTAAATGTATGAAATAGTATATTAATACACAATTAAATTTATATTGACATGAAATAGGATTAATCATACCTCTTGTTTAAAAGGCTATATTTCTATAAATGTAGTTTTTCATTATATTACAAAGAGTAAATCTATGATGATTATAATTTTATGTTTTTAAAATAAATTTCATTTTTAATTCATCATTTTAAGATTAAATTAGTAATAATTTATTATATTTTTATGAAATAAATGATTTTTATGCGAGTATTGAAAAATAATTTTTTTGCCACAACTTTAAATTTTATGACATAATAATTATATACTGTAGACATAAATTTTATTAGACATTTTAAATAATTCAATAGGTATTTATGAAGTAGAAAAATAAAAAAAAATATTGAGAATAAATAAACACTATTATTACCAATTTAACAACTAATGTAATATTTTCCAATGAGGAAACTATTTTTGAACATTTATTTTAAATAAATTTTATTTCAGTAAAATTCAGGTTTTGAATGATTTTAAATCCACATAAATTTTAATTGTTCTATTATAATAATATAATGTCCTAAAAATAAAAAATATTGAATATTTTACCCTATAAATGAATTTAAAGTTTAAAAACAATTGTTTTCCAAATAAACTTTTGTTATAGGTTACGTGTGTTAATTTTAAATTTTTTTTCTCATGCATAGAAATTTAATTTGATAAATTATTTTAATATTTGGAAAAATAATTTTGATATTAGGTAATAATAATAATCTCAAAATCATTAATTAAAATTATTTACCATGTTTTAATTGTGTTTCCAAGGTAAAAGATAATTCGAGTAAAAAATGAAATGTATCTTCAAAAGCCGAAATCATTCAAAGTGCTATCAAAATTTTATGTTTGATAGGAATATATAACAAAACTCATGATACTTCTTTATTTATCCCCCTTTTATCCTTTATTCCATAAAATAGTGTCATTCCATTATTGAAAACTGAAGAGTATTTTAAAAAATCTAATTTATCCACTAATGAAAAGAGATCAGATCCTCCATATTTTTACACCCATTTTAATTCTTTAGATAGAATAAAATATATCCAATTATCTCATAAATAGACTTACCATGTCCTATAAACCTTTTTTTATTTCTATAATATGAAGCTAAGGATCCATAACGCGTTACATAATGGGAAGATCTAAAGGCTGGGATAATATTCTCAACCAAACCATCTTAATACTTTCTTACTTTACTATCTCAAATATTTTTTTTACCATGAATGTATGAATACATCATTATTAATAATGTAACTAAAATTTATTATACTAAGGTAATATTAATTTTTAATATTCCTCCCAAAAAACTCTAAAAATGAAGATGTCATCTTACGTTCTTACATGCTAAACCTTCTATGAACAACATGTGATATTTTTAAAATCCTCCTTAAATGAATGGTTTATAAGAGTTATCTAATGAAAATATAACATATTTATATAATTTTTTATATTCTTAAATAATAAATATAATATTTTTCTTCCCCATACCATTCTATGGATATTGAATGTTTCGCTCGTGTGTACATGCGAACTACTACCTCCACAGAATGACATATTTTATTGTATTTTATTTCATAACATGGTTACCTTATTAAATGTATTTCATTTATTTAAATGATAATTATTAACCTATTAATATTATATAAATATAATATTAGACATTATATAAGTTATATTAACAATAAAAAACATAGAAAACTTAAGTTCCCAAATATGAAACTATTAATAAACAATTATTATTTTTAATCTATTTTTAAAAAATATTAAATTATAAAATTAGTTTAGTAGAATAATAAAATACACACAACACTAAAATTATGAACAATATGAAACTATTTTACAAAAACATTTTCCTTGGTAATTATTCTGAATGATTTAAAAAAATTAGACCAATCAACCACAAATATCAATCTTCAGTTAATACCATATAGTAAGTAAAAAATATATAATAAAAATAAACTATATATAAGGAAATATAGATGGAAAATTCTATTAAAATGTTTTTAATAAACTTAATCTTATTCTTAAGGATGTTAATAACAGAGATCAGATGAATCAAAAACTAATATATGGATTATTTCCCTTTATTGTCTATTTTATGAGTCATATTTGATACTGCACACGGAAATTTATTTTATATGTTGTATTTATATCCAAAACAAATTTAAATATAATTATTATATTTAATATCATGATATATTAATTTCAATTTCATGGAAACCCTTTAATGTTATCTTGATTCTTATTGTACTAATATTGTAATGGTTTTTACATACCAGTTTTGTTTTATTCAAATATGACATTTATTCACTAAATGTTTAATTTTTAGGTCTACATATTGGAAATCGATTTTTTATCATAATTTTATATAAAATTTATGTGAATTATAAACCCATCACATGTTAATCCATTATTTGTCCAAAATATAAAATCTATTAACAATAAAAATAGTTATTAGAAACTCAGTTCCTATATATAGGGTTTTGATTTTTCTTCTTAAACTTATTTTATATAAGTTTTATAAATTCATTTATTTTATTTTATAATGTTTAATTTTATGTATTTTTTATGTATATAAATTTCTACCACCTAAACCCCTTTCTAAATGTCCCTTTATTGTTGAATTATTATATCACCAAGGGATTTAGTTGACTAAGATTTAATTTGTTAGTGGTAATTTTATACCACAAGTATCATTCTTATATGTTTTATATATTGATATATTTTTCATTTAAAAAGAAATTTCAATTTTTATATATGGGGAACATGATATTTTGAACCCAAATACGAATTAATTATGAATTTCCTTCCAAATTTTTTGAATGTTTCTAATGAAAATATGTTACATCAATAAAAGATAGTTATCACACCATTTCTACGTTCATTATAACTAAATTTTATTTTGTTTTCTTATTTTGAAATGAAAATATGTTTTTAATCATGTTTAATTACTATTTTCCAATGAATATTTTTAAATTTAAATTTTACTACATCTTTTTAGGAAGTGAGTTTTCAATAAATGTTTTAAAAAATATTTGAAATATTTTCCATTCAAAATAAAATGTTTTATTTTCTACATAGAATTAATTTTTTAAAACATTTTTATGTTTTTAAATATATATTTAGGAAGATTAATTTTAAATGTAACAGGTATCAAAATATATTCACTTACAATTTGTGAATTTTTTTTTCATTTTCATGGATCCATTATTGATGATTCCTTTTAAATAATTAAATGTTTTGAATATGTATTCCCTTCATCTTTTTAAAATAATTATGTCTTTTTGAAAGATTCAATATTTAATATTTATTTTAAATATAGTTTATTTCATATATTTTCACTTAAACATTTCAAATATGACTTTTCAATTTGACAATAAATTCTTCTATTAAACTAATGATATAATAATTTTCTAAAAACACATAATTATTTTTTTTCAGTTTATATTAATCTATAATGCATTTATTTACATCAAAAATACCTTCCATAAATCACTATATATGTGATTTGATAAAATTATCTTTTTGGGTGACAGGATTGTCAGCATCAAACATTTTCATTATGGTTGTTATTTTCGAATGATAGAATTTCAAATTGTTATGAAACACAATTTTAATTCCCAGGGTCTATAATGATTACAAAAATAATTGAATTCAATTGGAAGATATATTCATGGATGATTGGAAAGTTGGGTCTTATATATCCTTTCATGTAATTATTAAATCTTATATTTCATCTGTTCAAAAGGGTAAACAAGAGGATTATCCCAATTTGAAGGGAAAATATGAAGATTATTTGAATAAAAATGCTACTTGCGAGGATTATCCAATTTTAATGGTTACATATAAGGGTTATCCCAAGAACAATGGAACATGGGAGGATTATCCAATCCTTGAAATGTTACATCGGTGGTAAAACCCTGCCTGAGAAGGGTAAATTGAGGGTAATACCAATTCCATGATTTTAGATATATGGTTAAACAAAGACAATTAGGTGATGAATTTATTGGTGGGTATCCATTACATATTATTTTTATGCATATATTTTGACCAAACTGTTTTGTCAGAATCTTATTCTTATGATATTTTACATGGTTATTTTTTACCTTTTTATTCTACACTTTTTTAGGGTATAAATTTATTTATTTGATATAACATGTACATCTATAATTATATAGGTCATTGTATTATTTTTCTATGTTCTTATTTGTATTATGATACTACCCCACTTTTATTTTATCACAAGCTAATGTGATAACCCATTATGAAATGTTGAAAATGTTTCCCTTATTGAGTGTTTAATATCACCATGTATATATCATTTCACAATGTTATAATTATTATTATAAAATATGATATGTTGATAAATGGATCTTTTATGTTGTGATTGTGGAATTTTTTTTGAAAAGTACCATAAAATATCTTACTTATTAGGATTGTCCTTAAATATGCATAAAATTATATTATTAGGATTGTGTGTTTATTATGATAAGTAATATTAAACTTAAGGAAATGATATAAAATAATGATAAATTCAACTAAATTTATATCAAATATAATGTTTGAATATTGTGTTTTTAGAACCATACATGAGAGTATAGATATTGGGAACCTTAGTTGGTATTAGATATGGATGTAGTTATTTTTCAAGATTAGTTTATCTATTTATAATGTTTAATATATAATATATAATTAGTAAAAACCACTGAGAGAATGTTAAGTATAGTATAAAATGTTAACATGTTTGTAAAGTAAATATTTTGTGGGTTTTTGAGAAATTAGATATCTATTTGGATACTAAAAAGTGTATATGGATTTGGAACATATGTACCTTGGGGTAATAAATATAGAAAAGATAGATGAATATGTACTCTACCTTCATATAATATATTATTAAAGGGCTTAAAATTGTATATATGGATACGTACTCATAGTGGATATGCTATGGTTAATTATAATTCTATTTAATAATCCATTTTAATGGATTCATGAATGATGTTAAATTTTTTTATTAAAGAATAAAATTAGAAAATGACCATGGATAACCAAGGATATTACAAATAAAGTCATAGGTTATGTTGAATGTATCATATTTTAGAAATAGAGGTGTTAGAATGGAATTCATATTTTGAGTGATTTTTTCATATTTATAATTTGGATATTATGATTACCATTTTGGTTTTATTATTTATTATAAAGATGTTAATGAAAATGATGCAGAGAATGGTATATATCTAGATACCACTATGTATTATTACCAAATATGGGAGAATAGTTAAATGGTATATAATATTAGTATATTATTTTTATATGGGGAATTATTAGTTTTATATTCTTACAAAATGTATTAAGGTTGAAAACATAAACAATTAATTCTGGGTACTCATAGATATATCTATTACTGAATGATATTTATCAATGAAATTCTTGTATATTCAAAATTTAACGAGTATCATGTGAAAAATCAAAATTTTGTTTTCCTATAGTTTTTTTTAAATATATAGAAACATATATTTAAGTGTTTTAATAGCCTAGAAAAGTTGGTTTTTTGAGATATATATTTTTGGGGATAACTATTTAACAATAAAATATTTATGGATTGATAACTTGTATAGTTAATACATTATTATTGTTAAGATAATTATTAATGGATGGGATAAAAATTTTATTGATTTATAGAATGAAATTTAGATAGTATTGATAACCTTGGAATTGATTATTTATTTATGGTAAAATTATACTTGATATTACTTGTTATGTTTATCTCATTTTTGGGAAAATGGTATATATTGACTAGTATGTGACTTTATGAAGTAGTGGTTACTAACATTTAAGGGTTAAAAATAGAGTTAAATTTTAAAATAAAATATTATTTTTAAATGGTTTAATTCCATAATGATTCAAATAGATTTTGGAAAACTCTGATTTGAAGAATATATGATTAGGGTATTTAAACACTTGAGAATGTGATCGTATAAATGATTAATTATGTTTGAGGAAAGATAAGTAACTTGATATATCCTTTGAGAGTAAGGTAGATGTAATATTAAAAGTTATATCTACAATGATGAATTGTTTAAAAATTACCCCAGTTAAAAGAAAATATATGGAAAATTAAAACATCATGATTTATAAAAATGTAGTAACTAAAATGATATTAAGAAATTAATAATAAGTTACATGGTATTTTTTTTCTTGGAGTAAATTAATGTTATATGATTAAAATAATTTCAAGAATATTCTTTTCCAAGAATGAATTTAAAATTTTTAAAAATTAATTGGATCACTTTTACAAGATTATGAAATATGCAATATTTTTACATTTGAAATAATTATTAACACTCTATTACTTTCCAATGAGTCTATACCCAAGTGGTACATGCTCCATCTTGGCATCCAAAAGACTGAGGATCAAATACAGGTGGAGTGAAAATTTCTGATATTGTAGCTGTACTATAGCAGGGGACTGAAGCAGTACTATAATAGCAGCGGGACTGTAGCAGTGGTGGCACATTTGCAGTGGAGGAAATATAACTGGGGCTATAGCGGCGGCGGTACTATTGGAGGAACTGTAATGCGTGGGTAATATAGCTGTACTGTTCACCAAGGGGACCTTTGTTCCAAAAAATATTCTTTCAAGCCTTGTATTCAGGCCACATGGCCTTGGGATTTCAGGATATGTAATGGGTCTCCCTCTACCCACACTAAAGAGGCCTTTGCATGAAATAATAAATTGAGGCTTTGGCCCCAACCTTTTAGAAAAAATTAACACTACATTACATAAAAAAAATTAAATAAAATTAAGTTAAACCTATCTTTATAAGGGTCTTTTTCTATAAAATCTATTTTAAATATAATTTTAAATATAAATTTATATATTTCATAATTTTAATTTTTTAAAATAAATTTAATTTATTAATTAACCATATAAAAATTAATATCTTATGAATTTGGGATATTTTTCAAAAATAATGTCTTTTTAGTTGAATAATAAATATCATATTTTACAAAATTGTTATTTTTGTGACATTATAATTATATAATCAAGAAAATGATATTTCCAAAACCTTTTAACTGATCAAATATTTTTTTATTATATAAAACTAAAAATTATAAAATTACTATGTTGAGTTTAGAAAACCCATTATTAATATTTTAATGACTTGTGTTAAACTTTCCATTAAATAAATGTTTTTATTTTCTTTTTAGTTAAATATTATTTTAATAAAATTTTATTAGGGAATAATTTTAAATTAATATAACATATATTATTCTTATAATGAACTAATTTATTTCATAAAAATAAATAACATCCATAATTCTTTACTATAAATAAATGTTATATTTTCTACGGCTAATGGTGAAGATGGCGGTGCTTGCGCTGACCTTCCCCCCTTGGGGGGGGAGAGAATCGTTGGCCGATGAGAGACCGGTGTTTTTTGTACTTTTTCAAACCCCGACTTGCTTCCCCCTTTTCCGAAAATATCATTGAGCCCCAAATCCCCAGACCTACTCGAAGGGTGCCCTAATCTTCAACTTTCAACATTGTAATTCTCAAAATCTTTCGCTCTTCTGAATCTTAACTTGATCACACGGGTTAGGAAATGAAATCCTTTGGTGGATGCATTCGATATATTTATCTTTTGTTCTTGGGATATTTGGGAAAGATTGATTGTTGTCTTGCTTGATAGTCATCACATGATGATCCAGTTCAACTCAGAAGCAGACCTTATTTGAGCCTTGTCGAGGGCTCCTCATAGCTTCTATGGATGTCGATTCTTACTATTACAGTGGTACTTTGAGTTTCACATTAACCGTGATTCGCTGTTGGCAGCGGTATGGGTATGATTTTCTAATCTTCCACTGCCTTTACAGAATCCTTCTATTATTCGCATTCTAGGTAATCTCGTAGGAAGGTTTTTTTGTTCTGATTCTCGAACAGAAGCTTTGCGACACCCGATTAATCCCCATGTTTGTGTGGAATTGGATGCATTGCAGATAAATTTTGAATATGTGTGTATTACAATTGGAGAGTAGTACTGGTGTAAGCAGCAGCTGGTCTACGAGGACTGGATTGATTAATGTGCTTCTTACCACGAATTGTGTCATAAAGTGGCAGTTTGCAATAGGCGTGGGCCCTTGATGGCTATTTTTTCAGATGCCCAGATGTTTACTATTGGGGATGGTGATTATAAGGACCCAGCCTTAAAAATTACTTAATCTGGAGATATTTCAAGAATACACATTGAGGATCATTTCAGGTTTAGATTTATAGAGATATAGATCATAAAACATGCATTACATTCCACATTTAAACAAAGTGGTGACATAAAAGATAGTATTCATTTTTTCCATCAACGGAAACATATTTAAAATAAAACATGGATTCTTTCTTGACACTTCCTTGACACTATCATCATATCATGTAACTTTCCCTTGACCAGTGAAAATACATTTCAAAAACTTGTGATGAGCATTAAATGCTCAGTAAGGGATATTAAAATATGGAAAGGGAACATGAGTACATGTACACATAAGAATCAATGATATCATACTTTACCCATAAAACATAAGCACTTTAACATACCTAATCAAATCATGAAAAAATCATAGAAATCATAAAACATAAAGGTAACTTGAGGCATTCATAACATTCTTACATTGGGAGTAACCCTCATGGTTATGTTTGGAATACCCATCACGGTATATTCCCTAAATCTCTTCGGAGAAACCATAATGTTTAACCCCATCACATTACCCAATGCATTGGAGAGCTATATCGAGATCACCCGCCCTTAGTTTATCACGTAACCACCTGTCTTCATAATTAATGCCCATGAACCATAACATAATCATAGAACATAACTTAAGCATAAAGGAAAGATAACATTCCCACCTTTCAATAACAATATAACATTTTAAGATATCAAAATAATGAATCCATTCTAAAAACCATTTTCAAAACCATTTAATACATTTAATATATTGATTTTTTAGTCAAAGTGTCCCATACCACTTTGATGATTTTTATCATTTTTAACCATTAATATCCATATAACTAAATCCTTAAAACCATATTGAAAATATGGATATTAATGAGAAATATTTATAAGAATAAATCATTAAAACATTTAAAATGATATTTTAGTTAAAGTGGTTTTAACAAAATGAGAGACACATGGATACAATAATTGAGGAATAACATTTAACTAGAACTTTATTATATCATGAGAATAAAGGGATTCATGATATAATATTCCAAAGGACAGTATATACACCATATAAGAGTGATCTGGTGTATAAAAACAATGAAGTCTCAATAGAAATGTAAAATGAGATGAAATCCATTATAAATAAGGTATCCTTAAATTAAGGATAAATCAATCTCATAATTATGTGTGACAAATATAAATACACCCAATATAAGTGGATATAAAGTGTAAAACAATAAAAGGTAATTCATACATATTAAAAGAATGACATAATCAATAACTACATGTTGAACCCAAAGAAATCAAAATTGGGTTAAAAAGTTCCCTTGGTAAAATTTGACAGCCTAACGGCGTCACTTTAAAATTCATAAAATTAGTTAATGAGAGAAAAAATGGTATATCATCTCTTGGACATAAAATTTACATCCATAATTATATATGAGAACATATCCCATCATAAAAAGATCTAAATTAAAAGACATAACAAAATATGTCTTTTGGAAAGAGGAGTGTGAAAGGTTCCCTTACCAATTTGGGCAACTTTCGAAATGTACACCCCATAAAAGAAGGGTCATAAAATGAAGATTTAAATACCCATAAATAAGTTTATATTATAAAAATAGTATAATAATGGTCAGTTCATACACCACAAAAAACTAAATAGTGGCAAATGTAGCATGAATCTCATGGGAATAAAATGTGACAGGAAAATCCCCTTATGAAAATTCGGCAGCCTAACGACGCCACACAAAACATCCAAAAATGGATTGAAGAGATAAAATAGAATCTCTCAAAACATGAACATAAAATTTACAGAAATATGAATATAAAAGAACATCCCCTAACATAATAAATATGAGCTTAAAAGAAATGACATAAAAGAGAGTACTTAAAAAGAAAGAGAGAGGTCGGATTCCTTAAGAAAATTCGGCAGGCTCACGACGCCACATAAAAATTCTAAATATGAACTGATTAGAGTAAGAGGGGTTATATCATCATATGAAAATACAAATTACAGTATGGTGAATATAAAATAACATCCTCCAGCATAAGAACATGGAGCATAAATGAAATGACATAAAAGAGGGTACTTGAAAAGAACGAGAGAGGTTGGATCCCTTATCTCAAGTCCGACTTGTCTTGTTAGTTTATTTATATTCCTGAATAATAAACTTTTGTCAATTTATAATTTCTTAAGGACATACTTTAAAGTTTATTATTATATTCATATCACATATTATAATGTTATAATAATTAGTTTATTATGTGAGTTCATATTAGATGTTTTTGTCGATGTTTGGTACATGAGTCAAAAATGAAATTGTTTGAAACGAATTGTCCATGTAGTTATAATTACATAATCTCCAGAATAGTATTAATTATTTAAATATCATATATATCCAGTACATATTTATTTTATACTATTCCATAACATTAGGAGATAAAAAGAAAAGAGATGCACCGTTCATGGAGATGGTAGGCCGTACGTTCGCATGAACGCTACATTCATTTATTTGTCATATTAATGGAATTAAAAATAATTAAGAGATATATCTATTATAATTAATGTATAATATATACGTTATATATTTCAAATAATTCCATTAATTTCATTCTTTATACACTCCATGTATTGCATGAATGAGTCACATCACTTGAGGGGGCGGTAGTCCACACTTCCTCGTATGAAATTATCGCATTTGCACAACATGCAAAGCATAAAGGCATGTTTTAAGTATAAAATACAGAAGAATAATGGAAACATAAATACTATATATATCATATATAAAATACAGTGACATCGTTATGGCCACCATGAACGGTGTTAATAGAATATTGAACGATCATCGTTTCGTGAGGCAGTAATTTTCCATCCACAGAAATAATTTGTTCATTAACCATTAGATGAAGGTGTGTGTAAGTGTATCTAGAACCCTTAACATAACAACATCCTAGTATATTCAATATACTGGTGTTGTTACAAAATAAATTAATAAAAATATTTTATGGGTTTTGAGAAGAAAAATAAAACAAAAGAACACAGATGAAGACATTACCTTTAAATCGGGTAACTCCTCTTGGCTTGAACCAAAAGGGTTTATTGAAGAGAAATCTGCCAAAGGTGATGCTTCAATGATGAATAGAGGGATGTGGAGAGATGAAATGGGCAGAGGTTGGCCGAGCCAAAGGCTTGAGAGGTGTGGGTAAGGTGGTAGAGGTGGGGGCCTTTTATAAGAGAAGAGGAGGGGCACTCTTGGAAAGTTATAAAATATTACTTTATTATAAAATGATTTTCTGATTTTAAAGGTCACAAATTGATTTATTTCAAGGATAAGGTGATAATTGTTTGATATCTACCCATAAAATAGGTTTTTGACATGTTTAGGTCTTAGATTTTACATTATCTTTTCATTTTTTTAAATCGTTAAATAATGAGGTAATCGCTACATGATCATGATGTAATAAATAATTTAATTTATTTAATGTCTAAAAATTATAGAAAAATACTATGATATAGGAGATATTTTTATCTTTATAATTATTATTTATAGTCAAATATATGACTAGTATAACCCCATGAATTTATTTTTAGTAAAACAAAACATGTTTGTGTCATTTTTACTTTTACTTAAAATAAAAGTCATTAATGTCGTTATCTTACCCAAGTTGCTCCATGGGGTCCCAAAAATGAACCCATGGGTTTTCATGGTCGTCCATGAATCATCCAATATCGTTATTACAAGTGTCAAGATATTTTCATTTTATTATAATATCATTTTTACCTTAAATCACACTAATTACCTTTAATCGCGATTAATAAAACTTAAAAGTTACTTTTCATCAAAAATTATTTTCATCCCATGGAAATAAATTTTACTTAATAATGAAAATAATTTATATTGGATTTTTTAAATTCAAATCACAGAAGTGGTAATGTTACATTTAATCAAAAAATCTGTTTTGTAACTACCACTTTGTGGTTTCACTATTCATCAAAAATTAAGGTTTTTCAGAAAAATAACAAAAAGTCACCCTAAGATTTATTTGATATTCTGAATTCATAAATGATGTCTATTTTACCAAATTCATAACATATAAGTTTCATTAATTAATTTTATAATTAAATCCCTTTGTCAAATCAAATACCATGTTTTTAAGTAACAATATCTATCCAAAGATTGACACTCATTTATGTCCAATCTCAAAGTGATATTAATTTCAATGATCACCATTGGATTAAATGGTAAAAGTATATTCTAATTTCAATTTAAAACCAATTAAATATATAATATAAAAATATAAATAATTTAGATTAAAAAAGGTTTTGAATTAAAATACAACACTTTTCACTATTCATTAAAAAATGAACATTATCAGAAAAATACTAGAAATTTATCCAAAGTAAATTTCAATGTCCCAATAATAAATATTAAGTTTATTTTCACAAATATAGCTTATAAAATTATCAAAAGGTATATTTAAAAATGGTTCTCCATCAAAAGGCGGTTAAAACAATTTTTTTAAAATATTAGAGTATTTATTCTTAAAATTGGATTCATTTCGATTTTAAGCCTCTAACATTTATCAGATAAATGTAAAAATATTTAAAAAACATTTTTAATCATTTTGTAGTTATTTCTGTTCATTACCTCCATTACAACAGCTAGTCGTTAACTATTATAATATTATTATATTATTAGCGTGCAACGTAAGATTTCAAAGAAACTCGTTGTTGCGTATTGGGTACGCCATCGAGCATAGCATTCCTTTTAAAGTAGTATTAAAATTTTATTCACAAATATTGAAAAAAATTAGAATGTAATATTAATTATTTACCTGGGATGTTACATCCTTCCCCCCTTTTGGTAATTCCATCCTCGGAATTTCAAAATTGGGCTTGGAAACTCCATTGAAAGTCACACATCGGAACAGGAGTCAGTAATACAATCACTTAAAAAGAATGGGAGAGAAGTACAAAGGTCACCCGAGTTAACCCATAATAGGATTCCAAGTATGAAAATATGGATATGGAGGAAAAAACAAAGGGTCATGTTCTAATGGAGAGTGATAGTAATCATGTCTAGGAGAAAGTTAACTACAAGAAAATCACAAACTTGTGATGGGTTAAACTGTATTTGATTCCCCAGTAGGAAAATTTAACAGAAATTTTTTTTGTTTTAAGTTACTCTTCATTGAGGAATTTATTTTTGCGCTTAACTAAAAGATAAGGAAACATACTTACATGTCATGTTGACTTTGAACTTTAAATAGATTCCTTAATCAAACTCATATTTTCTCCAAAAGATGATTATTTAGGAAGACTTGTTCGTATTAAGAGTACTATAATCAACTTCTCGAGAATCACCTAATCCAAAAAAGAGAACTATATACATTCCATGTCTTTATCCCTTAACCAAAACCAAAACCAAAAATGTTAGTACACGATCAGATAATACCCCAAAAGGGTAATCCTTTAAAAAAAATCTATTCTTAATCTCCAAAATTTGTCAAACAATACCCAAAGTTCAACAAAGACCATTCAATAAACAAATTTTCCATAAAAATTCTTCAATGTAATCAAATATAAGATTGAAACCCAAATCTATGAAGGATTTAATCACATAGTTTTCCAAGATAGACCTTAGCATTTATCTCCAAATAACATAAGTTACTCTTAAAGTCTCATACTGAAAAGTAATTAGCCTAATCAAATATCCTCCATGATAGGTTAACAATTTCCATAGATAACCCAAAATAAACTTATTATAGATTTATAAGATTATCTAACTGAAAATAATTAGTCAAACTAACCAAGGACATCACGTAGTCCAGTGGTAGGTGATAAATACTAGTCGCACTTTCGTTGTGGGTTTGATTCCCGCAGCTTCGTCTGAGGCGACGGGTTGTCACATAGTCTATGTGTTGTCATTTTTCAAAAACTACATGATTCTTATAACATTCCCCAAAAAGAAATAAAATCTTCAAAAATAACCATAACATAATTAAACCTCATGTTTATCTCATGCCTTCCATTTTCCATCATGACATATAATAACCCATAATTACCTCAAAAGTAAGGATCATATAAAACCTAATGGTTACCTTTATAATTATTACATAAACTTCCACATCTATTTGTTAATCTCATAGATGATGCATTAGAGAAATCACCAATGTTCATGTGGTTGATCATGACTCCTGATATTTTGTTTAGAATAACCATGAGATTTCTCATTGAATCCCGCATTTTATCCAGTCTCTTAATCAGAGAACCACCACATCTTCCTTCAAATCCATTGTCACTTTGGCGCCTGCTAGATCCATCCATTTACTAAAACCAAAAAGTTCAGTGTCAGTATATCAGTAAAATAATCATATGAAAAGTGGAAGATAAACGCCATGATATACTTATCTAAGTTATCTCAGACTCATTCTAAATTTCAAAAAAACGACTCCATCTAATATACTAACCATTGTGGTTATACACAACTTGTCACTTTTTCTTAAACAAAACTCTAACCTCTAAAGTTATCTAAACCGACCTCTGATAACAACTATAAGGACCCAACCTTAAACATTACTTAATCTTGAGATATTTCCAGAATACACATTGAGGATATTTTCAGGTTTAGATTTTTATTGAATTAGATCATAAAAGATGCATTACATTCCACATTTAAACAAAGTGGTGACATAAAAGATAGTATTCATTTTTCCCATCAACAGACACATATTTAAAATAAAACATGGATTATTTCTTGAAAATTCCCTGACACTATCATCATATCATGTACAGTTCCCTTGACCTGTGAAAAAACATTTCAAAAACATGGGATGAGCATAAAAATCTCAGTAAGGGATATAAAAATATGGAAAGGAAACATGAGTACATTTATACATAAGAATCAATGAAATCATACTTTACCCATAAAACATAAGAACATTAACATACCTCATCAAATCATGAATAAATCATATAAATCATAATATATAAAGGTAACATGAGGCATTCACAACATTCTTACGTAGGGATTAACCCTCATGGTTACGTTTGGAATACCAATCACAATATATTCCCTAAATCTCTTCAGAAAAACCATAATGTTTAACCCCTTCGAGTTACCCAATGCATTGGAGAGCTATATCAGGCTCACCCGCCCTTAGTTTATCACGGAACCACCCGTCTTCATAAAAAATGCCCAAGAACCATAATATAATCATATAACATAACTTAAGCATAATGAAAAGATAACATTCCAACATTTCAATAACAATATAACATTTTAAGATATTGAAATAATGAATCCATTCTAAAAACCATTTTCAATACCATTTAAAACATTTAATAAAGAGATTTTTTAATCAAAGTGTCCCATACCACTTTGAATATTTTTAACATTTTAAACTATTAATATCCATATAAATAAATCCTTAAAACTATTTTGAAAACATGGATATTAATGAGAAATATTTATAAGAATAAATCATTAAAACATTTAAAATGATATTTTAGGTAAAGGGTTTTTAACAAAATGAGAGACACTTGAATACAATAATTGAGGAATAACATTTAACTAGAACATTATTATATCATGAGAATAAAGGAATTCATGATATAATATTCCAAAGGATAGTATATACAGCATATAAGAGTGAACTGGTGCATAACAACAATGAAGTCTCAATAAAAATGTAAAATGAGATGAAATCCATTATAGAGAAGGTATCCTTAAATTAAAGATAAATCAATCTCATAATTATGTGTGACAAATATAAATACACCCAATATAAGTGGATATTAATTGTAAAATAATAAAAAGGTCATATAAACATTTTTAAAGGATTACATATTCAATAACTACATGTTGAACCCAAATAAATCGAAATTGGGTTAAAAAGGACCCTTGGGAAAATTCGACAGCCTAACGACGTCACTTTAAAATTCATAATTTTAGTTTATGAGAGAGAAAATGGTATCTCATCGCTTGGACATAAAATTTACATCAATAAGGATTTATTAGAACATATCCCAACATAAAAAGATGTAAATTAAAAGACATAAAAAAATAAGTCTTTTAAAAAGTGGAGTGTGAAAGGTTCCGTTACCGATTTGGGAAACTTTCAAAACGTACACCCCATGAAAGAAGGGTCATAAAATGAAGATGCAAATACCCATAAATAAGATTATATTTTTAAAATAGTATAATAATTGGCAGTACATACACCACACAAAAGTAAATAGTGGAAAATGTATCATGAATCTCACATGAATAAAAAGTGACATGAAAATCCCCTTATGAAAATTCGGTAGTCTAACGATGCAACATAAAACTCCAAAAAATGGATTGATGAGATCAAATAGGGTCTCTCATCACATGAAAATAAAATTTACATAAATTGTAATATAAAATAACGTCCCTAAACATATGAAAGATGAGCTTAAAAGAAATGACATAAAAGAGAGTACTTAAAAATAATGAGAGAGGTCAGATCCCTTACGAAAATTCGGCAGCCTCACGGCGCCACTTAAAAATTCTAAAAATGAATTTGTGATAGTAAGAGGGGTATATCATCAAATTAAAATACAAATTATAGTATTGTGAATATAAAATAACATCCTAAAACATAATAACATGGAGCATAAATGAAATTACATAAAAGAGGGTACTTGAAAATAAAAAAGAGAGAGGTCAGATCCCTTACCTCAAGTCCGACCTGTCTTGTTTGTTTCTTTATATTCCTGAATAATAATCTTTGGTCAATTTATAATTTCATAAGGACCTACTTTAAATTTTATTTTTCAATTCATATCACATATTATAATGTTATAATAATTAGTTTATTATGTGAGTTCATATTAGATGTTCTTGTTGATGTTTGGTACTTGAGTCAAAAATGAACTTCTTTGGAATGAAGTTTCCATGTAGATATAAGTACATCATCTCTAGAATAGTATTAATGATTTAAATATCATATATACCCAGTAAATAGTCATTTTATACTATTACATAACATTTGGAGATAAAAATAAATGAAATGCACCGTTCATGGAGACGGTAGGCCGTACGTACTCATGAACACTAATTCACTTCTTTGTAATATTAATGGAATTAAAAATAATTGAGAGATATTTATATATTATAATTACATTATAATATATATGTTATATAGGTCACATAAGTTCATTAATTTAATTCTTTATACATTCCATGTATTTCATGAACGAGTCACATCACTTGAGGGGGCGGTAGTCCACACTTCCTCGTATGAAATTATCACATTTGCACAACATGCAAAGCATAAAGGCATGTTTTAAATATAAAATACAGAAGCATAATGGAAACAGAAATACCATATATATCATACATAAAATATAGTGACATCATAATCTCCACCATGAACGGTGTTAAGAGAAGATCGAACAATCATCGTTTTGTGTGGCAGTAATTCGCCATCCACAGAAATAGTATGTTCTTTAACCATTAGACGAAGGTGTGTGTAAGTGTAGCTCTAATAATTCACATAAAAACATATTAGTATATTTAATATACAGTTTTTGTTACAAAATAAACGAATAAAAAGAGTTTAGGGGTTTGGAGAAAAAAAATAAAACAAAAGAACACAGGTGAAGACATTACCTTTAAATCGGGTAACTCCTATTGGTTTGAACCAAAATGGTTTTTTGAAGAGCATTATGCCAAAGGTGAGGATTCAATGATAAATATAGGGATGTGGAGAGATTAAATGGGCAGGTTTTGGCCGAGAAAAAGGCTTGAAAGGTGTGGGTAAGGGGGTAGAGGTGGTAGCCTTTTATAAGAGAAGAGGAGGGGCACTCTGGGAAAGTTATAAAATATTACATTATTATAAAATACTTTTCGGATTTTAAAGGTACCAAATTTATGTATTTCTAGGATAATATGATACGATTTCTAAATAGACCAATACAATAGGTTTTAGACATGTGTAGGCCTTCGATTTTAAATTATCGTTTTATTTTATTTAAATCGTTAAATAATGAGGTAATCGCTGCATCATCATGATGTAATAAATAATGTAATTTATTTAATGTATAAAAATTATAAAAAATAATACGATGTAAGAAATATTTTTATCTTTCAAATGACTATTTATAGTCAAAAATCGTACTTGTATTACCCCATTTAAAAATTGTTTTAGTAAAACAATACATGTTTGTGTCATTTTTACTTTTACTTTAAATAAAAGGCACTAATGTCATTATCTTACCCAAGTGGCTCCATGGGGTCCCAAAAATCGACCCATGGGTTTTATTTGTCGTCCATGACTCATCCAATAGGTTTATGACAAGTTTCAAGATATTTTAATTTTATTATAATATCATTTTTACCTTAAATCACAATAATTACCTTTAATTGCGTTTAATAAAACATAAAAGTTACTTTTCATCAAAAATTACTTTCATCCCATTGAACCACATTTTAATTAATAATTAAAATCATTTATATTTGATATTTGAAATTCAAATCACAGAAGTGGTAAAATTCCATTTAAACGAAAAATCAGTTTTTGTAACTACCACATTGTGGATTCACTATTCATAAAAATTTTGGTTTTTCAGAAAAATAACAAAATTTCACCCTAATCTATAATTGATATTCCAAATTAAAAAATGATGACTATTTAACCAAATTCAGAACATAGAATTTCCATTATTTAATATTATAATCAAATCCCGCTGTCAAATCAAATAGCGTGTTTTTATGAAATAATATATAGCCAAAGATTGACACTCGTTTATGTCCAATCTCAAAGTGATATTAATTCCAATGACCACCATTGGATTAAATGGTAAAAATATATTCTAATTTAACATTAAAACCAATTATAAATATAATCTAACTATATAAATATATTAGATGAAAAAGAGGTTTTGACTTAAAATACAACACTTTCGACTATTCATTAAAAAATGAACATTATCAGAAAAATACCAGAAATTTATCCAAAGTAAATATCAATGTCCCAATCATAAAGAACAAGTTTATTTTGACAAATATATCTTATAAAATTTTCAAAAGATATATTTAAAAATGGTTCTCCATCAAAAGGCGGTAAAACAATCTTTTAAAAATATTAGAGTATTTATTCTTAAAATTGGATTCATTTGGATTTTATGCCTCTAACATTTATTGGATAAATGTAAAAATATTTTAAAAACATATGTAATTATTTTTTATTTGTTTATGTTCATTCCATCCATTACAACGGCTAGGCGTTAACTATTATAATATTATTATATTATTACTGTGCAACGTAAGATTTCAAAGAAACTCATTGTTGCGTATTGGGTATGCCATCGAGTATATGATTCATTTTAAAGTATTATTAACATTTTATTCACAAATATTGATAAAAATTAGAATGTAATATTATTTATTTACCTAGGATGTTACAGTGATGCTATAGGAAGATTGTCAGAGGTTGTGTAAAGGAGGGTCCAGGACAGATGGAGATGGGAACTGAAGGTGGAGGTAAGGATCTGCCACTTCCGGTGATGAAACGACAATTAAATGAGAAATTTAGAAGGATATCTATGGAATACCGTATCCTTGTACGTGGAGAATGATATGTACTGGAAAAAACATTGGATTTTTGTGCAGGGGCAGTTTCTATTCAAGAGGAGAAAAGAGCAGAAGGAAATGGAAGGGATGTCCAACCATCAGTGGTGGCTCAACAGATGGAGGATATCAGTAGTGAATTGGTTGAAGACGATTAGGGTGCTGTGGTTACTTTGGGTACGGTGAATACCTTGGAAGTGACCGTGCTGGTGGTTGAAGGGGATCATTTTGTTAAACTCATAGAGGGGGAGGTGCCCCCCGACACATGCAGTGGAGGACGAGGGTTCTTGGCCTATTATGAAAACTATTTCCACATTGGGGATAGAGGTATTGATACCTCAACCATGCATTTTATCCCTTTGAGAAACAGGTTTGAAATCCTTTCCAATGTCAATTTTGATTCTGGATTATGTGCTAATTCAGAAGATGGGTGTGTGGGTGATGGGGTCTCCATGAAGGAGCTGATTGGTGGTAGTCTAGGACAAGTGGAATTTTTCATGGATTTAGAAAATTCTGTTGATGGGGTTAGATGTCTTGCTCAGATAGGAAGGAATACTTTGAACCAATGAAAGAGGAGGAATATTGGGGACAATGGTGT
This sequence comes from Viscum album, assembly GCA_963277665.1. Taxonomy (NCBI): domain Eukaryota; kingdom Viridiplantae; phylum Streptophyta; class Magnoliopsida; order Santalales; family Viscaceae; genus Viscum; species Viscum album. Next base: position 330,919,900 of record OY728161.1, read on the forward strand.
TGGCTTTGAGGATTTCCTAAGTAAAGGGAAAGACCAAGATGGGGGTGATAAATAAAATAAGGTCGGACCAACTATTCGTTCATATAATGATATAGTACAAGGTGGGAACAAGAGGATTGACATTATCTGGAACCCCAAAAAGAAGAACTATGAAAGACTATTCTTATCTTCCAAGCCCAACAAGAACCAGATCTACCTTTAAGCAGGATATTAGGGTGATTCTTGCATTTAAAAAAGATAGCTTGACCACGCAGTCCTGTGAAATACAACTGCCTCTGGTTTAGTAGAGGAACTGGGAGATTGGTTGTACTATGAAGCGGCACAAACCGACTTCTTTTTGGGAATCAGCCACTGTGGATGACGAATCTGGTATGGGATGCAGAGACAATTACACGTACTATGATCTATAGTGTGGTAATTTTTCTTTTTATTGAGTTTGAATTGAAAGTGTTGGTTTGAGTAATTGTAGGTCGTTTGTAATTGTATTGTTTTATTTTGCAACCTTGTTTTGGGTTCCGGCAACATATAACCCGACTTTTAAAATGGAAAAAATGTTTGGATGATATCATTATTATGTGGCTAGTGAAAATGTGTTATTTAATGAAATAATATAATATTATTTAAATTAAAAAATGATAATTATATATTATTTGTTTACCCCCTCTGGTTCAATGGAAAATGAAATTGTAGTTCCTTCATACATATGGGAATCCAGATTTGCTGAACGATATATTTAATTTTCCATTAATCCATAAAATTTATAAATTTAAAAAATATATATAATGTATAAAAATTAAGATTAAGAAACTATTAATATTATTTGAATATAATATTAGACATTATAAATGTGATATTATCATTAAATTTTCATCGTAAACTAAATTTCTCAAATACTAACATATCAATGAACATTTCTTAATTTGAATCCCTTTTAAAAAACCCAAGGTTCATTAAAAATATTTTGTTAATGGAATAATAAAATTCAAAAAACTATATAACTTTATATATTATATAAATTTTTTATAATAAATTTTTTTCACACCCTAACCATGGAATATTAATTAATTTAAATAATTATTTTTTAGCATCACTTTTGAGTTTTGGACTAGTTTGGGTTTAAATAATGATATTTTGGGTTTTTAACATAGGTTTAACGTTAACATATAGTTAGTAGAAACTATTTTCAAACCATATGATATATCTATATTCTTCGACTATGCCAAATCAAATGGTTGGTACAATGTTATCCAAATGGTGCGGCCTAGCCATGCGAGGTGCTTCAGGGGGCCAGGGATGGGTGCATTGTTGGCACACAGTTTGGAAACCAAGTGGCCAAACCATGTACAATTTCCAGCCTTAAAAATGTTTTAATGATAAGAAAGATATCATCATCATCATTATTATGATTTTATTAGGATGATGGTTATAATTTTTTTTATTATTATAATTACTATACCCTTTTATCCCCCCATTACCCCTCACACGACTAACCCCATTTTCCTCCCCTCTCCTACTAATGTGATACTACCTTGGAGGGGATCCCTAGGCACATTTTGCTCCTTCCCCTCACTCCAAGATTACATTTATCTCATCTTTTATTGCTTCAATTAGCTCTTGTGATGTTCTCTTCTCCTCCTCTCCCTTATTCTTCATATTTTATTGGTTTGGTTTCATTTCCATGTAGTGCACATTTTACAACCAAACACAAACTGAATTTCTGGGAGTTCATCTTTCCGATTATTCAAGTTCAGATTATTGGGTTCCATTTAATTTAGTACTAGATACCTTTTTCAAAGATGATGTGATCTCCATCTAATCTGGGTAAGGTGTATGTTAATTTTTTTGAGCGCTATTTTTATTTATGTTATTTATTATTTTTGAATTTTTGGTATTTTTCTCTAGTTCATTTTCACCCACCATTCGTGAGGGTGACTAGCACACATATACATTAGCAAGGAGTTAATATATATATATACCCTATTTGAAAATACTAACACTTTGCATGGGGAATATCTAAATTTAATCTAGGGGTATAAATATATTTATGTTTGAATGAATGTGCATGTAAGAATAAAAGAGTATATTCATATTTCCTTCAACAAAACCAGCATGTCCTGAGAAAGGTATACTATATCCAATCCTTTAAATTTGATTCATGGATTTATTGTGTGATTCTAAATAATATTTTCATTATTATATAACATTTTCATTCTATCAAAAATGTTTTTGATGCTTGGTATATTATTTTTCAATGTTTTCTAAATTTCATAATATCATTGACATATGAACCCATTACTAATATATGTTTTCAAGCTGTACTCGAAGAATTATATATTTTAAATACCCATATGTGTTTAAAATTATTTTCAAAACATGTAGTGGAAAAAAAAATTTCCCCCTTGAATTGTTTTCCATAAAGTAATAATGAAATATATGTTTTCCAAAGAGCTCTATGGTTTTTTATTAAATGATTTAGAATAGGTCATGGGTATTTTCAAAGATGATTAGGTGTGTGTGAGATGGTTTTGAAATGGATTTTCCCCTATGGTATTATTGAAATATTGTTATATATATGTGGGGTTTGTCATTGAATGGTAGTGAATTTGTGTGTAGTTTGAAAAAACCTAATTTCCATGTATTTAAAAATAAAATATATCACATAGGAATCATTTGTATCTAGGTGGGTTTCTATGGATTAGTGCACAATTTGGGTCGGCTGGGAAAGGACCCAAGGTCTCCAAAGATTTCATGCTACAACACAATCTAAATTAATGAAGAAGAATTAGGTATTTCTAGAACTTTTTCTGTTATCTCTATATCACTTCATGTATAGGAATGTTCTATATGGATTTATCATTGAGGTTTGAGGATCCTAGGTCCCTAAAAACATATCTACTTAGGGATTCCCCCATGATTCTTACTATCTTTTACCAATGTTTTATATTTCATTAATTTATCAAATTATTTATGCTTACTTATCTATTAAATTAAAATATAATGGAAAACATGTTTTAATTTCCACTATTGTTTAGATGTTAATGAAATAATTCCATTGCTTCATGCTACATTATTTAAATGGGTTTTTGTAAAAATAATGTCCCCTCTTTAAAAGGTGTTCAATGTAAAAGCGTAACATTTTTTTTATAATATATAGCTTGATTCTTTTTTCGGAACATATAGAAAACCCTATTTAATTAATTTATATTTCCAAAATAGAATGTCATGGTTTTCTTTTCAAAGGTATGTTATGTGGAATAGTTTATCTTGGCACACATAATGATTTTAAATATTAATTCCTATAACTCTGTCTTTGTTTTTAGATTTTGGTGATTCTTCATGTTTTGTCTCAGTCATCAGCGAGTGACAATGGTATAGTGGTTGGTGGTAACCTATATGGTCACATAAATGTATGTCCATTTTAATTTCCTCACCCTGCACATGTTTATTTTTATCATTCTATTTTTATTTATTTATTTTCAAATAATTTATGTGCTAAACCATTCCAATTTAATTTAATTTGATTACCGACACTAGTTCCCCATCCATTAGGATCATGAATGCGTCTAGGGACTTATGGCTGACCAGTTTGGCTTACCAGTTTTTTGTGCACTGAGGATGGTTTGTAAAAAAATGGTATCACACCAATATTCCATTTAATTTTGGGGATTTCCATTAGTTTGGATCTATTATTATTAAAATTAATGTAGTCATTCATGGTATGGTTCTTCATCAACACATATATTAAAGGTTTCATGAATTACCAGGGTGATCTCGAATGGGTTTCCCCAAAACTAAAGATTTTATCATGTATGTTTTCATGGTTTTTAATTTCTATTTCTGAATTTCTGGTTCATATTGATAATTTTAGGGTTATCTCAAAGTAATTCAAAGTGTGTATAGTTCTTATAAATAGTCTAAAAAACGACATGTAAACAATAATACTGCCTCTATGATCTCAAAAATACTCACTTGGTTAGCACACAGACTACCAAATCATGCACCCATGGAATGTGTATCAGTTGTTCTTTTGATATTTTGATATATTTTATCATTTGAGTGGTGGGTTGAATTTTTTTCTTAGTAGTTGGTTGATTTTATTTTGGGCTGTATTTATTTTGTTTTTAAATAGATTTTATATTAGTGAAATTGGATTTTCACAATATGTTCATGGGGTTCATCAAAAATTAAATGAGTTTTTAAAAAAATGGAAAGTGTTTTGGGATTTTTTTGGGATATTTGAATGGATTCATAATAGAGAATGAAATATATACTTCAAAAATGACTCTTTATTTTGGAAATGATTTGTTTTAAGAAGATAAGGGGTGGTTCCAAATTGGTTGGGAATTAGAATTTGGGTTGAAGGTTCTTTTTGAGAATTGAACTATCACGATTTGGTCATTGGAGTTATTATGAAGTTTCACATATATGAATGTGTGTGTTTATAAGTGTATGGTTTTCATTATGTGTGTATGGGTTCTTGATCTAGGATAATTATGTATATATGTGCATCTTCATAGAGTACCAGTACCATTAGCATGTGTTTTGTCTTTAAGTCTCCTAATGTTATATCAAAATGTTTTTAAAAAGGATAGATTTCAATGTTTTGAAAATTAGATAGTAGATTGGTATTATTTTTCTCTGTTTGGAGTCTCCTTTCAAGGAATTTGGTTTCGACATGAAGAAAATGTGGTTGGAATAGTATTTTTATTATGGAATTTTTTATTGTGATTGCAGTTTGAAGGTTTAGCCTATAATATTTTGTGATTTGATTCTATGCTTCTTGTCATTGGAGTATGCCCCAGAAAAGTCCCATTGAAATGTGTGTACCCTATCTTTAGGATTCCTTCCAATTCCATTCTGTGTTTTTTCTTGGGTGAACTAAAGATGTTCTTTGAGTGGTGTTTTTGAATGAAACGGTTTTAGTAAATTATTATAATATACTTACAACGGTGAAAAAATGCTTCAAGACATCATGGATCATACCATAGGTCTCAGAGTGATGAATTTGAATAAGTAAAAGAGCATTAGGGTGTAGTGAATGTTGACCCAACTTATTTTTTCTAAAGACATAAAGGAAACACTTTGATATTTACCTATTTTTTATTTTATATTGGTGTAATTAATTTCATGTTAGAGATCTCTACGACTACCATGTAGGAATTTGAGATTTTCATGTTTAAGGTGGTTAGAATATTTGAGGAAATTATAAACATGTTTATTTTTGGGTTTTCCCCTTTGATTACTCCATGTAGAGTGATAACTATTTTTGGAATCATTTATCATATTGAGGAATGGTTGTTTGGGGAATTATTGAACATGTCTTATTTCCTAATCCAATTGGATGATCCTAGTCATCTTTAATCTGGGAGTAGTCATTCATGTCTGGTCTTAGTAAGTGCCAAAGGTTCTTAGATGGGTGTTGATGGTTTCTCCTAGGATACATATATTCTTTTTCTTCTTTATAGGAATTTTGGTTCCAATGGATGTTTATTTTTGGAATGGATTTGGAATTTTGACGTCATGGATGATGACCTCATTTTTTCTATGTAACACCTCTATTAGGGTTTGGTCTTTCATTCATATATTGGTTGTTTCACCTAGGTAATCAAAGGAACAACCAAAATTTTACAATGGTGGGTATAACACAATAGAAAGAGATCTGTGTCAACCTAGCACGGTTCAACCAAAATGGTAATATAATATGGAGGCCCATGTAGAAGGACCCTATGGTGAACATAATTTAGAAATGTTCTTGATTAAGAATTTTCAGGTTTTTTCACCACATGGCCTTGATCATGGGTTTCTATATAGAATGGGTAGGGATTCATATGAAATATGATCATGGATATCCTCAAACAAACCACGATGAGATTATTTGGTTATTTCTTTGTTTGTGGTTAGGGTGTTACTTTTTTGTTTTGAGGTTATGATTGTAGATGTGAGTTTCTCATTGTCTATTCTTTCATTTGGTGGTTCAGGTATTTGAACATTGTTAATAGTTTTTTTAGATGTATAGATGGTTCCTTCAGTATTGTTTTTTTATATTCTAGGGGTATTTTTGTTTTAGGTTTTTGGTAGAATGTGATTTTTAGTTACATGGTATTTTAGTGGATGATTTTCTATTTTGGTTTTTGGGTTTTGTATGTCTCATTTAGAATGTCTTTTCAGACATTCTGGGGTAGAAAGTGTCATGGTGGGAAAAATATTCACACAGAAACCCTGGAATATTAATTATATTAATTATTTAAATATGTTTTCCCTCATTATTGACTTTTAGGCTGGTCTATATTGAAATTTTAAAATTTAATGCTTCTAGCATTGGGGCATAGTTAAATCATAATTAGTAGTAACCATGCATAAATCATGAGATCCAGTGGTTGTTTTTTATATCAAGTAAAATTTAACATTTTGAGCATATATTACTATATAATGAGGCCTTCAAGTGAAAGGAGCCGTAGGGGCCCAGTGAGGAGAGCATAGTTAGCGCACGATTTGGCCAACTATGCGGACAAACCGTGCGTAGTGTCGAACCTTTAAAAAAAATTAATAATAATAATATTATTATTATGAGTTTAATATTATTTATTTTTTTATTATTATTATACCATTATTCCCCCTTACCCCTCATGTGGCCCTCTCCCCATCACCCTCTCCCTCAATTTTAACATCACCTAGGAGGGGCTCCCAAGCTGTACACTGCTCTTTATTCTCCATTAGGGTGTCCATTTATCTAATTGTTACTTTCTAAGATCATATCTTGTGACCTTATTTTCTCACACAATTCACTATTCTTCTCATTTTCATGGTTTTATTTCTCCCCTATATGGTGTGCATATTATGGAATAACCCTATCTTAATTGTTTTGTGTTCCTCTTGCTGATTCTTAATATCTATGGTTCTTGAGTTCTAGTGATGTCATTTATAGAGACCGTTTTTGAGGGGAAAAATTCATCACCGAATCTGAGTTGAGTTATATTCAATATCTTTTATATCCCTATTTTTATTTCTGGTTTTTTTGTGATTTTTTTGTTTCCATTTTTTTATCCTTTTCATTTTGGACTACTCCTCATGAGGGTGACTTACACACATATAAATGGGTAAGGAATATATATATATACCCTTCTTATGGATATTATATCATGGTTAATGGAATATCTATATCTCATTTAGGGGGTACTTATATATAGATATTTAATTCTATTGTGTGTAATTGTAAAATGATAGATTCATATTTCCAATGTCAAAATCAGAGTGTTTGGATGTAAGTTCCTTTTTTCCCAGCCATTAAATCGATTTCTAGAATTTATTTTTTGTTTCTAAATGGATTTTTCATTATTATATAATAATATTATGCTATTGAAATGTTTTTTGATTCTTGGTATTCAATTTTCCCTAGTATTTCATGTTTTCCATGATTCTTTAAGATGTACAACACTTACTAATTTTTTTCATGATTTTATTAAGACATTGAAGTTTTATAAATACTAAAATTTGTTTAAATGATTTTCAGCACATGTAATAGAAGTTATAAAGACACTTTTGTCACGTGAATGAATTTACATAAAATCTTAATTGCATAATTTATTTCTAAAAATCTCTACAGTTATTTATTAAATTATATAGAGTAGATTATGGGTGTTTTCAAAGATGTTATTGTGGTGTGAGATGGTTGTGAAATAGATTTTACCCTAAGGTTTTATTAAAGTACAATGATTTATATGCGGAGGATGCATTTCAAATATAGAGAATATGTGTATGGTTTGAAATTGTGAAATTTCCATGTTTTAAAAAATATAACATATAACATGAGAATCTTATGTATCTAAGTGGGTTTCTATTCACTAGTACACCATTTGGGATGGATGGGAGATGAAATATGATTTTTGAAAAGATCATCATACAAAACTAAATAAATTAATGATGATGACTTGAGTACTACTAGTAATTTGGCTATGACCTCTGTAGAAAAAAGTGCATGATAACATTCCTATTAGATTGATAATTTAAGTGTGGGGATCATATGGACCTATCAACCAAGAAATATTGGTATTCTATTATGATTCATTATATAGTTTACCCTTTTTTATGGTTCGAATTTATTAATTGATTTTCCATGTTTTCCATTCATTTCAAAAATAATGAAAAACATATTTTACTTTACACTATTGTGTATATCCTAATGAACTGATTCCAATAATAAATTTTCAATTATGTAAATGGTTTTTTTAAATGAATTCCATTATTAAAAAGTTTTTCAATATAAAATTTAATAACAGGTTTTTGAAGCTCTAACTTTTTAATTGTTTTGGAATTGATATAAAACCTTATTTTATTAATTTTTACTTACAAACTAGAAGGACATGGTTTTATTATTAAAAGTATGATATATGGAATATTTTATTTAGGTACACATACTATGTTTAAATTATGATTCATATACATCTATCTCTATTTTTTATATTATTTCTATACTTTGAGCTTAGTCTCAGTCTCCATTAAGAGACATTAGTTTAGTGGTTGGTGGTGACCCATAGGGTTACATAGAGGTATGTACAGTATTATATCCTTCCACCAATAGAGTTTATTTTTATTATTTTTTTATATTCCAATCATTTATATTCTAAACCATTCCCATATAAGTTAACTCGATGTCTAATATTTGCGATGATCCTAAGAGCATTGAGTACTCTAGTTGTAACTTGTTATAAACTGGTTCAGGTGACCAGTTCGGGGTTATCTAAGGTTGGTTTATGACACTTTGACCATGATCAACATACAGAATTACTCATTGAAAAAAATTCCCTACACATCCTCATGTAACCAAAATTTGTGAAAAATTTATTAAAAAATAAAAATTACATCATAATAAATAGACCTAAAAAATATAAAATATTGAGGGGAAACATTATAATGAATTTGTTAATTTTTTCATTTTTATGAATGATAAGGGTATGTGCGGATAGATTCATGAACTATAGTGAGGGTTTTTTGTCTCTATTCTCCATCCCATGAGAAATTTTTGAAATTTCTCATGATGATATTTATGTTCTATTCACATCACAGTTTCCTTAAAATAGAATGAATACATTTAACTTCATGAAATTTTAACATAAATTTTTTAGAAACACTCTTATTTTCTTTTGATTCTTACATTACCATTACTATATGTGTTGTTCTCATCTAAATTTTTCATCATTGAGATACTATGAATATTAACCACTTGTTTTTTTATTGTATATATTGGAAATGAATAAATATTGTCATATTTTTTCATGAAATAGATTGGATTTATATGTGGACATAATTTTCTACAAATCTAGGTATCTAAATTTAAATGTTAATAATGATTTTTTGGTTTTTCGAAACTCAATTCTCATTAATGGAGTTATGACTCATCATACATAACTTATTTCATATACACTAGGCATGTTATTATATTTTATTTTTTATGTGTTGTTTTCTATTTTTTCAAGGAATTTAAATTTCTACCACATAAAACCATTTCAAAATGTCTCTTACATCCTAAATTATGAAATCTATAAGGGATTCCGTTAACTGAAATTGTCATTTTTATATTAAAATTTTATACCTTGAGCATCATAATTCTATGTGAGATAAATTATTTGATTTAATATTTCATAAGATTTTTCATTTTTCTCTCTATAAAAAATGATTTAATTACCTCACATAAGATTTCATAATTAATTTATTTCTTATAAAAGTAATATTTTTTTGACAGAAAAATCCCATTTTCTTTGAATATAGTTTTCTATCCAATTCCAATGTTAATTATTCCCATTTTTTTATTTTCTTTTTTTTAAAAATATATTTTCTTAAAATTATGGTCTAAATTTTTTCCATTAAAACATTCAAATGAAAAAATATTCTACAATGTATTATTATATGGGTTTTCAAAAAATATAGTTTAACATATTTTAATGTTTTTCATTCTTTTTAAAAGAACATATTTCATCATCCACACCAAATTACATCTTGGTAATCTGTATATATTTTAAATGAAATTTTAATAATGGTTTCATTAAATTAAATGTTTTCAAAATGTTTTTATCTTAACATTTTTGAAACCATCTTGTCATTTTCATGGACTTATTAGTAAATTTAGATTTTTATGATTAAAAATACCCAATATTATTTTAATTCATATTTTTATATCATTATATATTTTTTATGGATTGAATATTGATTTTTTTTTAAAATATAATTTTTTTGAAATCTTTTCAATTAGAAATTAAAAAATGGGTTTTCAATGTGACAGTAATTTATATTTTTTCAAACAATAAAAGAACTTTCTAAAAATTATTTTATGAAATAAATAGGGTATACATGAGGATTATCCCAATGAAAAGGGCACATTAGATGATTATATCAGGATAATGGTTACATAGTTGGATTATCACAACACCATGGGTATATAGTAGGATTCTACAAGGCCTAAGATGTGTACATTGTTTGTAAATCTTGGTCCAATATGTATACAAAAGTGGTAAGTTCAATCCTAATAAAATACAGGCATGGTCATCACATTACTATAATGTGATGAATTTTTTTGGTAGTGTAGAAATATTATTTCCTTGATTTTGTTTGTACTATAATGTTATGTAAGTATCTTATTCCAATGGTATGTTCCTAAGATCATATTTCTTTGTCTCTTGATTCCATAATTTTTTCCCATTGTATAGGTTTGTTCATTTGAGGTTACATATACTTCTATCATGACTTATAGAAAAACCCTATTGTTCTATATTCATCTTAATAATACATTTATCCCCGAAACATGTTTTATCAGAGTCTTATGATATAACCGTTGAGTTTATGTTCGAAATAGTTCCCCAGCTAAATCTTTGGTCTCAACCCTTTTATATGTTTCCCCATCCCACAATATAATATTTATTATAATCTAGGATATATTTAAAAATGGAGAGTATGTTTATATTATCTATAATTTTTCACAAGTATCATAAAATAATTTCTTTTTTTGTTGATCATTAAAGACACAAAACTATACCCTCTTGGTATTATCTTTTTATTATGAGGTATAATGCCTAAATTATGGAAATTATGTAAAATAAATATATTTTCATATTAATTTTTATAAAATATAGCGATTTAATTATGTGCTTTTAGTACTAGATCATGGAGGGGGGGTACGAGGTTCTTCAAATATAATTTTTTCTATGTAAATATATAACATTACATTAAGGGAAAATATGCAGCTGATGGTTTACCCAATAATTTATATGGTAATAAGTTTAAATTCTAGTATCGAATGTTGAGAATTTATTTCCAGTAATAATATTGGTATATTTTTCTTAAAAAAAGTGAGATAAATTTTTTGATTTATTATATTATATTATGTATCATGGTATATAAAGATCACTCTAAAGATTTGTTTTATATTTTTATAAAATTATAATGTTGAGAAATTTAATAAATGATTTATAGTTTATGGAAATAGGCATGGATTTGATTCTGTATATAATAGAGTAATCTATATATCAACTTAACACAAAATGAATGGATTTGAGAATATGGAGATGTAGAATATTACTAACTCTTATATTGTTGGTGGTCTGATGTATTCTTAGGTTTTCACATGTACAAATACAATATACATTATAGGGATGACGGGGGAATATTTAAATAAACCAAACCATCATCACATGAAAGTATCAAACTGAGTAATATGGTTCTAATAATGATAAAATGGATACATTACAACATATAGAAAAAATAATTAGTTAGATACCATTTGTTATTGTGATATTTATTTTATGGTTGGTAAAGATAATTGGATATCTAATTTTGGAAACATCTAATTACTTGTTGGATGATCTACATCATAGAATAGTTCTAAGGAAGCACTCACAGTCTCTTCTGCCATATATAAAAAATTTATAGAATGTTATGAAGCAACCATTCATGGGATATTGATGAGTAACTTTTTGACTCGACAATTGACTATAGTTCTCAAAACAGAATAAGTTTAGATATTTTATGATAGTAGATACATGATTCTATGTTATAAGAGAATGAATATTTTAAAAAATTATAATAATATTTTCATCATGTTCCTTGTTGTGAAAAATGGAGTTTATAGTTGAAAAGCCTCTATAAAGAACATGAGTATAAACTTAATGATTATAGATCTGAAAACTAACATACTACCACCCAATGTATTTCTTAATAATATATCCCATATGACTATTATATCACTCTAGTATATTAAATTTTAGTTGATTTCTATGTTGTTTTGGATATAAACATTAGGTTTTTAGTTATTTAAATTATAGATTGTGGAATGTTTTGTTTTTATTGAAATTTTTAATTTTGTTATTGTTATATCAGAACTTTTTAAATGATCTAATTTTTTAAGGAATGTATAGTTGAAAATAAGTGTTTTAGTGTCAAATATCATATAATTTCCATGAAAAACATATATATTTGATCCATTTCGTTCAATTATACTAAAATAATTGACCATTGAATAAGTCCAGTCATAATTACATGTGAAAAGTTCTTCCCTTTTCCCATTGATGGAATGTCATATGGATTGGATTTTTTGGGGATAACATTTGGAATGATGGTTTTTTTTGTGTACTCATATGGTTATTTTTATTCACAGTTATATGGTGTCACATATAGCTTAAGCGGGAAATTGTTATATACTAATTTAATGTTGGGACAATGTCTCAATTAATTTTAATTTAATATTGTAGTCTTTAATTCATCATAAGACCCATATGAAAAATAATATTAAATGGAAAAAAATTAATTTTTATCGAATTTTAATTCAATTAATGTGTGTACGATATTGGGATTATTTAAATATATAGGAAATAAGTGAATTATTATGTTCAAAATAACAATATTAATTTAGAAAAATTCTATGGTTATTTAATATATATAGTTATATTAGGTTTAATGAAATTAATGAAAATATGAAATTTTAGGAGTAAAAACCATTATTATTTTCTCCACTTATGATGTGAATGAAAACAATTAAACAAACTTTCCACTATTTTAACATATATTGGATTATGGAACCTAAATCTTATACATTGTATTATTCTTCTCAAAATCATATATAGAAGGGGAAATAATCTTGGAGAAAAATAAAAAACTATATATTGATTTAAACTATGTATGACCTATATTGATTAATTAATATTAGATTGATGATTTAAGAATAGTTTAAATTTTTTCTATTCATTATTGTTTGAACATGAACAATACTCACTTTTTTGATTTTTATCTATAATAAATTATCATTATCCAATATTAAATTCAATTATACTCTAATTAAATAATTATTATCATTTATAAATAACTCTATAATGGATTGTGTTACTATTAATTAAGCAAAATTAATTCAGAATAGAAGAAATTATTTCAATATAATGACATAAAAATACAAGGTAAATATATTTATTACAGGTTCATTTTAAATGGGGAAGAATCCAATCATAAAATAGATCTAAAAAAAGTATTTCTGCGATACTAATTAGCGATGAAATGTATTCCCATCATGAATGTTTTTGAAGGGATTAATTTTATAGCTATAGTGGATGTTATTTTTGATGAAATTAAGGAATCATCACAAATAAATATTACGGTAAAAAATTAGCGATTGAAATCTGATTCTGTCACAAAAGGGTGATACACAAACACATTATTTAAGAGAAAAATAGAGCTTTTTGTTGCATGAAGTGTCTTCCGGATCTACTTTTTTTTAATGGAGAAATAAATATTCCATTTTAAAGAATGGATATTTTAAAATAATATTAACAGTTGAATAGCCAATATTTTAGGAATAATCATTTTAACATAAGATTGTTTATGATGAAATATGTATTATATATTAAATTATATTTCAACATAAATTTTTTTATTGAATCATTCTACCACAGTTGAGTTTTTGGATTTTTGAGAAATTATTTATGGTAGACTATTTTTTAAAGTTGGTACCTCATCAGTCTCAAATATCCATCTCAAAATGCATTTTGAAAAAAAAGGAAACTATAAATACACCCCACTCACCTCAACCCTATTTCCACAAGATAAAACTATGTTTCCTCCCATTCTTGGATAAAATATACTTAATTTTCATTTTATTTTTTTATTATTCAAACATTTGTTTCTAAATTTATTATTACAAATAAACTAATTGATATTGAGACTACAGTTTGAATTTTTTTGGGTTTTGTATGTGCAATTTTGAATCAAAATAAAATTTAAAGGCATGCCTTTATACTGAGTTAATATTTAATAGTATTTTGCTCAATTTTTTAATCTACATTATTTTTTATGATATTTAATTGTTTTTGTTTATAAATATTTTATTTTATTATTTATAATTATCTTTTAAATTTTTTTGTTGTAAATTATTATAATTTTAGACATTATAATGTAATTTTTTGTGATTATAATAATTTATTGATATTTATTTTGGTGATAAATAATTAATCAAATGTAATAATGTAAAGAATATATTAATTACTAAAATATAACGAATAAATTATTATATTGTAACATCAAATTGTGAATAATGAGTAAATTATTTTTTTTATAAATTAATATAAATTATTATAAAATTAATACAAATTAATATAAACTTTAATAATTTAAAAAAAATATAAAAAATTAATATTAAATATTTTTTTCAATATTAATTAGTATAAATTATTATAAATTAGTATAAATTATTGTAAAGTTGACTAAATTAGTCTATATAAAAATAAATTCCTGTCAATTAATATAAATTATTATATGTTAGTCTAAATTAAATAAAATTTTTTAAATTGTTATAAAATATAATTAATAAATATATATTATTTTCATTTTTTGATAATGATAATTTTGTATAAAAAACAAATTTATTATAAATTATAAAATATATAATATGACATTAAATAAAGATAGAAAATAAATTTTCAGAAAACTTATTATAATTCTTAAAATATGGTAATCATGATTACAAAGAATCAAAACCCTATGGACTGAAGAGTTTGGTAGTCTTGGTAAACATAAACAAACATGATTCCTATATTAAAAATGAATACACTAATTACTATATATATTTTTTCTATCGTAGGATTACATTATTCCTAAATAGAATATCCATGAATTTCTTTCTTAATATACTTATTTAGATTCATGGGGAAAGGGAACAAAATTATGTTAATCTCAAATTCATTAGAAGGTTAAATTACCTTTGAAGCAATAACAAATCCATGAGTAGAAATAAATATAGAAAGGTACATAACTAAAAACAACTACCATTACAATAACTAGATATTGAATAATCTATATGGAAATGTAAATAACTGAAACATATTCCAATTAATCAATAATATTAAAATGAGAATAAACCATAGATAATGTCGAAGAGGAAATTTCATGGATAAATAATCATAATAATAACTGAATTCTGAATGAATGTTATTCTTAATTATACGATTTTAGGTTTAAGGCATAAGGAAACCAACAACATCAAGATGTTTCAAAATATGGTTTGAAATAATACATTGAAAACCATTTAATTTTTGAAACACATTTTTTTAATGAGAACCTATCCATTCATCAAGGGGTTATATAAATCCTGAGCCCCCCCCCCCCCATAACTGCTAGTCCAAGCTTTCCTCATATATCGAGTGATCGATATAATTAATTAATAATATGACTTATCAAATATATATACTGAGTAAAGAATAAAAATTCATCAAAACATACATATATAATCAATTAACAAATAATGTAAATACTGTATGTAAAAATTGTATATTGATTAAGAAATTAACATATCAATTATAAATAATATGGATATTAAGCGGGAATTTATTGCCTAATGATCATAGAAAACTGAATATTTCAAGGGGACTAAAAGTACTAAAGGTAGTGAATGTAAATACTATCCTTTTTCAAATTTATCATAAATCATCTATATCTAGAATAAGTATGGTATTGACACAAAATATACCACATGGTGTATGGTTGAGGTTGTTTTTATTGATGAATTGAAATACCATAAAAAGAAACAATAACATCATTTTTATTTTGGAAAATATATTGAAAATAAATTTTCTTTTATAACCACATTTTAAAAAAGTCATTATAAATTGACTTTTAAAATTTTAAAGGATTCTTATAGTAATGAATAAGGTAGAAAGAAAATTATTTTTTCATGGTTAAAGGTTAGAACAATTCCTTATTTGGAAAATGAAAATAATATTCCCTAAGAAACATTTTTGAAAGTTCAAGGGGTAAAAATTAATTTATTAAATCATTTGGTAATGGTAGAAATTAGTTTTGAAAAACATTTTATAAGACATGGTTTTTAGAAGAAAATAGGTTCTCCGACTAAAGAGAGAAATGAAGTCGAGTTTTCGAAAAAAAAATTCCTAAATAATTTACCCAAAAAATAGAAGAAACATATTTTTATTACATAAAAAAGTCATTCATAACCTGATGAGAAGATAGTTGAATGGTTTATTGAACAATAAACATATAAATTTCTTTAATTTAATTTCAGGAATAGATATTTTTATTATAATGTGATTGTGAAATAAACACTTAAAATGAAATTAACATTGAATTGAGAGTTAATTATTGAATAGATTATGTGTATCCACTATAAATAAACATAAAATAATTTTAAATACATCAATATATATTAAATGTAACTATAAAAAAATCATATATTATAAACAACAATGAGGAAGTAATATAACTCAATAAAAATATATTTAGTTATGAAATTTATCTACCACTTGGTAAATTTAAGATCAAATACCATTAAATGAAATAATTAAAATTAAAATTAAAATATTCATTAATAATAATGTATTAATGATATTACATGTCAAATTAGTTGTATTTACACCATATAAAAGAGACTTGTTTCATAAAATTACAATACCCCTGAATGAAATGCTAATATATATGAAATACCATAATACTATGGTAACATATGAATCAGAAGACCCAAAAGTAATAATTATAAAATGATAATTTTAAGCACCATAAATAACAAAAAAATAAATTAAATAATGTATCCAAATGGTAACATGTTACACCACACAAAAGTATTAGTTGGTAAATATGGAATTTATCTCACAGATGTAAAAATGAGATGAATATCCCTTACCTAATGTTTTCTTTTTGGGTGAACATTTGTTAAAAACAATATAAGGGTTTTAAACATGTTAATAAATTATAAAATAAGAATAATAATAATCATAATACAATATATTATCTTATTATTATATCTTACTACCCATTTGTTAACAATCCTTCATTATTTTCATAATTTCGAGTGTTAATTGTCTTGTATTTCAAGTATGTCTTGACATGTAATTTTTGTTACTACTTCATAGATAATGATTTCATAATATAGAGAAGTATAAATTTTTCTAAATATTTTAAATATTCAATATATATTTATTTATATTAATCCACAAATTTTGATCATAGTTAATGAATATCACCATTCATGGAGACGGTATGTCATATGTATCCATTAATGCTACTCACATTTCATTGTCATATTTAAAAGAAAAAAAGTAAATAATAAATATATATATTGAGATTATAAATAATTTATCATATTTATGTCATATATTTATCATATTTTTATTAATAACATCCTTAATACATTTCATGTATAGCGTAAAAGAATCACATCACTTTGAGGAGGTGATAGTCCAACAATCCACAAACAAAGCTATCATATTCCCATAATAATGAAACCATAAAGGTATGTGTTATATAAAAATTACATAATAATATAGATATTGTAAATAATAGAAATATCATATATAAAATATAAATATGCATCATTATCTCTAACCATGAAGAGTAGAAATGGATGATTGAAAGATATTTATTCATGTGGTGGTAGTCCACGATAGGCACGAACGATGATACCATATATCATTTTGATGCATGTTTATAAAAGTGTAGGTAGATATATTATCACAAAAAAATATAATTATATTGATGATACTGATTTTCTGATATAATAATTATATAAAAAGAAATTAATAGGTGGTGGAAAATGAAATAAAACTGATTGTTAAAGAACATTGCCTCTAATTCGGGTAACTACATTTGGTTTATACCAAAAGACATCCTTTGTTGAATTTATAACCAAATTGTGGCTTCTACGATTTGGTAAGGTATGTTTTTATATTACTTGGAAAAGTTATAGATGAGGCAAATGGATCTAGCGGTGTGAATAAGTGGGATGGGGAGTGACTTTTTATTGTGGACGAGGAGTGACATTCTTGTAATTTTTTGAAAGATGGAAATCAACCCACATTTTTATAGGTAATTTGAATACAATAATAATAAAAATTAAAAAAATTGGTGTATATGGTCTAAATATGTAAACCCAATGGGGGTTTTAAAAATTTTTTATGTCACTGTGGTCTTTAATATTGAGGTTTAATCCCTTATAAAGCTTAATTTTACCTTAACATGTGTAATCAATTTTAATTAATTTTGATAATATATTTTGTAATAAACTAATTTTACCTTATTATACCTTATAATTAATATTTATTTCAATTATGGAATCCATATTTCCATATTCCAATTATATAATTGGAATAAATTAATTTAATATTAATTCCTTAGATAGGATAAGAAAATGGAGTTTTAAAATAAAATGTTCATAAAGATGAAATGTTTTTATATAAAATTTCAATTAAAATTGGTAAAAATAACATAAATTATAATACGTTATGTATTATTGAATTAATAATACTTTAAAAAAATTAATATATAACTTAACTCTATAAAGTGTTTTCACGAAAATGGTGTTTTCAATTAGAATTCATGATTTTCAATATTCATCGATAATGAAACTCCTCAAAAAATTTCAAAAATTCACTATAAGATAATTTTTATTTTCATATAAAAAACATTAATATTATTGTTTCTTATTAAATTCAAATAAGCTTCAAAATTTATATTTCAAATAGGATCACCATTAAAAGATAAAAAAATTTCAATTTTAAAAAAATCTATTTTTTAAGCGTAAACTAGATTTATTATTATTAATGATTATGAAAAATATTGGATAAATATAAAAAATATATTTATTAATATAATATATATATATATTTCATTATGTTCATTCAATATTAGTAAATAATTTGATTTATTATGATAAAACATCTTTATGAGCATAAAAAGACTTCTTTTATATCCAATTGGTTTTTATATTCATTTCTAATTAATTGGAAACCTATAAATTCATTTAATATTTTTTTAGACCATATATTTTTATATGTAAGTCAATACTATTCATAATGTCCAATTAAATATCTTTATTAAATATTATAGTATTAGATAATAACTTTTTAATAATACATTGTTGTTTTGTAAAACTTGGTCTTGTGAGTAAGTCACGTCATCGATGAAAGTCATTATTGTGTGATACTTAAGATAATTTAGTATTATGTGAATCTAAATAGATAGATTATATTAAATTTATTTTGAATAAGAAATACATGACATATTCTAAAGAGGTTAGATTACTTTTCGTGTTTGGCGTTGCCTGTCTTACACTCTATCGAATAAAAATTTACTCTTTTTTAAAATTTTGTTGTGTTATAATAAATTAGAAAAATAATTAATATATTTTTATAAAATAGTATATATAAATAAAAATATTCATAAAATATTATATATTTTTATAAAATATTTATTATATTTATATAGATTATTATAAAATTTTATATATTATTGTAAGTTAGTGTAAATTATTATAAATCAATATAAATTATTATAAATAAGTATTATTTGTTAAAAAATATTGTAAATTTTTAAAAAAATTTCCAAACTACTAATAAATTCAATTATTTTACTTGATAAATAAAATATAATCTTTTATATACGAGTTAAAAAACTAAATAAAAAAATTATTATATAAATATATTTAAATTAGAATAAATTAATGAAAATTATTATAAAATTATACAAATTAAAATAAGTCTATGAATATATTATAATACACTATTATAAATTATTATAAATTATTATAATTTAGAATAAATTATTGTAAAGTATGAAATATTATAATAACTCGCTTTAAATAATTAAAAATCATTATATATTATTATTGATAAGTATAAATTATTATAATGATTATCAATTATTATAAAACAATTTAAATTTTTATAAATAAGTCTAAATTTGTATAATTTAGTAATAAATTAATACAAATATATACTCTGTCACATGTACAAGATTGTTAATCATTGTCTCTAATATTAGGAAACTATATTTTATAAAATATACTAAAAATGTAATTAGTTGGATATTTAATGAATGAAATTTGCATAATAATTTTTTTAAAATTTAAATTGTGACCAAATTATAGTAGTTTTTTCGAAAAAAAATGTATCCAATAAAGAAAAACCGGTTTTTATTATGAGATCATGATTGAATTAATCATCTGAAAAATTTCAAGGTATGGTATATATCTTATGTAAATTGAGGTTATTAAGGAATTTATATCATTTATATTATAACTCTAACCCCATGTTTGAACTAACCCAATTTTATGAGTTTTTGAAATATACTTAATAAGAATTATATACCAAATACCGAAAAAATGAAGTTTTTTTATTATTTCAGGATTTTAAATTAGATTTTGTGATTTTAAATAGCTATCTTGATAGATTTTATTTTTGTTAAATCATTATTACCTGAGGGAAGTATATTTCCTATAAATTTACAAGAAACCATGAATTTCATCCCTAATTTGGTTCTAAGTTATCGGGAGATCCATGTATGTTAAAAAGTTTCCATATTATATTATAGTAAATCTATTTTTTAGTTAATTTTACAACATGTTGACAATTGAGGTACCAAGTAGTATAATAAGGAAAGTGGATATTAGTTCTTCATAAAGAGTTATGTTATTATCTATCTACACATATACTAAGGTTTTTATTTATTCATCAAAAAATAGAATCATTTATGACATAGAATTGATTTAATAATTCTTTTTGTAAAAAATAAATCCTATGTGTGACTGTGATTCAATGATTCAATTTTCAATGTTTATTTATATTTTAATTTCAATCATCATAACTTTTATTTAAGTATTTCTACTTATGGTTTTTATCAATTTGGTTCTTATGACATTCAATATTCATTTTGAAATATTTTCATTACTCTATATAACTTATCGTATTCTATGTTGATAATGGAACCATATATTTATTTGGTGTTACTAATTAAACAAAATCCAGTGAATAATATTTATATTTATTTGAGTTTCATTATTGATTAAGAAATTTTATCTTGAATTTTTTGTGTAACTATATATGATTTAGTTTTAGAATATAATTTTACAATGAAATATACATTAATGTTGAATGTTATAGACATTCTAGAATATGGAATGTTAAACATATAGAGTAAATATGGTCAAAAAAATATTGGTACTATATTAGTGACAATTTTTTTATTCTAATCAAAGGAATAAAACCTTATTTTTTAAATTAATTTGTAATATTTCATGTTGTTAAACATCCTTTCTTAGTGAGAAGAAATAATTTTAAAAAATGTGTTATTAAAAGAGATGGATCAATAATAGTGATATCTGGTATTTAGGTAAAATCAACCAGATCTTCATTACATCTTATTACCATTGGAAAAACTATAAAACAACAAAAATAGGTGTCTTTGGGAGAGATAATAACAAAAAAAGTGAAGTATGTCATTGTGAGAATCTATATTTGTCTTAATTTTCTTCCATCACATGTTATATTTCCTGAATATTGATAATAAATTTTTTGATAAAATATTTTATTTCATGTTGTATACACGGCGTAAAAAAGATATATTATTTATGTGTGGTTGGAAATTAATCAAATTATTAGGCCTAAAAAACATGATGTAATTGAAAATTAAATATCAAAAAAATAATGAATCCCAAAATAACTTATGAAATTTATAAAGAATGTAGTTTATTATTTTGTCAATGGATTTTTTATTTTATGTTACAATATGGACATGCATCTTAATTTTCATTCTATATTATAAATGGTTATATTTCCTGATTAAAAATTCAGTTTTCGTGTCATAATAGAATTATTACTATCTATTTGAGTTGTTTCCCAACAGTACCCTTTGGTTTATTAAAACATTTAATATTATAATTTTTTTGGTGAAAAATGTATATGGACATTATATGTCCTGAAGGATTCACCAATACAATATGTATATGTAGAAATCGAAAAAGAACTTATGTAATGAAGAATCAATTGAAGGGTAAATGGGATAAGCATATTTACTGGGGGAATATTTGAAATTATGATCCAATTATTTTAAAAGTATATATGATTCAAAAAATAATTTAATGAGTTACAATGAGGTAAGTTTCGATAGTGAATCATACCATTGATTATTGGTGTTTAATAAATGATATCATTACATCGGTGGTTATCCTAAACAAAATAATTTAGGTGATGCACTATATAGAGGTCATGGATATGTTTGGCTCAATATTAAATAAATGCAATTATTTATGCAGTTAATGATAATGTTACCTATTTTTTAAACATATTTTTTAACTTAAATTTATATTAATTTATTAGTATATTAAAAGATTATTATATCTAACTAATTAAACTTTCTTTTTTTGATTAAAATTGAATAAATAATTGATTCTTTTGGTTTTAGAGGCTGGTAAGTTAAATTAATTATGTTTCATCATATGGAATTAATTTATATATATATATATATATATATATATATTTTGTTACTATGAATCATAACATGGAAATAAAATTCATATTAAATTATATGCACCATGTAACCTACCATCAAAATTGGTTAAACCATATAATGAATATCTAGAAAATTGATATTCATTTAATAAAAGTGTATATGGTTAAATAAGAAAAATTAATGAACAAAACTATTTGTTTAAAAGTACCCCATCACAATGATTGTGAGTTTGAATTTTATGGAATGCTGGATGAAATAATTCAATTATGTTATCTAGGATGGATTTATTTGATATTGATAAATGTCATTGGTATTATAATAATAGTGGTTTTCACAAACATCCATGACATGTAATATTTGACATAAAATATAATATTATTTTTGTAATAAATGAACTATTTATTATAGAAAATAATGATTATTATATAAATTATTATGCTACTTTGAGAGATTAAACTAACTGGTGTAGTTTAATAAAAATTATTTCTCATGAAAATAAATTTATATAATCTAATTTTGGTTCTGTTCAAATGTACGATATTCAAATTTTCCAAGAGACATTGAAATTTTTTTTTCTCATATATATATATATATAATTATAAATGTAACAACTGATCTAAATGAAGAATAACACATATTTCATATTTATTTATATTTTTAAATTAAAAATTATTTTTACTTTAAAGGGGTTTCTATGTTCGATAGCGTACCTGATACACAACAACAGGTTTCATTGGAATCTTACATTGCACACTAATAATATAATATTATTATTTTAAATGGTAGTTAACTCCTTGCCGTTGTATTAGTGGGAAGGAATGAAACTAACTACTATATGATTATACATGTTTGTTAAATTTATTTACATTATCCAATAAAAATTTAGAGGCTTCAAATGTGAATGAATCTTATTTTAAGCATAATTTACATTAAAATGCTGATTTATCGCCTTTTAAAGGAGAACCCTCATTAAATATAGTTTTGGTCACTTTAATAAATTATAATTGACCAAATAAAATCCTTTTTTATAATGAGGAAATAAAATTTTACTTTGGGATTTTTTTGGTATTTTTCTGATAAAGTTCATTTTTAAATGAATAATGAAAAATACATTATTTTAAATCAAAAGTGCCTTTTAATCTAATATATTTATATGGTTAGATTATCTTTTTTGTTGGTATTAAAGATAAATAAAGATTTATTTTTACCATTTAATCCAATGTCGGTCATTGGAATTAATTTCACCTTGAAATTGGACATAAACAAGTATCAATCTTTTGATAGTTATTGTTTCTTAAATACACACTATTTGTTTTAACAATGGGAATTAATTTTTAAATTAATTAATTCCACTTCTATTTTTTGAATTTGGAAAAATAGAAATCAATTTTGAATTCGGAATATCAAATAATTATTAGGTTGATTTTTTGGTATTTTTCTGAAAAACTTCAATTTTTGATGAATAGTTATACCACTTCGTGGTAGTTAAAAAAACTGCATTTTTCATTTAAATGAAATTTTACCACTTCTATGGATTGAATTACAAAAATCCGACATATATGGTTGTTATCAAGAAGTAAAATGTTGTTCATTAAGCTAAAAATAATTTTTGGTGAATAGTAACTTTTGACTTTTATTTACCGTGGTTAAAGTTAAATAAAGTAATTCAAGGTAAAAAGAATATTATAATAATTCCAAAATACCTTAACACTTGTCCTAACCTTATTGGATGAGTAATGGAAGACCATGGTAATCCTTGGGTCTATTTTGGGACCCCATGGAGCCACATACAAAAGATAATGACACTTTAGATTAATTTATTTAATGTAAAGTCAAGATTCACATTAACAAAACAAATTCGTAATTAATTTTTATATGTTGTTATATAAGTCTTATTTTTGTCTATAAATACTCATTATAAATATAAAAATATTTCCAACATGATTGTATTTTTTTTATAATTTTTAGAGCTCAAATAAATTATAGTATTTATGACACAATAATAATGCAATATTTAACTCATTAATAAATGATTTAAATAAATAAGATTATAAAGATTAAAATATTATCCAAATCATGTCAAATTATGATTGGATGATTTTATTTCGAATATGAGTCATCTTATCTTCGACCTTAATGATTTTTTTTCCTTTTGAAACCAATGATATGTTTATAATAAAATAATGTTTTCACACTTTCCAAAAGAGCCCCTCATCTCCCTTATAAAAGGAGAACATCTCTTTCCAATTACTCACAACTCTCAAGCCATTTGGCTCGTCCAAAATCTCGTCAATTAAGCTCCCAACATCCCTCTAATCCTTATATAAGACCTACCTTAGGCAAAAATCACTTCAAAAGTCCTTTTGGTTCAAAACAAAAGAAGTTACCTAAATTAAAGGTAACTATTTCTCTTAAATTTTTTTCTTTTATTTTACTTATCCAACCCATAAACTCTTTTTATTACATTATTTTGTAACAAAACCAGATCCTACATATACTAGGATGTTTTTATGATAATTATTCAAACTACAATTCCACACACATCCATCGAATGGGTTATGAACATAATGTTTCTCTGGATGGAAAACTAACGCCTAATGAAACGATGATTGTTCAATTACCTCATACCGCCTATCATGGTGGACATTATGATGGAACTATATTTATATATGATATATATTATGTTTATGATTTCATTATGTGCCTGTACTTCCCATTTAAAGCATGCCTTTATGGTTTCCATAGTGGGTAAATACGATAATCTCATTTGAGGAAGTGCGGACTACCGCACCCTCAAAGAGATTTGATTCATTAATACCTTATGTGGGATGTCTAAAGGATGGAGTTATGATATTATATATCATATTATACTGAAATTATAATATTCCTATGTATCATTATGTTTTATTTCCATTAAAATAAGAAATTGAAATGAAAGTAGCGTTCATACGTACGTACGGCTTACCGTCTCCATGAATGGTGCATTTCATTTCTTACCTCTAAATATTATGTACTATTATAAAAAGATGTATATTCTTGATATATATGATATATATGATATTCAAATCAGGAATATAATTTTGTATCTAATGAATCTTTGACCACATGGACAACTTGTAAATTTAAGGTGTTCATTTTTTTACTCAAGTACCAAATAACGAAAAAATTAACGTTTTTAACTTAAATGATTGAATAATGTTTATAGCATGGTAATAAGGGATTTAAAAGGAATAATAAACATGAAAAACGTTCTTAAGAAAGTAGAAATTAAATTTAGTTTATTATTCAGGATATTAAATAACGATCGAGTCATGTTGGACACGAGGTAAGGGACTTCGTCTCCATCTCCTTTCATTGAGGCATTTTTAGTTTTATACAGGACTTAATTTTATATGGTGTAGAACCCCCTTTTACTTTTCATTTAATTAAAAGGGAATATTTTTATATGAATCATTTTTCTAAATGAATAAAAGGAATGTTTTTTAATGTAAGCAGTGATGACGACCTTTCCACCGCCGTGAGTATTATTTGATCTTTGGCTTCCGTAACAAGGCAGGATGTTTTTAAAAGGAAAAAAGAAATTCCATATACTCTTTTTATGTATTTTGGAATTGAAAATGATTTTTAAAATGGATTTATTATATCAATATCTTGAAATGATATTGCAATGTGGAAATTTTATCTTTCTATTATACTTATGTTATGTGTTATGATCATGTTATCATTCTTGGTAATTATTTACGTATACGGGTGGTTACATGATAAACCTAGGGGTGAGCCCGAGATAGCTCTTTGATGGATTGGGTAATGTGACAGAGGTAATCTTGAATGTTTCTCCTAAGAGATTTAGGGAATATACTGTGATGGGTATTCCAAAGTAACTCCCAATGTAGTTGTGATAGCTATAATGTAAGTATGATATGGATGCCACAAGTTACCTATATGTTTAATGATTTTTACGTGTCTTTCATAAATCATATGATTTCATGAGGTAAGTAAATGATTTCATGTTTTTTATGTATTTATGAACAAATGTTTTCATTATGTGATTTATAACCCTTACTGAGCTTTTTATTCTCATCCCATGTTTTGAAATGTTTTCACAGGACTTAAAGATGAATAGGGTCATTGATGGGATCAAGGAAAAGTCATGCTGTCTAAAACATGGAACTAGACATGACTCTTTTTTTCAGGAGTTTTAATTAATGAAAGAAATGGGAACTATGTAGATATGTCTACTCTGTAATATTTTGAGATGTAATAGTTGTGTCCTATTTTTCTAAAACTCTAAACCTAAAAAGATCCTCAATGTGAATTATTCATTTAATTCAATATTATGTAATGTTTAAGGCCCAATCCTTATAATAAAACAACAAAGTCATGATCCATTTATGAAGACAATTATGACGATGTAACCATGTAGTTTAAAATGTATGGGATGTGGAAATTAAATTTTTCAAGGATGTGGATGAAGAAAAAAGGAAATTTGAATAATTAGAAACACATGGATATAAAAATAAAGATGAAGAATGATGTATTTCACAATAGTGATATTCATAATCAATATATCAAATTTAGTGTTAATAAATATTTATGCATTTTCATAGATTTGTTATTTTTATTAATAATTATTTGAAGATAACATTATTTCTTTGTTTTAAACTACTATAAAATATATATTATATATATTTGATTCCACCACTATTGCGGTGTTTCCTTGTGATCCACTAGATGATCCTTCTTCAGACTCATTGGATACTACCACTTCACCAAAAAATAGAAATGGTATCAACGTAACCATATTTATGATTCTATATCCATTTCTGAAGTAATATCCCTATCTTGATTTTCATTCATTGTTGTATAAGTATTTCAATTTTTTATTATAATTGAATTTTCATTAATTTTTTATGTATGATTATTTGATTATTTGTCCATTTTTTTCATAGTATTTGAATATAGTTATTTATTAGGTCAGTGAGATTCAATGGAATTGTTATTCAGTCCATGGGTGTCATTGGATTTTGTTCCCATCAATGTTTCAAATCAAATGTTCAATCACTGGATTTTATATAAATAAAAAATATATTTTTTGACTTATGAACTAGTTGATATATATTTTTTATAGGGTTTATTGTATTTATTTGATTATTGCATGAAATGAATCATCCAATGGGAATGATAGATTTTTATTCATTAGCCTTTTCATTAGTATTTATAGGATCATAAAAAGTGATACATAGAGAAATATTCTATTAAGGTGTTTTATTAGTCATTCTTATATCATCGACAAGAATACTTCTTAGCCTAGTCTTCAGATGGACCATGCTCCTACAAGAATGGATTCAGCTTTCATAGGATTTTTCCACCATGTAGAAAAACAGAGTAAGAATTTTTTAAGTCATAGTGAAAGGAATCGTACGTTCAGTATTTAGAAATGACTTATTCTTTGTAATTATTTTTATTTTATATTTACATTTTTGTGAAATATTTATATATCCCTTTTTGAGTCATGTTTTTTTTGGATTTTTATGTTTTTAAGAGGATTTATGGTGATACCACTACAAGAGATATTACTTTTTATGAATGATGTCATTTTATGTTAATATTTTATTACTTTTAAAGTTAAAATAATTTATTTTGTTACAAAATTATAATTTCAATTATAGGGTATATATGATGATGTTAATTCTTACCCATTGAAGGGTCATGCTGATATTTAGGGTGACACCTTCCTGGAGTTAGGGTTGGACATAGGATATTTATTATGGGAAAACATGTATGGTATCAAGAATGGATGGGTGATCAACATTGTTTTATGGTCATTATTTTTATCTATAATGGTGGTACATTGATGAAATTGATAAAAAGGGAACTCTCATAGATTCGTTTTTTCTACTAAATATGAAGAGAGGTTATAATCTCCAGATGGTATCATATAGGGCATGAAGAGACAGAACTAAAAGGGAAATATTGTCAAAGGAGTATAAATGTTAGTAGATTGACAAGATGATGGAGTACATATATAAACTTAATAATTTATTAGAGATGTAGTTCCCTTTTCCTAAAATTAATCTAATTCCCCTCCAACAAAGAGAATTTTTAATAACTTTTATGTTAAAAATTTTATGTATTAAATGGTTATTATAGTTTTATTTTCTTATATATATTCTTAATTAATTTATTTATTGTTTTTTTATTATTTTGAAATATGAATATTTATCTATAACTAATATAAATTTAATGGAATTAAATTTCCCTCACAAAAGAGTTTTATTTTCTATTTTTTTATAGATAAATATTTTCATCCAAAATTATGACTTAATTATTTTACAATGAAATAATATTCTTTCCAAAAAAGTATTGGGGAAGAATATTTATGAAAATAAAAATTCCTTATAAATATTCGAGCACAATTGAATCTTATTGAGAATAAATTTCCCACAATGGCATTATTGTGACTGAATCCCATAAAAAATAGTCATCTTTCATTGGATTTAATTTCCAATAATAAAAAATAAATGCTAAAAATTTTTATAATATAAAGATCTAAATATGAAATAACAAAAAAGGGAAACAATATTAAATATTTTACTTTTTTAATAAATAATAATAAACGATTTTTTAAGAAAAATTTTTAATTTTACAGTCTAAAAAAATAAAAAATAATTAAATATTAAAAAATTTAATAAAATACAGTAAAAATATAATAGTCATTGTAACATCCCAGGTAAATAAAGAATAAATAATTTTCATATTTATTAAAATTTACAAATTAAAAATTAATTTTACTTTAAAGGGGTTTCTATGATCGATAGAGTACCTGATACGCAACAAATAGTTTCTTTGTAATCTTACGTTGCACACTAGTAATAAAATAATATTATTTTAAATGGTAGTTAACACATAGTCGTTATATTGGCGGGAATGGATAGAAATAACTAAAATATGACTATATATGTTTTGTAAATTTTTTTACATTTATCCAATAAAACATAAAGGCTTAAAATACGGAAAGAATTCAATTTTAGGCATATATACCAAAGTTTTCACTGAAGGTTCACTTATTGCCTTTTGATGGAGAACCGTCATTAAATATAGTTTTGGTAAATCTTATAAATTATATTAGACCAAATAAAACTCTTATTTATAATCAGGAGATCAAAATTTACTTTGTGTAAATTTTTGGTATTTTTCCGATAAAGTTCATTTTTTAATGAAAAGTGAAAAATGTTATATTTTAATTCAAAACCTCTTTTTAATATAATTTATTTATATGATTATATTATCTATTTAATTGGTTATATAGTTGAATTAGAATATGTTTTTACCATTTAATCCAATAGTGGTCGTTGGAATTAATTTCAATTTGAAATTGGACATAAACTAGTGTCAATCTTTTGATACTTATGGTTTCATAAAAACATGTTATTTGTTATGACATCGGGATTTAATTATTAAATTATTTAATGTAACTTATATGTTTTTAATTTTATAAAATTTACATCATTTTTGAACTCGGAATGTCAAATATACCTTAGGGTGATGTTTTGGTATTTTTCTAAAAAAAACTTCAATTTTTGATGAATAGTGAAACCACTAAGTGGTACTTCAAAAACTGATTTTTCGTTTAAATGAAAATTTACCACTTATGTGTTATTAATTTCAAAAATCCTACATGCATTTTTTTCATTAAGAAGTAAAATTTGGTTCAATGGGATTAAAATAATTTTTTGGTGAATAGTAACTTTTATGTTTTTAATCGCGATTAGAGGTAATTAGTGTAATTTAAGGTAAGAATAATGTTGTAATAATATGAAATGAACTTGACACATGTCCTACCCATATTTTATTTGTCATGGCCGACCAATGAAATCCATGAGTAAACTTGTGTACCCCATGGAGCCACTTTGGTAGGAAAATGACATTAATATCTTTTTATTTAAAGTTAAAATAAAAACATCACAAACATGAGTTATTTTACTAAAACAATTTTTAAATGGGGTAATAAAAGTAATATTTTTTACTATTAATATTCTTTAGAAAGATAAAATGATTTCCTAAATCATGTTATTTGTTATATAATTTTTAAACATTAAATAAATTAAATTATTTATGACACCATGATGATGCAGTGATTACCTCATTATTTAACGATTTAAATAAAATGAAAAGATAATGTAAAATATAAGACCTACACATGTCAAAAAACTATTGGATGGGTGTATTTAGAACTCTTATCACCTTATCCTAAAAATATAAAATTGTGGGACCCTTTTTGTCCGAAAATCATTTTATAATAAAGTATCTTTTCTTAACATTCCAAGAGTGCCCCTCCTCTCCTCTTATAAAAGGCCCCCAACTCTACCACCTTACCCACACCTCTCATGCATTTGGTTTAGAAAGGATCTGCTCTTTTTGTCTCTCCACATCCCTCTCTTACTCCTAGAAGCCTCACTTTGGGCATAATTCTTTCCAATGAAGCCTTTGAGCTCAAATCAAAAATACTTAGCCGTTTTAAATGTAGTGTTTTCTCTTGTGTTCTTTTGTTTTATTTTTCTTCTCCAACCCTCTAAAATATTTTTATTCATTTATTTTGTAACAACACCAGTATATTAAATATACTAGGATGTTTTTATAAGATGTATTCGAGCTACACCTACACACACCTCCGTCTAATGGTTAAAGAACATACTATTTCTGTTGTTGGTGAATTTCTGCCTCAGGAAACGATGATTGTTCAATCTTCTTTTAACACCTTTAATGGTGGCCATTAAGTTGTAAATATATTTATATACGATATATAATATGATTATGATTTCCTTAAGCTTCTTTATTTTTTATTTATGGAATACCATTATGGCTTCCATTATGGGTATACGCGATATCTTCATTTTAGGAAGTGGAGACTGCCGCCCCCTCAAAGTGATTTGATTCATTAATGCCATATGTGGGACGTATAAATGATGGATTTAAAGTTATTATATATGATTTTATAATTTATTTATAATATACCTTGATATCATTATTATTTCTTTCCATTTAATTATGAGATTAAAATGAAAGGAGCGTTCATGCGTACGTACGGCTTACCGCCTCCATGAACAGTGCATTTCATTTCTTATCCCCAAATGTAATGTAATATTATAAGTACATATATATAATAGATATATATGATTTATGTTACATATAAATGATGAATATAAATCTGGAATTAAAATATATGTATCTCTCATTTAGTTTTAATTCCATTAATATGACATAGAAATGAAAGTAGCGGTCATGCGTACGTACATCTTACCGTCTCCATGAATGGTGAATTACATTTATTACCTCTAAATGTTATGTAATATTATAAATAAATGTATATTCTGGATATATATGATATATATGATATCCAAATAATTAATATCATTATGGATATAATGAACCTTTGACCATATAAATAACATGTAATTGTAAGAAGTCCATTTTGACTTAAGTACCAAATATCGACAAAATGAACTTTATTAAATTAAATGATTACATAAAGTTTATAACATGGAAATAAGTTATTTAAAAGGAATAATAAACTTGAAAAATGTTCTTAAGAAAGTAAAAATGAACTTTAGTTTATTATTCGGGAGATTAAAGAGCAATCGAGTCACGTCAGACACGAGGTAAGGGACTTCATCTCAATCTCTTTCATTGAGGCATATTTTGTTTTATAAACAAATTTATTTTATACAGTGTATAAACCCCTTTGACATTTAATTTTATTCAAATGGAATCTTTTTATATGAAGCATTTTACTAAACGACAAAAAGGAATGTAGCTTTTAACGTACGCGGTGACAACGACCTTTTTCCGCCATCGCGAGTATTATTTGGTCTTTGGATTCCTCAACAAGACGTGATGTTTTTTAAAATGAATTAAATACCATATACTATTTTATGTATTTTGGTATTGAAAATGGTTTTTATAATTAATTTTTTATGTCAATATATTTATGTGTTATATTTTGATCAATGTGTTTAAATGTTTTCTTCCAATTATATTTGTTGTATGTCTTATAATTTTTTAATGGAACTTGGACATTTGATAGGTGGTTACATGATAAACCATATGAAGAGTGGTGCCGTGAATACCCGGACGGGTGGTTACGTTATAACATCCAATTCATTGGGTATGGAAGTCGGCCATATGGCTATTCCATTAAGAGATATGTGTGGAAGTTGATCGTATGGTTATTCCATTTATGTATATTTATGTCCCAAGTTACCTTTTTATGTTATGTGTTCTTTATATGGGTTTTATGGTAATATTTTGGTTACAAAAGGGTAAGTAATGATCTTTTATTCAGTGAAGATTTTTTACTACTTCATAAAGGTGAAAAGTAATACATTGATTAAGTATACATGGTTTACATTTTATTTTGATAAACTAACAGTTTTCATTCTTTTTGTATCCCTTACTGAGATTTTTATGCTCACCCCATTTTTTTTGAATTTTTTTTCACAGGACTTAATGTGGAGTAGGGTCAAGGATGGGATCATTGGAAAGTCATGCTATATAAAACATGGAATGAGACATGTTTCTTTTTAAGAGTTTTTATTCTGTGGAAACTTAGTAGAAGTGTCTCCTTTGTAATCTTTTGAGATGTAATAGTTATGTCCTAATTATCTAAAACTCTAAACCTGAAAAGATCCTCAATGTGAATTATTTATTTAATTCAATATTAAGTAAGGTTTAAGGGCGGGACCTTATAGTTGGTATCAGAGGTCGGTTTAGACAACTTTATGAGTTAGAAAATTGTTAAATTATAAATTAATTTATGGTATGTTTCAAATGATATAGCATTTAAAGATTACCATGTTTCTTCATTATGATATTTCTGTGTTAAGAATGGGTTTTCATAGAGGAAAATAAACATATTTTCTGGGAAGGCTTACCGAGGGAAATGGCCTTTCAAATCAGTATCCTGAGATGGTCAGAATCAGAACTAAATAGTTTGTTGCAGTGATGGATCTGTTGACTCAGGTTACTACTGAAGGAGTTGAATAGGAGATTGGTGAACGCTCCAGTTTTTGCACTTCATTCCAGGAATGGTGAGTTTGTTATATACAGTGACGCTTTGTTTAAGGGACTTACCTGTGTCCTTATGAAGAATGATCAGGTAATTGCATATGCTTCACGTCAGTGGAAAACTCATGAGGTAAATTACCCTACACATGACTTGGAATTAGCTGCTATTGTTTTTGCTCTAAAAATTGGGAGGCATCATTTGTATGGAGAAAAGTGTGAAATTTATACTGATCAAAAAAGTTTAAAGTATATATTCACTCAGAAATAATTGAACATGAGATAGAGGAGATGGATGTAATTAATCAAGGATTATGATTGTATAATTTTTTACCATCCGGGAAATGAAAATAAAGTAGATGATGCTTTTAGTCGAAAAAGTTATGCTTCATTAACCATTCTACGTTTGGAATGAGATCCTTTGGTTTTCTATTCTATGACCTTTGGCATAGAATTTGTTGGTGTAGGAAGTTCTTCTATTTTTTTTTCAGTTATTAGTGAGATCTTCTCTATCAGACATAATTAAGAATGTGCAGATGAAAGACAGTGGGTTGCAGAAAAAGGTAGAGCTAGTTCAGAAGTGTAAGATTCCTGAATTTAATATTAATAATGATTGTGTTTTGCGGTTTGGGAAGATATTATGTGTTCCTGATGATTAAAAGTTGAAGACTGAGTTGTTATGTGAGGCTCATAGTTCCCCGTTTTCAGTTCATCCTGATAGTGCTAAGATGTAGAGAGATCTGCGGGAGTATTACTGGTGGGATGGAATGAAAAGAGATATTGCTGATTTTACAGTAAAGTGTTTGACTTCTCAGTAGTTTAAAGCAGAGTGGCAGTTACCGAAAGGGATGCTTCAACATTTATCGGTTCCATAATGGAGATGGGAAAATGTATCCATGGACTTTGTTTTGGGATTACTGAGGACATATGGAAGTAATAATGCAATCTGGGTTATTATTGATCGCTTGACTAAATCTGCTCATTTCCTTCCTATTTGAGATAATTTCTCTCTAGATCAACTTTCTCGATTGTATCTTAATGATATAGTCAGGTTTCATGGAGTTACCCTATCCATTATATCTGATCGTGATCCCAGGTTTACTTTTAACTTTTGGAAAGGCCTTCAGAAGTCAATGGGTGCTGAATTAAATTTTAGTACAACTTTTAATCTTCAATCAGATGGGTAGTCAGAACGAACAATTCAGACTTTAGAGGATATGATACATTCTTATTCGATGGATTATCAGGGAATTTGGGACCAACATCATTCTTTGGTTGAATTTTCATATAATAACAGTTTTCATTCCAGTATACAGATGGAACCGTTTGAGGCATTATATGGGAAGCAGTGTCGAACTAAAGCTTTTTGGGATGAAGTGGTTGAAAGGAAGATGATGGGACCAGAACTGGTAGAAGAGATGGCAGAAAAAGTTCAGTTGATTCAGAAACACATGAGAACAGCTCAGAGCAGGCAGAAGAGTTATGCAGATAACCAAATGACTGATCTATCTTTTGAGGTAGGTGATCATGTTTTTCTCAAGGTTTCTCCATGGAAAAGTGTGATGTGATTTGGTAAGAACGAAATGTTGAGTCCAAGGCTCATTGGACCATATGAAATTCTGGAGAGAGTTGGATCAGTTGCATACAGAGTGGCATTACCTCCAAGTTTATCTCTTGTACACAATGTTTTTCATGATTCAATGTTGAGAAAGTATATGCCAGATCCATCTCATGTTTTGAGCCCGGAGATAGTTCAGTTGGAATAAAATCTCTCTTATGAAGAACAACCAGTTCAGATTCTTGACCGAAGAGAGAAAGTGTTGCGAAATAAGATAATTCACCAGGTAATGGTTTTGTGAAAAAACCTTATGGTTGAAGAGGCAACGTGGGAATCTAAAAATTCTATGAGGGATAAATACCCCCACTTATTTTGATAAGTGAATAAAATTGCGAGGACACAATTACAAAAAGGGGGGAAGGATGTAACATCCTAGGTAAATAAAGAATAATGAATTTTCATATTTATTAACATATATGAATTTAAAATTAATTTTACTTTAAATGGGTTTCTATGTTCGATAGCGTACCCGATACGCAACAAAGAGTTTCTTTGAAATATTACGTTGCACACTAGTAATAAAATAATATTATTTTAAATGGTAGTTAACACACAACAGTTGTAATGGCGAGAATGGATAGAAATAACTAAAATATGATTATATATGTTTTTTAAATGTTTTTACTTTTATCCAATAAAAGATAAAGGCTTAGAATACAGAAAGAATTCAATTTTAGGCATATATACCCTAATTTTCACTAAAGGTTCACTTATTGCCTTTTAATGGCGAACCATCATTAAATATAGTTTTGGTCACTCTTATACAATCTATTGTGCCAAATAAAACTCTTTTTTAGAATCGGGACATCAAAATTTATTTTGTGTAATTTTTTGGTATTTTTCCGATAATGTTAATTTTTTAATGAATAGTGAAAAATTTGTATTTTAATTCAAAA
Organism: Viscum album; assembly: GCA_963277665.1. Taxonomy (NCBI): domain Eukaryota; kingdom Viridiplantae; phylum Streptophyta; class Magnoliopsida; order Santalales; family Viscaceae; genus Viscum; species Viscum album. Next base: position 330,956,239 of record OY728161.1, read on the forward strand.
CTTCCTTTTAATATAATTTATTTATATGATTAAATTATGTTTTGAATTGGTTTTAGAGTTCAATTAAAATATATTTTTACCATTTAATCCAATAGTGGTCGTTGAAATTAATTTCACTTTGAATTTGGACTTAAACTAGTGTCAATCTTTTTATACTTATGGTTTCATAAAAACATGCTATTTGTTCTGACAATGGGAATTAATTATTAAATTAATTAATGTAACTTATATGTTTTGAATTTTGTAAAATATACATCATTTTTGAATTCAGAATATCACATATAGTTAGGGTGATGTTTTGGTATTTTTCTGAAAAACTTCAATTTTTTCATGAATAGTGAAACCACTAAGTTGTACTTAAAAAAATGATTTTTTGGTTTAAATGAAATTTTACCACCTCTGTGTTTTGAATTTCAAAAATCAGACATACATGGTTTTCATTAAGAAGTAAAATGTGGTTTAATGGGATTAAATTTTTTATGGTGAATAGTAACTTTTAAGTTTTTAATTTCGATTAGAGGTAATTAGTGTAATTTAATGTAAGAATAATGTTTTAATAATTTTAAATGAACTTTAAACATATCATACCCTTATTCGATGTGTCATGGCCGACCAAGAAAATCCATGGGTCAACTTGGGGACCCCATGGAGCAACTTTGGTAGGAAAATGACATTAATATCTTTTTATTTAAAGTTAAAATAAAAATGTCACAAACATGAGTTGTTTTATGGAAAAAAATTTTAAATTGGGTTATACAAGTAATATTTTTGACTATAAATATTCATTAGAAATATAAAACGATTTTCTACATCATGATATTTTTTTATTACTTTTAGATATTATATAAATTAAATTATTTATGACACCATGATGATGCAACAATTACCTCATTATTTAACAATTTAAATAAAATGAAAAGATAATGTAAAATATAAGACTTAAACATGTAAAAAAGCTATTTTATGGGTGTATTTAGAACTCTTATCACATTATCCTCTAAATATATAAATGTGGGACCCTTTGTATCCGAAAATAATTCTATAATAAAGTATCTTTTCTTAACTTTCCAAGAGTGCCCCTCCTCTTCTCTTATAAAAGGCCCCCACCTATACCACCTTACCCACACCTCTCAGGACTTTGGATCGGCAAATCTCTATTCTTTTTGTCTCTACACATCCCTCTCTTACTTCTAGAAGCCTCACTTTGGGCAGAAGTCTTCCCAAGGAAGCCTTTGAGCTCAAATCAAAAAGAGTTACCCGTTTTAAAGGTAGTGTTTTCTCTTGTGTTCTTTTGTTTTATTTTGCTTCTCCAACCCTATAAAATCTTTTTATTCCTTTATTTTGTAACAAAAACAGTATCGTCAATATACTAGGATGTTGTTATAAGAAATATTCGAGCTACACCAACACAACTCCGTCTAATGGTTAAAGAACATAATGTTTCTGTGGTTGGCAAATTTCGGCCTCATGAAATGATGATTGTTCAATATTATTTTAACACCTTTAATGGTGGCCATTAAGATGTCAACCTATTTATATATGATATATAATATGTTTATGTTTTCTTTATGCTTCTGTATTTTTCATTTATGTCATACCTTTATGGCTTCCATTATGGGTATACGTGATATCTTCATTTTAGGAAGTGCGGACTACCGCCCCCTCAATGTGATTTGATTCGTTAATGCCATATGTGGGACATATAAAGGATGGATTTAAAGTTATTATATATGATGTTATAAAGGAATTATAATATACCTTTATATCATTATTATTTATTTCCATTAAAGTATGAGATTGAAATGAAAGTTGCGTTCATGCGTACGTACGCCTTCTTCTCTCCATGAACGGTGCATTTCATTTCTTATCCCCAAATTTAATGTACTATTATAGGTACATATATATAATGGATATATATGATGTATGTTACATCTAAATGATGAATAAAATTCTAGAATTAAAATATACATATATCTCATTTAGTTTTAATTCCATTAATATGACATAGAAATGAAAGTAGCGTTCATGCGTACGTACGACTTACCGTATCCATGAACGGTGCATTTCGTTTCAAACCTCTAAATGTTATGTGCTATTATAAATAAATGTATATTATGGATATATAATATATATATGATATCCAAATCATGAATATCATTCTACATATAATGAACCTTTGACCACATAAACAACATGTAATTGTAAGAAGTCCATTTTTGACTTAAGTACCAAATATCGACAAAATGAAATTTATTAAATTAAATGGTTAAATAACGTTTATAACATGGAAATAATTTATATAAAAGGAATAATATAATTGAAAAAGGTTCTTAAGCAAGTAGAAATTAACTTTCGTTTATTATTCAGGAAATCAAATAGCAATCGAGTCACGTCGGACACGAGGTAAGGGACTCATCTCAATCTCTTTTCATTGAGGCATATTTTGTTACATACACAACTTTATTATATACGGTGTATAAACCCCTTTGAATTTTAATTTTATTCAAAAGGAATCTTTTTATATGAAGCGTTTTACTAAATGACAAAAAGGAATGTTTCTTTTAACGTACGCGGTGACAACGAGCTTTTTCCGCCGCCGCGAGTATTATTTGGTCTTTGGCTTCCTCAACAAGCCGTGATGTTTTTTAAAATGAAATAAATACCATATACTCATTTATGTATTTTGGTATTGAAAATGGTTTTTATAATGGATTTGTTATTTAAATATATTTAACTGTTATATTTTGATCAAAGTGTGGAAATGTTTTCATTCCATTATATTTGTTTATGTATTATGATTTTATAATGGTACATGGACATTTGATGGGTGGGAACGTGATAAACCATATGACGGGTGGTGCTGTGAATACTAGGATGGGTGGTTACATTATAACCTCTAGTGCATTGGGTATGGAAGTTGGCCGTATGGCTATTCCATTAAGTGATATGTGTGGAAGTCGACCGTATGGTTATTCCATTTAAATATACTTATGTCCCAAGTTACCTTTTTTATGTTATGTGTTCATTATATGGGTTTTATGGTAATATTTTGGTTACAAAAGGGTGAGTAATTATCTTTTATTCATTGAAGAGGTTTTACTACTTCATAAATGTGAAAAGTATTACTTTGAAAAAGTATACATGGTTTACTTATTGTTTTGATAAACTAACAGTTTTCATTCTTTGTGTATCCCTTACTGAGCTTTTTATGCTCACCCCAAGTGTTTTGAAATGTTTTTAAAAGGAATTAATGTGTAATAGGGCCAAGTATGGGATCAAGGGAAAGTCATGCTATATAAAACATGGAACTAGACATGTTTTTTAAGAGTTTTTATTCTTTGGAAACTTATTAGAAGTGTCTACTTTTTAATCTTTTGAGATGTAATAGTTATGTCGTAATTATCTAAAACTCTAAACTTGAAAACATCCTCAATGTGAATTATTCTTTTAATTCAATATTAATTAAGGATTAAGGCTGGGGCCTTATAGTCATACACCTCTAAAAATTTAAAATTTATTTCATAGAAAAAGAAATATTCATTTGACCCACTTATATTTTTACTTTAAAAATTATAATTTAACTAAAAAATATATTGTAATGCCTCATACCAGGTTCCATTATACTGGTGCCCCAATCAGGGGTGTTACAAAGTGGAATTTGATGGGATATCCTTATTTTTATTTACATTTTTTTGTGAAGGTAGACAAAATACGACGTAGTGTCAGAAACTGGCAATGACCACATGGATGGGAGTATGTAACCCATGTATGGGGGAAAACATGATTCTCTAGGGCGGGATTGTTGTTCATGATATTAATTATCACTTTCTAATGTGATTTCACCATTGGGTGACACACTTGATGTGTGGTGTTATTGTTTTATGATATTTAATCATGGGATGAAATGACACAAGGTCGGGTATACATGCATCATTTTTGGGACATAGAGATATGTGACATGTATCATTTTAAGAAAACATGGGAAATCATGTAGTTTTGATATATGTGAATATTAAATGAATTTAAAATCCTCTATAGTTTTAGATAAAATGTATATAAAATAAATGTTTTAATTTTATAAATAATTTAAATTTGTTTCAAAATTTGTTAAACTAGTGCATAAATGAGAAGGATTTATTTTTAAGAAGGAAAAATGTTTTAAAATTATTTTTACTGAAATGAATGTGTTTATGTATGTTTGGGTTTAATCCATGTTGACAGCAGTCAAATATAGGGGTGGTTAAGGATAGTGATAGAGAGAATATTATGTATGATGGGATAATGTAAGTCTAATGAGTTTTTTTATGGCTAGTAGTGAGCCATATTTTGTTTAAACTATGGAAACCTGTTATCATGTATTTTGAGTTCTGTGTTTTTCATTATAGATATATTCCACCATGAATTATTCGACTAGTTGGTTTAAAATAGTGTATCATTAATAATTCTCATCTAGTAGTGATGTAAGAAACCCCATTTGTTCAAGTTAATAGAGGAGAAGATCAGTTTCATGTGAAATTTACTTTGTTTATACTGATGTTGGAGAGAGACCAAGGATGGTCTATTCTAAGTATATTTGATCTGAATAGAGATTTTTAGTTGAATCACCCCGTAATGTTTTCTTAATATGATTGATATGAGGCATCCAACTTCAAGATAGAGTCCATCATGATGATTTCTGATCACATAAAAACTTATCAGGAGAATAGATTCATGTAGTTAGTATATAAGATGTGTGGTCCAGCAAAGTGTTGGTGGGATATCCTAGTCCCGATTGAGTAGAATGATGGTATGTTGTGGAAGTGTTTCCAAGAAATGTTCCTATAATAATTATATCTAGAGACACTCAGAGAGGATAAGGCTATGATTTTTATGAGTTCTACTTTGTGGATAATGCACGTGATCAATTACACTAGACTCATCACCAACCTAAAATGCTTCCTTCAAACATTGGTATGGGATGATGAAATGAGAGAAATTTTTAGGATGGACTTATATTTTGAGATTATGTCCCAGGTGAATAAATTCCATTTAAAAAGGTTATTTGTGGTAGTGGATGAGGCTCTCATTTCAGAGTGGGACATGAAGATGGATTCTATTCGTGGTCTTGTTGATCTAGTTGGGAACTCTAGTGGTATGGCTTCCGATTAAAGGACAAATATTTTTGAGGGTGTTCACTAAGGAAATGGTAGATAAGGGTTCCTTGTAATATTATTTGTATCTTATAGTAGTGACCTAGTATTTTCTTATTAATGAGGATGACTAGGAAAAATTAATGTATAGTGTCCTCTTCCACCAGTTTAGTGTCAAGTGTGTGATAGGATGAGTAATTTATAGAGTTTATACATAATCTCTTGATATGTGGGTATTGATGATGGATAAGGCAGATGAAAAGTGAAAAAGGGGGTATACTACCCCATATTGGTAAGGAAGCTATTGTGGCACTGGTTGTACCATCCAGGGGGTGGACATAGTTCCTCATGAAAAGAGAATCCTTGTCAGTAGGGTAGTGTATCAATAGGGACTCAGACCAGGGCCAAGTGGAGAAGAACATGTCATCTACATGTCGTTCAGCATACACCTAGAAGTGGCATGGCAGCTCCATCGATAGTTTTTGGTACGATCCTTGTAGCTTTAAAACCATTTATTTAATGATTTGACACATGGGCCTAAATTTTTTTACATCTACATAGTTTGTGAATGTGGTGGCTCTAGTGGAGGAACACTTGTATTGGGAAATTTATATTGAAATACTATTGGGAGTGTATGTAGAAAATATCAGGAAATGTAAGGAGCGTTCCCTCAAGGTTTGTTGGAACCCTTTATTTTGGGACTTATTTCTATTTGAGTTGTCATGTTTGGAAATTATATTGAGGATGGATGGGATGGTGATTTATTGATCCCATATTTTCTTTTATCATAAATTGGTAACTTTCATGCCACATGATAGTGACACTTATATTCTCCGAGGGGAGTGGAATATCTAGGAATTCTTAGAAGGGCCAGTTCACAAGTAGTTGGGTGAGATCACAACAAAATTATCATGTGTTGTACATGATTACAGGGTAATGTGACATTATTAATTTCCTCATATGGTGGACCAGTTTCTTAATGTGTTTTTGAGGGATTCATTAGACTTCCTCTGAAAGAAGATATTTTATTCACTATTGAACTAATTCTTAGAGATGACCCATTAAACATTCATCCATATATAATGGCACTAGAAAAACTTTGGTAACATAAGTATTAGTTGGGGGAATTAGAGAAAAAGGCTCTATCCTTCCTAGTTCATCAACATGGGGATCTCCAGTCTTGTTTTCTAAAACGGATGCTGAGACATTGTGATTATGAATCGATTATCAAAACAAAAATATGATGGAACTCAAAAACTAATATCATCTACCAGGAATCAATGATATTTTTGACCATATTAAAAGTGATTTTATTTTCTCTAAAATGATATGTGGTTAGAGTATCATCAGTTGAGGGTGATACCATCAGATATACCACAGACTTCCTTTTGAAACTGTTATGATTTTTATGAGTTCATCTGGTTGAATTTTTTGTTGACAAAGGATCATGATGTGTTTAAGGATTTGCTCTGAATAGAAATTCACACTTCTACTTGGATCAATTTGTGGCTTTTTTGTAGATGGAATCTTGGAATACTCTCTAACTCATGATGATCATCTCATGCACCTTGAAATCATCCTATGTACACAAAAGGGGGAATAATATATATGTGATTATATCTATGTTTATGTTCTGAATAAACATGGTACATTTATTGGCTCACAACAAATATGTGGAATGTATATCAGTGGACCCATATAAGGTTCATGAAGTCGTATCGTAGATGTAGCCCAAGAATGTTTTTGACATCAGATGTTTTTGTGATTGGAAGGATATTACCGGAGGACCATCAAGGATTATTAATTCTTGGACGAACAAATTTCTAACATAAATAAGAACTGTGTCAATTTTTAGTGGTCTTGGGGAATTGAGAATACCCTCAAGGAATTAATGACGCAGTAGACAACTGCATTGATTTTAATCCTATGAAAGCATTGAAAGGAATATACCTTCTTTTTTAATTCATATGGTATTTATTTTGAGGCATTATTAACATAGGGAAATTGGGTGGTGGATCATGGGTCACATCATTTTTGGCTTCATGATCGAAACTACCCTACACATGATCCAGAGTTGTTCACAACGATATATGTTTTAATGTGATGAAATCATTACATGTTGGAAGAATGGTTTATCATGTATTCCAATCATAAAATACATAATTATATATTTTCATAGAAATATTTAAACACCATTCAATTTAGATGGGTTGATTATATACAATCATCTGATTTTGAGTTAGTCTATATGCTAGTAAATGGGAACATCATTATATATGATTTAAAATTGATGATATAGAATCACGTAATTCAAGAGTATTTTTCATAGTGGAGGATGATTTACTTACTGGATAATATTCATAATGTGGTTCAAGAGATATAGGTAAATATGAAACCTTCATCCTTAGTTGTTGATTCCATACTTTTGGGGTGGTTCAAGAAGAGACAGTACAAATATCTAGAGTGTTTCACTATGAGGGAAGACCATGATGGTGGGGAGTCACCTTGTGGCCGGACTATCAATTATGAAGAGATAGTATACATTTATGGCTATATTTTTGTGCCTAATTGTATTAATGAAGAGTTGATTCATGATTTTCATGCCCCAATGTGGGTGGTGCATCCTATTTTAACCAAACTGTATCATTATTTTTATTTAGAGTACTGGTGTCTATGGATGATGAAATAGGTTGTGTGGCCTATTAAATGGTTCTACTCTATCCAATTGGTGAAGTCCAATCTTCCGTGACTTTTTGTCTTTCAATAGCCTTTTACCATTATAGATAGGAAGTGGGATGATATTACCATGGAATTTTTCGAGTTTCTTACAAGGCTTCCTTAAAAGAATGACTATATACGGGTTTACTTGGATTGTTGGTCCAATGAGGAACATATCTTGATGATTTTAGATGTTGTTTCTATTGATCAGTTATTTTACTTATAAGATTTCGAGATAGTATAATTTCATGGGGATCCATGAATCATTGTTTCAATCTGTTATCCAAGATTTACATCATACTTCTAGAAAGGGCTACAGAAGGATCATGGTTCTTGTTTAGTTCTCCTAAACTAATAGTTACATGGTGAGAATTAAGATGGAACCATATGAAGCTCTCTAACGGTAGGCTGTGTAGATCTCCTTTATATTGGATGGAGGCAATTGAATCAAGGTGATTGGGGACCGGTCTCATATAGGAGACACCTGAGTTAGATTAATTGATTAATAATTGTATGACTACAGATCAGAATAGGAATAATTCATATTTTAATCCACATTGTTGACCTCTTTAGTTTTTGGTTAGTGATCATGTGATTCTTATGTTTTCAAAAAGGTTGGGCACTATTATATTAAGAATCATGCAATGTTGGAATCCATGAATGTAGGGATGTTTTAGATTATGGAGGGGATCAAAACAATGTCATACTAATTGTCCCTTCCATATAACTATAGTGACATGTATGATTTTTTCATGTTTCATATATTTAGAAGTATCACCCCGACCCTTTTATGTGGTCAATGTTTAGGGTGTTGAGTTTTAGGTAGATACATCCTTTAAATAGAATCTTATTCTTATAGTGGATCGTAGTGAGAATGTTTTACACTGTAAGGTTGTACCATTGGTTTGAGTATTGTGGTATCTTGGTTATATTCTGGAAACCACAAAGGTAAGGTAAGATTATGTGAGATCAATATGGCATAATAACTTTTCCTTTTAAGGTCATTGATTTTTAGGAGTGAGGCTTGAGGATGATCCCTTATAAGGTGGGGTAGTTTTAAAATAACAACCTCTTATAGGGGTACATCTTTTCTTAAATTTAGTTTTAACCATATTAAAATGGTTAATGAAATATTTTCCAGGAATATGAGGAGCCTTTGGGATGTCTAGGGGGTTCAGACATGGAAGGAGAGGAAAATAGTCTATCCAGTATAGGTTTCGTAGTTGGCACATAATATTGCTAACCGTGAGCCAAAACCATATTCCTTAGAGAGGTGTAGTGCATTGTTGGAGAAGCCATGAATGAAGGGGGAAAATAGCTTATCCCTTGTTGGAGCTATCCCAAACAATCACTATACGGTTTCACAAACTATGTACGCTTCCTAGGAGATTGTGCGACCTAGACTCCACTTGGATAGAGGGATCCAAATGGCTAGAAGATAGTTTTTTCAACTATGTTACCAAACCATTCAGCCCATTAATAATGGGGGGGTTTAACATTCCCCCCCACAAGATTTATGAACCATTAAATTATTTTTTTCCCACTTTTATCTTAGGTAATCAAGGTTTATGATCCATTCTCTCCTAAGATTCCAATAGATAGTTCTCCCCTGATTCTAAACCATTTGATGTACTGTTGGGTGAGGATTGAAGCTCTGAGCGAGTCTAGCATGACCATTCCACATATCATTGATTAGGTTCTTATGTAATTTTTATTATCCTTTAGAATCAATATATATATATATATATTCCTATAGTTTTAAATGTTTGGTATTTAAATGGTTTTTGAGTTCAAATCAAGTGCTATATTTAAGTGACCTCCATCCATGAACATGAGGTAGGTTGTCCAAAAGTTATATCCCACAGTCTTGATTTTTGATTTGTGTGCCTGTGGTTTTTTTGTGGTAAACTCATGTTTTCCATTTGGTTCCCTTGGTAGGAATTGTTAAATTAGTTACACCTCATGGTCCAAGTAGGATTTTTTGAGGTTTATTAGACCAGGGTAAGGGTAACCCAATGTGTGTTCCACTCTTTTGAACATGGAATCATATTTTTCTGTGATAAAAACCAACGTTTAACATTTTTAGTTTTCTAAAATGACAAAAGGGGGTGTTTGGTTTGGATTTTATGTGTTTGATAGATTATGTAATGTAAATTATAAATGTGTTAAATGGTTAATGATGTATATGAACATGAATAAGTGGTATGTGTGGGGGATTAGACTGTGGTTACTCCACATACATTGAAATAGAATGATGCTCTAGGTCTGACAGTAGGATCTCATGGGTCAGGGTGTCAGACAATGTCTATGTAACCTTAATGAATAATGGTGGAATGATTTCCTAGGATAAGGCTCTAGGGTTAGTTGATGCGCTTGAATGGAAGCTCCTGGATAAGCTGAAGTATGTTTTTCTATGTAATGATTTTTCTAAGGATATAGGTTACTAGACTCCCATTAAGAATAGTTAAATGAACAACATTTCGAAACCATATGTCATGTATATGGGTAAATCATGGAAGTAAAGATGAAAATGGATAATGTAAACCTACTAATGAAAAAACCATGGTTTATCCCGTTGTTATCTAATTATACCATACATCTTCGTGAACTATTTATTTAGACTAGATATTTTTAAATACCATTTGTGGTGTCCTACCAATTTATAATCACACCCTTATTAGGCCTCCACTGGGTACTTCAGAAAACTTTTTATATGAAAAAAAAGGAAAACCCCTATTTTATATTGTAGATTTTACCCTCAGGGATTTTCATAGATGTGGGAACTAGACATGGTGTTAGGATAAATTTTTCGGACTCTTCAGATTTTATATTTTATTTTCATGATACTATTCATTGTAAGAAATGACATGTCACATTTAATGTTTAATTTAGGAATGTACCTAGTTTTGGGAAATAGAATTATGATAGATGTTTATTAGATATACAATTTTCCTTATTTTTGGTTTTATTTTCCTTGGATTACTCTAATAAGGAGGGTATAGTCTCCCCATGGTTCTCATTAGACCCTCGCTATTAGTCAATGGAATCTAGTATATTGGGAGGAATGATGAGGTGATATAGTTGAATGGCTCGAAGAACCAGCTTAGTGGAACCTGGGTGAAGGCATTACATATAGGATTTAAATATAATGAAAACTAATCATTTTTTTTTAATGTTTAACTATTGATATTAAATTTTATTAGAATTTAAATTTTCATATAAAAATAAATTTCAGTGGAGTCTTATCAATGAATTTAGAAAATATATTTCAGAATATGGGTGAGAATGTAGTAGACACCACATGGTAGTCACTGAATTACCACCAAGTAACTAATAATATATTTAATAATATTTTTTTGTTATCCCAAAATCGGTGAATTTGTATCAAGAAATTTTTTATTATTAGTTCTATTTTCTAATAGGATAATAAAAATCACTTCATAATAAATTTAAATAAAATTTAAACATGATGATTCCTTCTCTAGTCCATGTAAAAAATATCCATCCTCACCTCCATTTCGTTGTTTCTCTTCATCAATTCGTCTAGGTGGATCATCATTCTTTGGTGTCAAAATTATGGTAAATGTTATTTACAATATCCAAAGTAGCACAAAAAAGGTAAGAGTTAATATTATTTTTCTATTATTGTTTTTATCATGGTTTTATGTTATATAATGAGTGTTTGGTGATTTTAAATGAGTTTATATAAATTGGAGGAATTTGTTTGATTTTTCAGATAACCTTCCACGAGAGGATTTATCTAACATTATAGTTGGAGACCCTAAAACTAATAATTTTTTAATATTTATTTATTTTTTGGTTGTTAAAAAGGATAATTGGGGTGAAACTAAAAATTCATTAGGAAATACATGAATCCCATAGAGATATGAAATTAATATAAATAATTTTTGAATTATTAATTACTTATGTTATAATTTATAATTTAATTATTTGTGATTTTTCAAATAAATCAAGGGTTTCCATATGATTTGTGATATGAGAATATTAATATAAATAATGATTAAATGGTTAGCTAGATATACGATCAAAAAGATAATCAATAAGAAGGATTTTAAGGATTTATTTTATTTTACTTTTATATTAAAAATATTTTTTTGAAATTTGAAATAATTCTTTAGAAAAAGAAGGATGATTTTAAATAAATTAATATATGATATTTAAAAGATTTTTTAAGAATATAAAACTATTTTTATGAATGGGAAGAATTATATTTTTATTTTGATATATGGAAATATGATAGTGGTTAATATTATTAATTAATATGATTTAAATATAATGATTTATATGTTTATGGAAGAGTTTTTAAGATGAATGATTAAACATGGTTAATTTATTATTTTTTTAACATGATGATTCATGAACCATCGAATAATTATCAACTATATGGAAACCAAATTTTTCCTGACATGGATCTAATGGAATTCCCATTCCCCATGGGATAGAGAAAAGCACTTGAGAATTCAATCACTAACTTTTGGAATGATTTTAATTCTAAAATATAAATTAAATTAGGATTACAAGAATGAAAATAGTGTCAGTGTGATAATACAAGACAATAATAGATGAGATAAAATGTAAAATGTAAAAAAAATAAGAAAGAAGAAAAACCAAACAAATGTATTAGTGCATAAAAAACCCATCTCCTTATGATATAAAATCACCTCTAGACTCTCACACCATATTAATGAACAAACCCTCTACCACCAGTTACTGACTTTACCTAATCAATATTAGATTAAATAGCATCTACAAACATTCAAATGTTTATGTAGTACATGATAAAAAAATCCTAGTAGGATCCAACCAAGAATTTTATAAGAATAATTCATAAAATAAACAAAATAAAATGCTCTAAAAAAATAAGAAAATAGATAAAATTTTACATAGTTCAATATAAAATGATAAAAATAACCCCTTATCACAATTTATAATAAAAATAAATAGATGGTTTTGAAAAAAATTCCATAAAAAACCAAAAACACAGATTACAAAGAAAACACAATTTAAAACATTTATAATATTTTAACATAAATTCTATGTTTATAAGGATCCATACAAATTTTTTTCCAGAAACATTTCACTTGACATGTACATTACCATAGAAAAATAGTTAAAGGGGGTAATAGATCAATCCCAGTAGTGGATACATTCCAAAACATTGATAACCTAGTGCACACATTACCCTTTCAGAAGATGTCTAAGGGAAAATATTTATCCCTAAGGATAACTCCCAAACAAATAATTGATCACATCTAGGATTTCAACATAAAAGTAATTAAAAAGTAATTTCATCATTTAAACAATATAAATTATGTATTTAAACTATTTCTATCAACACCAACAATGATGAAATAAATTTACATAAATCATTACCAAAACCACTATATTTTACAATATATTATGTTTAAAACCATATTAATTATAATTTTAATGATAAATCCACAAAAATTATATTCAAAACATTTAGAAACAAATTTCATTGTGAAATAAATAATGGATCATAAAATAAATCAACATCATGAAACCATCAACATTGAAAGACTTGTTAGAGAAAATCATACATGAAACAATAAGATATGATGAACAAAGGATAATAAGAGTTAAGGAGGGGCATTTAACCAAGAACCCCCAATCATTAATCTATAAATAATTAATTTTTTAAATAAAGGAATCCCATAGAATTAGATACCATAATATTTCTCGATAAACTCACTAAGGAGAATAGAGATTCTGAAAAGAAGCATCAATCTTGTAGTCGATCTTAAAGAAGTACCACTAGACACATTAATATAAAAATATCCCATAATTTACATTATATATCCATATATATAAATAAGAGGGATAAAATAAGAAGTCATTTTATGATCAAAATATATATAAACCTATACTTAAGGGACCATGTCATTAATCGACACATCGATGCACTAAAGAATTGAGTTGGGAGAGCCAAATGTGTCCCAATAAATCCTTTATTATTGAATCAGCTGATTTTGTAATGATGGAGGTGGATTTAAATGTTAAAAATTGGTTATTATGAAGAAAATATGACATCACCCTTACTTAGCTAGCCTAGATTTCTAGCACCACCTAGTTGGTAGAATCTTCCCAATAGGATCGTATGCACCACATAAATAAAATGGATATCATCTGTCCTACTAGTGGCTCTATAGAGATGTTACATAATCTTGGTGGATTAAATGGATTACTATAGCCACAACCTTCCCCACCTTCTAGCCTATAAAACTCATCATTGAGCTGTTGGAAAACATGAAACTCTACTAGCTAGATGTTTAATTCTATACTCTTCCGCCTCCAAAAGAAAAACCCCAACCCTTCTTAAAAATTAAAACAACAATAAAAAATATTTAAATTATTAAGTGAAAAATAAAACAAAACACATAAATGGTCATATATAAAAATAATGGATAGATTTCACAATTCATCCCACTATATTACTTTCTACCCCCTAAAACATAGGTCATAATAGGATGATACATAAATTTATGAGCCCACTACTCCTTCAGCATAGACACCTACTCCAAAATTCCTTATGGGAACAACCCATTCTTACATAGAATTAGAACCAATGATATATAACTTCCATGTTAAACGTTTACATAATATTATGTAATTCAAAAATCTTATTCATTCCAAAACATATCAGGTTATATGTCAAGGACTTCTCTATTTAGAATGAGGGATGGGATAGAATGCTACTTTTTTGAGTTGAGACACATGAAAATTTTATTGATTTAAGACAACTAAGGTGGATTTTTCATGTGAATATACACTTTTACATGTATTTTAATGACCTTCAATGGTCTCATGTATCTAATAAGGATCTTACATCTTTTTATAATCTATCAGTGAACAAATATGGAAGATAATTTCAAGGGGGCATGGTCATAGATTGTATACTATAATTGAAGAAAATGTAAATTTTCATATGAATTTATCCATCCATGTTATGTAAGAAAATCAAAAAATAATCAACTAATTAATCCTCATTGTTTCCAGAAAAAATAATATTCATATCAAGAATGATTCAACAACCCTAGAATAATATATAAGAGGGTTGAAGGGTTTACTATACAAAGCCTAAAAATGTTGGATCATGATTGATAATAGGAAACTCTTAGTAAGATAAAAATAAACCAACCCTAAGTGGATATCCCAACCACCATTAAAATCCCAGACACACGAACAATGTATATCTTCAATAATGTCATTATCCATTTCCATTTTCCCCATCCATTTCGGAATTTTATGCCTTGATCATCTTTAACTGAGTTCCCATTACCTCTTGGAGGCACTTAAAAAATAGTGAGATAAAGAGAGGGTCTCCATCAAAGATAATATCCATCGGATCCCAATGAAAACATATGATATCTTAAATATAGAACATTCCCATGTCTTATATATTAGTGGTTCAATAAACTATATGGAATGTGCTTTCATGGAAAACCAATCAATCACCACCCAAATAGAATTTTCACCTCAGAACGTCTAAGGTAAGACCAAAATTAAATACATTTAGATATCTCCCCATTTCCATGTTGTCATATAGAGGGTATGTAGCGTACTATATATCTCTTGGTTCTTATCCTCCATATATTATAATTTTTTCCATTGAGACACAGAGTCGGCTATATCATATTTTATTCAAGGCTATGCGAACCGACTAATCATGTTATAAGAAATAATTGTGGTGTTTTCATGGAAATTACTAAAATAATGATGGCAATTCTCCAAAAAATACATCCTTATAGATGATGGAACAAAACAATAGTTTCCAAATTAAAGAATAACCTCTAAAGAGAGAGAGAAGTGACTAATGGTCTCCCTATAAATAATCATTTACATAATATAAATTTTCATCTAATTGATGATTATAAATAATCATCTCAATGAGAGAAGATTTAAAACGAACACTATAAAGAATTATATGAAACTCCTCCTTATTAACTCCCAAGTCGGTCTAATAGATGATTCTTATTATATTATATTTATCATTTTCTTCCCTTATAGATTGGGAATAAAACTTTTTTCTTTGAGAGTAAATAAAAAAATAACATTTTTAGAGAATTAGAATTATCAAAATTGAGTGACTATAGATATCCCTACCATTATCTCCACAATGGATTCAAATAATTTTAAGAAAAGAGGTATCCAAAACAATAGTGATTAGAGTAAATGACAATCTTTTCCCTAAAAGGATAGGAACTCTAAAATGAAATGGAACTTACAAAAACTAAAAGTTCCAAATATTGAGTCTGATAAATCCTCTCATGATTTCAAATATAACATGATCCATAAGCCACTATATGATCTCTTTTAATAATTAAGATACCCAAACACTCAACCTAATCGCTATAAAAAACACACATCCCTATCTGCCGTCTTGTAGGTTGAAAATTATTACTAAATCCAAACACCAATTTACATCAATGAAGAATTCCTAACACTCTGACTCCTATATTAACATCATCCCATTTTAGGTTATATCCATCAAGGGTGAATTAATCTTATAAAAATTCATTGCAAAACACTAATAATATCATTCAAAACATTGAAAACATAATATATTAATGAAACTATGTTGCTTTTACCATTACATTACATCTATCACATTTTTAGTGTCAACTGATATACCATGTCTTGGGATCACATGTTCAATGAACATAACTTCTCAGACCCATGATTGGAAATTTTTATTTTTTCATGTAGTTTGTGTTCCCTCAAGATCAACAAAATATTTCATATGTGAAAAACATGATCCACATAAATTATAGATTAAAACATATATAATCCAAAACATCGTTGATATTTTTTTCAAGAAATTGGCAGGGAATATAGGTTTTCATTTCCATGAAGATGGAATGGGGGTTAGTTAGGACAAAACAAATTACAAGGTATTCAAAATTAACATAACTAATATTGAAGTTTGTTTTTGGAATACATGACCCTCTGTGGCTATGTTGGCGATAACTAGAGTATAGATCAATCATATAGATACACTTTTACCCTTTAAACTAACAAGTAAAATCATCAATGTGGGGAAATGGATATTTATTCTTGATATTTACTTGGTTAATATTTTGATAATCAAATAATAAGAGGAAAGTTAATTAAATTTTTGGAAAAGAACAATGAATATACCCATGGTGACACACTTGAGAATATAAATCCATTGGATCAAAAATGAAAAAATGTAATTTTTATAAAATTAATCTAAGATAAATAAATATAGTAAGATGAAATCAATATGAGTTGATTTTATGAATCTACGTTAATAAAAAAACATTCAACCCTTCCCATGGGAAAACCACATATTTATCTAGAAACACAAAAAGAAACACCCAAACATCTATTAAAACACACAACTAAATGATTCTACTTCCAATTTAATAGAGGTAATAGATATCAACATACTTTGTTTTGGAAGGGTGGGTCCAACTAGATTAGACCACAGGTCCCACAAAACTCAAAATATATATGAGTTGTATCAGAGGTAATAATAGAAACCAATTGATGTTAATAGTTGATCTATGCCTTATGAGAAAATAAATAATCCATCTAGATAATAACATCAAATAGGTCCAAGTCAATAACCAAAAATTTGAATACCCTCACTACACTAGACATAAAAAATGTTAACAAGGGACAATAGAAACCCTACTCCTTATTTTTTCCTAGAGGCATCACTAACGTGATAATGAATGAAATGAGTTATATTTGAAAATTTAGAGTACCCAACATACGTGTGTACATAAATTAGTGAGGGGTACATATATCAAATAAAGTTGTCACTTAGATTAAAGCAACATAAATATAACCTGTCAATGTTATTAGACCATCTAAAATATCCTTTAGAGAGCCTTCCAATGTGTGTAACTGGTTCATTATATAGACCTATGTTTGGAACCATGTTGTTCCTAATGTATATGATTATGAGGTAGGTCCTATAAGTTTATAGAATTCTATACCAGAGTGTTGAGAATAAAAAACAACACAAACCCAATGAAAATGAACCGAACATCAACATGAGATTCATGTTTTATGAGGAACATTATGAAAATGCATAATGTGAACCATCTGGACACACTGGTGACATGTCAAGCCAATATATATATATGATAGTTTGGGAAAATACCATTGACAAGAACCAATAATATTTCCTTTTTTAAATTCACATTGCATCCACATTACCTTAAAAGATTCACTAGATCCAACACTAAAGGTAGTATAATTTTTAACACGCGTTGATTTTATATACATATAAATGTACAACATTAATACCCTACCCACCACTTTAGCATATGTGGTCATATTTAAATGGGATACATGTGACCAGATTATAGGATGAATAACTATAAAACACCTTTGATCCTTTTTTATTATCATTATACACATCCTTAGGTGGTAATATAGTGAGGTCAGTGAATCTATTTGTGTAATCTATCACTGTGAGATTACCTTTCACATGGGTGATAAATTCCATAGATTTAAATATTTTTATAGACACTAGGTAGAATTTCATAGTGAAGATAGCCTTGAATTATTTCCACTCTAATGTATCATGCTTCCTTTCTAAAATAACAGAGTTTTACCGCATTCAACTCCCACCATCTTGTATAAGGAACACACATCACAAAATTAAATAACAAGGGATCTCAAGGTATTCATATAGCCATTACATCTTTTTAAAGTATTATTATACCTCCATAAGATTAATCATAGCCTGGAAATATGGTTTTTTATGATGGTGAAACTCATATTCTTGATTCTTATCCTAATGTACTGTTAGTTATGGCTCTCTATCATAATCAATGACATGTTCCACAACCTGGGATGCATATAACTTATTTAAGGATATTTTGATGAACTAGAGGATTTATATACCATGGCTCGAATGAAATAACCTACCAATGAATCTATGGATATATTATAGGGCCATGATACTATTAATCAACACAAAAAACCCCAAAAATAAAATCCAAGGTTAAATGATGACTTAAAATAACAGAATTCAATTGTAATTAATGAGTTATGGGAAAAAACCTGGTTTAAAAACAATATGAATCCCAAAATACACATTTCATTACAAATCTTGGTAACTTAAGGCTTATCATGTTTAGAGATGGACAATTCATCACTTTCAACCAACCCCATAGGTCTCGATATTCCAATATCCAACCTCTCTAGACATATAAAAATGAATACTGACAATGGAAATAGAAAAACCTCCATTTAATACTTAGTTTTCACAAACCATCCATCATTTCCAGACTATCTAGAACCAAAATGAGTCCAAGAATAGACCAAGGTATTTTCTAATGTAACACCCCAAGCTTCCACAGTACTCTTCCCTTTTAATAATATAGTAGCGTGTGTTGTACGCAACTTCGAGTTCTAACACATACCGCAACCAATCAAACTAGTCGTTATGAATAGTATTAACCAGTTTTTAAAATATTATAATTTTTTTTTTCAAAAAGGAATTCATTTTTCTATTCGGAATATCAAAATTAGACTACAATGAATTTTTGGTATTTTTTAGAAAACATTCAATTTTTGATGAATAGTGAAAAATAATAAACATTAATTAAAAACAACTTTTTAAATCCAAATAATTTATAGTGATAAATTATACTATTGAGTGGTTTTAATGTATAATTAGATTATATTTTTACCATTTAATATAATATTGTTAATTGGACGAAATTTCACATTTAAACTCGATATAAACAAGTATCAATCTTTTGATAGTTATTATTTCTTAAAACACACGCTCTCTATTTTGACAACAAGAATAAATATTAAATTAATTTCTGCCACTTATATGTTCTAAATTTAGAAAAATGGATTCCAAATTTAGAATCTAGAGGTCCAAATTGTGTAAATAGATAAATTTTATTTATAGACATTTAGAATAATTACATCGGTAAATATTTTATTTACCAGGGTTAAAGGGTAAATCCGATAAATAAGGGGAAAAAATAATATTATAATAATATAAAATAACATAACACGTGTTCTAACCCTATTTTCAGATACATCTCTATCCATGGACATCTTTGGGTTGATTTTGGGACACCATGGAGCCACTTGTTTGTGATAATGGAACTTTATATTAATTAAGTTCAAGTAAATTAAAAAATGACATACGCATATATCTTTTAGGAAAACAATTTTTACATAGGGTTTTATAAGTTATATTTTTGAGTATAAATATTCCATAGAAAGATATAAATATTTCCTATATAATTTTATTTTATTTATAATTTTTAGACATTGAATAATTATATTTATTTATGACACCATAATGATGCAGTATTTTCATAATTAATGTATGATTCAAATAAATGATATTATAAATATTACAATATATACAATTTGAATGTTTAATGCCATAAATGAATTTTATAGGTTAATATGACATGTTAGGATTGAATAAATGAATCTATATCGAATTAATAAAGTTTTTAGGGCTTTAAAAAAATCAATTTTTAAATAGTATTAAAATTGACATGAAGTTATTTTTTAATCCAAATATTATATTATTACTTTATTTAATATTCATAAAAATATAAGTATTGGACAAAAGGCTTATATATTGATAGGTTTATCATTAATTAACCACTTTGGGTTCACATAAAGGTATATAGTATGTTTATTAACCATATAATATAAACAAACAAAGAGACATGGTAAATGTCAAACAATTTTACTAAGAGTTCAATCTAAAAGTTAAGGTTAATATAGTGACCGAAACCAGTATAAAACATATTGGTTAAGTGGTTTTTGACCCATACCTACATTATCCTGTAAATAAAACATTTTGGATCCATTATAAACCGAAAATTATTTTATTATAAAATAATATTTTATGTTTTTCCAAAGGTGCCCCTTACCCCTCTTATAAAAGGGAACTTCCCCTTTACTCAAATTCACAACTTAAAAGCCATTTGGATTGGCCAATCCCTGACCAAATATCCTCTAAACTTCCATAGATTAATATTAAAGGCCCTCCTTTTGTCAGAAATCCATCTTAAAAAGCCCTTTTTATTAAATCAATAAGAAGAACCCAAAAAAGAGGTAATAATTTCACCACCCTCTTTCAAGTTCTTTTCTTATTCCAATTCTTATTTATTTGTTATTTCCATTATAAAATCACAAATCCAGTATATTATATATACGTTTCTGTTATTATAAATATGGTACATCCATCTTCATTATTCTATCCATCCTTTAATTGACATGTCACCATACGTGCGTACATACAGATTACCGTGTCCACGTTGTGGTGTAGTTGTTATTAAATACATTATTATGTGGATGGGTATAATAATGATTTCTAATTCATTTAAATAATAAATATAACATGATAATTAATATTTATATATTATATAATATCCAATTATATATTATTTTAATATCAAAAGAACGATATTGTCGCTCGTGCATACGTACGGATTAACATCTCCACGAACACGATGAGATTCATTCCCCATCGTATCCATTCAAGACTAAATTTCATTTAATGATTTTAAATAATGTTTAGAGGCATGATATCATTCTTTATAGGAATTATATACATCCCATCTGTAACAAATATGGCTCACGTAACAATGAATATAAAGAAAAATGAATTCGTTAACACCCGAAACAACAATAATACTAAGATATTATTATCAAATCAATCTTCAGAGATCATATATGATATCATATTAAGGTATATGATTCTTGTATAATTCCATAAAAATTATTTCACCATTATAAAGTAGGATGAACTATCCTCAACCACGAAAAATGTTCAAAGTAACTGGTTTCTTATCTCACTTTTAATTCCGCGATATTTCCATTGTTCACCACTTATTTATTGCATGTAGTGTGTGTACTTCCCTTGATTGTATTCATTTTGTAATATAATTTAATTTTTGGATATCTACATCATCATGTTTTGATCCTTCTTTCATGGGTGTGTGTTTCGTAATTTACCAAATCGACAAGGGAATATGAAATTTCAATTTCAACTCATTCGGTTTTACGCAATCTTCATTGATTATTTTACTCCTAGATTATGTGTGGAATCACTATTCATTTTCTTATGTCATAATTTCCACTCCCATTTCTGTGGATATACTTTTGATACACATAATAACTCCATTGATAAATTCTCAAGTCATAGATATGAAATTCATAAGAGTAATTTTAACTCAATCTCCATTTGTTGAGTTAAATATCCAATTCAATGTTGTTGTTTTAACAAGAATATGTGTGAATGTCCTCTGATTGATTTACACTGAATATCCAATCATATTGACTATATTTATATTTTTCACACATAATTTTGTCGTTGATTTATCCTTAACCTAAAGATATAGACTTTATAAGAGATTTCATCTCAATTTACATTCCATTGATACTTCTTGGTTGTTTTACACCAAATCACATTTATATGGTGTATATAATGTACTTTGACATAGTATATCATGAATCAATTTATTCTCATGATATTACAAATTTTTTATTACCTCAATTATTTTTATTCAAGTGTCTCTCTTTTTTTAGGAACTGTAACTAAAATATTATTTTAAATACTTTAAAGAATTATTATGCTAAATCATTCGCATTTATGTCCATGTTTTAAAAATGGTTTTAATGATTTATTTTTATGGACATTAAAGATTTAAAATTAATATTCATTTTAAATGATTCAAATTGGTATGTGACCCTTTGATTCAAAAATCTATTTTTAAATGGCTTCTTGACAAATAGTGTGACTTTTAAATGATTTCAAGAAAAATGGGGATATCTCTCTCTAATATTTTTTATTATTATTTTCATCTATGTCAATATCCGTCATTATTCCTGATTGAGGTTAATTTGATATAATAAAAAATTTCATATTGTATCGAATGAGTTATGTTTGACTGTGGATGTGCTATTTTTATACCATTATTGGTTTGTGGATAATGTATTGACATTTCATAATCTATTTTTAATACGAATATTTATGTTTTGTTTCAAACATTTCATATGAGGAATGAATTGGGCTTATTACGTGATGGGTGGAGCCCGCTATAGCTCCTTGATGCATCAGTAGGTATGATACAAACTAGTGTCCTGGCACATGGCCTTGTCAAAATCTTATTTGTAGTCTTGGAACAAGGCCTTGACTATGTGGTTATGAAAGTCTGGAATTACGTATTCAATCATTATGATTGTTTTTATTGATATTTCATGTGATTATTCAACTAGTATAATATCCATGTGAATAAGTTATTGACAGTATTTCATTTTATTTTTTTCCATATTATGCTCATGTTTAGTTTTAAATGGATCTTGTTTTAGTTATACATTTATTTAAATGTTTGTTATTATTTATGAATGTTTCCACTATATTGTTATCCTTACTAAGCATCTGATCTCACCCCTTTCTATGATTTATTTTTCCTAGGATATGAAGAAGTATTTTATGAAAAACCTACATAGACATTCTGAGGGTATATTAGTGTGTACTAGGGAGACTATGTTGTTGTAGTTTTTCACTTTATGATGTAATGTAATACTTATGAATGTATCTAGCACTAACAAGACTACTAAACTAATCGGTCGTTCGAGACAAGATATTTTTTGATCATGCCAATGATATGTAATAATGCACCGACTCCAGGCTTCTAGGGTCGAGGAGTTATAGTTGGTATCAGAGGAATTTTAGTAAAAACCTTGGAAACTAGATTTAGAGAATCTCTGATTAGAGAATGCTGCCCTAAGATTGACTTTGAGTATTAGTATAGAGGAACTTCCTAAAATTTTGGTATTGTAGTGATTTTGTGAGTTTTATAAGCAATACATCCCTTTTTGGATACGAGCAGGTAGAGGCATCTCTGGCACAGATGTATCTAGCGGTAAAACCCGAAAACACCACATTGAGCTATACTCAAACTGGAAATGGTGCACAAAAACGAGGCTTGATGCAGTCTTGGTTACGACACTCCCGGGGGATATGATTAGGATAACTTAAATTTTATTTAAAAACCAGTTTAATGTATATTAATATAAGATGATAATAAATGACCTTGGTTAATGCAAAGGTGTTTCAAATTGAGAATATGGTGTCATGATATTCTCTAAATGATTTTTTGACTACTGTTACTCACACAATGACTTCTTGTTTTAGTCAATGGATGGATTCCAAGGAAGACATAGTAACTTTGAGAATAATGTACAAGGTGGGAATGGTGGAGGAAATGAGTAACAAAATAGAAAGTTGATAGGCATAAAATATATCGTGCTCATTCCAAAATAGTTTTCCAAAAATATGATCAACAACACATATATTTACCAACTCCCAGACTCAACAAAGAAGAGAAATGTTGTGAATGATAATAGCTCTAGTAGTAGAGACCATGGAGAAAATAATACTCAATTTATACCATGAAGGAAATGTGGAAGGAGACACCCACGAAAGCATCTCAATGGATCAAAGAAATACTTTACATGCAGGAATGAATGACATAAAGTGGAGAGTTAGTCATTTTACGTAAATGTAGGGGATCTGTCCATTACCCGAGTGAATTCCCTATTCTATAGCATATTTTCTTGGTTAAAGATGAGGCTATATGGAAATAAATAGTTGGAGAAATGTTTAGAAGTATTAGTGCTCCTTGTTGATGGGATACTTTGGAATAATTTTCTCTTGTATTTTTAACCCTGTAGTTTTCCATGTGAGTATGATATTTGTGGAAGACTTATCTTTTCTCATGTGGATATAGTTATAAATAACCATTTGGTTTTATATGGTCATTGGGATTGGGGAAATTACAAGTTATTATATTTTGGGATGAAAATAAAATGTATGAGATAAAATTTGTGGTTATATTATTTTGAGGAATTTATCTCATTTTGGTACTATTATAAAATATTGTATTTGAAAAAGGAAAACACGTAGACCATATGGAAACCTGTCGTGTCAGAAAAACCTGTGAGAATCGAACTCACAAATATAGTGTGATTTTTATTTATCTCCTACCACTGGACTACGTCAAGTACTTGGTTAGTGCGACTAATTATTTTTAGTTAAATTATTTTATTGACCAATAATAAGTTGATTTGGGATCTTCTGTCTTATCATATGAATACCCTTAGTATATGAAAAATGATTTAGTGATTAAGTGATAAATGTTATTTTTGAAGATGTTTTCTTTGTTGGAACACTATATTCCCAAGGAAAATAGAATACTATGGGATTAAATTTGAGAAGTAATGGTGTATTTTGATATATTTTTTATTTTGGATTTAGAGTGATTTGGGTTATTTATGGAAATGATTCCCCTATAATATAGAATATGTGATTAGGTTAATTACTTTTATGTATGTGACTTAAAGAGTAGTTTAAGTCTTATGGAGATACAATTTAACGTGGAAGACTACATAACCAAATTCTGTTATGTTTTGGGTTTCAATATTAATTTGGATTATATTGAGGGATTTTAAGGACAATTATTTATTGAATGGTATTTATTTAAATTTGGGGTATTTTTGGTTTAATTTTAGAAATTGAGATTAGTGTTTATTTTTCTAAAGGAATATCCTTTTGGGGGATCATCATATCTTGTACAAACCGTTTTGGTTTTGAATAATCTCTATAGACAAGGTAAATATATAGTTTGTTCTTTGTTTATTGTGTGATTCTCTAGAAGATTATTCTTGCTCTTCCAGTGTGACCAAGTCTTCTTGATTACTGATCATTTAAAAAAAGGATTTAGTGGTAGAAAGTTATTAAATAATGAAACTCAATTTAAAAAGTAAGTATATATCTTCATGTTCTTAGTCAATATCATAAATAAATTCGTCTTCTTTATGTAATGTAACTTAAAACAAAAAAATGTTGTCCATTTTCTTTTCCTACTGGGAAACTACTGACCGTTTGTCCCATCACATGATTGTGGTTTTCGTGTTGTTAAATTTATCCTGATCATGTTTTATATCCCTCTCCATCAGAACATGACACTTATTTTATCTTCCATATCCATGTTTTCCTACATGTAATCCTAGTATGGGTTAACTTGGGTGACCTTTGTATTTCTCTTTCTTTCTATTAAAGTGACAGTTTCATTGAATTTTTTTCTAATGTGGGAGTTTCCATTCTATTCCTAAAACCAATTTTAAAAAATTTCGAGGAAGAATTTATTTGAAGGAGGGGAGAATGTAACACGCTAATATTCCATGGTACTCTTCCCTATGAATAATACAACAGTGTGTGTTGTAGGTACCTTCGAGTTCTAACAAACACCACAACTAATAAAACTAGCCGTTATGAATATTAATGCCCACTTTTTGAACTTTTATAAATATTATCTTCCAAAATGGACTTCATTTTTTTGATTTGGAATATCAAAATTATCCTAGGGTTAATTTTTGGTAATTTTTATAAAACATTCAATTTTTGATGAATAGTGAAAATACTATATATTAATTAAAAACAACATTTTTAATCCAAATAATTTATAGTGATAAATTATACTATTGAGTGGTTTTAAAGTATAATTACAATATATTTTTACCATTTAATATAAAATTGGTAATGGGACATAATTTCACATTTGAACTAGACAAAAATAAGTGTCAATATTTTGATAGTTATTATTTCTTAAAAAACACGCTCTTTGTTTTGACAACAAAAATTAATTTTAAAATAATTTCTGCCACTACGGTGTATTGAATTTTGAAAAATAGATTCCATATTTAGAATCAAGAGGTCCAAATTGTTTAAATAGGTATGTTTTTTTAGAAATTTTGAATATTTACTTCTGTAAATATTTTATTTACCACGGTTAAAGGGTAAATCCGATAAATAAGGGTAAAAAATAATATTATAATAATATTAAATTTCCCTAAAACATGTCCTAACCCTATTTTATGATACATATCCGACCATGGGTATATTTGGGTTGATTTAGGGACCCCATGGATCGACATGTAAGTGATAATGACACTTTATATTAATTAAGTTAATGTAAATACAATATGACATCAGCATATATCATTTCGAAAAATAATTTTTACGTAGGGTTATATATGTTATCTTTTCAAATATAAATATTAATTCAAAAGATAAAAATATTTACTACATAATTGTCTTTTTTTTATAATTTTTAGACATTTAATAATTAAATTTATTTATGACAAAATAACGATGTTGTATCTTCCTTATTAATGATAGAATCAAATAAATTGTATTATAAATGTTACAATAAATAAAATTTGAATGTTTTTATGCCATACACGAATTTAATAAGTTAGTATGACATGTTATTATTGATTAAATGAATTTATTTAGTATTAATAATGTTTTTAGGACTTTAAAAAAATCAATTCTTAAATAGTGGAAAAAATGACATAAAGGAATTTTTTAAAACAAATATTATATTATTAATTTATATAATATTCATAAAAATCTATGTTTCGGCAAAAAGACGTATATAATGATATATGTATCATTAATGAACCACTTTTGGTTCTCTTTTTGGTATATAGTATGTTTATTAACCATATAATATGAAAATACAAAGAGACATGGTAAATTTCAAACTATTTAACTTAGAGTTAAATAGAAAAGTTAAGGTTAATATAGTGAAAAAAACCTATATAAAACCTATTAGTTCACT
Organism: Viscum album; assembly: GCA_963277665.1. Classification (NCBI taxonomy): domain Eukaryota; kingdom Viridiplantae; phylum Streptophyta; class Magnoliopsida; order Santalales; family Viscaceae; genus Viscum; species Viscum album. Next base: position 330,983,783 of record OY728161.1, read on the forward strand.
TGTTTTATATACATAACCTTCTAAGCCTCTTAATAATCCATTTTGGATGCATTATAAACCGAAAGCTTTTTATTATAAATTAATATTTTATGTTTTTGCTAAGGTTCCCGACACCCCTCCTATAAAAGGGCACCTACCCTTCTCTCAAATTCACACCATCGGAGCCTTTTGTCTCATCCAAAGCCTCAACAAATATCCTATAAACATCACTATATTCATCCTAGACGCCATACATTGGTCATAAATCCATCTTAAGAATCCCTTTTAATCAAATCACAAGGAAGAACCTGAAGAAGTGATAATAATTTCACCACTATCTTTCATGTTCTTTTTCTTATTCCTCTTCTTCATTCATTTTTATTTACAATATAAAATAATAACTCTAGTATCTTATATGTACTATGATTTTATTATAAATATTATAAAATCATCTTAAATATTCTATTCATCCTTTGAAAGACATGTCACCATATGTGCGTATGTACAGATTACTGTCTCCACGTCGTGGTGTAATTGTTATTCAGTAAATTATTCTATGACTGGGTATAATAATGATGTTTAATTCATGTGAATAATAAATATAACATTATAATTGTTATTTATATATGATTTAACATCCAAATATATATTATTTTAAAATCAAAATAATGATATTGTCGTCCATGCATACGTACGGATTACCGTCTCCACGAGCGCGATAAGATTCATTCCCCATCATACCCATTCATGACTAAATTTAATTTAATTATTAAAAATAATGTTTGGATACATTATATAATTCTCAATATTAATAATATACATCCCATCCATAACAAATATGTCTCACATAAGAAATAATATAAAGGAAAATGATTCCATTAACACCCGAAATGATTATAATACTAAGATATTATTAACAAATGAATGTTAAGAGATCACATATCATATCATATTACAGTATACGATTGTTTTATAATTCAATTAAAATTATTTCACCATTATAAAGGAGTTTAACATACCCTTTACCAAGGAAAAAATGAAAAATAAAGGGGTTTTTTATCTCACTTTTAACTCAGTGAGATTTCCATTGTTCACCACTTATTTATTCCATGTGGTGTGTGTACTACCCTTGATTATATTCATTGTGTAATATAAATTAATTTATGGATATCTTCATCATCGTTATATGATCCTTCTTTCATGGATGTATGTTTTTTAATTTACCAAATCGATAAGGGTATATGAAATTTCAATTTCCACTCATTCGTCTTTACGCATACTTCATTGGTTATTTTACTCCAAGATTATGTGTGGAATCACTATTAATTATTTATGTCATAATTTAAACTCCCCCTTCTGTGGATATAATTTTTATACACATAATCACTCCATTGATAAATTCTCAAGTCATCGATATGATCTTGATAAGAGTAATTTTAACTCAATCTCTATTTGTTGAGTTAAATATCCAATTCATTGGTGTTGTTTTTACAAGAATATGTGTGAATGTCATCTGATTGATTTAAACTGAATATCCAATAATATTGAACGTATTTATATTTTTCACACATAATTATGTCGTTGATTTATCCCTAACATAAGGATATAGTCTTTATAAGATATTTCATCTCAATTTACATTACATTGATACTTTTTTGCTGTTATACACGAAATCACTTTAATATGGTGTATATAATGTACAATGGAATAGTATATCTGAATCCATGTATTCTCATTATATTAAAATGTCTTTATTACCTTAATTATTTTTATAAATGTGTCTCTCATTTGGTTAGGAACTCTAACTAAAATATTATTTTAAATGCTTTAAATATTTATTATTCTAAATCATTCTCTATAATGTCCATGTTTTAAAAATGGTTTTAAGTATTTATTAATATGGACATTAATTTTTTAAAACTAAAATTCCTTTTAAATGTTTAAAATTGGTATGGGACACTTTGATTCAAAAATCTATTTCTAAATGGATTCTTGACAGATAGTGTGACGTTTAAATGATATCATGAAAATTTGGGATATTTCTCTCTAATAGTTTTGATGATTATTTTATTATGTGTCAATATCCATCATTATTATTTATTGAGGTAAATATGATACAATACAATCTTCCATATTTCATCAAATGAGTTATGTTTGACTATGGATGTGTTATTTTTCTACAATTCATGGTTTGTGGATAAAGTATTGACATTTCGTATTCTAGTTTTAAAATGAATGTTTATGTTATGTTTAAAAAAATTTTATATGAGGAATGCATTGGACTTATTAAGTGATGGGTGGAGCCTGCTATAGCTCCTATATTCATCAGTAGGTATCATGAGACAAACTAGTGTCTTGGAACAAGGCCTTTACAAAATCTTATTTGTAGTCTTGTCAGAAGGCCTTGACTTTTTGGCTATATATGTTTCGCATTATGCATTCCATCATTATGAAAGTGGTTATTTATATTTCATGTGATTATTCTCCTAATAGAATATCCATGTGAATAAGTAAATGGAATTATTTCATTTTATTTTTTCCATATTATGCTGATGTTCTTTTTTAAAAGGATTTTTTTAGTTATACATTTCCTTAAATGTCTATGCTTATTTATGACAGTTTTTTCTATATTGTTATCCTTACTAATCATCTGAGATCACCACATTATATGTTTTATTTTCCCGAGGATGTGAAAAGTTTTTTATGACTGACCTACATGGATAGTCTGAGGGGATATGAGTGTGGACTATGGAGACTATGTTGTTGTAGTTTTTTACATTATGATTTAATGTAAACCTTATGAATGTATCTATAACTTACAGGTCTAATAAAAAATCAGTCATTAGAGACTTCGTATTTTTTAGTCATTCTAATGATACGAAACAATGCACTGACTCTAGGCATATGGGGTCGGGGTGTTACATCTAATCCAAATGGGATGGTGATAAGAACCATTAAATAAGAGAATTCAAGTTTGAATCATTTGTTTCAATATGAGATATCTAAGTAGGATAAAAATATAAAGACTTTTGGTATTCCAATCGATGTTAGTAGAAGATGTGATAGAAATGGTAATCAAAAATATGTTATAAAATAAAAAAAAACTAATCCAAAGTATAATTTAAAGAAACCAATTTTCATGTGACATAATTTCAATAGAATACTCTCACACCCTGATAAGGGACAAAGAATCCTCCACCATGTAGTTCATTTCCTATACATTCATTAGAATATATATATATATATATATATATAAACACCTAAATGTGAATTTTGGAAGTGAATAAAAATCAAGTAGGACACACTGAGTTTTTCATATGAAGACATTATAAAATAAAAATATAACTATCAATTAAATAATGATAATTTATAAGTCATATTTTACACAGTTTGATATAAAACATTGAAAATCACCACTGATATAAATTTATAAGACATATTAATAAACATGTTCTCAATGAATTTCTATAAAAAATCCAAACACACATTTCAACGATAAAACTAGGTAAAACATTATCATAGAATAAATCAATACCTCATTAGTGAGGATCCACAAAAATGTTTATGTAAATTTTAGGCAAACTAGTATGTGTATTACCCTAATAGAATAGGTCTAATGGTGAGACTTTACTCCAAAGAGTTGATCTTTTCCACAATTCAGGCATTATGGTGTAGACATTACCCTAAATGTATAGGTTTAGGGTCAAATAATTCCTACTCTAGGATATTTCTAAGCATTATCATGATCATAGTCTATTTAAACACACAAAAGTCATTCAAGGGTAATTTTATCTCTTATTCCAATACATCATAATATTAATCTAATTCCTTCAATAAAACCCAAGGAGAAATATATTTTCATAAAGTATTAGAAAAATAACAATATTTCACAATTCATACCAATAAAACCATTTGAAGGTCTATTTTAAATCAAAATCCATAAACCATATTTTCCAACTATATAGAAACAAATTTCAATGAGAAATAAAGAAATGTTCGTAAGATAAATACAAATCATGAAACCTCTTAACATGAAACACATAGAATATAAGAAATCACATAAAACCAAAATCCTAGAAAAATCATGAATCCAACGATCTTATATAGGATCAAAACCCAAGAATTCTATATTATTAATTCATAGATCATCACTTTTTAGAATGATAGAATTCAAAGGAATTACTTACCAGCACAATTCTTGAAAAGTGCACCTAGGGGATTGGGGATTGGGATATGGACTGTCAATTCCATGATGAGACTAAAAGTATTACATGTAAATAATATAATATAACAAAACCCCATTTTCTATTGATAATATATTTGAGGAAATAAAATATAAATAATTAAAATTATTACCCATGATCATAACAAATATAATCATACTAATAGAGGACCATGAATTTAATTGACACATTAATCCAACAAGGAATTGAGTTGGGAGTTCTAATGGTGTCCAAATAGAGTATAAAACATTGAATGGATTAATCTACGATTGAGGGAAAAATATTTGGATGTTAAATAGGGAGTTTTATTACATAAACACATTATAACACACACATATCTAGCCAATATTGGAACCACTAGATAACTATTTTAACCCAACACTCAGGACCATGTCCACTGAATAAATATAGTGGCTACAGTTTGAAAAATTAGTGGGACACTAGAGGTCCAGTAATATATTCAGGTCTACACTTCATTAACAACACTTGACACACCCTTTACCACTCATAAAAAATAAAAAATTATAAATATCTAGAGATGATAAATAGGAAAATAAAACAAATCATGTATATAGTAATACTTGAAAATAATGCTGGGATGTAACATGATAATGAATTTACCACCCAAATTACATCTGTACAATTCTATTGAGTTACTAGTAATTACTTTTTTTATTATTTTTTTAGTTCACCTAAGTGTGTTTTTATGATAAATGGAATTATTTTAGGCAATCAATGTGTTATAAATTAGTATATCCAAGATAGTAGGGTTTGTAGGTGATGTTTGAAGATGGAGTCATTAAAAATAATTTGATTTTGAATTAAGATGAGGGTTAAAAAATAAGATATACATTAACTCAAGGAACATATCATGAGAGGAACATGATATAAATATATTTTATATGGTGTTCCCTAAATTAGGTACATAAATAGTCATAGGGAATATGAACATTCATGAATAATCAATTCTGATATGTGGATCATGATCATTTGAGGAATATTGAAATACCTTTTTTGGGTGAGTTACTACGAGGAATATCATTTTTATTGGAGATTTTTTATTAAGGAAACATTAAATGTTTATGCGTAAAATAAATTTTAGGTTATGGTATTATATCTACTTAACAAACCTATATTTTTATATATTATCAAAAATTTTAATTTTATATATGGTATTATGTCTATTTAACAATTTGAATGATAATATTGAAAATTTAATGGTCAGAAAATTTAATTCCTAGTATCCCTTTTATTTTGGAATTTGGTATTTACTGTCATCTGTGAGTTTGGAATGAATATGATTATGATGAATTTTAGTTAAATAATATGAGAATCTATCTCATAAAATTTTTATATAAATATTATTATTGATTGATATTGAATAATATTTTATTATTGGGAATGAGTGAATAAGGGGTAAAAGAAGATGTTGTGGTAATTATTTTATGGTCAATTTTTCTTATTTTTGATATAGTGTTTTTTTAAAAAAATATTATATGCCAAATACTTTTATAGGGGTAAAGGGTTTAGATGGGGTTATTTAAATAATTCTATAACAAATTTTAAAAGGATTGTTATAATAGAGTAATTTAATTGGGATACATATTTTATATCTTTAATAGGGGATGTTTGTCAAATAATTCTTTCATGTTCCTCCATATATTATCTTTTAGTTTTAATTGGTGATGTTTTTCACGTTATATATTCTATAGTGAGTGACGAATGTTGAATGAGGTAAAAAGGGAAATGTGTAGTGATTTAACAAGGTCTTTTATGGTAAATTTTATTAATGTGACCATAAAACAATGCTCAAAAAATGAATAATTATTATTTTATTTCATGATGTAAAAAACATTTTTTATATTAAAAGGTTGATTTATTTTTGAAATTGATTGATTAGTAAATTTATGAAAATGGAATTTTTATAATAATTTAATGGAAATTATTAATAATTTTATGTTGGTATTACATTTTCTATATGAGTGGGTGTAACTTCCAATATATTTAATTTTGATGATGTTATTCCTCAAGTATTGATATAATGACCTAGAATGTGGTCATGCATAATAAACCACGTTTCAGTAAAATTACTTATATCACACTAAACTATATTGGCCTGAACATTTAATACATTATTAAAATTTATATTGAAGGGAAAAAATAATATTAATACCTTACAAGATCAAAAGGATTAATGCCTTGGAAAAATTTGGTTCATAGAACCAGATTACATTAGAAATTTGAAACATTATTTAAATACTTATTCAAAGTCCTATAAAAATAATTCACATTTCCTTTAGTGAAATTATCAAATTATGATATACATATTAGACAGAGGGATTTAAAATGTTTTTAGGGGTAGGGATAATAAGAAATAACATGATATGTGAATACATTTGGCAACATGGGTGAACCTAATCATCATTATAAAAAAATAGGAGTCAAATAATTATCATTAGCATATGGAAATAATTTTAAAGATAAATGTAATGTAGAAAATATATAATAATGGAACATTATAACATCATGGACTATTCCCATGATTATAATGTGAAGAAATATAGTATCATGTTCACTCATAACATATGTGTACGAAGCACATTACATACATTGTGAATAATAATAGCATCATTTTAACAATTGAAATATATATTATAGTGAGATATATAATGTTACCCAATGACTTTTAGGCCTAAATAATTTTTATTATACTCATCACATCATAAGATTCTAATAATTTTGAAAGGCCTATAGAAATAGAACATCTATCAATAATAAATATCAAATAAACTCATGGGGATAAAAGAGTCTCATAACAGTGTACCAAGGTAGTTATCGATGAGTAAAACTTTCAGGTTTCATAAAATAAGATTGTAAGAAATAATTTTATAGGATTAATGGTATGAATAAAAAATAAAATATCCTATTTCACAGTGAAAAGAAGGATAAAACTAATAATAAAAAAAATTCAAAATTTTTTATGATAAAAAGTAAAGAAGGTGAATTATAATTTGTTAAAAATAAATAAGAAAATTTATATAACTATAAAGAAAAAGGATACAAATTCATTTAGTGGGAGTTTTATAAGAACAAAAAAATAATATAAAGTAATAGATGACAAACCAAAAAAGAATAGTCGAGTTCGAGAGAACATTTACCTTAGGCTCTGTTTTGTTTCATCACATTTATGCTTTATGTATAATAAATTAGTGTTCATTAAGAAACTAAATTTAAAATTATAAAATTCATTTCTAACATTCATGAACAATTATAAGTAATAGAATTTATTTTTTATCATTTCGTTGATTAAAAATGACTTGATGACATGTTTATTTGAGTATTCTAATTTTTGTTTTAAGTTAGTACTTTTTTATTTCATGTTATTTATAAATTAGATAAATTAAATACAAATGGATTAAAATATATATTATAGATTTTTATGTACTGTATATATTTTCTTTTCTATATAAGAATATTAGAGATGACACCAAATGAATTAATACTATCCTCGTAGATGGTAAACTGACCATTGATGTGAGTTTGTTAAAGAGAGGGAGAGATATAATCTACATTTTATAAATAGTTTATAATAATTTCACATTATAATAATATAATTTACAAAACATTTATATAGTTATTAATTAAATATCGACGGTTTTTATAAATATGGATTGGGTGGATTTGGGAATTATTGATGTAGTGTGAAACAAAATGTTGATAAGGGCTATCATGTCTTTGAAGATTCTCTTTTTCCTAATCCTTGATGCCTTTGATTCATGGTATTGGATGACATAAATCATACCTACAGTCCAAATAATTCTTAATAAAGGCTAATTGAGTGTATCATGTCCAAGGAAAATTGATTGAGATTCAATTTTTCAATGGGGGGGGGGTGGAGGTATTTTTATTGGAGGGAGGGTTATTTTTCTGTTACCATATTGATTAAATTATAATTTCCTAAGTAAAATACTCAGGAGATATATTTTTTAAATTATGGAATATATTTCATTTAAATAAATTTTTATGAAATTTTAACACCAGTAAAATTTAATTTATTAATTTATATTATATAAATATATATAAAATGTAAACTAATTTTTTAAATTATAGAATATCTTAAATTTTTATACTTTAGAAATTAATTTCACAGATTGTAGAATTATTTTTTAAAATGAATAATTTATATTATTGAATAAAAATTTGGATGATTTAAATTTTTTATAATATATTACATCATTATAAAACTATTAATAAGTCCTAAAACAATAACTATTTGAAAAACAATATTTTTAATTTTTACTTAAAAAATTATTATTATTTTTTTCAAAAAATAGCAAGAAATTAACCATTAGAAAAATAAACAAGATAATTATAAAATTTAAATTATTTTTATTAAAATAATATTATAACATAGGTAATATAAATATTTTATATAAAAATTATGATATTATAGAAAATGATAAAAATATACTTGATTAAAATGAACACATTCTATCTTTAATAGTTTTCTTTTTTAAGTATAATATCGTTATTTATATATTAATTAATTATTTATAGTAAATATTATTTACAAGTCATTTTACATTTCAAATATTCATTTTATAATTGAAAAAATTTGGTTATTATTTATAATAGTGAAAATAATATTCCCAAGGCCATATTTGTTTTTTAAATCCTATAGATACCTCATACTTACTTCATTTGTCACTCATATCAATTCCTATTAGGTTACAAATGGAAAATTTTTATACTGTTTTTCTCAGGTGTGATAATTCATGGAGACCATAATGATTCATATTTTTCTCTTATTATTCTTTTCATTTATGTTTGTTGTCTAATTTTACTAATATCAAATTAATGGGGTATTTTTATTCTCCAAATATAATTTTTTTATTTACTATATAATTTATTGTCGGAGATTATTTTTTGGTACATGTGTTTTAGAATCCAAAATAAAAAACATGCAAATTACTATGTTAAATTAAATATTCAATATAATGGGTCATTATATTCTATTTTAACAAGTGTTATTATTGTGATATCACAAAATATCATTGGGTGATACCATATTCACATGGGTATCATGCCACCTAGTTATTCTTATTTATTTACCATTACTATAAGGTTTTGTCAAACCTATATGGTGGATTTGAAATATACTATATAAAATACATGTGATCTATTTTAAAACTAGTAAGGTCATTTTAAATATTTATATGAGTTTGTTTGTTTTTCTAAAAAAATTGGATCTTATCTTGAATCATGGAATTATTTATAGAATGCAAGAATGATGACGATTAATGTGGTTATAAATATGTAATAATGGTGAATAATTATATATGTTGAACTTGGAGTGGATTTTGATTTCCAATTCTAAATTTTACCACTTGATTGGTAGTGTGTTTGGAGTGTTTATGTTCATGTTATTCTCAATTGCGCTAAATAAAATTGTTAACCTAAATTCTGTTTTCGTATCATTGGAAATATTTAAACAATATTTTGAAATGAAATTTCCATATGATAGGATCATAGATAATGAAGATGATGAAATATAAAGGTAGATTATAGATGATGTATGATATGGGATGAGATATGTTAGTACATATTGAATATTTATATTACTGAAGCTATGATTTGAGAACATCTTTCAATAAAAACTTACAAATCAACATTCATGGTTGAATTTGATCCAATATATATATATGTTATGGATTAATAGATGAAAAATAGTGCGCTAAAATAATTTCCCTTTTGGCATGACAATATTTTTGCTAGAGACTAAATGTGTTTCATTAGAAATTATTACATTATAGTAAGTGCGCTTTGGTTGTGAGGGTGTGAAAAAGTCATCATTAATATAAATTAATTACATGAGATAAAGAAATATTTCATTATATATATTCAATATATCATTTAGGTTCTTTACTTTAGAGAGTTGGGGACACTAAATAACCAATTAATACAATGCATTTCTCACACAATAAGCATTTTTACCTCTAAATAAGGAAAAAATTAATCCAATATATGTAATATATATAACTTATAAATTCCTCACATATGTTATTATTTTATAAATATCATATATAAATCTTTTCTTCATAACATATGGAATTTATAATATAAGAAGAGTGTTCTCGAATGCCCAGTATGGGAAATTATATACTATAAGCTATCATAGAATAAAAATTTCATAGATAATATGGAATAAAATAAATGATAATAAAATAATTACATATAAATAATCACTTCATAATGGAAAAACCCATGGGTGAAATACTTATATAAATAACCACAAGGATAATAATAACTAAATTCATAGTGATAGAGTGAGAATTATAGACATATTGATCTTTAATACTAAATCATTAACCATGACATTTTTTCTAATCAAAATGGGAAAATCCAATACCTAATTATTTTTATCAAATTCACAACAACTGAATCATTCTTGAAATGGGTATATATTAACCAAATTCCCCCAAAAAAATCCACTCTAGACTAATCGATGCATAGATAGGAAATATATTACAAAACCCGCTATCAATTTGTTATGTCTAATACATTCAACATATGAAAGATATGAATTTAAATACGGTATTAAAAAATTTACTCTAGGGACTAATAAACATTCATATTGAGATAAAAAATATATAAAATCAATTCTTTACCAATAAATAATCAGGATAATATGGAGATAATCCATCAATAGAAAGAAGGTGGACGGTTAAAAAAACATACCCCAAGTGTAACACAATGAATTCTAAAAGATGTATATATTGATGAAAAAATCATCAAAATATTGAACATGAAATAAAACATTAAATACCATGAATAAAGAGAGTATTGTGATAATGTATGTCAAATATGTATAATATACACCATGTAAAGGAAGGTTGGTGATAACTGAAAACGTGTCTCATAGAAGGAAAATTTGAGACAAAACCCTTATGCCTTTTATAAATATTGAATCAAACTCCAAAGAAAGAGTAATAATGAAGTGAAACATTGACTATAATTAATATAAAAATAGTCACATTATAATTTATCAAATATTTAGTAATTACACCGTAAAGGAAAATATATGTAACCTTAGGAAACATGCCATAAATAAATTAAAAATTAAGACAGATAACCCTTATAGTGTAGGAAATTTAAGAATCAATATAATATAAGATGGATACTTGGAAATTTAAATAAAAATATCTTTAAATTATATATATTAACTAAAATTAATGTTAATTTTGGTATATGATACAATATAAAAAATAATAGTACATAATATCAAACATGTCTCATGAAATTAATAACAAATACAAACAACACTTATAATCTTTTCATCCTTTGCATCGAACAAAATTTGAAGAAATAACCTTATCTGTATATTTAAACCCCCTGAATTACATGAATATGGTATAAAATATCAATTAATTATTAATATATATATATAAAATATATCATGGTACATAATATGAAAAATTCCTCAAGAAGTTATGTTGGAGTCAAAGAACCCCTTAGCTTAAGTATAGTGTAGTCGAAATGTGATGTGAACTCCTATATGAAAACAATATCTACCATAATAACCTATTTTATAACCATAATAACATATATATACCTCTTTATACAGTTCATTTATAACCATTTATTAAAAATATATTACTTGGTTATTGTTTCATTTCATCACTGAGGGCTAGAAAATCTGATTTTTTATTTCGTACGAGTTTTTTGATGGAATTGTTGATTATTTTATATTGAAATAATTCATCATTACTAGACTATATTACATTCTAAAATAATGGATTTTCAATTACTCATCAAATATATAATTAATTTGATGAATTTTAGTGGTATAGGTTATGAAAATTTAAATTATGAAGAACTAGTACCTCTCTGTTATACAATCAAAAGGTAATAATTTAATAAATATATTAAATATCAATAACACAGTTCCCAGATCCAAAATAAATATTGTTAAAAATAATTAAATTATATTATCATTATATAATATTTCTTAATCTTTATTACTACATATATTATAACATTCATCGGGTAGGTCATAAAATTGACCCAAACGAGTGCCTGTTATAAGGATTTAATGAGTATAGAGTTGTTTTTATTTAATGAAAATATACATTTTATATAGGCCTAAAAATTATATAACTATAATATATATATATATATTTATTAAATTAATTCGTATAATTATCTATCAGGGGTGGTGAGAAAAAATTAAATTCATCATTTTTGGAGGTGGTAGTTTGTACATACATGCAATTAACAATCCCATTTCTCAAATAACAGATTGGAATTATGGTATATGATAAGTTATAACATTAAAATCATAATTTTATAAATACTATAATTTTAATTCATAAAATCTAACATTGTTACCATCCTCGAGAGGCAGTGAGGAGAAAAAATAAGAACATCTCTTTATGAAGGTTATAGTTCGCACTTACGCCCGAGAGATGTTGTTTGTTATTCATATGTGTTATAAATGAATGAATAATGGTTTATATAATAACATAATAATATTAAATCATATTAATACTACCAAATTAATTTTATTAGGATTTTTATTAAATTTTTGGAAGAGTAATATTATGATGAAATGTTAAGGACTAAGAAATACTAAGGTTCAAAACATGATATTTCTCTTGGAAATATCCTTGTAAATAGTGGTACTAAGATAATTAATTCAGACCATATTCTTATTGGAGTTTTTTGAATTATAATAGGATAAAAATGGTAGAGTTAAATTAAGAAATTTTTAGTATTACGTGTATCATGATGTAGTGGATGTTTACCCCTTATATATGTGAAGAGAAGGGTAATATTGGAAGTACCCATTTCATATCAATAATGGTATGTCATTATTCATGAATTAGACGCTAAAAAAATGGTAAATAATGAAACCTGGAGTGATATAAGGTTGATAATACATCAATAATTAATTTTCTAACATGTTTGAAAAAAATTTCAGGTCTTTTATAACTATATGTCTACACGTTACCATTTTAAAACACACAATTTAGGAGGTAGGATCGTATTTCCCCAAAAATATATTAGAATAGAAAAGGTAACACAAAGATAAAAAATATTATAAAGGAGAAAAAAAAAGGAAAGCCCTCATCCAGTGAAAATTAAACCAATAATCCAATGATAAAATCATACTTGGTCAATATTCTCATCACCATTCATAATCTCCCACTCTGATTGTGAGTTATTTTGATTAAAAAAAGAAGTATATTTATTTGAGATTTTCCTACTCCGGTGTAAGTTAGTGTCTTTTTCCACAATGAAAATGACATCAACAGACCCTAATGTAATACTTAGAAGAATCTGGATCCTTCTCTCATAGAAGCGTATCATCCTTCATAGCATCCTATTCAGTATAACCAAAATATCATCAAATTATTTTTGGATTACATACCCATCTCCAACTTTTATATTTATACAAGGTCCCTTCCGGTTCATTATCATTGTCTTTTTAATTTTCTTTTTTCATTGGAATCTGATTGACCACCAAATCCATGATAATCGAAGTATCACACTCTGATAATAGATATATATTTTTTAACGTATGAGCATCTCTAGGATCCTATAAATCCACCTAAACAATGAATTGACCACCTACCAAATGACTTGCCAACAAGCCATATCTTTCCACAAGACCTTGAAAAGTCCCCTTAACAGAGAAATCATCCCTTTGGATTCTTTTCTAATTGTGCGTAGTATTATTTTTCTATTGCATAAATTTTTTATCATTCACATGATATACAACATATTATATTCCATCATGCTCATCATTAAGTGTTTCAAAGTGATGAACAGTTTATATATTAATTGGTTCTTGAATGGAAACCTTAACTACCATTTATTTAGAACCAGATCTCATTGAGATGCTTTGAAATCTTTCGATATCCACAAGAATAATTTTCAGGAAATTCATATCATAATCAAATAGACTTATGTATTTATCCTCAATAAATTCTAACAATTCCAACAAAGGTGAAACCAAATAATATTCATAAAAAATACCACTGAGACTATGGGTATCCTTGACCCCCACATTGCCTTCACCAGTATTCAAATAATCATTAACAACAAAATCTCAATAGTGGTTCTTCGTAGTACAACACTGCATAGGAGATGAAAAATGAGTCATATCATCCCATGTATGCACACACATACCATTAGTCTTTCCATTAGAAAGGTCCTCATAATGTACATCAACATTATGAACTTTCATTCCATAGGAAAAATATATATTTTCAACTTGATACCATATATTAGCTAGAAGTTGGTCTTGCCTTTCAACAAGGGAACTATACATCATCCCAGAACCAGTTGATGTATCAGCAAGCATAGTGGACAACTCCCCTTCAACAAAAGAAACCTCAAGACCAGCATGATGAGGTGTCATATCCACTGGTATTTGTTTTGTGACTATTAGAACACAATTATATGGTGAGCCCAATCCACATCAATACTGTATTGCATTACATGTTCTTGGTTTGCTGTTACACCATGCATCACATGAGTAGGATGATTATTTCCATCAGATGGAGGATTAGGGATGCTAGGCCTCTACCCATGTTCATGCCACACACCATTCTGATTAGGCCGTCGCCTCTAGAGTTCTGAATATCATGCATGATTACTCAATATTCCTTGAATAATTGAGTTAATTTCTCATATCCAATATGCAATACTATCTCATTATGGTCCTTAAACAAAAAGACATTATCAATTAAGACAGATCCAAAATCAACTTGTAATAGGAAACTCTCATAATGCCTATAGCGGTCAAGTTCTGGTTCCTTATTCAACTTAATCAATATTCCACTTGCTAACAAAATATCATATAGTATTTTTGGGTTCCAAAGAACCCATTTTAAAACAAAAACTCAATCCTACACCTGTTAGGAGGTGTTCACTACTTCAAATCGGTTGAAATTGTGATCCCAATCCCATATATGCATAGTACCTATCTTGAGATTGAGTGATCTGTGGCCCCAATACCTTGCATTCCGATCTTATGAGGGGAAGACAATGTGGAAGAATCCATGCACAAGGGATATACTCTTCTAGCTCAAGAAACCCAAAATTTCTGAAATCCTCACAACACGATCCTCATACTTCCATAGTTTTAATCTCTTATACAAAATGTGATGCACAAAATTGTAATGAATACCAATTTCTATACATTCAGAGACAACATCTGGATATTCCTTCACATGCATGAAATTCTCTTTCCCTTAGATACATTCAATGATAAAAACCTTGTAAGTTGAAAATTGCCACAATTTATAGTGGACGACTACCCGAGTAGCGTGAGCGGCATTAAATACTCCCAATTCCAAACCAACTGCTCTATGAGAATCATAACGAACATTATGAAGAAAAAATCAGCAAAAATATTACGAGTTGAGGCATCCATGAGGAATACTTATATAACATTGAATAGTATAGATAGAATCTATTGCAAAAGAACCATATTTTCATCAATCACATTACCATTTTTATTATTACCTTTTGTAACTAGTTTTTACACTAATAGATTAAATGTTATTTAAAATATAAACTAATCCCACATAAAAATATTGATTCTATAAATCTAAATTTTATATAAGTATAACATTATTCAATTTCAATATAATATTAACTTATCTCTTAATTAAATGATTTAATATATTAAAAAACTGTTTTGTATGAAAATGTTGTTTTCACCATTAGTGTTCTTAATCATATTTTATGTTGATTACCAATTGAATGAGTGAAAATATATTTAAATATATGATGAAAATTATATTACGGTAATTTTTTTGAGGATATTGATATTTTTAATTAGATGAATATTAACTAAATTTAATAAAAAAATTATATGAATATAACAGTTTTACCATTATTAAAGTAAATAAATTTAATCATAGTTAAATTATATTTAGTCCTAAAATTTATATGGATTTTTTTTCCACATTCACACATCAATTAAAAAAATATAAAATAACTTTTCTTAAATAATATATCTATGTTTAATAAATATTACCTTTTACATAAGAATTATTAACGTGTAAATCTGTGTCATGGAGAAAGTGTATTTTTAAGCACAAATGTTATGTTTTGAAAAACATTTAAATATTTTTAATTTTAATTAAATTAATTAATTTATTATTAAATATGATTTTTTAAAATTAAATATAAACCCAATTTTCAGTAGGATAAGACATAATTAAAATACAATTATAAAAATATTTTTAAATCCATTTTTTTATGAATTTTCGAAATGTTAAAAATGTGTTTTATAAATTAAACATAAGATTTTTAAAATAATATCACTCCATAAATATTATATTAATCATAATTCCCTTTATTTATTTTTTATACACTAATTTAATTTATATGTTAATTAGTATTGAAATATAACTTACTTCTTATTTTTATGTTAAAATGGGTAATGTATAAAATACATATGATTTATTAATAATTTAATATAATTATAATTAAATTTTTATGTCATATTAATTTCTATTTTTATAATCCCTCAAGAACACATTGTAAGAGATATTTAAAAGTTATTCTTATGTGGAAGATTTGGGTGGTGATTCTATTGGGATAGAGCTCATGGAAGCTTCTACGAACATGAACTTATCTCACTGATGATTTCACTCATACCATAATTATTTGAATTCGTCACAAGATTTGTCTAGGGAAAACCCTTGAGAATATACCTCATTTCTATCCTCTGAAAACGAATTATCAAAAATAATACTCACACTTATTGATGTAATTTTCTTAATTTATTTTTAATAGAGTTCTTATATATATATATATATACCGACTTACCCAATATCTTTTTTATAATGACCGTATTTATTTTTTATTTTTTAGTTTATTTAAATATATCACGGTTCTGTTTTAGTTCGGTGATTTTCATATTACTATATATCAAAATTATTATCTTTTATTGTGAAATATTTAATTTATTATCTTATGGTTCTACATTCTCACCACAAAAAAGTTTCTCCTCATAATTATATACATCGATCAGTAATATAATTAGTTATTGGTATATAAAATATTGGATAAAGTATGATATATTTTCAAATATGGTATATAACATAATATATTAGGTTGAACTAAAAAAGTCATATTTTTTATCTACCATGTTAACTAATTACCATATTTTCCTATGTCAGCTAAATGTTTTTTCAATATTTTTTCATGTAGGAAATTTATTTTTATTTACATAATTTTCAATGTCACTTGAACATCCAATAAACTCTATCCTTATCTTCTATGATTATTTTATGGATTGAACTATAGTCACAATTTTAATGAATATACATTATGGATGTTTTGTAATAATTATATGATTTCTCACTTAAACACGTACACAATTAGGTTTTCCATTGGGATAATATCCACATATTCCATGTCACCCTTCATCAAATTTGATCCTTTGGGAATCATCAAATACATAAATATATTATTTTAGCATGAGTGACACACAATTTTCATTTTAAAATGATTAATAAAAAATTAACATAAATATTCCCTACTCTATGATTCAATTATGTTAGAATACAATTCATTTAGTTCAATCTATATCAGCCTTAGTTCAACCTTATTATTCTTTCGGAATGGTTCATTAATTCAATTAACGCATAAAAATGAAGGCCTAAAATTACCATGAACATTTTTACAATATTTTAAAATTGAATATCATTAGAATATATGATCCAAAATTTAAACATTCCCATAATCCATGAAATTATATATTAATTATTATATAAATTAACTTATAAAACTCAATGTTTTAATCTAGTTATTTATGGAAATTATCCTTTTAGGTAATCTAAAAAATATATTTAAATCCTTCAGAATGGTTTATAATATGTATTTGAATCCTCTAAAGAAAATATACCCAGAGTGTCTCATTTCCTATGTAGTCTTAGGAAAAATTATCATGCACTGAGTGATGTTCAAGTTGAAACAGAACCACCATTTTTTCGAGGGATTACCCCTAAGAGAATTTGGGAATCATTTAAAAATAAAATCTAGTATGTATAAAGGGATACGATTTCTTGGAGACTATACAACATATAATTCTCCAAAATTTATGATGATTACTATATATAGACTCATCCCTTATGTTTTCTGTAAAGATCTTCCTTTATAATATTTAAGTTATTTGAAATATATAATACTGTATGAACCTACCCTATGAGTTTATCAATATCTTTTAAATTATGGACATCCTTAATTAATCAACCCTTGATAACATTTATTAGTCCAAAATTTTCCTCAATTGATGAAATTTTAACATCTAAAGTGATCTGAACCCAAATGATATAAAAACATTGATAACCTCAAGATAACTATCCCATAATTTTCTGAATAAAAGAGAAATATTTCATTGAATACATTCCCACATCGTTTTTGGTATATCGATTTTGAGAATAAAGAAAACTCATTAACTATTAATGTTCTAGTGTTTTTTAAATGGTATGTTTCCATCTATTTATGAATATAATTAATCTATAATAACTCTTCAACGTATCTCATAACATTTATGCGGCTACTATTCTTGTAGAATTATTATGTTCAACTATTTTCTTTATAATCTGGGAAAATATAAACATTTAAAAAGTGAGATATCACACTTCAAAAGGGAAACTGTATATCAAAATCTATAATATAATAACCATGACAAGAATAATATTGAAAAAAATAACTAAAAAATAAATAATTAAAAAT
Organism: Viscum album; assembly: GCA_963277665.1. Lineage (NCBI taxonomy): Eukaryota > Viridiplantae > Streptophyta > Magnoliopsida > Santalales > Viscaceae > Viscum > Viscum album. Next base: position 331,002,745 of record OY728161.1, read on the forward strand.
AACTAATCACATGCGAATAAAACAAATCCATTAATGAACATAAAATATATAAAATGACAATGGTAAAAATAAATTAATTCCCAGTAATGGAATGTATAATTTTAGTCATCATGATATTCATTATCAAGGCTACATCCAAGACATTATTTATTCCATCAAATCCATAACTAAGTCCTCATTCTTTCCATCAGGGATTCAAAAAGAAATAATTCTTTCATTCGATATTTATGCACAAAATACCAATACAATTTTCCTCATGTGACTAATTGTTCCACTATAAGGAAATAACATATTATCCCCCCAATCAACTCATTAATTCCAACACATTCAATAGATCAAATATAGAAATTTATGTACAAAACATATTCCACATTCTATTTGAATTGATAAATATTAGTATTATGATACATATATATAGAATAAAATTAATGTCCTAGACAATAAACTGGATAAAATGGGGATAATACAACCAAATAATGAAGGTTGATTGTTAAATAACACATATACCATGTGTATGAAAAGTAATGTCAAATTATGTTAGAATAGATGGAAATTACATTTGAAAGAGTGAACATGAAACGAAACACTCATCATCACGAATACTTGGAGAATATTATTTTAATTGTATAAAGAGGTTGTATATACTCTATATAAATGAAGTTTAGTTCATATATATCAACATTTCATAAATAAATTTTGAGATGAAGCCCTTATGAACCTTGTAACTCTTAAATTAAAACCCCATGAAAGAGGCAAAACAAAGTGAAATATTTAATATCATAAAAGAGAAATAATAATTATATAATACAATAAGTATAATGTAATTACATGATTAATAAAATTTGGTGGACATTATGAAACATATCTCAAGGGAATAAATAATTGAGGTAAAGAACTCATACGATAAAGGTAACATAAGAGTCAAAATAAAATAATTAGTTTACCATTAAATAGAAATTAAAATATCATGAAATTAAATATATTATTTATACTTGAAGTAAAATTGGATTTTGAATACACCATAAAAATAAATGATGGTTCATAACAATAAACATGTCTCAAGGAATTTCAAATAGAGTCTACTAACTGTTACAACATTAATATAACATGAATAAAAATCCATTTAATTTAATAATATGATATTGATCCAAAAACCCCAGGAAATACATGAATATGGTAAACTAAATACATTAGATAATAATTAAACCTTATCAATGATATCAAAATGCACAATATGAAATATATATCAAAAAATTAAATTTGAGACAAATAACCCCTTAAATTAATTTTTTCTTAAATATAATGTAATATAATATACAATATCATAAACATAACTATATTAGTAACCAATTTTATAAAATTATTTGTTTATATTTTCATTTATTAAATTAATTTATAACCATTTATTTCAAATATATTAGTTGGTAATATTTTATTCTCATTATCAGATGATAGAAACATTGATATCATGATTCATACTAGTCATGTAATGGTCTTGTATGTTCTTGTAAATATAAAATATAATAATCAATATGAGATTAGAAAATATATGATAATCAATGGGTTTAAATTAATTATAAAATACCTATTTAAATTTCTGAATAAAAAGTTATTGTTTGTGAACACGAAAATTGTGAATAACTAGTTTTGAAATGTTTAAAAACCAAAAAGTGATATATTACAAAAGATACTAAATATCAATAAAATATTTCATAAACAAAAAAATAAAAATTATATTATTATTACGTTATATTATCATTATATAATATTCATTAATGAATAATAATAATTATATTACAACCTTATTCACATAGGTGGAAAAACTAACCAAAATGGGAGAATGCTAAATTGAATTTTTGAGAAAGGAATATTATTTTCGTGTAATGATAATATAAACTTTTAAAGATTGAAAAAATTCCATAAATATGATACATATTCAATTAATTCATTCATATATCCATCCATATAAGGATGGTGATGAAAAATAAAAAAAATCAATTGAAGAGGTGGTAGTCCTCATGTTGGGATGATTAACAATTCCGTTTATCAGCGAATGGGAAGAAATGAATATTTTCATAAAATTACTATATAATAATCATAATATTTACATAAAAACTTATCCATTATCCAAATCCATTCTTCATACCTTCCAAAAGATGAAATGATGAAAAAAACTATGCTACTTCATGAAGGCGATAATCTGTACACACACACAATCCATTTTGTTTTGTTTTTATATGTAGATAGAAAATATTGAATAAGTGTTGGTAAAATAATATAGGAATATTTTTATATTAAAAAAAATATTTTTATAATATTGTGGTGTAATTTTATTGAATGGGATGATTGGGAATAAAATATAAGGGAGTGGGAAATACTCATGTTGAGAACATGAGATTTCTCTTCAAAACCACATTTGAAATGGATGCCTTTAGTTTAATAATTAAGACCAAAGGATTATAAACATATATGTGAATTATATTCAGATAAAAAATTAATATTTTGAGAAAACAATTCAAGGAATAGATGTAGAATGAAGTGGTATTTATGATCACTATTTATAAGTAAAGTGAAGATAATATTTGAAGTTACCATTTCATTTCAATAATTGTACATCACTACTGAAGGGGAAAAAGATACATAATTGAAAATAATGTATATTTGGATGATATATGGTCTATAAATTATCTAAAATTCATTTTAATTCCTTTTTGAAACGTATTTCTAAACCTTTAATTCTATTTTTTTAGAGTTCCCCATTTTGGTTTTTTCCCTGGAAAACTATCTTTAACCCATGTAAGTAATATTTTATTAAAAATATTAGGTAAGAAATCATAAGTTTTTTTATTTTTAATATAACTTTAATATCCATATAATATAATTAAAATTATAAAATAGTTTAATTTTATAATTTAAATAGAAATTTAAATATACAAGGAAATTATTTTGTAAAACATGTTGTATTCAACAATATCATTCATAGTATTATTTCCTATTGATTAAAAATTTATTGAGTTGTAATATATTTATATATAGTATTAAAAGTTACATTAGGATTATTTTTTAGAAAATATAAATTTATTTTATTATCGAAAAATTACACAATGTAAATTGATCTATTCATTGAAAATAATAGTTTCAATATTATAGTTGTAAATAACATTAATGATAGTAATATTATTTTAATTCCTAAAAATAAAATGGAAATTTATATAATTATATCACCTAATTATTTGAAATATAAAATCAATTTTCCTGAAGAAAAGTATCTTTTTATAATAAATGTATTTGAACATAATTGCATGTAACACATAAAAACCCATTTAAAATCGTAAATTTTTTACCCTAAATGTTTTGTTTAGGGAGAAATTATATGTTTTTTTATTTTAATGAGGTTAATTGTATTATTATCAAACCCATTATATTTATGTGGATTGAAATAATTCAAAAACCCAATTTCACCTAGTTAAAATATAATTAAATTAAAACTTAATAAAAAATATTTTATTGGAAAAAGTTTATTTACTTTTCAAAAAGTTAATGATGGGTTTTCTAGATTCAATAAATCATTTTTAAATAAATAATTTCAGTGAAAAAAAATATTTATTTATGAAATGATAATAATTTTTTTAGATATAGTATTTAAATTTATCAACAAATTAGTTTTAGAATTGAAATTGTATTTTCATTAAAAGTCATAATGTGAAATTTATAAAATACATATGAATTATAAATAATTTGTTAAAATGATATTAAAATGAATATATAATATTAATTTATACATACATAGAATTTGAAGATGTCTATGTAAAACTGATGCTTAATATAAGCTGAGGTTTTTATCTCGAGTGATGATTCTCTTAGAATCGATCGTATAAATACTTCCAAATGTTCGAAAATATCTGACACACAATTTTTCACATATAATTATTTTTTCATTAGTGTTAGGATCAGTGCTCAGAAACCCCCATGTAGATAATTACTTCATATTATTACACCAATTTTATTTATAAGAATGTCTCTAACTTTGAAATTATATTTCACCTACCAGATATTGTAATATTATCCATATGATTTTACAATATTACCAAAAAACTATGTTATAATAGTCATATTTAATGATTATGTTACTAACATAATAAAACATATCATAATTTTGTTTTATCACTATGTTTTGTGCATTAGAATCTATTATAAATATTAGAATTTAATGGAAAATATAAAATGTTAAATATTAGGGTGTTATTGAGGGGACATTATTTTTTCAATATATTATATAAACAGTTTTTTACATATATAATATATTATTTTTGTAAGGGTGATTTCTATTAAACATTTTTAAAATACACATGATTTGGTTTTTTATTTTTCTTAATCTACATTATTTCATAAATTCATTAGTTTTATCTATTCACATTGAAAAATAAGTGTTAGAGTATTATCATACTTTGTATATTTATAGACACCCCTATTATGTGTGTGTGTTTTTTTGTTTGTGTTTATTTTGATAGATTTCAAGGATCATATTGATGTATATATCATTCAAACATGGATTGAGCATGTAAAATATTCAATATGGGGATTTTAGTTCCATTATTATTTCATTTTTGATATAATATAGGTTGATATATTGTGGATAATCTATAAATATTTTATATTTGAATTTATAATATAGTTTTAAATTCATGTATATTATTATAAAATTTTATTAGAAAATGTGTTATCTACAAAATTTTATTTTTAAGGGTAAGTCGATCAAGATGTGTATTTTTCAATAGATATTAGTCATTTATGATTATACTATAAAATCTTTTATAAGGAGCCACTATTTATTTTATCATTAAACTATGTGGGGTCTCAAAAGAGTTATTATATAAAAATTTAACTAAAAATGTAATTTAAGATAGAGGAGGAATTGGTTGTGATTTCCATTTACTCAGTAATATAATAATTTTTTTAAACTCATTTTGTGAAGTATTATAAATTAACCAAATACCGATAATGAAGGTGTATATTACTCCATTCAAGGGACCTAATTATTTAATAATCATTACTAATGGATAGTTTACTATCTCATAATTGTATGGTATGTTTAGACATGAAAAATGGTGTTTTCGGGTCATGAATATTGGGTGTGTAGAGTATTGATTATTTTTACATGTTTGGTATGCTATAATATAGATGTGTTTTATTATAAATAAATATTTATCAACAAGAAATTATTGAGTTAGTGAGGGTGAAATAGAAACCAAAAGTATAAATGTCATTAGGGTGACTAAATCTTGTGGTAGATGAGTCCTATGAAAATGAAAAATAAAATATCTAGTGAAATACATTCGCATGGTTGTATGGTATTTTTTATAAATAAAATAAGAGTTAACATGATTATGTGACATATTTTTTCATTTTATTTAAATTGCATAGTACTTCCATATTGATTTTAGAGAAATCATGCTACGTGATAAAATTATATACCTGGGGTGCTTTTATGATCAATGGTTATAATGGGATTATCAAAAATAATATTTTATAATTGTCAGAATGTAATAAATTAAATATATTAGGTTATCTATAAAAAATAATAACAGACTAAATTATATTTATTATGTCAGTTTATTTTCAATTTTTGATAAATAATAATAACATAATGTGATTTATTTTTATTCGGATTTTCTTCATTTTAAATTATATTGAAATAAATGAATATAAAATTTAAAAATAAATGATATAAACCAATATTCAATACATATCTATGTTCCTTATTATATTATGACATATTCAATAATACATTAACTCTCACTTTTACTCCTGTTTATGTAGTGAATTTCTTAACATAGATCACACAAATATTCTGAGTTGGATCATGAGTTCCAATATATTATTATCATAGTGTATTGATCATTTTTATGTTTTATTATAAGAGAAACAACTAGAAATTTAAATTTGATTCAATTATTAACTTGGATCTCACTATATAAAAATAATAATATTGGGAATTTAACAATAAATAGAAAAAAATAAAGACATCATTTCCCATCCATGTTCTATCAGTCATGTAAAAATAAATACCTAAAATTTTCCATTCCATTATATGTTGAATTATTTTGGAAGAAGTAATAAAAAGATAAAAATAATAATTATTTAAATATTAGGAATAATAAAAAAGAAATAAAACAACCATATATTTTACTTTCATTATCTATAGTAAAATATCATAATTAGTGTAAAAAATTTAAAATTAGGTATGATGATTCAATATGTACTTCCTTTCTCTAATTATCAACTAAAAAATGACTCTTATCACACTATAAATTTAGATTTTATAAAAGTAATTGGAAAAGTCTTAAAAAATTTATAAATGTAAAAAAAAAATATCTTGAAAAATATCAAATCCCAATTTTTTTAACAACTAATTTTATTTTAAAGAAAACAAAATAACATAACATTCCCCCCTAAAATAAAAAATCCCATTATTGTTCCATTTCCTCCTTCTTTCGTGCATTCTCAGTATCATTTTTGACCATGGTGACCTATCCCAAAGTATCAAAGTTCTTTGATTTATCTAAGTGTCTTTCGAACCATTTTTTTGAACCCAACTTAGATCCACATTAACTACCTTAATAGATATATTATACACAATTATTATACAAAAATCATCTCACCTCAACTATATGATACTTCATCTAGAAAAAACCTTAAAAATTGAAAAGAAGTTTTTAAAAATTGTTTGATAACACTTTTATTAATATATTTCACATCAAATGTATTCAATTTGTGTTCCACTTTTTATATAATTCTTGGTATAAAATTAATATTATTTGTCTCTTATGTAATAATAATACCCATTCCACAAGAATAATAATAAATAAATGGATAGAATAATTCCACATTTCTCAATTCTACCATATTATTAAATAGTTTTATGATAAATTTTTTTCATATGATTTGTCACATCATAAGAAATGATATCATTATTTTCATAGATTCCATTGTTAATATTTGTAGATTAGAAATGGTAAAACGTGTCTTCCCTAATTTATATTTTATGATATCAATATTTTATAATTACTGACACAATATTCTTCAATATTTCCTTCTGTGATATATCCGTAATAAAAAACATGAAATCAGTAATAATTTCAATTTAACAAGTCATAAATTATGATATAATATTTTCCATTTGAATCTTTTATATGTTTTATCATGTTATTATGAAAATATAATTATAATGGATCACTCTATTTTTTTCAATGGATTGAATGAAATGTATTTTTCAAATGGTAGTGTGAAAATAGTCATTTGGAAAAATTTAATATTAGGTTTAGATTTATGGTTTTTTATTTGTGTAAATTTTATAAAATGATGATTTTATCTTGTTGTTTTAGGTATATATGGGATAAAGTGATATATCAAAAATCCAGTAAATGGGAAGCTATATGGGTTTAATGGGGTTTTATTTTATAACCCCCCTTAGGTTCTTCTTTATCTTACCAAAAAAATAATGAAGGTGTCACCTTTACACTTCTTGTTTTATCTATTCCTCTTTTATGATCTTTGGTGGTTTACAAGGATATAATCCCTAATTTATGGTAAAAATTACTCCAAATTAAATCCTCTTATACTACTATCATCTTCTATACTAATTTTAGCGGCTAAATTTAGGGATTTACTAAATGATTATATTGGAGGAAAGGGAAATTATATTTTTCTGGTGAGGATTTTATTGAATGAGCCTAGAGGAGGCTAAGAAAAGTATTTTATGAAGTATTATAAATTATATTAGAAGAGGTAAGTAATTTTTTATATTTTTCAATGTTTTTCACAACATTGGGATGAAATTAATGTACATGTGAGTGTAATAAAATGAGTATTTTTATCATCATAGATTCAGAGGGAATTCCATTATTAGATTATACACTATTTCATTATTCTCTATTAATTTGAACTACACAATGAGTTTAACCATGATTACAATAAATAAAACTAATTATATATTAATAATGATAATTAATTATAAATTTATTTTATTTTATTTAATTTGATTAATGGTGGAATTAGAGTATCATGGATGTGGTGATTATATGTATGAGCTTGGTTGAGATGGTGGATCTTGGTTAATGTGGGGATAACATTGATTTCAGATTGGTGGTACCTAAATTTACCTTATTTATATGTAATTTCATTTATTTTTTAGAATTCAAGTGGGAGTATGTGTATGTGGTAAACATAAAAAGAATAATATATGGTTAATGTGGTTTTGGGAAACTTGGTTGGATCTAGTATGATTTTTTCATTGATAAAAAATTCTTTATTTATAAATTTTATTGATATATTACTTCAATTGGATGCTGGAAGTTAATTATATAATGTGAGACACTTTATAGGGTTTCAAAACATAAAAATTACCTGAGTGTATTATGGATTTATCATATGATGTGGTTTAAGTAATAATTGTGAGTGATGTTCTATGGGTGAGTTATTAAATGCAATTTCATGGAAAACCTATTAGAAAATGAGTTATCAAGGATGTGGTAATGAAGACGATTGGGTTTTGTTTTAGAATTTCATCATGTTATTAAATAGAATTAGGAAATAATCTTTTATATGGATTAAGTAATGAGTTAATCATCAAGGATTATTTTACCTTGAGGATATTTTATGAAAGAGTTATTAATGAGTTATATGGAAATTCAACATGTGATGAGTAACTACAAATATGAGTAGAGGATATGGATATAGTCTAAAGGTAGTATTGGTAAATATTGATGATGATAGATTTAGTTTAGGTTACTGGTTGGTTTTTTGGTGATCTGTATACCATGTCACATGTACATGAGATTTTTGAGATATGGACTAATGTTTTTGACGTTCTATACATCATAATGAGGGATATATTAGATATGGCGATATAATTTCCATGTTATAGAATTTATAAGGTAACTACCATTGATTGTGATGCATTATCCATATATTTCGTGTATGTGTTTTATTGATATCCTAATGACCAGTAGTGATGAATCCACACTTTTTTAGAGAATTTCGAGAGAAATTGTGATGGTTATTCATTATATTATGTTTCATTGGAGACATTTTTTGATTTCTCTAATAACCCATTGGTTTGAAATATTTGATGAATAGGTTTCACACTTACCATTTTGAAACCATGTGGCGGTAACCTGGTTTGGTGAACATTTAAATTGCAATATGATTGATGGTTATAAGTGGGATGTTTTCCCTAAGGGGCATTTAAATTCATGGTGGAATAACTATGCTCCAAAAAATAATACCATTATGTGGGATATATTTCAACATGATGGATTTTATTTTATGGGTTTTACTTCCCCTATAACGTGTTTCATCTGAGGCATACTATACCCTAATAGGGTTTTCTACGGTGGATCTATAACACTTGATAAGTGTATCTAGGTTGGATGTACTTACAACTATGAGGATTTTTTTTGATTTGTATGCACTTACCTCAGTGAGGGAATTTGACTAATATTGGGTGATATACCAACTTAGTATCTAACTATTTTAAGTATTTGGATGGTATTCTAATCCATGGTTTTGATGACATTCTAAACCGTTATTTTATATTCCTTATTTAATATATAATTTAATACTGGTAGAAGAATATATGTGGTAGAATTTTATTTGGGTTCTTTATCACTTGAAGGTATGATGGGTGTGTGGGTGTGATTATTTATTGTTTATGTTTCACTTAAAACATGCATTAACATGTATACTTTTTTTTATTAGGGACATTATTAGTAGTTTACTATTGATTTATTTCTCCCAAACCCAATATTTACACCTTAGTGGATGTGAATGCCTTATTTATGACTTGTAGTTTGGAGAATATACCCTATTACAAATGAGAAAATGGTGGAACTTAGTTTTAATTTAGTGACTAATCTAGATGACACCAACAATATTATTTCGGTATATTTTTTTATTTTTGTGAAATATTTTATATTACATTCCCATGTGTGATATTATATTGATTTATTATATTTATTTAAATCATATCATTTAGGATTCACCGACATTAATATTAATTGAATTCATAATATATAAGGATTGTAGGTGACTTTATAGTTATCTTTTAAGGACACCCAAATATTACCATGAACCTTGGGTTGTCACTTATGATGTTTTTGGTTTTTAGAATAATGTAAATAAGAGAAAAAATAAGGATTTGGTGAATCTGTAATGTCGTAAATGGTAATATGGTAAAATTTAGATATAAATGACTTATGATAAAGAGAGTTGGGACAAAGTTGGATAGAAAATTTTTTGTAAGTATGAAAAGGTGTTTTTCACAAGTGTTGAATTTTATTGTCAAAAATGATAAATCAATTAACTTTTTAAAAGGCCTTAGAAATTATGATAATTGTTTATTGATATGTATTTCAAAAATATCATTAGTTGTTTGTAGAACATGTGATGTAAGCTTTATGAAGAAAAGGGGGAGCAAAGGTGTTGCCAATTGTTATATAGTTTGATTTGAAAGAAAGATAGTTGATGACAGAAATGTTATGATACATTCCTCAGAAAATTTGACGATGATAATGGTGATCGGATAAAGACTATATATCATGACTGCATTGGAGTTAAATGTAGTGGGGGTGGAAAATCAACAAAGAAACAATTTTTTGAAGCACGATATGTGGAAAATATAGGATAAATGGTTTGTAGGTGGATCAAGGTTCACGGGAGGATTGTAGTTCACGGTGAAGGCTCTTGTTTGCGGAATGGAGGAAGTGATTTAGGATGTCGTGAAGGATGAAAGGTGGTAAATGGACTACGTAGGGAATATGGGTGATGGAACGTGCATGGTATATAGTGAAGGGTGTACCACATTGAAAATTCGGGTATATAGGATTAGCAAGATTTGCAGATTTATTTTCCTATATAATGGATCGTAATCCCTTAATCATGTAAGATAGATTTTCATAAGATTTAATCTCTTATATAAGGAATAATTTTTCTATGTTTTCAATAATTATTTTGGGGGAATTGTACAATGATAAGTAGTTAGGAGAGGAAAGATTCTATAAAAGAGAATGTTTGTCCAAGGAAGAAATAATACTGTAGAATCAGAGGCGGTAAAAGAAAGCGGTATGAGAAGATGGTTCTTAGAAGTAGTGCATGGAGGTGGTATGATGAGGTTGTAGGAAGAGGTGGTATGTGGAGGTGGTACCCAGAGGTGGTACATAAAGAAGTGACAATCTTCAATGAAAATCCAGTTCACAAAAGAAGAGGTTTTGTGTGATGTACATGCGCTACCCAATATAACATAGTTTGCTGAGGATACATGTACTTCCTGGAGGAATCATAACACATTGTGAAAGTCTAAAAGAAGTACCTACCAGCTTCTAAGTAGGAATGAGAATAACTATTTTAAATTAACAAATTTGTGAAAATAAATCCAGATTCACCAAAAAATTGATTTTCATCATTTTATGCAAGAAGAAGAACATACAATATCATAATGTTTTCGAGGTGATACGTGAGTGCATGGTTACATCCTATTAAATTTATTTCAAATTAATGGATTTATTTCTAGTTGATTATGGGTAATAGACTATTTCTAAACAATAACAAGGACATAACTACTCCTGTTTATTATTGAACCTTGTAATTTCTTGTGTTCTTATGGATATGTATTTGAATTATATTCAACATGGAATGAAATATTTAATAGGAGGAGAAGGTTGTTTCAAAATGAAAGAAAAATAAATGAAAATTATATCACTGATTCAACCCTCCCTCTCTTAGTAATACTTGAATCCGGACTGGGAAACTTCAAAGAGAGGTTATGATTGTCCTAAGTAGAACTCCAATGAAATCCTATATTTTTTATTACTAAATTTAATACAAATACTAAACTATTTTATTTCTCATGTCACATTTTACACCTCTTCTATCATATAGAGGATATTGATATCCCTCCCTCACATTTTACCAATTCTTTTATTCTAGATAATTTCTACTATACACTCCTTAGTTGTGTATAAATATATTGATCTCACCAATCCAGAATCTATATCAAGGTGTAATTTATGCAGAGAGAGACCAATGCATACTGTAGATTTCATGGACACTTTTTCAGACCATTCTCACATTGAACACACATTATATTTCATACACTTTATTGTTGAGTTAAGGATTTAATTATTGTTCCAAAAAATAGGGAATAAGTCATAGTTACGAATAATGGTGGTTACAAAATCACATAATCCCATCCCTCAATCTGATAAAATCATTACATAAGTAATTTTAATAACCTAATATTATATATTCATATATATTCATTTTAAATAATCAATATGTATTTGAAAACTTTCTTTACCCGCAAACTTGAGCCTAAATGTACCACAACATTGTTTACCATTTCACCTTGACGCTAAATGCGATGTATGAATCATATTAATAACATTATGAAAAAAATTTTAATGGTTTTCTTTAAAACAATATTTTTGAACATTTTATAAAAAATATGTAATCAATTTTCAATAAAGACATGTTTTTCTTTTAAAATATATTTTGTTGAAAAATTGGTTTTATTACATTTTGTTAATATATATTATTATTAATTTCTTATAATTTTGGAAATTTTATATTTTATAAATTTTATATATTTATTTAAATCCTATTATGAAAATTATCATAATGTAATAGTATGGTATTTTTCTGAAAAGATTAATTTTTCATTGAATAGTCAAAAAATATATATTTATTGATTCTTTTCATTTCAATTATTGTGGTTATATAGTACCATTTTATTGTGAATTGATATTAAAATTGTATGACATCCTTTTGATTAAAAATACTCCAATAAATGTCATTGTAATGTAAATTATTCTTAATTTTGTTATAAAAACATATTTACATTTAAAATTGCATATTTTTTTAGAAAATAGTTTTTTTGCAGCATTTTGCCAATTCAATTTATATATTATTTATAAAACTAATAGATAATGAATTTGATAAAAAGATTCCATTTTTATTTTCCTCTACTTATTTTCATGTATTAAATATCATTTTGTTCAAAATGAAAAATAATTGCCGTAAAAAGTTTTCTACCTAGGTTAATGTCAAAATGAGTTTACGAATGGAGGGTTTAAACTAAGAGATATAGATGGTATTGGAATTTGAAGATGAATAAATAATATTGGATGTATTTATTTTAACCATATATAATCTTATATTACAATATGAGTCATTTTGAAGAAATATTATTTATTATGACATTATTATATTTAATCCTTATAAGAAATTTCAATTATTTCTTCCCGCTAACATGTAAAAGACATCCCTATCCTCTCTTATAATGAGTTCAAGAGCCTCTTATATAAAACAATCAGTACCCTCCCCCTTAACTAAATTACATTTACATGTCCTTGTGTCCCTATATTGATCAAAATATTATCCTTTAAAGGATTATGGTGTAAGCCAAATGAGGTTTCTCAATACAGAGGTATACTTGTTAACCGAAAACATAAAATATTATTTCTTATTAGACCGACTATGACCTTAAAATATCTATCATAACATGATGAATATTTTTTAATAAATATACTTTTATGTTATTATTGTGACATCACATCCTTTTTTACCTCTTTTAAATCGAATTAGAAATGAATGCATCACTCGTGCGTATGCGCGGACTGACATTTACATGTACTGATATGAATCATTTCCCATAACCTCCTCACACAGATATTTATAATGATGGATTTATTAAATATATATTATATTAATGATTTATATGTTAATACTAAATAATAAAATATAATTTATATATATTTCATATTTTTTTTGAAAATAAAAATAGTGTTGATGCGTACGTACAGACTACTATCTCAGTGGATAATGTAATTCATTTTTATATTTATAACTTCTATTGGAGATTATAAATATACATATAATTACCATATATATTATATTTATATCATTAATAACATGATTATCATGAATATATTTATGGATATGATGTAACTTTGACCAATGTACAAAGACAAAAACCACAAGATCGAAACTTTTATGAAAAACCAAACATTTTATTCCATAAAACGACGATTTTATTAAGGAATTATTATTATACGGGTTTAGAAATTTTATAATAGTATCATATAAAATTTTATATTTTATTAAATCATTTATTAAATATATTAATTTTAAATTTATATTTTTTATACTAGAGGTTAGAGTACTTATGAAACAAGTAACACATGAGGTGAGGGGTACACATAACAACCATATTTTACCGTGATTTTTTAAAAATAAATTTTAGATGAAGAAACTATATGATATTCCTCTCCCAAGTATTATTCAGTTTCTATTATTATTGTTATTATGTATGACTAATTATTTTCCTTTCATTTTCCTTTCATTATGTGCTCAGGATACAGAATAAATTTATGTAAAGAAAACAAATTTTTTTAACTATTTGGTCATTATTAATTTTCTTCCATGTTCATATATTCATTAAAATATTCTCAAGGATATATTTAAAATTATAAATTTATTTTTACATTATTTTTTAACCATGTTTTACTATATATAAGAAATTGTTAAAGAAATCTTGTTTTCATTTTTGACTGTGCTACTTTCGAAATTTTACCTAATATGTGAAAAAAATATTTATTTTAACATAATAAAAATGAAAATATTTTCATATTGTCATGATTTTTAAATGGATTGAATAATAAATAAAGTATTCTATTATTACATTCACTAAGAGTATTTTATTTAATAATTTATAAAATTTTATATTTTAATGAAGTGATTTCAAAATGAAAAGGGTATTTTTTAATGAAATATTTATGTCATCTTCAAAACAGAATTTTCATATATGATAATATCCATATATATTAATTATAATTCATTGGGTAAATTATTATAAAACTACATAGTTATTCTATATATGATTGATTTTTGGTTATGAATATGAAATATTGATTCAACCTATTTTCTTTTATAGGGGTTATCTTTTGATGGGTGTTATCATGATCTTTTGATACACATATGAATGTTTTATGAATACAGGAAGGTTGGGCCAAAAATTATATACACATAAAATTATTTGGATAAATATTAATGTTCTAAGATCTCATAGATTACATGAGAGGTTATCCGGAGCCCAAAATATGTTACATGGAATATAAACCCAATCCCAAAAGAGGGTACATGGGAGGTTATCCTATGAAAAAAATAGTCTACAATGAATCGTATCCCAAGCCCTTAGTAGGTACAATGGTGATTATCCGAATCCTAACATGTGGTGGATGCCTTTTTGGGTATCATTGACATCTTATTTCTGTGATTATGATAATTCCACACTTTTTTGCACTCTTTTTTGAAATGAACATATAATTATTCCATTCTCTCATGAGACATGTTCTTTGATTCCATTATGATTCATGTAAAATAAAATACCATGGTTTTTTACATGATAAAATTTTATGATCTATGATTTCATGTGTACGGTTTTGAAATGTAAAAATCATCTTCTCATACACTTATGCACATATCATAATTAATGTATTGTTTATAGATATATTTTCTACCCCTACTAAGAATATGTTATCAACATATTTTGTATTTCATTTTCCTTAGCATATGAATAATGTTTTTAAGTATGATTTTTATATAAATGGCGATATTTTTGATGAACTATGTGCGAGATTATTATCATAATTGTTTGAGTTGTTTAGGTATCCATGTTACAAATGAAACTAAACCATTATGGTTTGGGTGTGGATAATAATGTTATGTAAAGAATATTCATCTAATAAGACATAATATTTATGTATAAAACATGTGGGTTTCTAAATTTGGTAAAAGAGTAGGGTTTAGATAATATTTAAAGACATGGGTTAGAGAATTTTATTAAAAATCCTAGTGATAAGTATATATTTAAGAAAATAAATCGATGCTTTGGTAAAGTAGATATTTTTTATATCAAATATACATCCCTATGTAGGTCTTGGAAAGAAAATATGTCTATCACAAAAATAATATTATTAGTAAGAAATGGAAATGAGTAATATTGAGTATTAAGTCAATAATCACTAGTGCATGATGTTTGAGCCTAAGACTGAACAACTGGGTAGGCACACATTGGGGATATTTTTGGGATAATTCAAAATTTATTTATAATTAATTTATATACTATATGAATAGATAATGATTGAGTATGTGCTATGTTAAACCTAATGATTCATAGATTGAAAATATGATATTATGAATAATGGAAAATAATGAAAAACTTTTAATGATTATGTGGTTTCTCACTACGATTATTATGTCCAACACGATAATTTTTGGTTTTCATCAAATTAAAGTACCACGAGTAGTCTTGTTAACATTGAATGCGAATTGAAATGAAATTATTTTCATTATTATAAACCAATAGAAACAGGTACTAGATTCTGAAACCTCGTGATTATTCATAACCATAAATGATTATGAATAAATAATTTAGCACCCTTGGTTTCTGGTATGTAACGATTTCTTTATGTTTTTTTAGTTCATATGGTATATGGGTGATCTTTGAAAGAGTGTGGATATATTTTGGAGTGTTTATGGGAATTTTATATTGGCTCATGGTTGTTGTGTGGTTTGGTTAATTCATGAAAAACCTACATGAAACTGTGCATATGGAGATAATGGAAAAAGGGAAGACCTCCGGGTGGCAAACATTTTCCCCAAACTGTGCATCCACCATAGAGAAACTGTTTTATTTGAAAAAAATATTTTTGGATTTTTGAAATAGTATATTTCACATAGATGACACATAGTTTTGAAATTGTGCAAGGTCCATCATTGCAGTTGTGGAAGGCACAAAGTTTGAGCATGGCTGTATTAATCGTGCTGCTAAACTATGCACAACAAGAAACTATATAATAAAAAAAGATTTAGGTAGGTTTAATTTTTTAAACCCTTTTCCCCCACCCTAAGCCCTAAATTATTATTCATAAATCTCAATGTTTGGAGAACCACTCCACATTAAATTGTTAGTGATTTGGAATTATTCCTTGGGCCGTTGAAGCTCAAATATTTATGTAAGGATTAGTTATTCATTACTCTTGATGGTTGTAAAATATATACTTCACCCCTTATCTATATTGAATAGATATAAGACCCCCTACGATAGATCTAGGGGTTTTTAATACCTAATATAATTATATTTGGTCTTTTTCATATAGGGGAAGAGATCCAAGGTGGGTTTGTGGAGATTCAAACTAGTTTTTTGGGATTTTTTTGCATACCCTTTATAATATTCTCTAAAACCTTCAATAAAGGTGGATTCACTCTTAACTCCTCTATTTAGAATACAACGGTTTATTTTCAAATTGACAGTTTTGATAGAAATTTTTGAAAACTCACTCTCTATTGAATATTAAAAACCCTATTGTGTGACAGTTTGTTGATTTATGGTAATTATAATTTTTTTATAAAGTGATTTTGGTTATTTGATTTTGAAATAGTTAATTTAAAATTGAGGTTTGGTTTAGATATATGGAAATTATATTAAAAAATGTTTTGTTTATTTTAATGATAATTTTAAAGGGCTTCAATATAATTTTTTTTATTGAAACAATTGTTTAAATGGTCTTCATTAAAATAATTATTCATTTGAAATTTTTGATATGATAGTTTTAGAATGGTTTGTCACAATAGGTTGTATGAGTTCATATTTCATTTAAGTGGGTTTCTTGAAATTTTAAATTCATCTAGGTTCCAAAGGTGTAATGGAAAATTGGATTTAATTACCTTGTGAAGGCTTGGTAGATCGAAGATAAACCACTCAGGATTATCCAATGGTCATAATGATTCATGAATTTCAGATGAGTGGATATGTGGAAAAGGTTATGGAAAAATGGAATTTGTAAAATTGTATAATGTTATGATTGGTTTTTTTCCTTGAACCAAATGTCATTTTTAGAAAATGATTTCATTGGAAATTGTTTATATTTATTTACAAACGTTTTTATAGATTATTTTATGTGAGATACTATAATTAAATTTTGTTAAAATACTCTATCATAGTTGAGTTAGTAGAGAAGCCATTTGGGGAAAACATATCGTGTTTTAGTAATCACCCCTACTTTGACACATTGGTTCTATTGAATATGTCATGTGTCATGAAATGGGAAATGGTAAATTATCACACATCCTTTTCACTACCTCAGGATACATGGGATATTTAGTGAAGATGGAGCATTGAGCATTGGAATATTTGGAGATTATTTGGTTTTCTCTGAGTTGTGATAGTTTTGTCTTCTATTCTTTACTTTGGATGTGTTGTACTCATCCATTGGGGTACTATTTGGATTTGTTTTTGATATAAATGTTGTTTTTTGGTTTTCATTCATTTTATCCTTCATCATGTAGCATTTTATTTGGTTACTATTTATTGGGATGGTGTTTTCATTTTGTAACGGGAAAATAATCCCCCACATATATTGAATCCCTTAGGGATTTATTTCAAACCCTTGGTGTCTTGAGGCTGTCTCTTAAGGCTAAGTAGAATCCTTCCACCTTTCTAAGCCAATGAGAAGGGTCAAGATGTTACAATTTACAACAGCCACATGGGTGAGTTTCCTAACATGAATTATTAAAGAAAAATGAAGTTTCATGAGTGTTTAGTTGAAGAAGACCATAGAGGAAGGAATAATTAGTTTCATTAAAGTTAGTAATGTGGGAAAATCACTTTGGAAAATGTCTCAAAAAAGGGGATAAATAATTTATGTATGGAAAATAAGGACATAGAGAAAGTAATTATTATGATAATATGAATATTTAAATTCTTGTAAATAAATTAAATAGTGATGTTCCATTTATAGATAGATGTCGTATATGTGTGGAACATTGGAATTATCTGTGTAATTTCCCTAATTCAATGAATAACTCCTAGACCATGGAAGGGAATATTATTTTTTAATCTTTAAAGTAGAGCATGAGGTTTGGGGTGAACATATCATTTACTTCATATATGGCGATTTAATGTTGATTATTATAATAATGTACTCTTTGAAAGTAATTTTTTTATCATTCAGTAAAAGTTTATGCTATTTCAATAACTTTTACCACTATTTATATATATTTCACATAAATTCATAGAATAAGGAAATAAAATTTTATATTTTTAATCAACCTATAATTATCAGTTAGTTTATGTATGAACATGAATATAAAATAGGAATTACTAACATTGAATTGGTCTTACTACCTATTCATGTGGGAATTTTATCTCAAATGGTTGTGGATAAACTATAACGACTACATTTTTTATAAATGATTTTATTTTTTTGAATGAAAAATCTATTTTTTAGGATATGTAGTCATGAAAATATATGAATTTCTTTGGCTATTTGGAACCATTATAAAATATATAAAGTCATATTTATAAAATAATTAATAATATTAACCATATATAATATAGTCTTTTTACAATGATCTTTAAGATTGGTATATATAACAAGTTTAAAGTCCAATTGGCATAGATGAAAGAAGTGATGACCTCAACTGGTTGGATCATTACTAATGAAGCCCAGTAATTAGAGATTCTAAAGGAGGTGGAATAACCAGGATTTACCATTAATGAATTCCTAGATGAGATTCAACAAAAAAGGCCTAAGAAAACCCATTTATAGGAGATGAACCAGCTTATCGAGATCATGACCAAAAACATTTTTACTAAACTGCCCAAAGAAAGTGCTACAGTCGAGCATATTTCTCTCAGCCGATACACTGACATAATATGGGTTATGTATATAAACAATAGAAATGTAATTATTTATATTTACATTTTAATAAAACAAATGATACTATTTATAAATATTTATCAATACTTTATAATTTATTATATAATGAGTACAATAAAAATAATATTTTGATATGAAGAAACCAAATTATATTTTTAGAAATATATACTCTCAATTGAGACACTCATTTGAAAATTTAAATTTTTATTATAATAAATATGAATTTCATAAATTAATATTATTAAATAAAATTTATTTAAATATAATTGATAACATTATTTAATAGAGTCTAATGTATTTTTAAAATCATCAGAAAGCTGTTAATATATTAAAATTTAGAAATTTCTAGTAAATAGGAATTTTAATTTTAAATTAAAAATTTCTATATTTGGAGAAATATTTGTAATAATAATGCTAATTATTTTAAATTTATTATGCTTGAAATTGGCCAATAGTGAATATTTCAAAATTTTCTACAATAGACGAATGATTGGGTAATGATTTAATAGAGTATAAATATATAGTCTATATTATGACATCATAATAGCCCAAATGTGATGTAATAAAGTCTCTAAAAAGTATCCATGAAAAAATATAGGTTCCCATTTAATATAACATGTTTTTGAAGCTATTTGTTTGATTTAATAGGTTTTAATGAATCCTTTAAAGCCTATATTATATTTTACAGTTTTAATATCAATAATTTATTATTATGACTCACATGTTCATCATCAATGTTATTATTTTAAAATGTTTGGGTTTTATCCTTATGAAATATAGGAAAATTTAATATTGATAGACACCATGGGAAAACCCATGGGAAGTGTTATGGTTTTTATTAATCTATCATATATAGTACCAAACCTATGTTTAGAAATAAATTAATAATTCTCCTCTATTTTTCTACAAGTAACCACGCAAAATCACTATATTATTCAATCATAACCCATAAAGAATGAAGTAACTATCCTTTTACTAATATAAATCTCCTCCAAGGTGTTCCCATGATATTATGAAGCTCTTTCAATGCTTTTAGAATCTTATTCTCAAAGAAGAAAAGGACTCTCCCCCTTTTATCATTATTCAAGAACATAATTTGTGTTTTAACTTTTTATTTATTATTTTTCATGTAGAAATGAGTTTTTATACATATTATTATATGTCCTTATGATGTGTAATTAACGAGATACCACTTTCCACATTCATTATCCATTTTATGAATCCTTATGTACAACTAATATACTACCAAAATTATCATTCAATTTTTCCATTATATAAATTTATGTAGTGAATATCGATCCATATTTTCATTTAAGGAATTAAACCTAGATGTAAGTATCCTTTATTGATTATGGGCATATATTTATATAAAAACACTCTTTAATCATGGGATTAAAAGTGATGACATTCATGATTATTTTGAAAGATCTATGTGACACCCTAACAAATGTAAATTATTTGAATGTGGTAGGTTGGATTAGAATTATTTAGGCCTCTAATGCATTTGGTAATGTTTTTTACTTTATGATATTCCATTTATGATGTGTGGGAATTTATCCTAAGTACACAATGTTATGATGTATCCATTGTAATCCTTGAATTATGCTTATAATTACATGTCTTATGTTATTTCCATAATCCTATATTTCCATTTCCTTATCATCTTATATCTTGATTTGATGTTCATGTTTATGATTCTCACTCATTTTATATCGTTTTTATATGCCTCTAAACTGATAATTATCACTTTAATTAGGTTATGATATTATTATCCAATTTATATGATATATAGGCTACCCCTTTCATTTGTATATCCCCAGATTATTCCTTGCAGTTATAGAAGAGAAATAGAATTATTAGAGTATGATAAAGTGTTTTAAATAATGTTATTTTTTCTCTTATTAATGTTATGGTTTTATGTTTCTAATTTATCAATTACATTAGGAATTTCAATAATTTGGAAATTTATTAGGTGAAACATTATATATTGAAGAAAAAATTAATGTTTATTAATGATATGTGTCTTCATAGTTAGAATTAGATCAAGATTTAGTTATTTTTTCTATTAGGATTTGAAAAAACAAATTCCAGACTTAGGAATAACATATGATGTAGAAAAAAGGAACTATGTTTTTGTAAAGTATTTAGTAATTAGTATTAAACACACACAATCCATGTCTAGATTCTTCAAGTGGATTCGACATTAGTTGCAATATGTCTTGTGGAAATAACCCTAGAAATGTGTTTTTAGGCATTAAATCGATGGTCACATGATGTATGAAAAAATTCCTTATTTCAAACTCTATTTGATATTATTAGGGGATATTATTTGGTAAATTTAAAATATCATTACAAACAATTATTAAGGGAAAAAATATCCCAAAAAATAATATTATAAAATAGACATTGTATAACTCTGATTTAAATATATAAATTCATAGTTTATGGAATTTATGTCATTTATGAGTTATACCTCTATTTTAAATGGATTCCATTTTACATGTTTAATAGATTCATGATTTTCATCCCTACTTTATGATTATTCTAGTTAATGAATTGAAATTGGAGGATCCGCATGAAAGAGCAATGTGATGACTACCTAAACGAGATACCCAACCCAACGTGAGAAGGTGTAAAGAAGATCATAAAAAAATTACTCAATTTAATCATTTTATGAATAAAAAATTTAATCATCGGGGAAGCCCTACCCCACCCTATAATAAATATAAATTTAATATTTATAAATTTAGGTGAAAAATTAATCCAACATTTAGTGCAACATTATTTTGTTTTGTCACATAATAAAATACTAACTCCATTAAAAAGATCATATCCATATTTCTATTATCATATAAATATAAATTCATGATTAATGTTTATTGTATGGATAGAGTAGTATATAAATTTTTGATATAAATATAAAATATAAATCTTGAGGAGGATATCAATGTAATGTAGTATAAAGAAATCAAGGAATTTTTTTGATAATTTTTTCATGCACACTGAGACATTATGTATAGAGGTATTTCATTGGAATAAACCATATGGAAGATTAATAAATTGAATAATTTTATGAAAACATCAAATAACTTTATAATATAGATCAAGTGTGTTTATTTACCCTAAATATAAAGTTTCCCACTTATTTGGTGGGATAATGGTGAGTCTACAATTAGGAAGGATAATTCAATACATTGAAGGATGTAAGTAAATTTTCTAATGGTACATCAAAGTCTAAATGGATATTTCTGAATCTAAATAGTCCAGGCGGTCCAGATATTGGAAGAAGATAATATATTTTAATTTTAATTGAGTTATTCAGAAATCCCAGAGTGAATAGAAAGTACAAAATCCCACCTATAAAAAGCATATTAAGAATAATAATAAAAATTGACTAAAGGGGACAGGGAAATGATTTCGAATTGAGAAGGAATGAAACCTATATAGAAAATTACAGTGGTATAAATCCACTAATGTGATGGTTGAATGCAAATCTCCATTAAAACCTTATCTAGTATTCTAATGATTCAACTAGAAGGAATAATGACACAATATGAATCACTGCAGTAAGCCAAGGGTTATGGACTATAATGGATGTCAACAACATATAAGGCCTAGAGAGAAAGGGTGATATTATTCCATCACAACTATGACGGTGGATCCTTATAAGGATGTAGTGATAAGTACAAATGATATTCAATCAATGATAACAAAAATTCATTATGATTCATGTTCTTGACATACATTCTAATTTTTCATATTTAATAAATCTTTTCAAAAACCACTTCAAGAAATGGATGTGAAACTATTAGAAAAAATGAAAAATGGGGAAATTATTTTATAACAATTAAATAAACTCTCCCCTATCCATATTTTGGGATTAACATTCCAAAAACCCATATGATATCCCATTTAGTATAATTCTACTCAATTTTATCTATGGATTGGGATTCCTTATATAGAGCCAACATAAATTTTGATGAGAAAGAAACCACCATGTATCATGAATAACCTTCCAATCCTATATATGTAAAAGGAGGTGGATGATTTTCCTTTGAAATAATCATATCAATCATATATTTTGTTTCTTTATATGAAAGTATATAAATGTTTAATGATTGATACTACAGAAAAGATCATCGTTGATAACATTCCCATAGTAAGGGAATACTATGATGTGTTTATCTAATAATATTATAGACTTCCTCCAATCCATACAGTTGAGTTCCAAATAAATTTTATAACCATATCTTTTCTAATATCCAAGATTCCATATATAATGTCCCATAATGATCTTGATGAGATAAAGTAGATGCTATAGACGAATCATGATAAGTGGTTTACGCAACGCAGTGATTCTCCATGGGTTGCATCAGTCCATTTTTTTCTAGAATAAGGATAGGTTATTACACCTCTTTAATGATTATCATGATCTCACTAATATAATCATAAAGAAATGGTACCCTTTTACATAGGGTGATAACTTATTGAATTAGCTACGGAGATACTGATACATCTCTATGATGGATCTTTGATCAGGATATTATCATATATATGTGAATAAGGGGGATACCCCCAAGGATGGTTTTCAAACAAGTTACATGCACTCTGAATTCATAGCGATTCCATTTGGACTAAGTAGTGATCCATATCTGTTCATCAACATAATGAATTGAGTATTTAGGGATTATATTGAGAAATATTAGATATCATTTATATAATATTTTCACATCTAATACAAAATAATAGAATAACATGATGATAATTTAAAAACATTACTGAAAAACGTTTGAAAAAAAAATTTATATGTGAATTATAGTGAATTAGACTTTCGGACGGATAATGGAACATTAATGGGGCATTTTATCACCAAAAAATGGAAAATCTACAGATCCTTAAAAAAATACAATTAAAGGATGGACAGGAACAACATCTATGAATGTGATCCATATATTACATGGATTTTCTCAGTAGAATCAATTTTTAAGGAACTTATCAGGATTCTCATGGCCACTAATCAATCTAACTTCTAAGGGGGTTATTTTTTTGGAATGAAGAATTCTAGGAGAGCTTTAAAGAGTTAAAGAAGTGGCTCATCACTACACTTGTTCTCACATTACTTACTAGTGGGTAAGGATTTGTGATCTACAATGATGCTTCCACAATATCCTTGTATTTTGTACACATTCAATTTGAGAAATTGGTATCTTATTCCACTTACCTATTCATAATACCTGATAAGAACTACCACGTTCATGATTTGGAATTTGATTTAGTGATTTTTTTAAAAAAAATTCTTTACTGGACCTAACTATATCTATGGGGAGATGGACAAAAATAGAGGTCATAAAATCCAAATTTCATAATTTCATAAAATGGTCTCAATATTTGACAATAATTATGGTTAGTGATAGTCAATGATTATGATTGTTGAATCCATTACAATCCTTTGAAGGTGAATAGAATAAAATATTTTATTAGGGGAAAAGAACCTATATACCTACCTACAATTTGTATTGAAAGGGACCCAATAATCATTGTGACACTAATAATGTAAACGGGAATATTTAAACAATTATCATCCTATGTTAATCAAAAACTGCTAAACTATCAATTATATAGAGAATTAAGGAAGAAAATAATGATAATGTAGAGCCCTATAAAATGGTTGAAATTTTTAAAGAGTTAAAATGAGATAAATATAGATTTATAAGGTTTGGGACTCAGATGAGTGTCCCATAAAAACCATAATCAAATAGGGATCATCTGATTGATATGAAAATATCATCCTTCTCTATTCAACCATTAAGAATAGATATGTATCGATAACTGAAGAAAAAATAAATATTGGATTACAAAAATATGGTGATTATAGAATTTTTTACTTGAATCATGCTATGAAAACATATCAAGGATATATTATATAATTATAAGGGTATGATGGAATCATTTCACATACCATCTTCAAAATGGTAAAACATAACCATTGATTTCTTCATAAAACTCCCCCTGACTTCTAATGGTAATAATATTATCTGGGTTTTAGTCAATTTCCTAAAAATTTCATTACTACCATGGTTTATTTCTATGTTGAATAACTCACTATGATATACATAAGGTATTTTGTAATAATACATTGTGTACCACTCTTTATTGAATAAGATAGAGATTTAATGTATACATCAAGGTTTTGGATAAGCCTTCAAGAAGCATGAGATATAGATATATGTTTCAACACAAATTATAACTCTAAGACATATAGTAAGTCTGTGATAAACATTAAAACTCTAGAGGATGTTCTGATATCATGTTTAATATATTTACAAGGATTTTAGGATCATCACCTTCCTCTAGTGGTGTTCTCATATAACAGTAGTTTCTACTTAAGTATTCAAATGGAACTTTATGATACTCTATATAATATTAGATTCCAGACTCTAACATAATGGGATTAAGTTAGAGAAATGAAGATTATGAGACCTAATCCTATAATATAGATGATATATAAGGTTAAATATTTTTAACTTCATTTGAATTATATAAAAAGGCGACATAAAATCAATGAATTTGATCATCGACATGAAATGAGATTTGAGGTCAGAGATAAATCATCCCTTCATATATCCACAAGGAAGACGGTCCTGAGGTTTTGGATAAAGGGAACCGTTATTCCTAAATACATAATTTCCTTTGATTTCATTGATCACATTTGAGTTTTGGCCTATCAAGTAGAACAAAAACCTAACATATATTGAGCACATTATGTGTTCCAGGTATCCCTCTTGATGAAGTACATACAAAAACACTTATATTTAATGAATTCATAGGTGGTACCCTTGGATAATGATTATTCAAAAAAAGAAAACCTGGTAATGATCATAGATCATAGAGAAAATGTTCTAAAAAGAATATAACTCACCAAGTTAAAGTGATGTGGTGGAACATGAAGTTTGAGGTAAAAACATGGGAACTAGAAGTGGAATTAAAATAGAAGTACCCTAATATATTTTTGTGTCTTAAGTGAAATTTTTAGGGTGAAATTTTTGAGTGGGGGAATATTCAATGGACATTAACTTTTATTAATGAAATTACATTTTGGAGCTAATAAATTCTATATTATGTAATGTAGTAATATATCACATATGCATTAATTTAGTTATTTTGGACTATTATAAAATATAGTTAGACAGATAAAAATACCATTTATATTTTTAACCATTTATAATAGAGTTGTTATATAGTGATCATTATGAGTTTTATCTTTTAAGGGTTATGATAAAGTAAAATTAATATAGACAGATGATTTCATGCCCTCAACAAGAAGGATCATACCCTATGAAACCCATTTATGTGATCTTGTAAGGGATATGGAATCATAAGGCCTTTCCCATGACAATGACCAAGTATATATTCAATGACTAAAGATCAAGTGATAGTGTTTATGGAATAAGTTCTATATTATCGTGATCATGAACCAAATCACATTCAACGAGTTACCACAAGAAAGTTCCACCATCACGCACCTTACCCATATGAAATATGATGGTGTAATAAGGATTTATATATGTAGACTCTAAAATTATGAATTTTTAGGTTTTATATTTTTTTTAAATAATGATTATATTGATCAGTTTCCAATATTTCATAATAAATTATTATTTAATGAGTTTTATAAAAATGATATTTTGATATGTAGAAATAAAAATTTATTTTTAAGGAAATTTATACTCCCAATTAAGCCTTAGTATAATAATTAAAATAATGTTTAAACAAAATATTATTTGAATATAATATATTTTTGTAAATAATTTTTATTAATATAAACAATATAATAAAAAATAATGAAGTCTAATATAAATTTTATAAGTGTTAGAAAGTTGTTAATTTTATAATAACTACCATTTTTATGGTAAATAATTTTTTATGTAAAAGTGAAAATTTCCATATTTATAAAATTATTTTGGTTAAATAAATTATACTTCTGAAATAATATTTTTGGAATTATCCAATGATGATCTTTTCATAATTCTTTAAGGTAGTCAAATTTTTGTGTAGAAATTTTATAACATAAAAATATGATATATATATATTATGAAATAATAAAAACAAAAAAGTGATGTAATAAATTCAATAACAACTTCCAATTCCAAATATATATTTTAAATTTAAAATATGTTTTTTATGTTTTTTGATAAATAGTATAGTCTTCTAATTGATCATCCAAAACCCATAAAAAATTTAAGGTTTTCATATCAATTATTTAGGAACATGACCCACTTCTACATCAAATGGGATATAATTTTAATATGTCATGTTATTGGAAATATAAAATATTGGAATAAAATTTTTTTATATGAAACATATTTAGAAACAATTGGAAGGATTGTGGTTTTTATTATTTTATCATATAGCGTCCAAAGCATATGTTTAGAAATAAATAAATAATTTCCATTTCTTTTACTATAAGTAACCACCCAAACTCCCACTTTTATTCACTAAAAAACCAATTTATCACAATTTATAACTCCATATCCCACACTAAATAATTTAGTAGATGTTTCCAATCCATTAATAAGTTCCTCCCAAGATTTTTGAATCACCATCTCAATGTAAACGGATTCTCTCCTCCAATTTATTCAATAAACTTTTCTATATAATTCAATGTTATTTCAATCAATTACTATACTTATTTACTTAAAAATATATATTTTACTATAATTATGTTTTACTTTTAATGATGTACCCCATTTCACTCTTTTTCAAACCATCCATGAATCGTTATGTACACTCGTTATGATACCAAAATTATTTTATGATTTTTCATTGACAAACATTTATGTAGTGAATACCCAACAAATTTTACACTCATCGGTATTCATCAAGATATAAATATCCTTAAAGTATTGATATAATCCATTAATGTAACAAAAAATACTTAATTTTCGAATTAAAAGTGATGAATTACATTCTTATGTTGTATAATCCATGTTAAACACTAATGTATTCACATGATATATATGTAATAGGTGGGATTGAAAGTATATAGCACTAAAATTCATTGGTAAATATTCTAATCCCGTTAGATACCATTTATTATGAATGTGAGGTTTTCTAAATCACATTATGTTATGATGTCATGATAGACAACGTTGAATTTTTCTTATAATGTAATGTTTAATGTTGTTTCCACATTCCAATGTTTCCTTGATGTTATCATTATGTACCATTATTTGGTGATCATGTTTATGATTCTAATCCACATTATGTCACCTTTACATTCCTATTTAATTTTAATTATTTAAATTATGTTATTATTTAATTATTTCCTTACATGGTTATATATGTCACTACTTTCTTATGTACACCCCCAAATTATCTCATGTATTTATAAAATTTTGACCAAAGTATGTTTAAATAATTTTGTGGTATCACTATTTTTTGTTTTGGTATTATGTATATAATTACATAATGCAACAAGGCCTCTTGATATTTTGGGATTTTATTAAGTTTATCATATGTAATAAATCATGAATTAATTTCTATTTTAATAAATGAGTTAGTATAGAAGATAAACATTGAAATATATCTATAATTTGGGAATATGTTGATTTATTTTCTTAATACATCCCTAGTCTTACCAAAAATAATTATTTTGAGTTTTCATTAGAATTCACTCCTGGTACTACATCTATTTTGATGAATCCATATAGAACGACCCCAACAGAGTGGATTAAAATGAAGAAGTAACACCTAGAGAATCTTGATAATGGATTCATATTTACTAGTGAATCAACTTAGACATCACCCAATCTTATTGTTAAGTCAAATGATGGGTCAATTAATCTATACATTTATTGTAGAAAACATAATAAGGTAAATATCTTGAATATGGTACAACTACCAATTGTTGATGACTTTTATAACCATGCATTTAGAGCTCAGTATTTTCTAATAATTAATATTTTTTTGTATACCATCAATTAATGATCAATAAGGAGGATATATCAAAGGTAACCATCTATATGATGTATGTTTATTATGTATTTATAGCCATTATATTTGAAACTACCAATTCTACCACTATATTTATGGATCTAATGAATATTTTTTTGAGATTACATTGATAAGATTTTAGTTGTTTATATAGGTGATATTATTATATATTTAATGATAATGGGGGAGAATGATGACCATTTGAGGATTATATTGAAGATATTGAGGAATGAAAATATATATTCTAAATTTATGAAATGTGAATTTTGGCTACATAATGTCTTATTTTTGTGTTTTATATTACGAAGTTATGGAATATCATTAGATCCATCAATGATAAATTTTATAGAACATTGGACTATATTAAATACTCTAATTAGGATCCATAGTTTATTGCGTATGTTATCTCTTTATCAAGGCTATGTAAATAATTTATCAGAACTATCTAATCCACTCACCAATTAAGTGCAAAAGGGAAAATTTTCTTTTTGATATATTTTTTTGAATATAATTTCTATGATCTATTTTGAAGGTTGGTCAACGAGCCAACACTCACACAACCCTAAAATGGAGAATAGTTTGTGATCTACGGTGATGTATCAAAGAAGGTAAGAGGATACTACTAAAAAATAATATAGTTATATATTATGCCTCGAGAATATTGTGGGTTAATGATAATAAGTAACTGACTCCTAACATAGATTTAGCAGAGATAATTCATCAGTTAATTATGTAGAATTATTATGATTATAGTGAATGGTATGAAATTTATTCTAATTATATAATTTTAATGTATATATTATCCTAAAAATAGTTTAATACATGCTATAAAATATCGATGGATATGAATATATATTATGAATTATCAATATATTACCACCATATGATTGAAAATAGGGTGGATGACTCATTGATTTTAAATGATTATGTTAGTTAATATATGATGAGGATCACATAAGAGCCAATATTTTGTTTTTTAAAAGTGTGGATCTGGAAATAATGAAGGTAGGGGAAACTTCTATCGTAAAAAAACATGTGTTCAACCATATATCCATGTAAATATTAAAGATTGGATTAAAAAATATTTAGTGTTGTTAGAAATGGTAATAAATATTCCTATGTTCAACCTGGTATTGTTGGAATGATAATTTTCTTGAACTGAGTATGTGTCCCAACTGTCTTAGACTTATAGAAAGAGTTTTTTGATAAATCTAATAATTAATAATTGTCTATTCATTCAATATTTAAAAATATTTATAGAGATTTAAAAGAGTGTTTTAGGTGGTATACTAAAAATAGAGATATTTAAAACTATGTATCCCAGTGATTTTTTGGCAAGAATGTTATAAATGAGAGACAGATAGTAAATGGGTTGTTACATCTGATACCATTAATAGATTGTAAATGGGAAAATATCACCATTGCATTCTCCATTAGACTACCTAATATGTATAAAGCACATAATACAATTTGTGTTGACGTAAATCGTTATAGGGAGTCAACACACTCCATTTATATAAAGTATGATTTCCCTCTTAACTATCTTTATAGGATATATATTAATAAATTACTATGGTCTCATAGAGTATCACATTCTATTATATCGAATAGAGATATGAGGTCTAGATCTAAGATTCGGTGAAGTATTTGGAAATCTATTAATAGGGAGTTTTGTTAATGTACCACATATGACCCTCAGATGGATGTTCAGTATGAGAGGATCATTAAAATCCTTGAGGATATATTGAAATCTTTTATTTAGATTTTAATAATTTTTAAGTTTAATACCTTCCTCAAGCTGAGTTATCTTACAAAAAAATCATTCATTCAGGAATTTTTGTTGGTCCTTATTATAACCTCTATGAAACCATGTGTAGAAATGTGATGTTTTGGGATGAAATTGTAGAAATAATTCTTTTGGGACTTAAAATCTATGTGGAAATGATAGAGAAAGTCATATCCAATCAACATCACATCAAGGAAGATCAAAGTTGTTAGAAAATGTATGAATACCATCATAATTAAAATATAGATTTCAAATTTTCTTGGAAGGCATTCTAGTGAATTTATCTATGGAAAAATGTTTTGATGTTTGGAAATAAGGTAATTCTAAACCCTTGGTATGTTGTCGTCTTTGAGATTCTTGATCAATTAGGGATGGTAACATATCTCTAGGTGATTCCACTAATCCTATAATATGTTCAAGATGTCTTCCATGTATCTCTTGGGAGGATGTAAATATTTGATCCTCCACATATATTCAAATAATAGTTTTTACCACTATATTATTATCATTCTTAGGATGATCAATTGGTATTAATCTTATATCATAGTGATAAAGTGTTGTGGAAAAGTACTAGTCACCTAAATAATATTCTCTAGAGGAATAATAAAATAGTAGAAGCAACATGGGATCCTCGGAATATGATGAAATATAGATGTTATATTTTATTATTATTAGTGTTATGTAGTTTTATTGTTGAAATTAAATGTAATCAGGTAAAAATG
This sequence comes from Viscum album, assembly GCA_963277665.1. NCBI lineage: Eukaryota > Viridiplantae > Streptophyta > Magnoliopsida > Santalales > Viscaceae > Viscum > Viscum album. The sequence continues at coordinate 331,035,024 of OY728161.1, forward strand.
TAACACAATATCTCAAAAGGCCTTAACCCACCCTTCACGATTTTATACTAAAACACATGGGGTATTTTTTTAATAAATAATATCTAAATAATACAACGTAAAAAATATAACATATGTTTTTTCTAGTATATTCTGTAGAGGATTAGATAAATAAATACAAATTATTAGGTTAATACAAAATTAAAATAATATTCTTCACTTTTTATACCTATAAATATGAAAATATCACCTTTGGAATTTATAATAAACCTGGGAAAAATATTTAAAAATTTGTGTAAGAATAAAAATATATGTATGATAAATAATATAAAATAAACCTTTATTCCAATGAAAATAATGGTTTTTAAAAAAACTGAACACTTTATATGGAAAATGAATCATATTTCAAAAATATCATTATCTGTCCTTTTGGAAATAAAATAATTTCCTTGAAAACTCATTATCAATAATATTAAAGTCATATAGGTAAATTGGGAAATAGTTTTCCATATAACAACTACAAATGGAATAAATGATATGATAAAATTCTATTATTGGAGTACCCAATGCATTGGTGGTTATAATGTAGCTACCTGTTGTGGGTTTATAACTGACTCACCCATCATTGGATAATAAAATAAAATAATTCCTTATTTTATCATAGAAACACCCATACTTTTTTACAAATTAATCAGCCATGATCATACAAAATTCCCAAAAACCGTAACATATTCAAAAAAATAAGAATTCTTACATCATAAAAACATTCATTGAGAAGAATCACATATTTTAAAAGAATACTACACACATACAAAGAGTAAAATTTTCTATGAATATATACATGTAATCATGTAAATGAAGCTTCCAAACATTATGGTTTTATTAAATTGGGAAAATGAACTCATTTCATATATGTTAAAAAACATTCCATTTGACTTTTGTAAAATGAATCATTAATTTTTTTTTAAAATATGTCCCCTTAGAAATATCATATCATTTATTTGAACATTAATAAAATTAATTAATTATGTGTGAAAAATAAAAATAAACATAAACACGTGGAAATACAATATAATTTAGTAAAAAATAATTTAAAACATAATGTTAGAATTAGATAATCAATGAATTAGATGTTTATCCCCAAAAATGAAAATTAGGTTTTGAATTTCTTAACATAAAACGATAAAATATCCCATTTTGAAAACATTTCAGAGAATTTATCAAACTGGAATTAAAAACAAATCCCAGATAAATACATTAAGAATTTTTTGAAAATATGGAAATTAAATGGAATGGTTTTGAAAAAAAATATATAAAACATTTTATATGAGGTTTTTTGTTAAAGAGTCCCTTACCTTATGCTGAAATTCATTAAGAACTTTCACCTAATGTCCAATATAATCAAATTAGATTCATTAATTACCTCATTATGAACTACTTCCACGTATATTTTATTTAACTTAATTTTCTTATGTTTATTGATGACTATTTCGATGAGTTATAAAGATCAAAATCATCATTTCAGGACTGTTCATTTCATGGTTGGTTAAGTTGTGTATATTTAAATATGTTCTTGTCCAATGTGAATTCTATTAAATAAGTGAAATTATATGTTAGATATTCACCTCCATATATTTTAAGGGTACAATATATCATTTTTCTTTCTAACAATATGATGATACATTTGTTAAAACCTCAATGATAAATTTTTAATTTATTTTTTCAGGTTTTCCGACTGACAAGAAGTTGATTCATTTTATTTAATATCATATCTATATATTAGTTAAGGAACATGAAATAAGTTATAATATAAATACTAAAATCTTATTCCATAATTATAATAGATTTATTTCCATCCTTGATGGTGGTAATTAAAAACAAAAATTCATTATCTATGGAGACATTTAATCCCTATAATGTAGACAATAGATTTGTTTCATTGAATAAGGGGATATGATAAAATAGATAGATATAAAATATTTAATTAGACATATAATATTATATTATATTAATGATACTGTTGTTATGATTCTTTGATGGATGAATGAGGTGAATAGAAGGTAGATGATGAAAACAAATTAAGAGAGGTGATTTAGGAAAGTTAACTTTTGAATATAACCTCCTTGAATGATCCCTTATAGAACTCGAGATTATTCGTTTTGTGATAAAAGAACCTCTTGAATGTGGATAGGGAGGTGGGATGAATTTTTTTTCTAGGATGGTCGATATGTAATGGTCACGGTGGTAATGTGAAGTAAAGAAGGGGTTCCCTTTTATAAATGAGGTGAAGGGTACATAAGGGATTTCTCAAAATATTAAAATATAATAAGACTATATTTGATCCACATAATTCCAAATAATAAATAAATGTAGAATTTCTGTCATATTATACTATAGATTATCCCATATGGATTTATTTAATATTTTATTATTATTATTTATAATTTCATAACATTTTAAATTCATGAAATATCTTTGTTGTCAAATTTGATAATATTCATTACTAAGACATCAAAATAATCAAAAAGTTTCAAATTTGAAAAAACTATTTTATTATATCATATAAATGACATATATAACTATAAAATTCATATATCACCTTGAATATATAAAAATATATTTATTTTTATAATTTTAATATCATATATTTAATGTGTTATATTAATTTATTAATTATTACACCATTCATGTGTAAGACATTAAGGAAACTATTTCGTCATCAAAAACTAAAAAGAAATTAACATGGAGGAATATAAATATTATAAATTTCAAAAAAAATGTTATATTTGAACATAGATTTCGGTTGACCACATATTAAAAAGAAAATACTTATTAAAAACAATTGTTTTACATGTTTTACTTTCTTAAAATATAATACTATAAGGAGATTAATGTCAACAAAGTAGATCCAAAGCATAAAAATAAGACCAATGATTGATTTCAATTTAGAGTTACTCATAAATGTTTTCTTACAAGTGGTAAGTTAATTAAATAAAATTTATAATATTATTTTTACGCTTAATTTCCTGGTCTACCCTTAACAGTGGCCATTAAAATAACTTTGTTTACTATTCAAATTGTCCAAAAAATAAAACGTAAATATTGAATAAATTTGCAACATATGATTTTAAATATTTATCTATTTTTAAAAATATAAAAATATAAGTTGAAAATTTTTATTTAAAATTAAACCATAAAAAATAATTGAAAATAGTTTTATCAGAATAATTTAATTTAAAATATAAAATGTTTTTATAATAAATTTTTGTATAATATTAATTTAAAAACAATAATTGGATTATCTTAAATAAAAACAGACTATGAAAAATATAAAACAAATCCAATTAATAGTTTTCTCTTTAAAATAAAATACACTTTTCAATAATAACTAATATTTTTAACTATTCATTGAAAAATCAATATTTTGAAAAAATTCTAAAAAATTCATCCATAGATAATTTTGACTTGATTAAAAAATGATTTTAAAATTTTAAAATAAATTTTATAAAACTTCAAAAAAATAATTATAATATTCATCAGGAAAAGAAAATAAACTAACTTTTGATGGAGACGTATTTCTGAAGATTAACATGACATTATTATGTTATTATTTTATATTCAAATATGAAAAAATTAATTTTTTTCACCATTATATTTATTTCATAAATGAGTTATTAATATTAATAAATACCAAATTAAAAACTAGGTTATAACAGTCACATATAAATAATATTATTTAGTTGTTTTTAAGTTGATTTTGCTTATCTTATTTGGTATAGAACATAGTGTTCTTTTTTAGAATCATGGGATGTTACATTATCCCCCACTAAATGAATTGAGACCCCACCATTATTTCAATATATTAAAAAAATCAGAAATATCATAATTATAAATTTGAAAAGTTATAACTTCTAAGGGTACTTAATTATCTATAAGTTCAAAATAAAATTCAATGTTTTTGTTTTTTTTAAAATGGAAATGCCTAATCTCTAATGTTGTCTAATTTGTTCCTCTAATGCCAAATTTAATGAATTGAACTATAAAACCCCAATATATTATTTTATCTCTCTTTTTAAATTTAATTTTTTCAATAACATAGGTTTCACACAACACCAATCATAAAATCAAATCAAATAAAATTAAATATCATTATTTTAAAATAATAGTTAAAACCTAGCCGTTAAATTAGAGGTAATGAATAATATTAACCAAAATAAGAAATTTATATATTATATATTTAATAGTTTTTTTACATCTATCCAAATTATTTTAAAGGCATAAGATAGGAATGAATTCAATTTTACACATTAAATAATAAATTTTTACTAAAGAAATTTTTAATGTTTTTAGTGGAAGACTTATTTTAAAACAAAATATGGACAATTTTATATAATATATTGAACAAAATAAACTAAAATTTTAAAATTATTCTGTCAAAATTAGCATAGGGTGAAATTTTGGTAATTTTTAGAAAAAGATATTTTCTAGTAAATAGTGAAATTCTCGATTTTCATAAAAATGTCAATTTCATAGTCTATTTTAGATTTTAATGGTATGATCACCTATGAATGTATAAATAAAATTTAAGTATATTATTAATGAAATATAATATTTTTATATCATGAATAAAGTAAATAAATGTTTTAAAAATTAAAAATTATGTGTTGATATTTTTGTGAAACATAAATGTTTATTTACAATTTTATAATTAATATAATAATATAAAATAAATAAATATTTATAATATATATTTATAAATTAATATTTTAATTATATGATGATTATAATACATTTTTAAGTGAACTTAATTAATTTTTTCAAGTCTCATAAAATTAGTTATAATATTAAAATTTTTATTTTTTGGATAAACGATGATTTTATTTAAAAATTTATTTTCTCATTTTTAGAGATATATTTTCATATAATAGTGTTCATGTATTAATTCTACATTTAAAAAATAAATTTGCTGGAGTTTTTTGTATTTTTCTAGTATAGTTGAATTTTTGATGAATAGTGAAATATAATAATTTATCGTGGTTAACAAATACATGAATTATTGAGAAATAAAAGATGTATGGCTGATGTAAAACAATAATATCCAGATATACATAATTATATTAATAAATTTGGTTTTATGGGTCAAAATATTTATAGTATTGAGAAAAAATTAAAATCTAATTTATAAAATAATCAGAAAACACCCTTCTCCCCCATTATAAATGCCACCCCTCACCACCTCTTCTCCTCAAGCCTCAATAGACTTGAATCCTGAAAAATTTTTACCCAATAAATAACTTTTAAGAACTAATAATGTTATGGTATCACTGGTCTCATGCAAAAGTCCATTTCAATATTTCATAAGGAGGTTCTTAAGGAGAGGAATCCAAGAGGTAAAATCCCCTTTAACTCTTATAATTTTCTTTCAATTTCTTTTCTTTTATGTTAAATACCACCTATGTCCAAAAATTCATGATAACAGTAATATATTCTTTATAATTGTTTTTTAATGATACTATTATATCCACCATAAATTATTTTCTCTTCCCCATTTTATTCTAAAAATGAATGCATCATCCGTGACGTGCCGATTTACCGCCTTTATGGATGAAGATTTCCATTTTTTTCAATTACACCTTCAAGGATGGTCATTAAAATAAAATTATTGTTAAAAAATATTATAATACTAATATTAAAACTTATTTAGTGTATTTTAACTATAATTCATATATGATATTAATTATTTAACAAAACTAATGCGTGATTAACGAAAATATGCCAAAATAATCAAAACAGTTGTCATTAATATTTTATCTAATGAATCATCCTCATATTCAAGAAAAATATATATATAATACCATTAAATATTATTAAATTTTATTAAAAAATATTATTTAAATTCATCTATAACTATTTTCATTTCACAAGGTCATTATTACATGCATACAAGTGAACCAATCATGAAAACCAGAGAGAAGAACACTTATGAATGACAAAAGTTAATCATATATCTCATCAACATGACTATAAAATAACTTAATAAAATTATAATAAATCATATAAACTTCTCATAAGATCTTAATCATGTAATTAATTAATCTAATATCATTATCCATGATGTTATATACAAGTGTATTATGCTTTCAAGCATATGATTCGTGTTTTCTCATCCCACCTTTATTTCTGTGAGATATACCTTATTCACCACTATTTCATGGGAGGGGAATATGTGTAGTTCCATTTGACTTAAAACATTATGAATATTTTATCATCATGTAATTAAATATTCTATTTAATGATCATTAATTTTACTGTGAAAATGGTTGGACTATTTATAATGTTGTAATGGATTCTCTCGAACATCCATTTTTCATTTGAGTTACATTTTCTCTCACATTATCACAATTTAATTATTATTTAATCAAATTATTTACTACTAAATTTTGTGTGTATCTTCCAAACATATGTTCATATCCCCATTCTTGTTTATTTTATGGTTAAATAAATGTTTTATAAGGTTCCCTTCACATTTCCTCCTGATAATTAATCCCAATTAATGGGAGCTTCTCAAATTCATTATATTTTTCAATTATCATCCTTAATATATTTTATGTTTCCATTTTTTTATAAAATCACACATTTTATCATGAAATATTATCTTATTTCATTTCTATTTTTATACAAACAATTATGACTTTTCCTGTTTTAAATACTCTATAGTATTTTATTTTAAACACGACTAAAGTGGCTCATTTATAATGTTTACTAAAGGATTTTTTTTCTTGTTTTCACATCAATTTGATACCATTTATACCTCAGATATAATTTTAATGTCCATAAATTTGATTTTATGGGATAATCATCTTACATTATGATTTTTTTGAAAAATACATATCATTTTCTAAAAGAACTATTATTTCAAAATAACAAAATTGATTCTCCATAATGGCAGCCTGAATGATTTCATTAGATTATTTTAATTTATTTTAAAAACCATTATTTACAGTTTTGATGTTGTAAAATTGATATCTTATGTTACCATTAGACATATTTTTTTGAATGTTTTATGATTATTTTGAATAGGGATTTACTATATTGATACCATTAGCCATATTAGTCCTGATGACTTATGATTATGTTCATTATTTGGAGAATGTTTTTAACATATAACATTATAGATTAAATATTAATGTATATTTTAATTATGTTTCACCTAATACATATCAAGAATTAATTAGACTTTTTTAGTGATGTGTGGGATGACTATATCCCCTTGATGCATCAGTAAGTATCATGAGACAAACTAGACTGGATTTTTACCAATTTATATATGGTGTTTTAGATAATGTCTTGAATATGTTTTTATATGTAAAACATTATGGATTCCATAATTATCATAACAGTAATTGATATCCCATGTGATTATTCCACATAAATATTATCAAAGGTTAAATTTGATTTTCATCTGTTAATTTGTATGGAATTTTTTATTCAGCTTTCATTCGTTTCATATTATGATCATGATTTTAATGGAATTTGTTATAGTTTATTCATTATAACTTATTGTTTATGTTTATTTATGATAACTTACACATTGTTTTTTACCCTCAGTGATCATATAGTTTCACACCTTCTGATGTTTATTTTTCCACAGGACACTATAATGTATTAATGACTGAATCAATGGGATTATCTATGATTTTATGGATGTTTCCAGTACAGTTGTTATGTAGATATTACTTTTATGTTGTAATGAAAAACATACATATGTTTGTATCAGGTTTTTTAAATCTACTAAATTATTCGATACTTTGGGAAGACAACACTGGTTCATATTACAAATGTAATTAATTAAGGCACTAGCTTCAGGATACTAGGGTCGAGGCCTTTGTATTTGGTATCATAGAAAGTTTAGTTGAAACAATGGAAACTACATTTAGAAAACATAGATTAGGGAACATATCCCTTTGATAGACTTTCAGTACAATAATATAAGAACAAACATAAATTTTGGTAAGGCGGAGATTATGTGGGAATTCCTATTAATACATTTCATTATGGACACTAAAAGTTGAGGTGGTTATGACACATATGTAAATATGGGTAAAAACTATGAAAAGGAATGTAATTCCTGATTCTGCATAATCTGGTGTAGGAAAACTAGAATTACAGATCCCGTAGTTTGACAGTCCCTGGGGATATTCTTAGGATAATTCACATTTTCATTACAAATTATTTTGATGGATTTGAATATATTATGAAACAGAATAACATAGATTAAACCTAAGGTGTTTTTGGATGAAAATATGGTTACATGATATTATATAAATTATTATATGTTTTTATCACTATGTCTATAATTAATCAATTGATTCTGTTCAATTTTATTCAATGTAATAACCCAAAAGGAGTCATGGTAAAACTGAGCGTAAAGGAAAAGCTGGTAGCGGTGAGCATCCAAATGGGATGTTAATAAAAGTGATAGATATTTTGTTCATGATTAATTAGTTTTACAAAAATATTAGTTAGAAAATATAACTTAAACAACTCAAGAAATTACCAAATAAAAGATATATGGATTTTATCCAGAGATATAGTGGTGGAGACCATGGAAAAAAGGAGGCTCGATTTCAATCATGATAGAAATTTCCAAGGAGATACTAAAGAACATATCTCAACAGAACGGATAAATGATTTATGTGTAGGAAATAAGGATATAAAACAACTTATTTTTGAGGAAAAATGAAGATAATAATGGAAATAAATTAAACACATCCTCAAAATTCATTTGTAGTTCATTGCCTTAAATGTGGGGAATCATGTCTATACCCGAGTCAATGCCTCAATATATAAGATAAACTCTAGACCAAGGAAAGACCAATGTGTAAATAAATGGATGAAGAATTTTTTCATTGATAAAATTAGTGATTAAACTTATAAAAAGAATGTTCATTGTATCTATTTGGGAAGTTATGTTAATATAGTTTTATAAAATGGACAACGCACCATCTAGGTGACACCTCATCTCCTCCAACAAGGACAAGGGGTTTGGACACAAAACCAAAGGGATAAAATGGTACAAATCCTTCCACGATCCTACATGGAGTACTAATTAGCATAATCATTCTTATATATTTTAGAAAAATGTTATTATGATTTTAGGTATATTGTTTTTATAAAATATTTAACATTGGGGATGGAAAATGATTTGTTGATTAAGTGATTAATGTTATTTCAGAAGACAGAAAATATATTATGGATTGAATATTGAATTTTATTTTGGAGAGAAATATGATTTTATTGTGGACTTATAGTGATTTAAGTTATTTATGGAAATCGTTAGCATAAAATAGATTTTGAGAGACTTCTTTGGACTTTGAATTTGGATATATGTATTTTCTATGGGTCTTAAAATTATAATAGATTTGGCTTTACATTAGATATTATTGTTTATGTTAATTTATTATTTATTTGAGACTTCATGTTTTTTAAGTTTTTATTTAATGGATGAAATACAATATAGTGGATATTAAGATTTAAAAAAGTGCTTTATGATTGAAAAATACATTTGAACATTTATTTTTCGGTGTGTGGGATGAATTGAAAATAGATCTATGTAAAAGAAAAACATGAGATTATTCTTATGTAATAGGAATTAATCATGTATGATTATTTTCTCAATTGATATTCTAAATAGTAAAAGAAACCACGTACTCTGTTAAAGTGAATCAAAAACAAAAATGTTATCTATTAACTCTTACTTATGATAATTAAATTGTCTTTTAACTGATCATAGATTTACGGTTTTGTAATGGTTATCTTTTAGAACAACCATGTTTTCTATTACTCTCCATCAGAACATGATATTTATATTTCTCTTCAATGTCCATGTTACATCTTTTTACTACTGATTTCTTTCCCAAAATCCTAGTTTTGTGGTGAACTTCCCTTTTCCCATTCAGTGTTATTAAGAAGATATTTTATTAAACATATTTCCTATGTGGTTTTCCCACAATAGAATTGTTAAGCATCAACCATTAAATTGTTATTTAAAATTTAATATTGCGAGGTTGTAAATTTTATAAAGGATAGGAGAATGTAAAACCCCAATAATTTATGTTATGTCTTTTTTTTATTTTAATTTCTTCAAAAACATAGGACTCACATAACAACGAGCTTAAACGAACAATTTTATATAATTAAATATTAATAGTTTAAAATGTTTGATATATTCTAGCAATTAAATTAGAAAAAATTAATATTAAATACAAAATTAGGAAATTAACATATTATATATTTAATTAAATGTTTCTGAATTCAGAAAAATGAATTTATAGGAAAAATATAAAAATGAATTAAATTTTATGAAATAAAAGACCGTATTTATTATAAAAGATGTTTTACAACCTTTTAATGGAACAATTTTTTTATAAAAAATTTGGAAAAATTTATGAATTTAATTTACTAAAATAAACATCCTTTCTGAAAGTGTAATTTCAAAATTATCTTAGAGTAAAATTTTGGGGTTTTTCTAAAATTTAGTTTTTTCCTGTGATTTGAAAAAAAATAATGATTTTTATAAAATTTTCATTGTCAAAGTCAATTTATGATTTGAATATTAACATAAAATATGAAATTATAAATAAAATATATGTATCTAATGAGTGATAATATAATATATTTATATCATGAAATAAATAAGTTAATGTTTTAAAATTGATAAATGAAGTGTTGATATTTTTGTGAAAAATAAATGTTTAATTACTATTTTATAAATAATATAAGGATTTAAAATAAAATTTATTTTCATAAAATAGATTCATAAATTAATATTTGTTGTTTTATGATTATAATACAATTTTATGAAAACATAATTAATTTTTGAATGTTTCCTAAAAGTAGTTATAATATTAAAATCGTTCAGTTTTCAATTAAATGATGATTTAATTTAAAAATTAATTTTATCATAATTAGGACATTATTTTCATTAATTGGAGTTACTTTTTGAATTGTACATGTTAAAAAATGGTTAGGTTTAATTGTTTGTATTTTTCTAAAATTGTTGATTGTTTTGTGAATAGTGAGAAACAAAAATTTACTATATTTAACAAATACATGAATTATTTTATCACGGAAGATTTATGGATAATGTAAAACCATACTATAGAACTCTACCAAAATTTTTTAATATATTTAGTGATACGGTTGAAACTATTGATAGTATTGTGAAAAAATAATAAACTAAAAAAGAAAATAAAAAAACACCCTTCTCATACACTGTCAATACCACCCCTTACCACGTCTTCTCCTCACACCTCCAATGCCGTGATACTTGTCCCATTTATTCCTAATTACTCTCCCAAACCTCACCACATGTTTTGGTTTTGTTTGTATCACCCAGAAAAATATTTCAATGTTCTTTAAGGAGGTTCCCAATGAGAGGAATTATTGAGGTGAAATCCCCTTTCAATATTTTAATTTTATTTCAATTTTTTTATAATCCTTTACTTACAGCATATTTCCAAGCATGTAGGATAAATCATTTATCTTATGTATAATATAATTTTATTATGGTGATGTGATATAAAAAATAAATTATTTTCTATTGCGATTATTATTCTAAAAATGATTACATCATTTGTGAGGAGCTAATTTACCACCTTCCGGGACGATGGGTTTTTGTATTATGAATTCGACATTGAAGGATAGTTTAAAACCATTTTATTGTTCTAAAATATATTTATATTCATATTACATATTATTTATTATTCTAGAAATAGTTCACACACAAACATATATATATATATATTCGATGTCAATTCATAATATAACACTTGTGCATGAGGATTGAAAAAATTACAAAATGATCCAAACTGTTGTCATTAGTGATTTATCTAATGAATAATCCTCATATCTAGAAAAATGATATATAAGAAAATAAAATATTAAGTAAGGTCAATAATCAAATTTAATTTCTAATCTACATAAATATTCCCATTTCACATGATATTTCATACATGTATACAAGTGAACCTGTTATTGAAATGAAGGAAACAAACACTTTCGAATGATGAAATTGAAAATTATAACTCAAAAAAAGGCCATTAAAAAACTTAATAAAATTATTCTAAATAAAATAAACATTTAATAGAATAATAATTAAATCACTAATCAATCTTATTTCATTATCTTGTATGTTATGTACCTATGCATAATGCCTTCATACATATGGTAATAGTTTATCATCTCACATTTATTTTTGTGAAATATGAATTATTGACCACTATTTCTTGTGTTTATTATATGTATTCATACCTTTAATTTAAATTATCCTTAATATCCTTATACTCATGGAATTAAATGTTTCAGTACATGATCATTAATATTATGGGTTATATGGTTTGACTGTTTACAAAGTGCTAAGGGAGTTTCCCTATACTTCCATTTTTTATTTAGGTTATGTTTCCTCTCTATTTGTCCCAATGTAATTCATAATTATATTAAATAAATTCTACACAATTATGTGTTCATGATCCAAAAAATATGATCATATCCATATTCTTATTTATGTTATGGATAAATACATGTTTTATGAAGTTCACATCCCATTACAAGCTGATATCCATGCCCAATTAAAGAAAACTTCTAAAATTCTAACTCAATTTTAAGAACCATTCATAATAAATTTGAATTCATAATTTTTTTAATAAAATCACTAATTTTATTATGAAATAAAATCATGGATAATTTTAAAATTTTTACAAACTAAAATGACTTTTGCATTTTAATGACTATTTATTATTTCCCATTAAACCACAATAAAGGAGCTCATTTAAAAAGTAAATTAAATACTATTTTTCACATTTATTTATTTAATATGGGAATAATTTATAAAAAACATATAATTTCATTTCCCTCCCTTATTTTCTATAATATATATGTTACAATCTGGTTTTATGACAAATAAAAATAAATTTCCAAAAGAATTATTTATTCGAAAAGTAAAAGGGGGTTTCTCTCAAGAATTCCTCAATGATTTCATTATAGTATTATCCTTTATTTCAATTACCTATGTTGAGTCTTATGATCTAATGAAATTGATATTTTTTTACCATCTACTATATTTTAATAAATGGTTCATGATTATTTTGATTGGGGATGTACTATCATGATACCATTATCCGTATTACTCTAGATTGTTTATGTTTATGTTCATTGTTTGGGGATAGTTTTTAAGACATAATTTGGTATTTTAAATATGAATGTATATGTTGTTTATTTTTCAATAATTTCATAATAGGAATGATTGGACTTAGTATGTGATATATGGGGCCTAATATATCCCCTCGATGCTTCGGTAGGTATCATGAGACAAACTAGATCATATTTTTACCGATTTATGTATGAAGCATTGAAACAGATTTTATGATACCTGATATTTTTCATTACCTCATTATAATATTTTTAATTTAAATCCCTTTTCATTATTTTATTAGTATAATATCCATGGTTATGTTTTATTCACATGTGATTATATGGAATGTTTATTTAGTATTTATTCCTTCCATCTTATGCTCAATATTATGTTTTAATGGAATGTGGATTTACTTATTCACCATGGCTTATTGTTTATGTTTATTTATTATATATTACACCTTATTTTTTACCCATAAAAATCATCTGAGATCACCCCTTTCTTATATTTTATTTTTCCCCAGGATGCGAAGATGTATATCATGAATGACATACAAGGATAATGTAGGAGTTGATGGATGTTTCCAATGGAGTTTGTATATTTTATTACATTAAACATGTAATGTAATCTTTTTTACTGTATTATTTTTTTCAAATATACTAAAATAATAGGACTTTTGGGATGTGAACACTTGATCATTGTACGAATGTAATAAAAAGGTTTTATCTATGGGATACTAGGGTCGGGGCCATTAAACGAACCCTACCATCTAGAATCAATATTAAAACATGTATTTTATTTTTCTATTAACATATAACTAAAAAAATAGTAAATCCAACAACTAAAAACCTAGTCTGGTATAGGATTAGTAGTATTAGAAAAAATTCGTTAAAATTATTAGATTTTTACAACATTAAACCGATTGTCCTCGTGTTTTGTACCTCCAAATAAATAAATGATGCTTTTTAATTTCTACTAAACCGGTAAATAATATTTTAAAACCTGGGATGAGAATAAAAAACATATTAGAAGAAAAAACAACAATAAATCCTTATTCTAGTGAAAACTCATTATTTATTTCCTAAAAAACATACATTTTTACCCTAATAATAATTATCATTTCATAAATATAATTATCAGAAATTTTGGAAATTAAATGATATACATAAAAAGTCATTATAAAGAATATGAAATTCATGTAGGTAACTTGATACATTATATACCATATCAAAAAACTAATGTAATAACCAATATGGATAACTTCCCTCTCTAGAGTACGCAATGTATTAGAAGTATAACGTAACCACCCATTCTTGGTTTATTAGAAAACCACCCATCACTGGTAAATAAAATAACTATGTATAGATGATATATCATAGAACCACCCATCATTTTTTTATAACAGAAATATCCTTTATCGTAAACAATTCCCATGAACCCTGAAATACTAGTAGAATATGAATGCATACATCATGAAAACATTTGTTGATGAAAATCACTTAATTTAAAATAATACCTCAAACATACAAAGGATAGAATTTTGATTGAAAAAACATGTAATTTTATAAATTATTCTTAAAAAATCAAGGAATCATGTGTGTGGTAAAATACTCTCATATCGTATCATTTAAAAAATTCTTTTGACTTATATAAATTGAAACATGAAATGATGTTTTTCAAAGAAAATACCTTTCAAATATTATATCTTTATATTGTACATTAATCAAATGAAATGATTATCTGTATCAATATCAAATCCACATTAAACTAGTGGAAATAAAAAATAAGATAATTAAAAGTGATTTAAAAAATAATGTAAGAATGAAATAATCTATTAAATAGAAGTTTAACCCTATTAATGGAAATTGGGTTTAGAATTCTCCTACATAAAATATTTAAAAGACCCTATTTTGATAAAATATGAGACAAATTATGAAATATAATTTTCAAAATATTTATGTTCATATAAATACATTCATAATTGTATTTTTTATAATATAAACATGAAATGGTAATATTTTTAATATATATTTATAAAACATTTTAAATGAGGATTTTTGGTGAATGTGTCCCTTACCTTACGTTCGAATTTATTATGCAATGTTGATTCCAACCAAATAAGATTTTGAAAAATAATAAAGGGGGAAATACCAAAATATGGGTATATTTTCCCCACTTAAAATAATGAAGCGATATAAAAATTGAAGAATATTTAAGCCTCTAAGGGACTTGTCATCATGTGACCATTTCAAGGTCCCAAAAAGGTTGTATGCGTGGTGCATCACCCTCGACCGGACCTATGGATCCCCCTTTAAAATGTCTGCATTCTATTACGAAGACCCCCACCAACCGAATGTGAACCCTCAGGCCATTTTTTGGGTTGTCCTTGGAAAGCCCTTCACAAAACTCCCAAAATCTATAAAAACTAATGAAATATGATGTTCTAAAGGAAGAGTTCCCCAGTGGTCATGAGGCTCATGCGCCAAATCATCATTGGAAATAATAAAATCCCTTTTTTATATCTCAACAATCTTGTGTGAACCCCAAGACTTTGTCAAATAAATTGAAAGAGTTGAAGGATATGAGGCGAAAGGGGCTCGCAGTCACTGAATTATATATGATGCGCATCCAGAGTGACCCGAAAGGAAAAACAAACACTCACGAATTCACTATAGCTTGTTAAACTTACGACACTAAAGTCTTAGAGAGTTTCCAGAAAACCCTGTAGTACACTAAAGATAGGTAGATAGACCTGTCCAGTACATTATTGAACACTATCCATATTACCCATATTGGTCCTGATAGATATCATCAAACAATTAAGTAAGAAATCATAGACATTACTAATGATATCTTGAATGAACCCTCAACATTGTAAAATAAAATAATGGAGATGAAAAGGGAGGAGGTGAGGGGGGGGTTCGTAGTCGTTGAAAGGCATGTGATGCGCCCCTGATGACCCACTAAGCACCACAATTCATCGGTGACATGCCTACCTCATCTAATATAAGATATTTGTTATTTCATTCTCACCCTTAGGATGATGAGATATATTTATCCATGGAATGATTTCACACCCCCATGCGACCCAAATTGGTCATGTGACGTAGCTCCAAAAAACATAATAAATAACCTCGACCACACAGATACAATCTTTCATGACTCCAAAACATTGTTACATAAAAAAAAGTGGATAAAACCTAGGGAGGTGAGAGGTATTAACGGTCACTCAAAGGCATGTGATGCACAAAAAAACAAGCTGCATTTTCCTGTGAGACCCCGAGATAAGTCACAAAAGACCTCCTGAGAATCTTCCAATAGACACTTAGACCTCGCGAGGATCCTTGGAAAATTAAACATGAAAACAAGAAACTACTTAGACATGCCTGCATGATCGAACAAGTATATGAAAAATGAAGAGTATCATGATCACTGAAAATCAGGCCACATACCTGATGCAGTCCCGAATAGAGGCTCACAAAACAATGTGGAACTAGACCCACATTGTAAAGACTTGTAAAATTCAAGGGAAATTTTTTTCTTAATTATCTTTGGAATTTTACAAGAGCTCGGTTTCTGACAGCACCTGATTCTGAGGCCTGGTTTGCCCGGAATCAATTTCCAAAGTTTGGCTCGGGTATGTTCAATGAACGAACGAGCGGGAATTTCTAACTTTTGAACCGATGCCCGGAATAGAATTTCGAGGGCACCGATGGAACATCAGCGCCGGTAATTGCTTATGAACTCCTATTCTGGAGTTGCGTTTACACAAGTGTTGATAATAAAAATTTTGGAAGTTTATTTTATAATTACACTACAATTTTTATTATTTTACTCTAAGTGTTAGTTCTTGATGGAAGTTTGGTAACCACCCAACCTCCCTTGGGAGGTTATGAGGGTGGTGGGCCCCACACAAACCCCACCCCTTCATATCTTCTAACCCCCTCAACTCTCACTTTAATTTTTGATAACTTAAGTTATAACTTATGACTTAAATATAATAAGTTTAATGAGGTGAGTTGTGTGTGGTTATTGAATTTCAATCTTTTGAAATTCAAATGGTAGGTTGTGTTAATAAAATAAGACTTAGTCTTATTTTATTATGTTAGAGTTTTGTAACCTTGAGAGGATTGGGGAAGCATCTTCTTCTTCTTCAACCTCGATGAAGAACACGAAGAACACCATTATTCAATGAAGAACTTCCCCGCCGAAGAACACGGTTCTTCTGCGACGCCGTATCCGCGACGCGACGTTCTTCTTCCGCGTCGTCTCTTCTGCGACGTTTTTCCGCGACGGAATCGTCGTCAACGACGACGAATCCTCGCTTCGCGACGTCGACGTTCTCCCGCGATGCCCGACCTCCGTGATGCTCGTCTTCCGCGGCTCGTTGACGAACACCGTTCCTGAACCGAGGTAGGGGATTATTTTATTTAATTATTTCCGTTCATGATTCTAGTTTATCGATTATCGTGGATTTTTCGACTAGTTGATATCGTTTAACGAGAGGGGGGTCGGACCGCACAAACACGGCTGAACCACCCCCCTCCTGTGTTCATGTTTGATTCTTTATGGATGGAACGGAATGGCGTGGTGCGGTCGCACCATGCGGGAATCACACGTCAAGTATTACGCGACGCCATCGCGCCACACCGTGGAAAGAAGTCTAAGAACGCGACGTCGTCGCGCCGCGTCGAAGGAAATTGAATGCGCCGCAGCCGGAGCAGGGCCGCGGTGAAGGGGCGCAGTGCCGTCACACTGCGCCAGACGACAAGGGCCACGGCCAGTTCTGGGCCGCGGCGGAGCAAGGTGACCGGCCGCCGGACCGGGCCGCCGGTGATGGAGCTGGAAGGGGACCGGCCACCGCTGGTCCCGTTGAGAAGGAGTCGGTCGGCCAGGTCAGGCCGGACGGAAAGGGGAGGGGGCGGGGGAATTAAATTCCCCCGGCCAGTTCGAATGGCCCCCCATAATTTGGGCGAGGGGGGGGGGGGGTTACACAAGGGGGGCAGGGCCCCCCCCCCCCCTTTTCCAACAGCTCGGCCGAAGGCCGAGCTGGCAGCGCGCTGGGCGAGCTACCCCCAGCCGGACCGACGCCTAGCCGGGCCGCGCCGGGACGGGCCGTGGCGGGCCGGGCCGAAGCTTTCCGGGGCGGGTCGACCCGGTTCGGGCCAACCGGGGGGTCTCGGGCTGGGTCGGTCCGGGCCCAAAACCCCCGTTTTCAGACTGTTTGGGTTCAAATGCCCATAACTCGGGCTACGGACCTCCGATCGACGCGCCGTAAGCGGCGACACGATCCTTAGAATGGGGCGGTAGTTTCGGTATATCGCACTCAATGTTTCTGAATACTTTGAGTTCGGCCGGGTTGGTTCGTACACGAAACCAACCGGGCCCTCAGAGCGGAAACGCTCATATCTTGAGCTACGGACGTCTGAATGACGTGCCGTCGACTTTGTTGAGTTCCTCTTAGTGAGACAGATCTTTTGGCATACTCCACCCGAAGTTTGGATGTAGGTGGAGTACGGTCCGGTTGGTTTTGCCTTAAAAACCAACCGGGCCCCTGGGATGAAAAAGCCAATAACTCTCAGACCGGGCGTCTGATCGACACGCTGTCTGCGACATTGAGTTCCTATTGACGATACGAAACTTTAGGATACATCATCTCTGGGCTATTGACAGTTGATGTATCAGCCTCTTGGCTCGTGGAGCGGACCCTCCCAAACGAGCTTGTTGTGTGCGGGAACCCTAGTGCTGGTTGCGACTGCTACTGTGACTGTGACAACGACTGTGCAGAGATTCTCAGTGGATTCGACGACGAAGACTACAGCACTCAGCGATCCTATGTGGATTAGTGCTACCGATCTTGTGTGGGTCCGATCCTGTGTGGGTCAGTGCTCATCGGTTCTGTGTGAGCCAGCGCCTACAGATCCTGTGTGGGTCCGATCCTGTGTGGGTCTTTGCGGGGGTTAGTACCTATCGATCCTTTGTGGGTCCGACGACGTAGATGGATCAGTGATCACCTCTATCGTCATTCGAAAAATTATACCTATGTGAGCTGAATCCTGTTTGCTTTCCTATGTGGATTGTGTTGTGTTATCCTGTGTGCATTACATTTTTCTTTCCTGTGTGGAAAACGTATACTTTCCTGTGTGGACTGAGTTGTACTTGGGCTTGGAGGTTGGAGCGTATTGGAATTGGTGACTTAGGTATATGTATGGGAATATACCTAAGCAGTTTCGGTTGTTACTTCGTGATTGTATCTTTCCTTTGTGGTTTATCCTTTGTGGATTTTGGGAGACCTTCAGGCGTCTCGGGGTCCCTACTGAGTAGCTTATACTCACCCCTTCACGGGCTATGCCTGCACTACGTTGTGTTGGTTGCAGACGATGGACATCGTTGATCGTGGTTGAGGCTTGCAGAGCAGGACAATACCTGGAGGTGGACCACTATGCGGGACGTCCTCGGAGCGGACGAAGGGACCCGAGGAGAAGTGGAGCTATCTGTACCCACCCTTCATGTGGGATTTCCAGTGGACATCTCGGTGTAGTGGCCTTTACTTTTCAGTTGTTGTTTTCCCTTTTGAGTTGTACTATACTTTCAGTTTGGGTTTGTATACTGGCCCACTCACTTTTCCGCACTTACAGTTGTACTCTGTTTTTACTTAGTGTTTACTTTTATGTGTGCTTACTCTGTGGTTCTTGTTTACTTTACAAAGGCAATGCCTTCCCTTTTTACCGGGATTTACGCCTTGGTGCTGGTCGCCAGCCCCTGGCCTATGGAAGGCGGGCTTGGGGTAGTCACGGCACGGGCCCCGAGGAAGGGTCGTGACAAATTGGTATCAGGGGAGTTCAGTTCTACCGCGAACTCTGATCTTTTCTATGTGAAGCAATAGTGTTCAGTGTATTGAGTGTGGTTATCAGTCCAGGGAGTCCAGTGTTGGTGCGGCGGCCGACATATCCGTACACCAGGACCCTGACTTCTGATTTCCAACTTAATGCACGAAAACATTGATTGGGAGTGTGTTTCAAGTTTTCTTTGTGATTACTTTGTATCAGCTCACCTGGTATACTATTCTGTCTGTGGCGCACCTGTTTCCATTTCAGGATGGCCCCACGACGACAGCCAGCTAGGGTTCCGAGAGTCGAGCGTGACGATAGCCCACCAAGCGACGAGGCCTCGGTGCAGGGCCCTTTGTCAGCAGTGGCACCGGCGGTAGCTCTACCCACCGAGCCCCCGATACTTCCAACACTAGCTGCTGACGATGCACATCGCCTCAGCGCACTGCATGAGTTCCAATGCCAGCGACCACCCAGGTTCCGTGTGGAGACGGACCCCCAGGCAGCCGAGGACTGGCTGGAGGCAGTCGTACGAGTTTTCAGGCTAGTGAGTACACCAGCAGACCTCATGGTGATCCTCGCTGCGAGCCTACTGCACGCAGCAGCGGGCCGATGGTGGAGCTTGATGCTCCAGGTGCACGATGAGGCATCTGAACTTTGACGGATTTTGAGATCCTCTTCCACTCGGAGTTCGTCCCAGCCACCCTCAGTGTGGTGCGTATTCAGGAGCTTCTTTAGCTGCGGCAGGGCAGCATGACGGTCGCTTAGTACTCGACGAGATTTACCGATCTCTCACGCTACTCGACCGACATGGTACGAGACCCATTATTCTGGTCCCAGACCTTTGAGTAGGGATTGAGACACGAGATCAGGGCATCGCTGATCTCCCTCAGCATTCCGACTCAGACAGGAGTACTGGAGCGGGCCCTTTTGATCGAGAGTTTTCTTGCTGAGTCTACAGCAGCACCGAGACCCACCGCAGGGCGGCACGTAGTAGAGTCTTCTGCAGTAGGCAGTCGACAGATGACTCTTGGGTCCAGATAGACCAGACCCTCAGGCAGACGACCTCAGGACACTGGCTCAGCAGTGTGGGGCACACAGCACGGAGCCAGTCTTTCGAGAGGCAGACAGTGTTACTGGTGCAGCGGGTAGGGCCACATGGCTCGTCACTGCCCGACCCGCCATGCCGAGGAGCAGCAGACTGTTGAGGGACCACCGAGGCAGAGGCATAGGGTCGACCGTGGCGGTCCGCAGGGAGGAGGCGGACGAGGCAGGGGAGCTGTCCGAGCAGCAGGTGGTGGGCTACACTTTGAGTCTTTACCACCACCACCACCAGGAGGTCCACCCCGACCATAGGGAGCTGGCGGGCAGAGACATGCACAACTCCAGGCAGTAGAGGCCTACGACCACGGCGCGCCCAAGATGATTCGAGGTTCTATCTATGTCTATTCCACCCTTGCTGTAGTACATATAGACACAAGAACAAGTCACTCTTTAATAGCTGCTGCCCTTGTTCGGAGCTCGGAGATTCCGATAGAGCCGTTGGCTCGATCCTTACGGCTAAAGACTCCTACGGGAGCAGACTCGACGATTACGCACTGGTGCGAGCAGTGTGAGCTTAGTATAGGAGGTGATAGCTTCGGATGGGATCTTCTTGTAGCGGCGTCGAGGCCTTACGACGTCATCTTGGGCATGGATTGGTTATCTACGGTGCATGCACTGATTGACTGTTTTAGGCGCAAGGTGCGAGGTGTACGCACCGGCGGGAGCAGGTTCACCTTCACCGGTGAGAAGGGAGACTTTGCAGCACAGGATGGACTTCTGCAGAGGAGAGGACATTCCATCACTAATCAGTTGGCTAGCCTCATCCTAGGAGCAGTTGTTGTGCGAAGTCCTGGTTTTCCTCCAGTGGTGGATCAGTTTGCGGACATTTTTCTCGAAGACGTTCCAGGGTTACCTCCTCATAGAGAGGTAGACTTTTATATTGACATGTACCCTGGGACATCCCCGATATCGACTCCAGCTTATCGGATGGCCCCCGCCGAGCTTCGAGAGCTACGGGTATAGTTGGAGGACTTGCAGGGCAAGGGGTTTATCCGACCCAGTTTTTCACCCTGGGCTTCCCCGATATTGTTTGCCAAGAAGGTGGACGAGAGCTTGCGACTTTGTGTCGACTATCGTCGCCTGAACCAGATGACAGTGAGGAACAAGTATCCGCTACCGTGGATTGATGACCTCTTTGATCAGCTAAAGGGAGCACGGTTGTTCTGGAAGATAGACCTCAGGCCAGGCTATCATCAGCTCAGAGTTCAAGACGAGGACGTGCAGAAGACAGCCTTCAGACGTCGGTATGGCCACTATGAGTTCTTGGTTATGCCATTCGGTGTAACCAATGATCTAGCAGTTTTCATGGCCCTCATGAACAGGATCTTTCAGCCATACCACAATCGATTTGTCGTGGTCTTCATCGATGACATTTTGATCTATTCGAAGACTGAGGAGGAGCATGCCTACCACTTACGGGTTGTACTAGACACACTCCGAGAGCACCAGCTTTATGGTAAGCTCTCGAAGTGCCAGTTCTGGATACGTGAGGTCCACTTCTCGGGACACGTCATCTCTGAGGTGGGAGTTGCAGAGGATCCTGTCAAGATCGAGGCAATGTTAGCTTGGGAGCCACCCAGGAGCGTAACGGAGGTGAGGAGTTTCTTGGGACTAGCTGGATACTACCGGATATTTGTGCTAGACTTCTACAGAGTTGCGGCAGCACTCTCAGCTTTTACGAAGAAGGGGAAAACCGTCGTGTGGTCAGAAAGATGTCAGCAGAGCTTCCAGGAGCTGAGACAGAGATTGACCGGCGCACCTATCTTGAGGTTGCCTGAGGAGGGAGTAGGGTATGTAGTCTACTGTGATGCATCAGGGACTGGACTCGGGTGTGTTCTGATGCAGGAGCGGGCAGTGATCGCCTATGGATCACGACAGTTGAGGCCGCATGAGCAGAACTACGCTACCCATGACCAGGAGTTAGCAGCAGTGGTCTTTGCTCTAAAGACATGGCGACACTATCTGATGGGCGAGCGCTTTACAGTCTTTTAAGACCATCAGAGTCTCAGGTACATCTTCTCGTAGAAGGACCTGAACCTGAGACAACGGCGATGGCTCGAGTTCCTCCAGGACTATGACTTTGATATAGTCTATACTCCTGGGAAGGGGAACGTAGTAGCCGATGACCTCAGCAGGAGGACGTGTATTCAGCTACTTGAGGAGGCGATGGAGCAGCTATCCTCTTTGCAGATATCCTTCGTGGATAGAGATGGAGGAGACCTCCTTCAGTCTCTCACAGTCACTCCTCCACTTCTACAGCGGGTCAGATAGGCACAGCGTGGGGATGCTGACTGTGAGGCACGACGTGCATAGATATCTTCAGGACAGGCACCTGATGGTTTCTCCCTTGGAGCAGAGCACGCCATCCTTTTCAGAGGATGTACCTTGGTACCAGTTGCTTTACGGGAGTAGTTGCTGAGAGAGTTTCACACTTCTCCTTTGGCAGTACATCCCTTGGAGTAGAGCATGAGGTTTGGGGTGAACATATCATTTACTTCATATATGGTGATTTAATGTTGATTATTATAATAATGTACTCATTGAAAGTCATTTTTTATCATTTAGTAAAATTTTATGCTATTCCAATCATTTTTATCCCTATTTATATATATTACACATAAATTCATAGAATAAGGAAATAAAATTTTATATTTTGAATCAACCTATAATTATCAGTTAGTTTATGTATGAACATGAAAATAAAATAGGAATTACTATAATTTCATTGGTCTTACAACCTATTCATGAGGGAATTTTATCTCAAATGGTTGTGGATAAACTATAACGACTACATTTTTTATAAATGAGTTTATTTTTTTGAATGAAAAATCTATTTTCTAGGAAATGTAGTCATGAAAATATATGAATTTATTTGGCTATTTGGAACCATTATAAAATATATAAAGTCATATTTATATAACTATTAATAATATTAACCATATATAATATAGCCATTTTACAATGATCATTATGATTGGTATATATAACATGTTTAAAGTACAATTGTCACAGATGAAAGAAGTGATGACCTCAACTGGTAGGATCATTACCAATGAGGCCCAGAAATTAGAGATTCTAAAGGAGATGGAATAACCAGGATTTACCATTAATGAATTCCTAGATGAGATTCAACAACAAAGGCCTGAGAAAACCCATTTATAGGAGATGAACCAGCTTATCGAGATCATGACCAAAAACACTTTTACTAAACCACCCAAAGAAAGTGCTATAGTCGAGCATATTTTCCTCAGGCGATACACTGACATAATATGGGTTATGTATATAAACCATAGAAATGTAATTATTTATATTTACATTTTAATGAAACAAATGATAATATTTATAATTATTTATCAATACTTCATAATTTATTATATAATGAGTATAATAAAAATAATATTTTGATATGAAGAAACCAAATTATATTTTTAGAAATATATACTCTCAATTGAGACACTCATTTGAAAATTTAAATTTTTATTCTAATAGATATGAATTTAATAAATTAATATTATTAAATAAAAGTTATTTAAATATAATTGATAACATTATTTAATAGAGTCTAATGTATTTTCAAAATTTTTAGAAAGCTGTTAATATATTAAAATTTAGAAATTTCCAGTAAATAGGAATTTTAATTTAAAATTAAAAATTACTATATTTGGAAAAATATTTGTAATAATAATGTTAATTATTTTAAAATTATTATGATTGAAATTGGACAATAGTGAATATTTCAAAATTTTCTAAAATAGACGAATGATTTGGTAAAGATTAAATAGAGTATAAATATATAGTCTATATTATGACATCATAATAGCCCAAATGTGATGTAATAAATTCTCGAAAAAGTATCCATGAAAAAATATAGGTTCCCATTTAATATAACATGTTTTTGAAGCTATTTGTTTGATGTAATAGGTTTTAATGAATCCTTTAAAGCCTGTATTATATTTTACAGTTTTAATATCAATACTTTATTAACATGACTCACATGTTCATCATCAATGTTATTATTTTAGAATGTTTGGTTTTTATCATTATGAAATATAGGAAAAATTATTATTTGATAGACACCATGGGAAACCCCATGGGAAGTGTTAGGGTTTTTATTAATCTATCATATATAGTACCAAACCTATGTTTAGAAATAAATTAATAATTCCCCTATATTTTTCTATAAGTAACCACGCAAAATCACTATATTATTCAATCATAACCCATAGAGAATGAAGTAACTATCCTTATACTAATATAAATCTCCTCCAAGGTGTTCTCATGATATTATGAAGCTCTTTAAATGCTTTTAGAATCTTATTCACAAAGAAGAAAAGGACTCTCCTTCTTTTATCATTATTCAAGAACATAATTTGTGTTTTGACTTTTTATTTATTATTGTTCATGTAGAAATGAGTTTTTATACATATTATTATATGTCCTTATGATGTGTAATTAACGATATACCACTTTCCACATTCATTATCCATTTTATGAATCCTTATGTACAACTAATATGCTACCAAAAATAACATTCAATTTTTCCATTATATAAATTTATGTAGTGAATATCGATCCACATTTTCATTTAAGGAATTAAACATAGATGTAAGTATCCTTTATTGATTATGGACATATATTTATATAAAAACACTCTTTAATCATGGGATTAAATGTGATGACATGCATGATTATTTTAAAAGATCTATGTGACACACTAACAAATATAAATTATTTGAATGTGGTAGGTTGGATTAGAATTATTTTGGCCTCTAATGCATTTGGTAATGTTTTTTACTTTATGATATTCCATTTATGATGTGTGGTAATTTATCCTAAGTACACAATGTTATGATGTATCCATTGTAATCCATGAATTATTCTTATAATTACATGTCTTATGTTATTTCCAGATTCCTATATTTTTATTTCCTTATCAACTTATATCTTGATTTGATGTTCATGTTTATGATTCTCACTCATTTTATATTGTTTTTATATGCCTATAAACTGAGAATTCTCACTTTAATCAGGTAATGATATTATTATCCAATTTATAAGATATATAGGCTACCCCTTTCAAATGTACATCCCCAGATTATTCCTTGCAGTTATAGAAGAGAAATGGAATTATTAGAGTATGATAGAGTGTTTTAAATAATGTTATTTTTTCTCTAATTAATGTTATGGTTTTATGTTTCTAATTTACCAATTACATTATGAATCTCAATCATTTGGAAATTTATTATGTGAAAGTTTATATATTGAAGAAAAAATTAATATTTATTAATGATATGTGTCATCATAGTTAGAATTAGATCAAGATTTAGTTATTTTTTTCGATTAGGATTTGAAAAAACATATTCCAGACTCAGGAATAACATATGATGTAGAAAAAAGTAACTATGTTTTTGTAAAGTATTTAGTAATTAGTATAAACCACACAAAATCCATGTCTAGATTCTTCAAGTGGATTCCACATTGGTAGCATTATGTCTTGTGGAAATAACCCTAGAAATGTGTTTTTAGGCATTAAATCGATGGTCACATGATGTATGAAAAAATGCCTTATTTCAAACTCTATTTGACATTATTAGGGGGTATTATTTGGTAAATTTAAAATATAATTACAAACAATTATTAAGGGAAATAATATCCCAAAAAATAATATTATAAAATAGACATTGGATAACTCTGATTTAAATATATAAATTCATAGTTTATGGAATGTATGTCATTTATGAGTTATACCTCTATTGTAAATGGATTCCATTTTACATGTTTAATAGATTCATGATTGTCATCCCTACTTTAAATTTATTATAGTTAATGAATTGAAATTGGAGGATCTGCATGAAAGAGCAATGTGATGACTACCTAAACGACATACCCAATCCAACGTGAGAAGGTGTAAAGAACATCATGAAAAAAAAAATTACTCAATTTAATCATTTTATGAATAAAAAATTTAATCATGGGGGAAGCCCTACCCCACCCTCTAATAAATATAAATTTAATATTTATAAATTTAGGTGAAAAATTAATCCAACATTTAGTGAAACATTATTTTGTTTTGTCACAGAATAATTTATTAACTCCATTGAAAAGATCATATCCATCTTTCTATTATCAGATAAATATAAATTCATGATTAATGTTTATTGTATGGATAGATTAGTATATAAATTTTTGACATAAATATAAAATATAAATCATGAGGAGGATATCAAATTGATGTAGTGGAAAGAAATCTAAGAATTTTTTTGATAATTTTTTCATCCACTCTGAGACATTATGTATAGAGGTATTTCCTTGGACTAAACCATATGGATGATGAATAAATTGAATAATTTTATGAAAACATCAAATAACTATATGATATAGGTCAAGTGTGTTTATTTACCCTAAATATAAAGTTTCCCACTTATTTTGTGGGATAATGTTGAGTCTACAATTAAGATGGATAATTCAAAACATTGAAGGATGTAAGTAAATTTTCTAATGGTACATCAAAGTCTAAATGGATATTACTGAATCTAAAGAGTCCAGGTGGTCCAGATATTGGAAGATGATAATGTATTTTATTTTAAATTGAGTTATTCAAAAATCTCAGAGTGAATGGAAATTACAAAATCCCACCTGTATAAAGCATATTAAGAAGAATAATAAAAATTGACTAAAGGGGACAGGGAAATGATTTTGGATTGAGAAGGAATGAAACCTATATAGAAAATTACAGTGGTATAAATCCACTAATGTGATGGAGGAATGTAAATATCCATTAAACCGTTATCTTGTATTCTAATGATTCAACTAGAAGGAATAATGACACAATATGAATCACTGCAGTAAGCCAAGGGTTTTGGCTTTAATGGATGACAACAACATACAAGGCCTAGAGAGAAAGGGTGATATTATTCCATCACAACTATGACGGTGGATCTTTATAATGATGTGGTGATAAGTAAAAATGATATTCATTCAATGATAACACAAATACATTTTGATTCATGTTCTTGACATACTTTCGAATTTTTCATATTTAATAAATCTTTTCAAAATCCACTTCAAGAAATGGATGTGAAACTATTAGAAAAAATGAAAAATGGGGCAATTATTTTATAACAATTATATAAACTCTCCCCTATCCATATTTTGGGATTAACATTCCAAAATACCTTGTGATATCCAATTTAGTATAATTCTATTCAATTTTATCTATGGATTGGGTTTCCTTATATAGAGCCAACATATATTTTGATGATAAAGAAACCACCATGTATCATGAATAACCTTCCAATCCTATATATGTAAAAGGAGGTGGATGATTTTCCTTTGAAATAATCATATCAATCATATATTTTATTTTTTTATAAGAAAGTATATAAATGTTGAATGATTGATACTATAGAAAAGATCATCGTTGATAACATTCCTATAGTAAGGGAATACTATGATGTGTTTATCTAATAATATTATAGACTTCCTCCAATCCATACAGTTGAGTTCCAAATCAATTTTATAACCATATATTTTCTAATATCCACGAATCCATATATAATGACCAATAATGATCTTGATGAGATAAAGTAGATGCTATAGAAGAATCATGATAATTGGTTTACGCAACGCAGTGATTCTCCATGGGTTGCATCAGTCCATTTTTTTTATAGAATAAGGATTGGTTATTACACCTCTTTAATGATTATCATGATCTCACTAAGAAAATCAAAAAGAAATGGTACCCTTTTACATGGGGTGATAACTTTTTGAATTAGCTACGGAGATACTGATACATCTCTATGATGGATCTTTGATCATGATATTATCATATATATGTGAATAAGGGGGATACCCCGAAGGATGGTTTTCACACAAGTTACATGCACTATTAATTCATAGCGATTCCATTCGGACTAAGTAGTGATCCATCTATGTTCATCAACATAATGAATTGAGTATTTAGGGATTATCTAGAGAAATATTTGATATAATTTATAGAATATTTTCATATCTAATCCAAAATAATAGAATAACATGATGATAATTTAAAAACATTACTAAAAAACTTATGAAAGAAAAATTTATATGTGAATTATAGTGAATTAGACTTTCAGCCGAATAATGGAACATTAATGGGGCATTTTATCACCAAAAAATGGAAAATCTATAGATCCTTAAAAAAATTCAATTAAAGGATAGACAAGAACAACATCTATGAATGTGATCCACATATTACATGTATTTTCTTGGTAGAATCAATTTTTAAGGAACTTATCAGGATTATCGTGGCCACTAATCAATCTAACTTCTAAGGGGGTTATTTTTTTGGAATGAATAATTATAAGAGAGCTTTAAAGAGTTAAAGAAGAGGCTCATCACTCCACTTGTTCTCACATTACATACTAGTGGGTAAGGATTTGTGATCTATATTAATGCTTCCACAATATCCTTGTATTTTTTACACATTCAATTTGAAAAATTGCTATCTTATTCCACTTACCTATTCATATTCCATGATAAGAACTACCACGTTCATGAATTGGAATTCGATTTAGTGATTTTTAAAAAAAATTCATTACTGGCCCTAAATATATCTATGGGGAGATGAAGGACATAAATAGAGATCACAAAATCCAAATTTCAAAATTTAATAAAATTATCTCAATATTTGACAATAATTATGGTTAGTGATAGTCAATGATTATGATTGTTGAATCCATTACAATCCTTTTAAGGTGAACAAAATAAAAGATTTTATTAGG
Source organism: Viscum album (assembly GCA_963277665.1). NCBI lineage: Eukaryota > Viridiplantae > Streptophyta > Magnoliopsida > Santalales > Viscaceae > Viscum > Viscum album. The sequence continues at coordinate 331,064,891 of OY728161.1, forward strand.
GGAAAGGAACCTATATACCTACCTACAATTTGTATTGAAAGGGACCCAATAATCATTGTGACACTAATAATGTAAACGGGAATATTTAAACAATTATCATCCGATGAAACTCAAAAAATGCTAAACCATCAATTCTATAGAGAATTAAGGAAGAAAATAATGATAATATAGAGCCCTATAAAATGGTAGAAATTTTTACAGAGTTAAAATGTGATAAATATAGATTTATAAGGTTTGGGACTCAGATGAGTGTCCCATAAAAACCATAATCAAATAGGGAACATCTGATTGATATGAAAATACCATCCTTCTCTATTCAACCATTAAGAATAGATATGTATCGATAACTGAAGAAAAATTAAAAATGGGATTACAAAAAATGGTGATTATAGAATTTTTTACTTGAATCATGGTATGAAAAGATATCAAGGATAAGTTATATAATTATAATGGTATGATGGAATCATTTCACATACCATATTCAAAATGGTAAAACATAACCATTGATTTCATCATAAAACTCCCCCTGACTTCTAAAGGTAATAATATTATTTGGGTTTTAGTAAATTTCCTGAAAATTTCATTACTACCATTTTTTATTTCTATGTTTAATAACTCATTATGATATACGTAAGGTATTTAGTAATAATACATTGAGTACCACTCTTTATTGAATAAGATAGAGATTTAATGTATACATAATGGTTTTGGATATTCCTTCAAGAAGCATGAGATATAGATATATGTTTCAACACATATTATCACTCTAAGACATATAGTAAGTCTGTGATATCCATTAAAACTCTAGAGGATGTTCTGATATCATGTTTAATATATTTACAAGGATTTTAGGATCATCACCTTCCTCTATTGGTGTTCTTATATAACAGTAGTTTATACTTAAGTATTCAAATGGATCTTTATGATACTCTATATAAGAATAGATTCCAGACTCTAAAATAATGGGATTAAGTTAGAGAAAAGAAGATTATGAGACCTGATCCTATAAAATAGATGATATATAAGGTTAAATATTTTTAAATTCATTTGAATTGTATACAAAGGTGTCATAAAATCAATGAAGTTGATCATCGACATGACACGAGATTTGAGGTCAGAGATAAATCATCCCTTCATATATCCACAAGGAAGAAGGTCCTGAGGTTTTGGATAAAGGGAACCTTTATTCCTAAATACATAATTTCCTTTGATTTCATTGATCACATTTGAGTTTTAGCCTATCAGGTAAAACAGAAACCTAACAAATATTGAGCACATGATGTGTTCCAGGTATCCCTCTTGAAGAAGTACATACAAATCCACTTATATTTAATGAATTCATAGGTGGTACCCTTGGATAATGATTATTCAAAAAAGGAAAACCTGGTAATGATCATAGATCATAGATAAAATGTTCTAAAAAGAATACAACTCACCAAGTTAAAGTGATGTGGTGGAACCAGATGTTTTTGTTTACAACATGGGAACTAGAAGTGGAATTAAAATAGAAGTACCCAAATATATTTTTGTGTATTAAATGAATTTTTTAGGGTGGAATTTTTGAGTGGGGGAATATTCAATGGAAATTAACTTTTATTAATGAAATTACATTTTGGAGCTAATAAATTCTATATTATGTAATGTAGTAATATATCACATATGGATTAATTTAGTTATTTTGGACTGTTATAAAATATAGTTACACAGATTAAAATACCATTTATATTTTTAAACATTTATAATAGAGTTGTTATATAGTTATCATTAAGAGTTTTATCTATTAAGGGTTATGATAAAGTAAAATTAATATAGACAGATGATTCCATGGCCTCAACAAGAAGGATCATACCCTATGAAACCCATTTATGTGATCTTGTAAGGGATATGGAATCATAAGGCCTTTCCCATGACAATGCCCAAGTATATATTGAATAACTAATGATCATGTGATAGTGTTAATGGAATAAGTGCTATATTATCAAGATCATGAACCAAATCACATTCAACGAGTTACCACAACAAAGTTCCACCATCACGCACCTTATCCATAAGATATATGATTTTGCAATAATGAGTTATATATGTAGACACTAAAAGTATAAATTTTTATGTTTTAATTTTTTTTTGAAATAATGATTATATTGATCAGTTTCCAATATTACATAATAAATTATTATTTAATGAGTTTTATAAAAATGATATTTTGATATGTAGAAATCAAAATTTATTTTTAAGGATATTTATACTCCCAATTATGCCTTAGTATAATAATTAAAATAATGTTTAAACAATATTTTATTTGAATATAATAAATTTTTTAAATAATTATTATTAATATAAAAATTATAATAAAAAATAATGAAGTCTAATATAAATTTTATAAGTGTTAGAAAGTAGTTAATTTTATAATAACTACCATTTTTATGGTAAATAATTTTTTTATGTAAAAGTGAAAATTTGCATATTTATAAATTTATTTTGGTTAAATAAATTATACTTCTGAAATAATATTTTTGGAATTATCCAATGATGAACTTTTCATAATTATTTAAGATAGTCAAATTTTTTTGTAGAAAATTTATAACATAAAAATATGATATATATATTATGAAATAATAACAACACAAAAGTGATATAATAAATTCAATAAAAAAATCCAATTAAAATATATATTTTAAATTTAAAATATGTTTTTTATGTTTTTTGATAAATAGTATAGTCTTCTAATTGATCATCCAAAACCCATAAAAATTTAAGGTTTTCATATCAATTATTTAGGAACATGACCCACTTCTACATCACCTGGGGTATAATTTTAATATGTCATGTTATTGGAAATATAAAATATTGGAATAAACATTTTTTACATGAAACATATTTAGAAACAATGGGAAGGATTGTGGTTTTTATTATTTTATCATATAGTGTCCAAAGCATATGTTTAGAAATAAATAAATAATTTCCATTTCTTTTACTATAAGTAACCACCCAAACTCCCAATTTTATTCACTAAAAAACGAATTTATCACAATTTATTACTCCTTATACCACACTAAATAATTTAGTATATGTTTCCAATCCATTAATAAGATCCTACCAAGATTTTTGAAGTACCATCTCAATGTAAAGGGATTCTCTCCTCCAATTTATTCAATAAAATTTTCAATATAATTCCATGTTATTTCAATCAATTACTATATAAATTTACTTAAAATTTTATATTTTACTATAATTATGTTTTACTTTTAATGATGTACCCCGTTTCACTCATTTTCAAACCATCCATGAATCGTTATGTACACTCATTATGATACAAAAATTATTTTATGATTTTTCATTAACAAACATTTATGTAGTGAATATCCATCACCTTTTACACTCATCGGTATTCATCAAGATATAAATATCCTTAAATTAATTATATAATCCATTAATGTAACAAAAAATACTTAATTTTCGAATTAAAACTGATGAATTACATTCTTATGTTGTATAATCCATGTTAAACACTAATTTATTCACATGATATATATGTGATAGGTGGGATTGAAAGTATGTAGCACTAAAATTCATTGGTAAATATTTTTATCCCATTAGATACCATTTTTTATGAATGTGAGGATTACCAAATCACATTATGTTATGATGTCATGATAGACAATGTTGAATTTTTCGTATAATGTAATGTTTAATGTTGTTTCAAAATTCTAATGTTTCCTTGATGTTATCTTTATGTACCATTATTTGGTGATCATGTTTATGATTCTAATCCACATTATGTCATATTTACATTCCTATTTAATTTTAATTATTTAAATTATGTTATGATTTAATTATTTCCTTACATGGTTATATATGTCACTACTTTCTTATGTACTCCCCCAAATTATCTCATGTAGTATTAAAATTTTGACCGAAGTATTTCTATATAATGTTGTGGTATCACTATTTTTTGTTTTGGTATTATGTATATAATTACATAACGCAACAAGGCCTCTTGATATTTTGGGAGTTTATTAAGTTTATCATATGTAATAAGTCATGAATTAATTTCTATTTAATAAATGGGTTAGTATAGAAGCTAAACATTGAAATATACCTATAATATGGGAATATGTTGATGTATTTTCTTAATATATACCCAGTCTTACCAAAAATAATTATTTTGAGTTTTCATTAGAATTCACTCCTGGTACTACATCTATTTTGATGAATCCATATAGAATGACCCCAATTGAGTGGATTAAAATGAAGAAGTAACACCTAGAAAATCTTGATAATGGATTCATATTTACTAGTGAATCAACTTAGCCGTCACCCAATCTTATTATTAAGAAGAATGATGGGTCAATTAATCTATACATTTATTATAGAAAACATAATAAGGTAAATATTTTGAATATGGTACAACTACCAATTATTTATGACTTTTATAACCATGAATATAGAGCTCAATATTTTCCAATAAATAATATTTTTTTGTATATCATCAATTAATGATCAATAAGGAGGATATATCAAAGGTAACCATCTATATGATGTGTGTTTATTATGTATTTATAGCAATTATATTTGAAACTACCAATTATACCACTATATTTATGGATCTAATGAATATTTTTTTTGAGATTACATTGATAAGATTTTAGTTGTTTATATAGGTGATATTATTATATATTTAATGATAATGGGGGAGAATGATGACCATTTGAGGATTATATTGAAGATCTTGAGGAATGAAAATATATATTCTAAATTTATGAAATGTGAATTTTGGCTACATAATGTCTTATTTTTGTGTTTTATATTATGATGTTATGGAATATCATTAGATCCATCAATGATAAATTTTATAGAACATTGGTATATATTAAATACTCTAATTAGGATCCATAATTTATTGTGCATGTTATCTCTTTATCAAGGCTATGTAAAAAACTTATCAGAACTATCTAATCCACTCACCAATTAAGTGCAAAAGGGAAAATTTTATTTTTGATATATTAATTTGAATATAATTTCTATGATCTATTTTGAAGGTTGGTCAACGAGCCTACACTCACACAACCCTAAAATGGAGAATAGTTTGTGATCTACAGTGATGTATCAAAGAAGGTAAGAGGATACTTATAAAAATTAATATAGTGATATATTATGCCTAGAGAATATTGTGGGTTAATGATAATAAGTAACTGACTCCTAACATAGATTTAGCAGAGATAATCCATCAGTTAATTATGTAGAATAATTATCATTATAGTGAATGGTGTGAAATTTATTCTGATTATATAATTTTAATGTATATATTATCCTAAAAATAGTTTAATACATGCTATAAAATATGGATGGATATGAATATATATTATGAACTATCAATATATTACCACCATATGATTGAATATAGGGTGGATGATTCATTGATTTTAAATGATTATGTTAGTTTATATATGATGAGGATCACAGAAGTGCCAATATTTTGTTTTTTAAAAGGGTGGATCTAGAAATCATGAAGGTAGGGGAAAATTCTATCTTAAAAAACATGTGTTCAACCATATATCCATGTAAATATTAAATAGTGGATTAAAAAATATTTAGGGTTGTTAAAAATGGTAATAAATATTCCTATGTTCAACCTGGTATTGATGGAATAATAATTTTCTTGAACTGAGTATGTGTCCCAACTGTCATAGACATATAGAAAGAGTTTTTTGATAAATATATTAATTAATAATTGTCTATTAATTCAATATTTAAAAATATTTATAGAGATGTAAAATAGTGTTTTAGGTGGTATACTAAAAATAGAGATATTTAAAACTATGTATCCCAGTGGTTTTTTTACAAGAATGGTATAAATGAGAGACAGATAGTAAATGGGTTGTTACATCCGTTACCATTAATAGATTGGAAATGGGAAAATATCACCATTGCATTCTCCATTAGACTACCTAATATGTCTAAATGACATAATCCAACCTGTGTTGACGTAAATCGTTATAGGGAGTCAACACACTCCATTTAAATAAAGTATGATTTCTGTCTTAACTATATTTATAGGATATATATTAATAAATTACTATGGTTTCATAGAGTATCACATTCTATTATATCTAATAGAGATATGAGTTCTAGCTCTATGATTCGTTGAAGTATTTAGAAATCTATTAATAGGGAGTTTTGTTAAAGTACCACATATGACCCTCAAATGGATGTTCAGTATGAGAAGATCATTAAAATCCTTGAGTATATATAGAAATCTTTTCTTTAGATTTTAATAATTTTTAAGATTAATAACTTCCTAAAGCTGAGTTATCTTACAAAAAAATCATTCATTCATGAAATTTTTTTGTTCCTTATGATAACCTCTATGAAAACATGTGTAGAAATGTGATGTTTTGGGATGAAATTGTAGAAATAATTATTTTGGGACTTAAAATAGATGAGGAAATGATAGAGAAAGTCATATCCAATCAACATCACATCAAGGAAGATCAAAGTTGATAGAAAAGGTATGAATACCATCATAATTGAAATATATAATTCAAATTTTATTGGAAGGCATTCTAGTGAATTTATCTATGGAATTTTTTTTTGATGCTTTGAAATAAGGTAATTCTAAACCCTTGGTATATTGGCATCTTTGAGATTCTTGATCAATTAGGGATGGTAACATATCTCAAGGTGATTCCACTAATCCTATAATAAGTTCTAGATGTCTTCCATGTATCTCTTGGGAGGATGTAAATATTTGATCCTCCATATATATTCAAATAATAGTTTTTACCACTACATTGTTATCATTCTTAGGATGATCAATTGGTATTAATCTTATGTCATAGTGATAAAGTGTTTTGGAAAAGGACTACTCACCTAAATAATGTTCTCTAGAGGAATAATAAAATAGTAGAAGCAACATTGGATCCTGGGAATATGATGAAATATAGATGTTCTATTTTATTTTTATTAGTGTTATGTAATTTGTTTGTTGAAATTAAATGTAATCAGGTACAAATGTCACACAATATCTCAAAAGGCATTAACCCACCCATCAAGATTTTATACTAAAACAAATGGGGTATTTTTTTAATAAATGATATCTAAATAATACAAAGTAAACAATATAACATATGTTTTTTTCTAGTATATGTTGTAGAGTATTAGATAAATCAATACAAATTATTAGGGTAGTAAAAAATTAAAATAATATTCTTCACGTGTTATACCTATAAATATGAAAATATCACCATTGGAATTTAGAATAAACCTGGGAAAAATATTTAAAAATTTGTGTAAGAATAAAAATATATGTAAGATAAATAATATAAAATAAACCTTTATTCAAATGAAAATAATGGTTTTTAAAAAAACAGAACACTTTATATTAAAAATGAATCATATTTCAAAAATATCATTATCTGTCCTTTTGGAAATAAAATAATTTCCATGAAAACTCATTATCAATATTATTAAAGTCATATAGGTAAATTGGGAAATAATTTTCCATATAACAATTACAAATGGAATAAACGATATGATAAAATTCTATCATTGGAGTACCCAATGCATTGGTGGTTATAATGTAGCTACCTATTGTGGGTTTATCACTGACTCACCCATCATTGGATAATAAACTGAAATAATTCCTTATTTTATCATATAAACACCCATAATTTTTTATAAATATATCATAAATGATCAAAAAAAATTCCCAAAAACCGTAACATATTCACAAAATACGAATTCTTACATCATAAAAACATTCATTGAGAAGAATCACATATTTTAAAAGAATACTACACACATACAAACAGTAAAATTTTCTTTGAATATAAACATGTAATCATGTAAATGAAGCTTCCAAACATTATGGTTTAATTAAATTGGGAAAATGAACTCATTTCATATAAGTTAAAAAACATTCCATTTGACTTTTGTAAAATGAATCATTAATTTTTTTTAAAATATGTCCCCTTAGAAATATCATATCATTTATGTGAACTTTAATAAAATTAATTAATTATGTGTGTAAACTAAAAATAAACATAAACATGTGGAAATATAGTATAATTTAATAAAAACTAATTTAAAACATAATCTTAGAATGAGATAATCAATGAATTGGATGTTTATCCCCAAAAATGTAAATTAGGTTTTGAATTTCTTAACATAAAACGATAAAATATCCCATTTTGAAAACAATTCAGAGAATTTATCAAACTGAAATTTTAAAAAAAATATCCCAGATAAATACATTAATAAATTTTTTAAAATATGGAAATTAAATGGAATGGTTTTGAAAAAAAATCTATAAAACATTTTATATGATGTTTTTTTGTTAAAGAGTCCCTTACATTATGCTCAAATTCATTATGAACTTTCACATAATGTCCTATATAATCAAATTAGATTCATTAATTACCTCATTATGAACTACTTCCACATATATTTTATTTAACTTAATTTTTTTATGTTTATTTTTGACTATTTCGATGAGTTATAAAGATCAACATCATCATTTCAGGACTGTTCATTTCATGGTTGGTTAAGTTTTGTATATTTAAATATGTTCTTGTCTAATGTGAATTCTATTAAATAAGTGAAATTATATGTTAGATATTCACCTCTATATATTTTAATGGTACAATATATCATTTTTCTTTCTAACAAAATGATGATACATTTGATAAAACCTCAATGATACAATTTTAATTTTTTTTGTAGGTTTTTCGACTAACAAGAAGTTGATTCATTTTATTTAATATCATATCTATATTTTAGTTAAAGAACATGAAATAAGTTATAATATAAATACTAAAATCGTATTCAATAATTATAATAGATTTATTTCCATCCTTGATGGTGGTAATTAAAAACAAAAATTCATTATCTATGGAGACATTTAATCCCTATAATGTAGACAATAGATTTGTTTCATTGAATAAGGGGATATGATAAAATAGATAGATATAAAATATTTAATTAGACATATAAAATTATATTATATTAATGATACTGTAGTTAGGATTCTTGGATGGATGAATGAGGTGAAGATAAGGTATATGATGAAAACAAATTAAGAGAGGCGATTTAGGAAAGTTTACTTTTGAATATAACCTCCTTGAATGATCCCTTATAGAACTTGGGATTATTCGTTTTGTGATAAAAGAACCTCTTGAATGTGGATAGGGTGGTGGGATGGATTTTTTTTATAGGATGTTCGATATATAATGGTCACGGTGGTGATTTGAAGTAAAGAAGGGGTTCCCTTTTATAAATGAGGTGAAGGGTACATAAGGGATTTCTCAAAATATTAAAATATAATAAGACTATATTTTATCCACATAATTCCAAACAATAATTAAATGTATAATTTCTGTCATATTATACTATAGATTATCCCATATGGCTTTATTTAATATTTTATTATTATTTTTTATAATTTCATAACATTTTAAATTCATGAAATATCTTTGTTGTCAAATTTGATAATATTCATTATTAAGACATCAAAATAATCAAAATGTTTCAAATTTGAAAAAACGATTTTATTATATCATATAATGACATATATAACTATAAAATTTATATATCTCCTTTAATATATAAAAATATATTTATTTTTATAATTTCAATATTTTGTTATACTTATTAAAAAACCATTGTTTTACATGTTTTACTTTCTTAAAATATAATACTATAAGGAGATTAATGTCAACAAAGTGGAGCCAAAGGGTAAAAATAAGACCAATGATTGATTTCAATTTTAAATTACTCATAAATTTTTTCTTACAAGTGGTAAGTTAATTAAATAAAATTTATAATATTATTTTTACGCTTAATTTCCTGGTCTACCCTTAACAGTGGTCATTAAAATAACTTTGTTTACTATTCAAATTGTCCAAAAAATAAAAGGTAAATATTGAATAAATTTGGAACATATGATTTTAAACATTTATCTATGTTTAAAAATATAAATAGATAAGTTGAAAATTTTTATTTAAAATTAAACCATAAAAAATATTTGAATATAGTTTTTTCAAAATAATTTAATTTAAAATATAAAATGTTTTTATAATAAATTTTTGTAGAATATTAATTTAAAAACAATAATTGGATTATCTTAAATAAAAACAGACTATGAAAAATATAAAACAAATCCAATTAATAGTTTTATCTTTAAAATAAAATACACTTTTCAACAATAACTAATATTTTTAACTATTCATTGAAAAATCAATATTTTGAACAAATTCTAAAAAATTCATCCTTAGATAACTTTGAGTTGATTAAAAAATGATTTTAAAATTTTAAAATAAATTTTATAAAACTTCAAAAAATTAATAATAATATTCATCATGAAAAGAAATTTAACTGACTTTTGATGGAGACGTATTTCTGAAGATTGACATGAAATTATTATGTTATTATTGTATATTCATATATGAAAGAATTAATTTTTTTACCATTATATCTATTTCATAAATGAGTTATTAATATTAATAAATACCAAATTAATAATTAGGTTATAACAGTCACATATAAATAATATTATTTAGTTGTTTTTAAGTTCGATTTTGCTTATCTTATTTGGTATAGAACATGGTGTTATTTTTTAGAATCATGGGATGTTACATTATCCCCCACTAAATGAATTGACACCCCACCATTATTTCAATATATTAAAAAAATCATAAAAATCATAATTATAAATTTGAAATGTTAAAACTTCTAAGGGTACTTAATTATCTATAAGTTCAAAATAAAATTCGATCGTTAAGTTTTTTTTTCAAATAGAAATGCCTAATCTCTAATGTTGTCTAATTTGTTCCTCTAATTCCAAATTTAATGAATTGAACTATAAAACCCCAATATATTATTTTATCTCTCTTTTTAAATTTAATTTTTTCAATAACATAGGTTTTACACAACACCATTCTTAAAATCAAATCAAATAAAAGTAAATATCATTATTTTAAAATAATAGTTAAAACCTAGCCGTTAAATTAGAGGTAATGAATAATATTAACCAAAATAAGAAATTTATATATTATATATTTAATAATTTTTTACATCTATCCAAATTATTTTAAAGGCATGAGATAGGAATGAATTCAATTTTACATATTAAATAATAAATTTTTACTAAAGCAATTTTTTATGTTTTTAGTGGCTGACTTATTTGAAAACAAAATATGGACACTTTTATATAATATATTGAACAAAATAAACTAAAATTTAAAAATTATTATGTCAAAATTATCATAGGGTGAAATTTTGGTAACTTTCAGAAAAAGATATTTTTTAGTGAATAGTTAAATTCTCGATTTTCATAAAAATGTCAACTTCATAGTCTATTTTAGATTTTAATGGTATGATCACCTATGAATGTATAAATAAAATATAATTATATTATTAATGAAATATAATATATTTATATCATGAATGAAGTAAATAAATGTTTTAAAAATTAAAAATTATGTGTTGATATTTTTGTGAAACATAAATGTTTATTTACAATTTTATAATAAATATAATAATATAAAATAAATAAATATTTATAATATATATTTATAAATAAATATTTTATTTATCTGATGATTATAATACATTTTTAAGTGAACTTAATTAATTTTTTCAAGTGTCATAAAATTAGTTATAATATTAAAATTTTTATTTTTCGAATAAACGATGATTTTAATTAAAAATTTACTTTCTCATTTTTAGAGATATATATTAATATAATAGTGTTCATGTATTAATTGTACATTTAAGAAATAAATTTGCGAGAGTTTTTTGTATTTTTCTAGTATAGTTGAATTTTTGATGAATAGTGAAATATAGTAATTTATCGTAGTTAACAAATAAATGAATTATTGAGAAATAAAAGATGTATGGCTGATGTAGAACAATAATATCCAGATATACATAATTATATTAATATATTTGGTTTTATGGGTCAAAATATTTATAGTATTGAGAAAAAATTAAAATCTAATTTATAAAATAATCAAAAAACACCCCTCTCCCCCATTATAAATACCACCCCTCACCACCTCTTCTCCTAAAGCCTCAATAGACTCGAATCCTGACCAATTTTTATCCAATAAATCAATTTGAAGAACCCCTAATGTTATGGTATCACTGGTCTCCTGCAAAAGGCAATTTCATTAATTCATAAGGAGGTTCTTAAGGAGAGGAATCCAAGAAGTAAAATCCCCTTTAACTCTTATAATTTTCATTCAATTTCTTTTCTTTTCTGTTAAATACCACCTGTGTCCAAAAATTCATGATAACAGTAATATATTATTTATAATTGTTTTTTAATGATTCTATTATATTCTCCATAAATTATTTTCTCTTCCCCATTTTATTCTAAAAATGAATACATCATCCGTGACGTGCCGATTTACCGCCTTTATGGATGAAGATTTCCATTTTTTTCAATTACACCTTCAAGGATGGTCATTAAAATAAAATTATTGTTAAAAAATATTATAATACTAATATTAAAACTTATTTAGTGTATTTTAACTATAATACATATATGATATTAATTATTTAAACAAAACTAATGTGTGATTAACGAAAATATGCCAAAATAATCAAAACAGTTGTCATTAATATTTTATCTAATTAATAATCCTCATATTCAAGAACAATATATATATAATACCATTAAATATTCTTAATTTTTATTAAAAAATATTATTTAAATTCATCTATAACTATTCTCATTTCCCAAGGTCATTATTACATGCATACAAGTGAACCAATCATGAAAACCAGAGAGAAGAACACATATGAATGACAAAAGTTTATCATATATCTCATCAACATGACTATAAAATAACTTAATAAAATTATAATAAATCATATAAAATTTTCATAAGATCCTAATCATGTTATTAATTAATCTAATTTCATTATCCATGATGTTATGTACAAGTGTATTATGCTTTCAGGCATATGATTAGTGTTTTCTCATCCCACCTTTATTTCTATGAGATATGCCTTATTCACCACTATTTCATGGGAGGGGTATATGTGTAGTTACATTTGACTTAAAATATTATGAATATCTTTATCATCATGTAATTAAATATTCTATTTAATGATCATTAATTTTACTATGAAAATGGTTGGACTATTTACAATGTTGTAAAGGATTCTCCCGAACATCCATTTTTCATTTGAGTTACATTTTCTCTCACATTATCACAATTTAATATTATTTAATAAAATTATTTACTCCTAAATTTTGTGTGTCTCTTCCAAACATATGTTCATATCCCCATTCTTGTTTATTTTATGGGTAAATAAATGTTTTATAAGGTTCCCTTCCCATTTCCTCCTGATAATTAATCACAATTAATGGGAACTTCTCAAATTCATTCTAATTTTCAATTATCATCCATAATATATTTTATGTTTCCATTATTTTTATAAAATCACACATTTTATCATGAAATGTTATCTTATTTCATTTCTAGTTTTATACAAACAATTATGAATTTTCCTGTTTTAAATACTCTAAAGTATTTGATTTTAAACACGACTAAAGTGGCTCATTTATAATGTTTACTAAAGGATTTTTTTCTTGTTTTCACATCAATTGGATACCATTTATACCTCAGATATAATTTTATTGTCCATAAATTTTATTTTATGGGATAATCATCTTACATTATGATTTTTTTTGAAAAATACATATCATTTTCTAAAAGAACTATTATTTCAAAATAACAAAATTGATTCTCTATAATGGTTGCCTGACTGATTTCATTTTATTATTTTAATCTATTTAAAAAACCATTATTTAAACTTATGATGTTGTAAAATTTATATCTTATGTTACCATTAGACATATTTTATTGAATGGTTTATGATTATTTTGAATAGGGATTTAATATATTGATACCATTGGCCATATTAGTCCCGATGACTTATGATTATGTTCATTATTTGGAGAAAGTTTTTAACATGTCATATTATAGTTTAAAAATTAATGTATATTTTAATTATGTTTCACCTAATACATATAAGTAATTAATTAGACTTTTTTAGTGATGTGTGGGCTGACTATATCCCCTTGATGCATCAGTAAGTATCATGAGACAAACTAGACTAGATTTTTCACTAGTTTTGATGTATCTTTATGGGGACGTAAATCCCTGAGGTGGGAGTAATGTAAACACCCGTAAAATTCAAGGGAATATTTTTTCTTAATTTTCCTTGGAATTTTACAAGAGCGTGGTTTCTGACGGCACCTGATTCCGAGGCCCGGTGTGCCCGGAATCAATTTCTGAAGTTTGGCTAGGGTACGTTCAGTGAACAAACGAGTGAGAATTTCTAACTTTTTAACCGGTGCCCGGAATCCAATTCCGAGGGCACCGATGGAACCGCAACACCGGTAATTTCTTAGGAACTTCTGTTTCAGAGTTGCGTTTACATGAGTGTTGATAATAAAAATTGTGGATGTTTATTTTATAATTACACTACAATTTTTATTATTTTACTCTAAGTGTTAGTTCTTGATGGAAGTTGGGTAACCACCCAAACTCCCTTGGGAGGTTATGAGGGTGGTGGGGCCCACAAAAACCCCACCCCTTCATATCCTCTATCCCCCCTCAACTATCACTTTAATTTTTGTTAACTTAAGTTATAACTTATGACTTAAATGTAATAAGTTTAATGAGGTGAGTTGTGTGTGGTTATTGAATTTCAAACTTTTGAAATTCAAATGGTAGGTTGTGTTAATAAAATTAGACTTAGTCTTATTTTGTTATGTTAGAGTTTTGCAACCTTGAGAGGATTGGGGAAGCATCTTCTTCTTCATCAACCTCGACGAAGAACGCGAAGAACACCATTCTTCAACGAAGAACTTCTCCGCCGAAGAACATGGTTCTTCCGTGACGCCGTATCCGTGACGTGACGTTATTCTTCGCGTCGTCTCTTCCTAGACGTTTTCCGTGACGAAATCGCCATCAACTACTTCAAATCCTCGCTTTGCGACGTCAACGTTCTCCCGCGATGCCTGACCACCGCGACGCTCGTCTTCCGCGGCTCGTTGACAAACACCGTTCCTGAACAGAGGTAGGGGATTATTCTATTTAATTATTTCCATTCATGATTCTAGTTTATCGATTATCGTGGATTTTTCGACTAGTTGATATCGTTTAACGAGAGGGGGGCTAGACCGCACAAACATGGTCAAACCCCCCTCCTATGTTCATGTTTGATTATTTGTGGATGGAACGGAATGGCGTTGTGCCGTCACACCATGCAGGAATCACACGACAAGTATTACGCGACGCCGTCGCACCGCACCGTGGAAAGATGTCTAAGAACGTGACGTCGTCACACTGCGTCGAAGGAAATCGAAGATGCCGCAGCCGGAGCGGGGCCGCGGCGAAGGGGCGCGGTGTCGTCGCACCGCGCCGGACGACAAGGGCCGCGACCTCTTCCGGGCTGTGGCGGAGCCAGGTGACCGGCGGCCGGACCGGGCCGCCGGTGATGGAGCTGGAAAGGGACCGGCCACCGCGGGTCCCGTTGAGAAGGAGCCGTCCATCCAGGTCGGGCCGGTCGGAAAGGGGAGGGGCCGGGGGAATTAAAATCCCCCGGCCGGTTCAAACGGCCCCCTTGAATTGGGGGGGGGGGGGTTACACAAGGGGGGAAGGCGCCCACCCTTTTTCCAACAGCTCGGCCAAAGGCCGAGCCCAGCCGGGCCATACCGGGCAGGGCCGCGCCTGGCCGGGCTGTGCCGGGCCATGCCGGGTCGACCCGGGTCGGGCCAACTGGGGGGTCTCGGGCCGGGTCTGTCCGGGCCCAAAACCCCCGTTATCGGACTGTTTGGGTTCAAATGCCCATAACTCGGGCTACGTACCTCCGATCGACGTGCCGTCAACAGAGACACGATCCTTAGAACGAGGTGGTCGTTTCGGTATATCGCAATCAAGGTTTTGGAATACTCTGAGTATGGCCAGGTTGGTTCGTACACGAAACCAACCGGGCCCTCGGAGCGGAAACGCTAATATCTTGAGCTACGGACGTCCTAATGACGTGCCGTCGACTTTGTTGAGTTCCTCTTAGTGAGACAGATCTTTTGGCATACTCCGCCCGAGGTTTCGACGCAGGTGGAGTACGGTCGAGTTGGTTTTGCCTTAAAAACCAACCGGGCCCCTGGAACGAAAAAGTCAATAACTCTCAGACCGGGCGTCCGATCGACGCGCCGTCTGCGACGTTGAGTTCCTGTTGATGATACAGAACTTTTGGATACATCAACTCTGGGCTATGTGACAGTTGATGTATCAGCCTCTCGGCTCGTGGAGCAGACCCTCCCGAACGAGCTTGCTGTGTGCGGGAACCCTAGTGCTGGCTGCGACTGCTACTGTGACTGCGACAACTACTGTGTAGAGATCCTCAGTGGATTCGACGACGACGACTATAACACTCAGCGATCCTATGTGGATCAGTGCTACCGATCCTGTGTGGGTCCGATCCTGTGTGGGTCAGCCCTCAGCGGTTCTGTGTGAGTCAGCGCCTACATATCCTGTGTGGGTCCGATCTTGTGTGGGTCTTTGTGGGGGTTAGTACCTATCGATCCTTTGTGGGTCCGACGACTTAGATGGATCAGTGATCATCTCTATCGTCTTTCGAAGAAGTATACCTGTGTGAGCTGAATCTGGTTTGCTTTCCTGTGTGGATTGTGTTGTGATGTCCTGTGTGGGTTACGTTTTGCTTTCCTGTGTGTAATACATATACTTTCCTGTGTGGACTGAGTTGTACTTGGGCTCGGAGGTTGGAGCGTATTGGAATTGATGACTTAGGTATATGTTTGGGCATATACCTAAGCAGTGTCGGTTGTTACTTCGTGATTGTATCTTTCCTTTGTGGTTTATCCTTTGTGGATTTTGAGAGACCTTCAGGGGTCTCAAGGTCCCTACTAAGTAGCTTATACTCACCCCTGCACGGGCTATGCCCGCACTACGTTGTGTTGGTTGCAGACGACGGACATCGTTGATCGTGGTTGAGGCTTGCGAGTAGGACGGTACCTGGAGGTGGACCACTGGGCGGGACGTGCTCGGAGCGGACGGAGGGACCCGAGGAGCAGTGGAGCTATCTGTACCCACCCTTCAGGTTTGATTTCCAGTGGATAGCTCAGTGTAGCGGCTTTTACTTTTCAGTTGTTGTTTTCCCTTTCGAGTTGTACTTTACATTTAGTTTGGGTTTGTATACTGGCCCACTTAATTTTCTACACTTACAGTTGTACTCTGTTTTTACTTAGTGTTTACTTTTCCATTTGCTTACTCTGTGGTTCTTGTTTACTTTACAAAGGCAATGCCTTCCCTTTTTACGGGGATTTATGCCTTGGTTCTAGTTTCTAGCCCCTGGACTATGGAAGGCGGGCTTGGGGTAGTCACGGAACGGGCCCCGAGGACGGGTCGTGAAAAATTGGTATCAGAGGAGTTCGGTTCTACCGCGAACTCTGATCTTTTCTATGTGAAGCAATAGTGTTCAGCGTATTGACTGTGGTTATCAGTCCAGGGAGTCCAGTGTCGGTGCGGCGGCCGACATATCCGTACACCAGGACCCTGACTTCTGATTTCCGACTTAATGCACGAAAACATTGATTGCATGTGTGTTTCAAGTTTTCTTTGTGATTACTCTGTATCAGCTCACCAGTTATACGGTTCTGACCGTGGAACACCTGTTTATTTTTCAGGATGGCCCCACGACGGCAGCCAACTAGGGTTTCGAGAGTCGAGCGTGACGACAGCCCACCAAGTGACGTGGCCTCGGTGCAGGGCCCTTTTTCAGCAGTGGCACCGACGGTAGCTCTACTCGCCGAGCCCCCGGTACTTCCAGCACCAGCCGCTGATGATGCACGTCACCTCAGCGCACATCATGAGTTCCAGCACCAGCGTCCACCCAGGTTCTGTGGGGAGATGGACCCCCAGGCAGCCGAGGACTAGCTGGAGGCAGTCGTACGAGTTTTCAGGCTAGTGAGGACACCAGCAGACCTCATGGTGATCCTCGCTGCGAGCCTACTGCACGCAGCAGCAGGCCGATGGTGGAGCTTGATGCTCTAGGTGCACGATGAGGCATCTCTACTTTGGACGCACTTTGAGAGCCTCTTCTGCTCAGAGTTCGTCCCAGCCACCCTCAGTGCGGTGTGTATTCAAGAGCTTCTTCAACTACGGTAGGGCAGTATGAGAGTCGCTCAGTACTCGACGAGATTTACCGATCTCTCGTGCTACTCGACCGATATGGTACTGGACTCATTCTTCCGGGCCCAGAACTTTGAGCAGGGATTGAGACACGAGATCAGGGCATCGCTGATCTCCCTCAGCATTCCGACTCAGACAGGAGTACTGGAGCGGGCCCTTTTGATAGAGAGTTTTCTTGCTGAGTCTACACCAGCACCGAGACCCACCACAGGGCGGCACGTAGCAGAGTCTTCTGTAGCTGGCAGTCGACGGATGACTCTTGTGTCCAGGCAGACCATACCCTCAGGCAGACAACCTCAGGACACTTGCTCAGCAGTGCGGGGCACACAGCGTGGAGCCAGTCTTTCGAAAGCCAGACAATGTTACTCGTGCGGCAGGCAGGGCCACATGGCTCGTGACTGCCCGACACGCCGTGCCGAGGAGCAGAAGACGGTGGAGGGACCACCGAGGCAGAGGCAGAGGGTCGACCATGGCGGTCCGCAGGGAGGTGGTGGACGAGGCAGGGGAGCTGGCCGAGCAGTAGGTGGTGGGCGACGCTTTGAGGCTTTACCACCACCACCACCAGGAGGTCCACCCCGACCACAGGGAGCTGGCGGGCAGAGACAGGCACAGCTCCAGGCAGCAGAGGCCTACGACCACGGCGCGCCCGAGATGATTTGAGGTACTATCTGTGTCTATTCCACCCTTGCTATAGTACTTATAGACACAGGAGCGAGTCAATCTTTCATAGCCGCTGCCCATTTCGGAGCTCGAAGATTCCGACAGAGCCGTTGGCTCGATCCTTACTGCTAGAGACTCCTACAGGATCTGACTCGACGATTACGCACTGGTGCCGGCAGTGTGAGCTTACTCTAGGAGGTGAGAGCTTCGGCTGGGATCTTCTTGTAGCGGCGTCGAAGCCTTATGACATCATCTTGGGCATGGATTGGTTATCTACGGTCCATGCACAGATTGAATGTTTTAGGCGCAAGGTGCGATGTGTACGCACCGACGGGAGCAGGTTCACCTTCACCAGCGAGAAGGGAGCCTTTACAGCACAGAATGGAATTCCTCGGAGGAGAGGACAACCCATCACTCATCAGTTGGCTAGCCTCATCCTAGGAGCAGTTGACGTGCGGAGTCCTGGTTTCCTGTAGTGGTGGATCAGTTTGCGGACGTTTTTCCCGACAACGTTCCAGGGTTACTTCCTCACAGAGAGGTAGACTTTTATATTGACATGTACCCCGGGAAAGCCCCGATATCGACTACAGCATATCGGATGGCCCCCGTCGAGCTTCGAGAGCTACGGGTACAGTTGGAGGACTTGCAGGGCCAGGGGTTTATCCGACCCAGTGTTTCACCCTGGGCTTCCCCGATATTGTTCGCCAAGAAGGCGGACAGGAGCTTGCGAATTTGTGTCGACTATCGTCACCTGAACCAGGTGACAGCGAGTAACATGTATCCGCTACCGAGGATTGATGGCCTCTTTGATCAGATCAAGGGAGCACGGTGGTTCTCGAAAATAGACCTCATGTCAGGCTATCATCATCTCAGAGTTCGAGACGAGGACGTGCAGAAGACGGCCTTCAGATGTCGTTATGGCCACTATGAGTTCTTAGTTATGCCATTCGGCCTAACCAATACTCCAGCAGTGTTCATGGCCCTCATGAACAGGATCTTTCAGCCATACCTCGATCGATTTGTCGTGGTCTTCATCGATGACATTTTGATCTATTCAACGACTGAGGAGGAGCACGCCTACCACATACGGGTTGTACTAGACACACTCCGAGAGCACCAGCTTTATGGTATGCTCTTGAAGTGACAGTTCTAGATATGTGAGGTCCACTTCATGGGACACGTCATCTCTGAGGTGGGAGTTGCAGTGGATCCTGTGAAGATCGAAGCAGTGTTATCTTGGGAGCCACCCAGGAGCGTGACGGAGGTGCGGAGTTTCTTGGGACTAGCTGGATAATACCGGAAATTTGTTCTAGACTTCTCCAGAGTTGCGGCACCACTCTTAGCTTTGAAGAAGAAGGGGAAACCCTTCGTGTGGTCAGACAGATGTCAGAAGAGCTTCCAGGAGCTGAGACAGAGATTGACTAGCGCATCTATCTTGAGGTTGCCTCAGGAGGGAGTAGGGTATGTAGTCTACTGCGATGCATCAGGGACCGGACTCGGGTGTGATCTGATGCAGGAGCGGGCAGTGATTTCCTATGGATCACGACAGTTTAGGCCGCATGAGCAGAACTACACTACCCATGACCTGGAGTTAGCAGCAGTGGTCTTCGCTCTGAAGACATGGCGACACTATCTGATGGGCGAGCGCTTTACAGTCTTTTCTGATCATAAGAGTCTCAGGTACATATTCTCGCAGAAGGAACTGAACCTGAGACAACGGCGATGGCTCGAGTTCCTCCAGGACTATGACTTTGAGATAGTCTATACTGCTGGGAAGGGGAACGTAGTAGCTGATTCCCTTAGTAGGAGGACTGGTATTCAGCTACTTGAGGAGGCGAAGGAGCAGCTAGCCTCTTTGCAGATATACATCATGGATAGAGATGGAGCTGCCTTGCTTCAGTCTCTCACAGTCACTCCTCCACTTCTATAGCGGGTCAGAGAGGCACAGCGTTGGGACGCCGACTGTGAGGCACGACATGCACAGATATCTTCAAGACAGACACCTGATGGTTTCTCCCTTGGAGCAGAGCATGAAATCCTTTTCAGAGGACGCACCTTTGTACCAGTTTCTTTACGGGAGGAGGTGTTAAGAGAGTTTTACACTTCTCCTTTGGCGGTACATCCTTGAGTGGTGAAGATGTACCAGGATCTTAGACGACAGCACTGGTGGCCGGGCATGAAGAAGGCTGTGGAAGAGTTCGTTTCTCGATACCTCATATACCAGCAGGTGAAGGCATAGCATCATGTACCAGTAGGCTTGGTACAACCCTTGGAGGTTCCAGAGTGGAAGTGTGATGGCATATCTATGAACTTCGTGACTGGACTTCCACGCACTTCCAGAGGTCACGACTCCATCTAGGTGATTGTCGACCAACTCACCAAGTCGGCTCACTTCTTACCCATCAGAGAGCAGGGCTCAGTGGAGAGCTTCAGGCAGCTTTACATTTAGGAGATTGTACGGCTTCACGGTGTGCCATCTTCTATCGTCTCCGATCGAGATGCTCGCTTTACTTCCCGGCTTTGGAAGGGGTTGCAGGAGGCGTTCGGGACGCTGCTACGTCTGAGCATAGTCATTCACCCTCAGACGGATGGTCATACGGAAAGGACCATTCAGACTCTCGAGGACATGCTCCGCGCATGTGTCCTCGACATTGGTCGTAGCTGAGAGGACCACCTTCCCTTGGTGGAGTTCACGTACAAAAACAGCTACTACTCCACCATCGGGATGGCACCATACATGGCGTTGTATGGACGACCTTGCAGATCTCCTTTATGCTGGACAGACCCTGGGGAGTCAGCACTTGTGGGACTAGAGATGGTCCATGCCACAACAGAGAAGGTCCAGGTCATCCAGGAGTGGATGAGGACAGCTCAGAGCCGGAAGAAGTCATACGCTGACAGGAGGCGGAGGCCACTAGAGTTCGAAGATGGCGACCTCGTCTTCTAACGGGTCTCACCTCGATGTGGTTTACGGAGATTTGGACGAGGTGGCAAATTATCTTCGCGCTTCATCGGACCATTCCAGGTCCTCAGCAGGATTGGCGAGGTGGCTTATCGTCTGGCTCTACCACCTCAGTTGCATTGGGTGCACGACGTCTTCCACGTATCTCACCTGAGGATATATGTGCACGACCCGACACACATCATTGACCATGGGGAGCTTGACGTTGATGATGGGGAGACTTTTACAGAGGTCCCGGTGGAGATCGAGGATTGACAAGAGCGGGACCTACGTGGACCGTTGATTCCTCTAGTGCGCATTAGATAGCAGCACGGGAACCTCTAGGAGAGCACTTGGGAGCGGGAGGCTCAGATGCATGATCAGTACCCTCATTTGTTTCCCTAGTTTTGATGTATCTTTACGGGGACGTAAATCCCTGAGGTGGGAGTAATGTAAAGACCCGTAAAATTCAAGGGAATATTTTTTCTTAATTTTCTTTGGAATTTTACAAGAGCGCGGTTTCTGACGGCACCTGATTCTGAGGCCCGGTGTGCCCGGAATCAATTTCTGAAGTTTGGCTAGGGTACGTTCAGTGAACAAACGAGTGGGAAATTCTAACTTTTGAACCGGTTCCCAGAATCCAATTCTGAGGGCACCAATGGAACCGCAACACCGGTAATTTCTTAGGAACTTTTGTTTCGGAGTTGCGTTTACACGAGTGTTGATAATAAAAATTGTGGATGTTTATTTTATAATTACAGTACAATTTTTATTATTTTACTCTAAGTGTTAGTTCTTGATGGAAGTTGGGTAACCACCCAAACTCCCTTGGGAGGTTATGAGGGTGGTGGGGCCCACACAAACCCCACCCCTTCATATCCTCTATCCCCCCTCAACTATAACTTTAATTTTTGTTAACTTAAGTTATAACTTATGACTTAAATGTAATAAGTTTAATGAGGTGAGTTGTGTGTGGTTATTGAATTTCAAACTTTTGAAATTCAAATGGTAGGTTGTGTTAATAAAATAAGACTTAGTCTTATTTTGTTATGTTAGATTTTTGAAACCTTGAGAGGATTGGGGAAGCATCTTCTTCTTCATCAACCTCGACGAAGAACGCGAAGAACACCATTCTTCAATGAAGAACTTCTCCACTGAAGAACATGGTTCGTCCGCGACGCCGTATCCGCGACGTGACATTCTTCTTCGCGTCGTCTCTTCCGAGAGGTTTTCCGCGACGAAATCGCCATCAAGGACTTCAAATCCTCGCTTCGCGACGTCGACGTTCTCCCGTGACGCCCGACCACCGCGACGCTCGTCTTCCGCGGCTCGTTGACGAACACCGTTCCTGAACCGAGGTAGGGGATTATTCTATTTAATTATTTCCATTCATGATTCTAGTTTATCAATTATCGTGGATTTTTTGACTAGTTGATATCGTTTAACGAGAGGGGGGCTAGACCGCACAAACACGGTCTAACCCCCCTCCTATGTTCATGTTTGATTATTTGTGGATGGAACGGAATGGTGTTGTGTCGTCGCACCATGCAGGAATCACACGACAAGTATTACGCGACGCCATCGCACCGCGCCGTGGAAAGAAGTCTAAGAACGCGACGTCGTCGCACCGCGTTGAAGGAAATCGAAGATGCCGCAGCCGGAGCGGGGCCGCTGCGAAGGGGCGCGGTGTCGTCGCACCGCGCCGGACGACAAGGGCCGCGGCCTGTTCCGGGCTGTGGTGGAGCAAGGTGACCGGCAGCCGGACCGGGCCGCCGGTGATGGAGCTGGAAGGGGACCGGCCACCGCCGGTCCCGTTGAGAAGGAGCCGACCGGCCAGGTCGGGCCGGTCGGAAAGGGGAGGGGCGGGGGAATTAAAATCCCCCGGCCGGTTCAAATGGCCCCCCTTGAATTGGGGGGGGGGGGGCTGTTACACAAGGGGGGCAGGCGCCCCCCCTTTTTCCAACAGCTCGGACGAAGGCCGAGCCCAGCCGGGCCGGGCCGTGCCATGCCGGGTCGACCCGGGTCGGGCCTACCGGGGGGTCTCTGGCCGGGTCGGTCCGGGCCCGAAACCCCCGTTATCGGACTATTTGGGTTCAAATGCCCATAACTCGGGCTACGTACCTCCGATCGACGCGCCGTCAACGGGGACACGATACTTAGAACGAGATGGTCGTTTCGGTATATCGCACTCAAGGTTTTGGAATACTCTGAGTTTGGCCGGGTTGGTTCGTACACGAAACCAACCGGGCCCTCGGAGTGGAAACATTCATATCTTGAGCTACGGACGTCCGAATGACGTGCCGTCGACTTTGTTGAGTTCCTTTTAGTGAGACGGATCTTTTGGCATACTCCGCCCGAGTTTTGGACGCAGGTGGAGTACGGTCGGGTTGGTTTTTCCTTAAAAACCAACCAGGCCCCTGGGACGAAAAAGCCAATAACTCTTAGACCGGGCGTCCGATCGACGCACCGTCTGCGACGTTGAGTTCCTGTTGACGATACAGAACTTTTGGATAAATAAACTATGGGCTATGTGATTGTTGATGTATCAGCCTCTCGGCTCGTGGAGCGGACCCTCCCGAACGAGCTTGCTGTGTGCGGGAACCCTAGTGCTGGCTGCGACTGCTACTGTGACTGCGACGACGACTGTGCAGAGATCCTCAGTGGATTCGATGACGATGACTACAACACTCGGCGATCCTATGTGGATCAGTGCTACCGATCATGTGTGGGTCCGATCCTGTGTGGGTTCGATCCTGTGTGGGTCAGCACTCAGCGGTTCTGTGTGCGCCAGCGCCTACAGATCCTGTGTGGGTCCGATCCTGTGTGGGTCTTTGCGGGGGTTAGTACCTATCGATCCTTTGTGAGTCCGACGACTTAGATGGATCAGTGATCATCTCTATCATCTTTCGAAGAAGTATACCTGTGTGAGCTGAATCATGTTTGCTTTCCTGTGTTGATTGTGTTGTACTATCCTGTGTTGATTACGTTTTTCTTTCCTGTGTGGAATACGTATACTTTTCTGTGTGGACTGAGTTGTACTTGGGCTCGGAGGTTGGAGCGTATTGGAATTGATGACTTAGGTATATGTATGGGCATATACCTAAGAAGTGTCGGTTGTTATTTAGTGATTGTATCTTTCCTTTGTGGTTTATAGTTTGTGTATTTTGGGAGACCTTCAGGGGTCTCGGGGTCCCTACTGATTAGCTTATACTCACCCCTGCACGGGCTATGCCCACACTACGTTGTGTTGGTTGCAGACGACAGACATCGTTGATCGTGGATGAGGCTTGCAGAGCAGGTCGGTCCCTGGAGGTGGACCACTGGGCGGGACGTGCTCGGAGAGGACAGAGGGACCCGAGGAGTAGTGGAGCTATCTGTACTCACCCTTCCGGTGGGATTTCCAGTGGACAGCTTGGTGTAACGGCTTTTACTTTTCAGTTGTTGTTTTCCCTTTCGAGTTGTACTTTACTTTTAGTTTGGGTTTGTATACTGGCCCACTTACTTTTCCACACATACAGTTGTACTCTGTTTTTACTTAGTGTTTACTTTTCCGTTTTCTTACTCTGTGGTGCTTGTTTACTTTACAAAGGCAATGCCTTCCATTTTTACCAGGATTTATACCTTGGTGCTAGTCGCCAGCCCTTGGCCTATGGAAGACAGGCTTGGGTTAGTCACAACATGGGACCCGAGGACGGGTCGTGACACACATTGCTGGCTCTAGCCTAAACTCACACTAGATACACCACACAAAATGATGAGTACCTGTAGTGGAGAGACCTATAAATTACCCAACATAAAAAGAAGATAGGGTTTAATTATTGACAACTACTAGACACAATAGATCATTGACACCCCAAATTGGATTCTGACTTCAATAGACTTCTCAAAGCTGAAGATCATGCAACCAAACAACATTCTATTAGGTAATACACTGGTAGATAGCTAAAGTAATCAAGTTTTTGGCATAAATCACATCACATGATAACTCGTAGATCGCATAAATGATCTATGGTAGGTTATACGAATATTGTTCCACAAGTCTACTAGATCAAGCGAGACCTAATAAAAACTAACACTAAATGAAATGAAGAGATTCACAATACGAGGGTTAGAACCAAGATCAAAGGAATATGTCTTTATGGAATGTCATCTTTGTTGTCCCTCATGCACTTCGCATGTTTCATCTAAATAAATATGAGAGCAATTGGATAAATTTACCAGATCCTAAGACACTCCCTGGACATGTCACTGGGGACAGATGAAGTCATCCAGATATGTTGGATCACACCATATCGTTCCCCCCACGGGTGCCCCATCGATCTTTGAAACCATCAGGGACCATCACCCATGACTTTTGAAATCCCACATACACATCGCATAAATCATATAATGGAACTCAATAATGTCATATGAGCCTCAAAAAATCACATGGAAGTGATAATTAGGCTCTCACAACACCCTCCAAAAATGTTAGCTCAGACTCACGACGACCTCCAAACATGCCATCCAGGTCTCCCGGATAATCCTAGAGGTCTCATTTAAGATATGTGACACCCCTATGATTGTTCCACATTTACTATCATGAAAGATTACATGTGTGTCAAAATAGGTCACGTGATAGATCTCTGGACATGCCTGAAAGGTCACGTGACACCCTCCAGAAAATAAGTTATGTAAACAAGGAATCCCAAAATTTTACATGTTGTATGTCCTTGACATGTAAGCCCTGATCAATAGGGAAGCCTCCGCATATAGGCCTAAACATCATATGAAATATGATGACTCTAATTCCATATATAATAAGAATTTATAGGACACCATCCCAAGGATTGAGCTCCAAGACAAACATTATTAGTGAATTCATAATTACATAAGTCCCACATCCATACCCCGTAAGGCAGATGACCTGCTCCCCCCTGTTTCTCACACTAAAAATATATCGTGTGGGATTAGGGGGGTGCAAAAAACACACCATTAGGCATCATGAATCTCTATTTTATAGGGAAGCCTCAGTGTGTAAGCCCAAATATAAAGGGAAACACGATGACTATAATTCCGACCACACTTTTGATACCTAGTCCTCCCCCCTGTGGTTTGAGATTCTATAGATCACCCAAGGAGGGACCATCATAACAGTCCCATATCAAAATAAATGGAATTTATTACATGATACACCTTTTTTCTCAAAAATGAGCATGGATCACATAGGATTAAGGAATAGTAATAACCACATCAACTGTGCTATGAAACCCTTTAATTTGATAGGGAAACCTCAATGTGTAATCCCTGACATAGACCATACAACAACAACTCTAATTCCTACCATATATAGGATACATAGGATGCATTAGCAAGACATGGGTATTACACCAACCACCCTAAAGACTGTACCAGTACACAAGTTCCATACATATCCTTTATGAGTTGGATCATCTAACCCCCATGTTTGTCACTCTAAGAATAGATCATGTGGAATTAGTGAAATTTAAATGAATACATCATTATGCATAATTAATGAATGACCCTCATATAAACGAACACACCTTTGGGCTAGTCCCTATATTCTCAATGAACTACATGGTTTCTCATTTATATAATATCTAGGATACATATAACGACTCATAATGAATTAATCCCCTACTCAGAATATCAACTACCTCCTCACAAAGAATCCCATTCTAAAGCACTTGGTTATATGGTTAGAAACATAAAATCAATATTTTAGCTACTTCTAAAATGGATGAATAACCTTGGAAAAATTGAGATAGATCCATTAATGTGGCTCCTTGTCTTTTTAAAATTATATAATTAACTAAAAATCCTTTTTAGGGTAATTGGTCCCATATTGGGATTAGGAAGAGATCCATGACAATATATTTAATCTATATGAGATTCTCGGCATAGGAAATAATTCCCGCCAAAAGGGAAATATGAGACCAACCTCCCATATCCTCAATCAAAGTGTGCCCCTAAGAGAAAATGGGCTTGAAAACCTAGATGACAGGTGAACATTAGAAAGAATGTATGTACCTAGCTATATATGGGGGAACCAATGGGAGTTTTTGGGAAAAGTGACAATTGATGCCTATTGAGCAAAACCGTTTCACGCCAAAAAATACAAAAAAATGGTGATCCTACAAAAATCTCTCCAATGAAAAAATAATCATTTATTACCAACAATCCCATTTTCATTACCCTTATATGAAAAAAAAATTATAGAATATTTGTGAATCTCCATGAAGATTGAAAAATTGTGTTATAATGCATCATAAAACTTTTTTTGAAAACCGTACACAAACAAAGAAATAAGACCAGTATAATCATATAAATGATTCTCTATTACCAGGATTCTCATAAGTCCATAATCATTTAGATATGTCCAAATGAAGAGAATTGGCGAATCTTGAAGAAAGAAAAAATGATTTAACCATGCATATATGTTTTAGGATATTTTGACTACGATAAAAAACTAATCGGTAATCTTGTTCTTTATAATTTGTGTAATTTTAGATACGACTTCCGTATCCTAATTTGAGATGAAGTCATCATCATCCACCATTCGTTCCAAAAAATCATCTGCAGCTGAATCTTGCGTAGCTCATAAGAAAATATCACCTGAAGGGTGGATCCAAGGGTAGATTGAAAATATAATAGTTGAGGAGTACCACCGATATGGTACTATCCCAACCATGGATGCTACTTGGAAATTCCTCCCAACGTGGTGGATTACACGTCTAAATCTCCCAATGAAGAATGATGCTAAACATTTGTCTCTCATCACAATGACCAACATATTCATGGGATTATCCCTAGAGAATGATAATTTCTAACTTCTATATCTGAGAAAGGGGGACCAGGAACGAGAATACGGATGTCATCATATTCAAGATCCATGCAGTAAGGCTCATACTAATTTCTATCACTGACACAATTCCATCAATACCCTTTAGTCACCTACTGAGGGTACCATCCGATACAGAACTCCCTCCAATTCTCATTCAATAGCTCTAATGAATAATCATCGAAGGAGTAAGGTGTTATATGACTAGGAGAGGGAACATGACCATTATCCTACTGAACATGAATGCATGTATACATGAGAAGAGACCAACTAGCCGGATCATTTCCCTGCTCAGTATGAACACGTCTATGAGAATATCCAAACAACAAGATTGGGGGATGCCGATATTCCTACCCACATATATGAATTCCACCGACATATTATGATGGTAAAAAACGGATAGAAGTGGGTGAATATCACCACTTTAAAAGAATACATCTTCTAGTTCGTCATCGAGACAAAAAATGTGTACGATCATATCTATGTACACACATTCCAAAAATACCAATACATTTTAGCAATAGTTGAATAACTCCACTGACATATTCCAGAACTATTTCAGATGAAGGGACATGTGCATAATCTTATACATAGATCTAAAACACCCTAATCATCATGAACAAATGGTTATACTATTGAAATTGAAAACTCATGCTCCTACCCAGGAGGATTATTGGCATATTTCGATGATGGGAAAGGCCTCAGATCGGGATCATTTCCCCATTTCAATTGGGTCCTACTCGGTGAGAGAAGAACATTCCTCTTCATAGGATCACATTCCTGCAGAATAAATCCAATGAAATAATCCAAAGGCCTAGGATTTGGCATATATCTTTGTTTAGGCTGTGGATAACCATGTGGGAATGGGAAAATCCTCAAGACAGGTTCATATTGTAACACCCCAGGTAAATAAAGAATATGAAATCTTTATATTTATCCATATTTGTGAATCAAATATTAATATTACTTTAAATGGGATTCTATGCTCGATGACGTACCCAATACGCAACAACGAGTTTCTTGGGAATCATACGTTGCACTCTAATAATAAAATAATATTATTTTAAATAGTAGTTAACATGTAGCCGTTGTGTTGGTGGGAATGTATATAAATAACTAAAATATGATTATATATGTTTTTTAAATGTTTTTACATATATCCAAAGGCTTAAAATACGGAAAGAATTCAATTTTAGGCTTTTATACCCTAATTTTCACTAAAGGATCCCTTATCGCCTTTTGATGGCGAACTGTCATTAAATATAGTTTTGATCACTATTATACATTCATTTTGACCAAATGAAACTCTTCTTTAGAATCGGGACATCAAATTTTACTTTGTGTAAATTTTTGGTATTTTTCCGATAAAGTTCATTTTTTTTAATGAATAGTGTAAAATGTTGTATTTTAATTCAAAACCTCTTTTTAATATAATTTATTTATATGATTATATTATCATTTGAATTGGTTTTAAAGTTAAATTAGAAAATATTTTTACCATTAAATACAATAGTGGTCGTTGGAATTAATTTCACTTTGAAATCAGACTTAAACTAGTGTCAATCTTTTGATACTTAATGTTTCATAAAAACACGCTATTTGCTCTGACATCGGGAATTAATTATGAAATTAATTAATGTTACTTATATGTTTTGAATTTTGTAAAATAGACTTCATTTTTGAATTCGTAATATCAAATATAGCTTAGGGTGAATTTTTGGGATTTTTCTGAAAAACTTCAATTTTTGATGAATAGTGAAACCACTAAGTGGTACTTATAAAAACTGATTTTTCGTTTAAATGAAATTTTACCACTTCTGTGTTATGAATTTCAAAAATCTGACATACATGGTTGTCATTAAGAAGTAAAATGTGGTTCAATGGGATAATAATATTTTTTGGTGAATAGTAACTTATTAAGTTTTTAATCGCGATTAGTGGTAATTAGTGTAGTTTAGGGTAAAAATAATGTTTTAATAATATGAGATGAGCCTGACACATGTGCTACCCTCATTGGATGTGTCATGTCCGACCAATAAAATCCATGAGTCAACTTGGGGACCCCATGGAGCCACTTTGGTTGGGAAATGACAAAATAACTTTTTATTTAATGTTAAAGTAAAAATGACACAAACATGAGTTATTTTACTAAAACAATTTTTACAAGGGGTTATACCAGTCATATTTTTGACTATAAATATTCATTAGAAAGCTAAAAATATTTCCTACATCATAGTATTTTTTTTAATTTTTATACATTAAATAAATTAAATTATTTATGACATCATGATGATGCAGCGATGACCTCATTATTTAAAGATTTAAATAAAATGGAAAGATAATGTAATATCTAAGACCTACACATGTCCAAAACCTATTGGATGAGTGTATTTCGAACCCTTATCACCTTATACTCGAAACATATCAATGTGGGACCTTTCAAATCCGAAACTATTTTGAAAATAAATTAACATTTTCTAACTTTACAAGAGTGCCCCTCCTCTCCTCTTATAAAAGGCCCCCACCTCTACATCCTTACCCACACTCCCAAAGCCTTTGGATCGGCCAACCCCTGCCCATTTTGTCTCTACACTTCCTTATCTTACGCCTTGAAGCCTCACATTGGGCAGAAGTCTTCCCAAGTAAGCCTTTGAGCTCAAACCAAAGGGAGTTACCCGATTTTAAGGTAATGTCTTCTTTTGAGTCCTTTTGTTTTATTTTGCTTCTCCAACCCCATAAACTCTTTTTATTCTTTACTTTTGTAACATATCCAGTATCCTCAATATACTAGGATGTTTTTATAAGATGTATTCGAGCTGAAATTACACACACCTACATCTAATGGTTAATGAACATACTGTTTCCGTGGATGGCGAATTTCTGTCTCACGAAACGATGATTGTTCAACACTCATATAACACCTTCAAAGTTGGCCATTAAGGTGTCACTATATTTATATATGATATATAATATGTTTATGTTTTACTTATGCTTCTGTATTTTTCATTTGTGGCTTACCATTATGGCTTCCATTATGGGTATACGTAATATCTTCATTTTAGGATGTGCAGACTTCCGCCCCCTCAAAGTGATGTGATTCGTTAATGCCATACGTGGGACGTATAAAGGATGGATTTAATGTTATTATATATGATTTTATACTGGAATTATAATATACCTCTATATCATTATTATTTATTTCCATTAAAGTATGAGATTGAAATGAAAGTAGCATTCATGCATACGTACGGCTTACCGTCTCCACGAACGGTGCATTTCATTTCTTATCCCCAAATGTAATGTACTATTAAAAGTACATGTATATAATAGATATATATAATTAATGATACATATAAATTATTAATATAATTATGGAATTAAAATATACATACCTCTCATTTAGTTTTAATTCCATTAATATGACAACGAAATGAAAGTAGCGTTCATGCGTACGTACGGCTTACCGTCTCCATGAACAGTGTATTTCATTTCTTACCTCTAAATTATTATGTAATATTATAAATACATGTATATTCTGGATATATATGATATAAATTCTATCCAAATCAGGAATTTAATTATGGATATGAAGAACCTTTGACCACACGAACAACATGTAGTTGTAAGAAGTCCATTTTCGACTTAAGAACCAAATATCGACAAAACAAACATTATTAACAAAAATGGTTACATAATGTTTATAACATGGAAATAAGTGATATAAAAGGGATAATGAACTTTGAAAAGGTTCTTAATCAAGTAGAAATTAACTCAAGTTTATTATTTAGGACGTTAAAGAACGATCGAGTAAAGTCGGACCCGAGGTAAGGGACTTCGTCTCAATCTCCTTTCATTGAGGCATAATTCGGTTTATACACAACTTTCATTTATATGGTGTATAAACCCCTTTGAATTTTAAAATTATACAAAAAGAATCTTTTTCTATGAAGAGTTTTACTAAATGACAAAAATGAATGTTTTTTTAACGTACGTGGTGACAACGACCTTTTCCGCCGCCACGAGTATTATTTGGTCTTTGGCTTCCTCAACAAGCCGTAATGTTTTTAAAATGAAAAAATACCATATACTCTTTTATGTATTTTGGTATTGAAAATGGTTTTGATAAAGGATTCTATTATGATATATTGTGATTGAAATGTGGAAATGTTATCATTCCTTTATATTGGTTTTATGTTTTATGATTTTATATTGTTACTTGGACATTTGACGGGTGGTTACGTGATAAACCATATGACGGGTGATGCCGTGAATACCAGGACGGGTGGTTACGTTATAACCTCCAATGCATTGGGTATGGAAGTCGGCCGTATGGCTATTCCATTAAGTATGTATGGAAATTGTCCATATGGCTATTCCATTAAGTGATATGTGTGGGAGTCGACCGTATGGTTATTCCACTTAAGTATGTTTATGTCCCAAGTTACCTTTATATAGGTTATGTGTTCTTTGTATGGTTTTATGGTAATCCTTTGGTTACAAAAAGGTATGTAATGATATTTTATTCAATAAAGAGTTTTTACTACTTCATAAAGGTGAAAATTATTACATTGATAAAGTATACATGGTTTACTTTTTGTTTTGATAAACTAACAG
This sequence comes from Viscum album, assembly GCA_963277665.1. Taxonomy (NCBI): domain Eukaryota; kingdom Viridiplantae; phylum Streptophyta; class Magnoliopsida; order Santalales; family Viscaceae; genus Viscum; species Viscum album. The sequence goes on from OY728161.1 coordinate 331,098,174, forward strand.
TTTTTTTCATTGTGTATCCCTTAGTGAGTTTTTATGCTCATCCCATGTTTTTGAAATGTTTTTCACAGGACTTAGCGTGGAATAGGGTCAAGGATGGGATCAAGGGAAAGTCATGCTACCTAAAACATGAAACTATACATGTTTCTTTTTAAGAGTTTTTATTTTATTGAAATTTAGTAGAAGAGACTACTTTGTAATCTTTTGAGATGTAATAGTTATTTCCTAATTCTCTAAAACTCTAAACCTGAAAAGATCCTCAATGTGAATTATTCATTTAATTATATTTTAAGTAAGTTTTTAGGCTGGGGCCTTATACATATTCCTATTAGTGGATTTTTCATTCATATTCTAGTAGATCATGGACGTTAGGTGCATACCCCTACATCAACTAACGAACGACTGCACTAACATCATTCCAAGGAAATACAGGGGAATGCTCAAATTCCTTATCCCATTCCAAAAGTCCGTCAGAATAATCGGATGTGGAATTAATATTTAGACTATGGTTATATTCATGATCAAATTGGGGGAAACTAGGAGAGATAGGCACACACCTCGCGGTAGGCTCATATTCATGCCATGAATGACTAGTGGCATAACCCAAAGGATCATGATCAGACACAACTTCCCTTCATGACAGAGGATCACCTTGTGAGAGTGAAACACACCTTCGGAAAGGCTCACAATCCTTTTTATAATGAGATACGTCTTTTCAATTTTCTGACAGCTTCTCTATAGCAGGATCATTTCCCTAACTCATCAAACAGTTATATTGAGGTACCAACATCCATCATAAAACAAGAACATACCTTTTCAAAATGCTAAAATGAAGGTTAGCATATTCCATCCATGATGAAAAACATGGAACATATCCCTAATCTTCTCAATGACAGGGACCATGGGGTCATTTGAGCCATATTCTCAACACCCCAAGGGTTCGTTGACTATTCCATAGAAGTGGATCTATAATGAGATAATTACTATGATAGTCCTCCTCATATTAGTGTGGAGATAGATCACATGGACCCTACTACTGATATACACAATTATCAACATCACCACAATGACATCTACAGTGGACATGGAAATCCTCCACATTCTCAATCACCTAAATATGTAGAGGTTTTACAAACACCAACACCTTCGTACATATAGGTACTTGAATTATAAGGGTCAACTATATATGGTTTCCCGTCATATTAAAGCAATTCCCCACTACCATCAGCAGGAGTCCATCAGATCCATTCAATATGGTATGATCGGGTGGAGGCATGTGAGTATGATAAAGAGGAGGTCGACATAGAAATACGGAACGATTTATATAGAAACAAAGTCTGCATTATGTTATAGCCTCTCGACACTGTGGACTATGAGATACCATATGATCTGGAGAAAGAGTTCATGCCTTATCTATTCCAAAATATGTGGGCCAATCAATAGTGAATGAAGGATCAACATCTCCCTTATCCAGGATTGGAGTGTCACCTAAAGACAATCAATATAATGTATTGTTAGATAGACCTACCTATTATCTCCAAGGACTGATATCTGAAACCAAGAAAGAAAAAGAATTTTTTTTAACATGCTTTCCCCCACTGCATCATGAATCTTTGGCATATGACCTTTAAAGCCACATCATGGATCTGCATTCGAGGATGGGGATAGTATAAAGAATTACACTATGACTCTACCTTGGAATAGCTGGTCCCTTAAGATATGGAATCTGGTAATGTTATATCATATAGCAAGATCAAGGAACTGGGAGGCTCTAAGGATAGTTGTTCATTTCAATAGAATGAATCTGCTCTAATGGTTCCTATAAAATATTATCACAGATAAATGATATCCAACATGACATCAAAATGAACCCCTATAAACAATATGATGACATTTCAAACCCGAATACTAATGATTCAATCACCCCAAAACATCCGGTGCCAGTTATCATATATGTGGTTCATCATCACACCCATCTACGATACTGGAACAACTACTCCATATCAAGAAGGACAATGTTTCAGTTGTGGTATCAGTCATCTAGGATCAGACCCAATATACCATGTTTAGAGAATATCTTCCACCACTTCCACCTCTTAGATCGTCTATTCATGATATAATTAGGGACACATCAGGCGAATCTACAAGAAAACACCAGCCCACTAGCTGGAGGAATTTATATCTCAATCACTATATTTAGGTTCATCATCCCATTAGAGGATCATGGAAACATCATCCGGTATCCTAGGGAAATCCCGCCCAATTGGGTTGGGGGAATTTATATCTTTATCATCACCTCAGGTGTCACTAGAAACCTGACATGAGCCATTGGATCCTCAAAAATTTCCCAATCAATGCCAACTACGATGCTGAAAGAGGCCCACCCTATAGGGCTGGAGAAATTTTCATTATCATCTCCATTATAGAGGTAATAATTCTTCTAGAGATTGGGTAAAATGAATCAAATGTCGGTATACCACAAACCGCAAGACACACCACTATGGGTTGGGGCCCGTTTTCCAACCCTGACAGGAAACTCCCTCAAAGATCACTATTCATATACCAAAATGGGAGGAATGTACCGTGAAAATGGTGAACCCCAATTAGGGTTGAAATCCAAATCTTCCTAATAAGGTCAAGGGTACATATAATGATCCTAATGGAAGCTGTGATGAATTATCCTATTACATTGAAAGAGAAGGCATGCCTACCATTTCCTAATATGCATCTATGAATGTCGTCACTATCAATATAGAAGATACCGGTCATGACATAAATATAGAGGGTTGTGACATAGAAAACACAGCTTGAGGGGAGGGTGACATGAATGCACCGAATGAGGTAGTACGTACCAGGAACTAGAGACAACTCTTATATATGGTAATTCTGAAGAGAGATTTTCAACCTCCATTATAGAATTCATCCAAAGGGAATGGTATAGCCACATCCCAATCACCTCCCAAGAGAATACAATTTTCATCCCTAGAATACCAATTATTACAATATGAGAGTAAAATACAATCTCTTCGACAACATAATGAGGATCTACATAGGGGTAATATTCCTATTGAAGGTTCTGGGAGCAGTGAAAGTGTGTTTGGGGTGGGACCCAACATTGATCAATGATTATTCTAGTATCAATATGAAGATTAATGCCAGGATCCATGGAATATAATCAAAGATATAGATAAATAATAAATAGGACCAAAACATTACAGAGGATCTTGCATATCATGTTTATAATTAATTTAATTAATTTAATTAAAAAATAATACATGTTTCTTTGGTATTTTTCAATGTTGATGATGTTGATCATCCGGAATGACAATTTCAGATTATATCATTGCACTTTTATGAATCCAAACTATAATCCCTCTAGTGGTCTTCAACCGGTGCTCTGATGGCCTCTAATCGACACTGCTTGTTCTCCGGGTGCTAGCGCGGCGAAGTGAGTGTCTTGTGTCGGTCATTCATGACCTCTTGTTCATCATCCTTAAATAACATCTCTCATTATTGAGAGGGGAGATAAGAAGATTCGAGAGAGAAATTGTTTGGCTCAATAATTCTCAATTCACAAGGCGTGTGGTATGGTATCTGGCACAATATATGTACTTTCCAATTTATATACATGGAATTTCAGTTACAATATTTAAATGCATAGAAATAATTAAATAAATTCATGAACATAGAGATAACCCATGAGTTTAATAATAATATAGTTTCATTATTTATTGTGTGTGAACTTTCAAAAAATGGATTTATAAATAAAATTTTGCATCATAAAAGAATAGCGTCGTCATTTTAATTTGTGCCAACAAGTTAAATCATTATTTTCTGTCTTGAAAATAATTATTTCACTACCAGACCACCCTTGGTCAGGTCAAACTCTACTTCCATTTATTGAACACCCGAATAAATAAATAAATAATTCATTCTCATAAACAAATATTTTATTTACAAACAAGAAAATAAATATTTTTTAAATGTTCAATAAAATAAATAAATAAATTTTATTCAATTTATGTGATCATTTAATCATTATTCCATGGTCATGAGAATAATATTTATTTCATTAATTTAGTTAGCATATAATTTAACCGAGGCCCCCAAAAACACTTAGTGTGTGACCCTCTAGGTATCTTTCTCTTTTGCATTATATGGTATTTTCTAATGTCCAAGAGTATTGTCTAGAAACGGGTCAAGGAAACCAAGAGAAAGAACATAAATTAACAACAAAGACATCCACATATGAATGATACCTGTGTAATATAATCCATTTGTCGCAATATCTCATCAAAAAGGTTTCATGATTGTGTCATCAACTTTTTATGCTTGATACATCATTCTTTTACTATCTGAAATAAACTAATTATTACACCATAGCCATGGAAATTCGCACGACGGTTCTATTTCAGTCAAAGGGTCGAGATATCAACTTCTATAAAAGGAAGGGAAAAATCATTCCTCGACTTATCCATTAATAACATGCCACTCGTGACACACCAAACATACCCTACATCCCACCAACTATCTGAATGATGGTTATCATCAGTAAATCATAGTGCCTAAGTCATAAAATGTATTATTTATAATCTTAATATCTAAGGATCATTACACATAGTTGATGATAGAGATATCTGATTGCACCAAAACATGTGGAATTACTTCTAGTGGTTCTGTTCTCATAATCTTCTATCTTGGAGATTACCAAGTGAGAACTTCATGAGAGGAAGTCTCATCTAATTATGTGTACTCACACTTGATGGTCTGCATGCTCTGTGTCCCATCATAGCATGTCATCCAACGGCATAACTATATTTATGAATATTTTTATTGCATTTAAAGGTTCTCATCATGGTGGGGATCTACAATGACCTTATAAATTCTAAAATACAATGGGAAAATTATTACTTCATAATAATTTAGAACAATGAAAAATATGTAATAATACATAAAATTTCTATGTAATCAATGTTAAACTAGTTTATTCTAGGGCACCAACTCTTTGAAACTCCCACTTGGACTAGAGCCAATAGGCTATGAATTTCAGTCCGCTAGACCTCACATGATGATCATGTTTCTACTGAGTCAAGGATCTAGTCAAGGGTTCCGTAACATTGACTTCTGTAGAAATAATACTCACAGAAACATCACCTCATTAAGAAAAATACCTTATGATTTGATACTTCTGATGTATGTGCTTCATCTGCTGGGGTGACCTTGCCTCTTTTGTGAGAGCCAACGCTGCATTATTGTCATGTTACACTGTGATGGGATCTTTACTATAAGTATCACATCTAGTTGTTAGACGAAGCTTCACATCCAAACTACTTCCTTAGCTGCCTCGGATGCTGCGATATACTCGGACTCTATTGTAGAATCTACGACATCAATCTTCTTTGTGATCTTCCACCTCACTGAACCTCCATTTAAAGTTAATATATATCCCATTTATGACTTGATGTAATCTTGATAAGACTAGAAACTACCATCTTCATATCCCCTGATGACTAGTTCCTCATCCCCTTGAAAATTGGAACATATCCTTAGTACGCCTCAGATACTTTAGGATAGTCTTGACTATCATCATATGGTGGTCACCGGGGTCAGCTTGATATCTACCTACCACACTCAATGGGTAGGTGACATCTAGCCTAGTACACAGCAAGGCATACATGACTGACCCAATCACTGATGTGTATGGAGTCCTTTCAATTATCTTTCATTACTCATGTGTTTGAGGACACATTTTCCAGGAATGATGAATGCCATTTGATGCTGGAAACAATCCCCTCTTAGATAGTTCCATAATGAATCTCTTCTATATATTATCAATGTATGTTCTTTTACTTAGGCCCACCTATCTCTTCGATTTATCATGATGTATCTTGATCCCAAGAATACACACTGCCTCAACCATGTCTTTTATTCTGAAGCATTGATTCATCCTTGCCTTAATAGACTGTAAGACTATTATCTTGTTTCTAATAAGTAATATGTCACCAACATATACTACTATGAAAACAACTGTACTCCCACTAAATCATTTGAAGGAACAAGGTTCACATTCATTCTTGATAACACGAAATTCTTTTATGGCTTCATCCAAACGAATATTTCATGACCTTAATTCTTGATTTAATCCATAGAATGATTTCTCTAACATTCATACCTTATTGGCATCCTTTGGAGTCACAAACCCTTCAGGTTCTGTCATGATGAGATCTTCCTAAAGGATCTCGTTAAGGAATGATGTTTTGACATCCATTTTACAAATCTCATAGTCATGGTACGCCATAATGGAAAGTATAATTCTGATGGATTTATTCATTGAAACTGGTGGGAAGGTTTCATCGTAGTCAATTCCATGATGATGTTTAAAACATTTACATCTAGTCGTGACTTATATTTTCTAACTTGTCCTTCCATGTCCAGTTTCTTCATGAATACCCATTAGAAACTTACAGGAGTTACATCAATAGGAGGATCTTCTAGAATCTAGACTTTGTTTTGGTACATGGAATCCATTTCAGAATTCATGGATTCTTTCCACTTGGCAATGTTTATGCCACTTACTACTTTTTTGTAGGTTAGAGGATCATTATTATCAACTAATAAGGAGTCCCCATCCTCGGGAACTAGAAAAATGTACCATTCTAGTTCTCTAACCTCTCTTGTACTCCTACGCAGAACTTGTGTCTCCGAAACAAATTCTTCTTCCATGGGGAAATATGGAATCTATTCATGTATGAACTATTGTGTACGTTGAGCCTCGACATCATCTAAGTATATATCATTTCCACTATCCCTTTTGGAGATGTTCTCTCTCTCTCCGGAAATATGCCATGTCTGGACACTATAAACTTTTTTTCTAATGGTTTTTATAAGTAATACCCCTTGTTTACATGGGCATCCTATAATGGTACACTTTGTTTATCGTGGTGTGAGTTTGTTACCTGAAGAGGCCTAAAAAAACGCTTCTCTACCCCAGATATGTAAATTTGATAACATGGCTTCCCTTCCACTCCAAATATCATATGGAATACCATTTATAGATTTTCTTGATAAATAGTTTAGTATATGTGTTGCTGTTTGTAACCCATATCCCCAAAACCATAATGGAAGACTCACATGACTCATTATTGGTCACACCATGTTTAACCGGGTGTTGTTTCCCCATTCAATCACACAATTCCACTGGGGCGTGTTTGGAGGAGTGAGTTAGGATAGGATCCCAAACTCTTATATGTAATCAATGTAGTCTTGATTAATATATTCTCCACCTTGGTCTGAGCGGAGGTTTTAATCCTTTTTCCAAGCTAGTTCTCAACTTCATTCATGTATTCTTTGAACTTATCTAAATAATCTGACTAATACCTAATTATGTAGATATATCCATATCTACTAAAATCATCATTAAAAGTTATATAGTATGATTAAACACCCCTTTCTTCAACTAGAAATTGTCCACACACATCTGTATGAACCAATTCAAGAAGTTTTTTAGAACTTTCACCTTGCCCACTAAATGGGGATTTGGTAATTATTCCTTGTAAACATGCATGAAATAGGCCATGTTGTCTTAGTTCAAAAGAATCTAAATATCCACCTTGATGTAACTTTGTCAAGCATTTCTCATTTACATGACCTAGACATTGATTCCAAAGATGGGTTCTGTATGAGTCATGTAAAGTATCTTTGTTATCGATTTCCATTACATTTTTTGTCTAATCCAACATGTAATGTTCTTTGTATAAATGTGACCTACCATAACAAATGTAATCTATGTAAGAGAAAAAACATTCACTTCCAAACATGAAAAAAAATCCATTTGTATCAATTCTGGATACATAAATATTGTTTTTCGTAACAGATGGCACATCATAACAACCATTTAACACCAAGATCATCCTAGTTAGAATTGTGAGGTGGTATTCCCCGACAGCTATAACAGAATTTCTAACTCCATTGGTTGCTCGTCGATCTACCTCACCTCAATCAATCTCCCTTATTATACTTGGTTCTTATATTTGGATACATATGTGAGCACCAAAAGATGTATCTAATACATAAGTTTTGTAAACATATAGATTTCATTCAATTAAAAAACACATGAATATTCCCCTTGATTATTAAGCTAGGTGAAGTTCTTCTTCTAGTGGTCCTTCTTCCCAAATGCAAAACAAACATGATCATGTTTACTTGCCTCCCCTTGGATCTTCCTTTTATTGGAAGTCCTTGAAGAGGCTTTGGGCTTAAATATAATCACCTTCCCTTTCATATTATTCACCATAAAGACATAAGGCTTTTCACACTTCATATCATTGTCCACTTGGAAAATGAGGAAAAGAAGATTCGATAGAAACTTATCAGTGTTGTTCATATTGAAATTAAAAATAATGTTAGAGAAGCTCTGAGGGAGTGATGTGAGAATGAGATCGGTTCCCAGTTCTTCAGGGAGTTTAAAACCTATAACCTCTAGGTGATCAATGTTTCCAAAGAGCATGACTACATGAGCCCCTCTATGGAACCTTCTCCAAGAATACTCTAAAAGTGGCCTTAGAGATCTCAAACCTTTCTTGTCTTGCTCTCTCTTGCTAAAGACCACATATGTGATCGAGCATGCTATAGGAATCAATGTTTTCATGATAATTCATGAGATCACTAGACATTGATGATAACATCAATCATTGCACATCGACCACATCGTTCATATGTTTCTCATAGACCAGGAAATCATCATCTCTTGCCTCTTTGGCAGGCGGATTGGGAAATACTGACTCCATGATGTAAGACTTTTGTTCAGGGTATAGAATAACCCGAAGGTGTATAAACCATTCATGGATGTTACTACCATTGAGGACGTTGTCTTTATCCAGATTTGATTGTATGGATAGTGTGTCTGATGAGTGTCTTATTTTTATTCTACAATTAAAAGAGAAGATCATTAGTACTTTCTTGATTATATTTTGTATGAAATAATAAATTTTATTAAGTATCCACCTATTTTAACAAGTCACAATAGACCTCACCATTGAACTAAAAATGTCCAGTTTCCAGGACATTCTAGTGGAAAGGATCCATATTCATCTCCACATAACCCCAACCTAGGTTGGTCAATCTATTAGAAGGTATTTTGTTAGGCATGTATTTTCCAACTACGGGCTTACAGATCCTTGTTCTGTTGAGTGAACTCCCAAATCCTGAAATCATGACTTTGGATTTCCTCAACTCGTGCCTCCAATATTACACCAAGTCTCGAAATGGATAATCCTCTTGATGTAATATGATTAACTCAACCTGAAACCTTTCATAAGGGATTCATATATAAAATTTAGTGTCCCAGCAAGGGTTTCTCAAACACATAGTTATGTTGAGTTTTTCCCTAAATCAAGTAACTGAAGGATTGTTTGGACATAATATTTTATTTGAGGGATTTTTTATCTCTTAGGAATGAATTGATTATTATAATTATCATAAACATTTTAATATTAAGTTGAACTTACTTATGTGATTAGCCAGGTATTGATAAAATTTACGAATAAGTCTAGTTTATTTTAGTTCCATCTTTCATGCTTGTTTAATTCATTAATTATGTGATAATGACAACACATCCATAATGATAAAACATAAAACTGAAAGAAATAAAATAATGTAAATGGAATGATCATGAGCCTTCCTAATGATTAGTTTGTCTGGAGGTTGATAAATTAACCTTGACCAAGGGGAGAAACACCTTGAACCTTTTGGGTTTGTGTTTACAGCTTCCACCTGTCCACCTCTGTATCTTCTAGGATTAGTTTCATCTTAGCTCTAGCTTGAACTGCCTCCAATAGAATGGGAGTTCCATCCACTACATATGCCTTTTTTATCTCACATGTATTCGAGGTGTAAAAAGAAGTTTTACATAAAAGAAACCTTGGGCACGTGGGCCCTACATATTAATGTGGTGAAGGCTCGCAGGTCAACAAATTTAATTCAAATAAATAAATTAAAAGAATCCATCCACATAAAAAGTTCTTGTCCGAGATCATGACCATACATACATGAAAAGATATTTATAAATAAGTAAAAATAGTAATCAATTCATTAATTTTTACTGTTTAAGATAAATAACACTCAAATCAATTAATTATCATCTCTAATTAACCAATACTTTTATGTTAAACCCTTTTCTGAATTTCCATCAGATTCTCACCTATTATAATTTAAAACAAATAAATTCATTTAAAATTATCTTTGTACATAACTTGCACCTTGGAGGAAACCAATTGAATTCCTATACTTAACAACCCAATGAATAGAAATGAACATTAAACAGATTTTAAATTAAACACATATATATAAAACACATATCACGTGTTGTGCCTCAACTTTACGCCCGCACGATGGTACACGTCTCAAGAGTTTGTATAATATAATAATAAATTTTATTAAAAATGTTTAATTTGGATGAGTACATGACGTGTAGTTCCAACTACATGACATGTACTACTTGACATCGTTTATCCGAAGTACACGCCCAGGGAAATGACATTTGAGTATACTTTTGAAATCTTTAGAGTACACGGTATGTCCAGTGGTCCACATGCTGTGTAGTTACTCATTACATAGTCTCCAGCTAGGGAAGCCATGTATGGGGTACACGGTCCAACCCTGACCTGAAGGGACTACACGTCATGTACATTGGGCCAAATAGTGTGTAATCTGAAAACCATGTGCCACCTATTTCTGGTCAACACACTGAGTCATTGAAGACTTTGTAATACTCTAAAAAACGGATTGGTCTGGCAGACCAGCCTGATTCATTGAATCTTGACTACACGGTGTGTACTACCAAATAAATGCAGTTTGTTTTGGTGGTGTATGACCAGGAAGATTTGGCACCTCCGGATGAGATCCTTTATTTTATTTTAATTAAAAATAAAAGAGAAGATCGTTTTTATACAGTGAACAAGAATGGAAAGAGAAGTAATTGATCTCAAGATTCAGATTTTCATAACGATTAGCTTGAATTGAAACAACTAAATTAATAAATATTTAATTCATCAAAAAAAATATTTATATAATTATAAAATATAATGTAACCCCTCTGATATCGCTTGATGGTTCCTGACGTAGTAGAAGCGTGGTTGGGGTGGGACCCAAATTTTATTTTTACCATGATCAATGATTATTATGGGATTAATAAGACAATGAATGCCAGTATCCATATAATATAATAACATATTTAGATAAAGAAGAAAGAGGCCTGAAACCTTATAGTGAATTTTTCATATCATGTTTATAATTAATTTAATTAATTTCATAAATAAAATTAATACATGTATTATTGGTATTTTTCATCGTTGATGTTGTTGATCATCCGGAATTACCCTTCTGGATTATCACATTGAACTTGTAATGATCCAAACTAGAATCCCTCCAGTGGTGATCCACACTTGCTCTGATGGTCTCCGATCGACACCGCTCGTTCTTTGGGTGCTAGCATGGAGATGTGGGGGTTTTTTGTCGGTCGTTCTTGATATATTGTTCTTCATCCATTAAGAACGTCTCTTGTTCTTGAGAGGGGAGATAAGAGGATTCGATAGAGAAGTGTTTTGGCTCAGGAATTATCAATTCACTAGGAATGTGGTGTGGTATCTGGCACAATAGGCGTACTTTTTAATTTATATGCATGGAATTTCAGTTACAATATTTAATTACATAGAAAAAAGTAAATTTATTCATGAACTTATAGAAAACCCATGCATTTAATAATAATATCTTGTCATTATTTATGGTCTGAAAACTTGCGCAAAACATAATTATAAATAAAATTTTGTATCATAAAGTAATAACAGCATTATTTCAATTTATGCCAACTAGTCAAATAATTATTTACCATCTTGAAAATAATTATTTTACTATTGGACTGACATTGGTCTGGTCAAACTCCACATAAATTTTTTAAACAACTGAATAAATAAAAAATCATTCATTCTCTTAAATAAATATTTTATTTACAAACTAGTAAATTATTATTTAATAAATGTTCAATAAAATAAATAAATATACATTATTTAATTTATTTGATTATTATAACATTATTCCATAGTTTTGAGAATAATATTTATTTCATTAATGAAATTCAAATAGAATTTAACGGAGACCACCAAAAAAACATAGTGTGTGGCCCTCTAGGAATATTTCTCATTGGAATTAGGCGGGCTTGCCTAAAGTCCAAGAGTAATGTCTAGTAATGGGTCAAGGAACCAAAGAGAAAGAATGTAAAGTTTCAACAATGACATCCACATATGAATTCTCATTATGTCATATAATCCATTTGTCGCAATATATCATCAAGTAGGTTTCATGATTGTGTCATTAACATTTTATGCTTGATACAACATTCATTGACTACCTGAAATAAACTGGTCATTACACCATGACCATGGATTTCACAGGACAGTTCTATTTCAATCAAAGGGACAAGATATCAACTTCCAGAAATGGAAGGTAAAAATCTTTCATCAACTTATCCATTAATAACATGCCACTCCTGACACACTCAACGTACCAAACTTCCCTCCAACTATCTGGGTGACATTTTTCGTCAGTAAATCAAAGTGTGTAAGTCGTGACACATATTAATGATAATATTAATGTCTAAGGATCCTTAAAAAAGCTCGCAGTTAGAAAAATCTGATGACACCAAAACATGTGGAATTCCTAGTAGTGGGTCTATTCACTTAATATCCAATCTTGGAGATTACCAAGTGAGAACTTCATTAAATGATGTCTCATCTACTTACAAGTACTCGTACCTGACTTTATGCTTTCTATGTGTCTGATCATAGGATGTCAAGAAACCCCAAAACAGTATTTATGAATATTGTTATATAATTTCAAGTTTCTAATCGTAGCAGTGAAATTCCATGACCTTATCCATGAAAAAAATACTTAGAAAATTATTACATCATATTCATGTAGAACACTAACCAATATGTAATAATAAATTAAATATCCATGTAATCAAAGTAAAAGAAGTAGGTTCTAGGAAACCAACTCTTACACCTGTAGGGTATTTTTTCCAAGAAGAGAAAAATGTCCACACTCCCACAGATAATCCATCATCAAGGGAAGCTTCGGAATATCACTATGTCTTTAGGTACAATAATCCAACCCACATGCATGAGCTAGTTTAAAATGATCAAGAATTCTCACCTTTGCAGCAACAACCTCTCCCATGTCATGATAATTGTTCAGTCCTGGGACGAATTGTAATTTAGAAGGAGGTAAAATTGGGGCCACCTCATCAACCCATGTCTGCTCTCCATGGAATGGAGAAGGCTTAAGAAGTAGTTCTCCTAGAACTAGTTAATGTCATCGATTCCCTGGATACTCAAATGGATTCCATGGCGAGGAAGCGTGCACCTTTACATCCCAAAAGGAAGCAATAACTTGAATGGTGTGATGATACACCTCCTCTTTCCAACATTGAAAATTATACATTTTTCACCTTCGACGTTGTGTGTTACCCTATGAAATATATCACACACTTTGTTTCTCGATGTGGACTGATGATGGACCCTCATGATAAATAATAGGTAACCGTGCTGAGGTGTTTTGTAGATACTCTGATAGGCCCAACCTTCATTTGATAAAGAAATCATCCAGTGGGATCTGTGTTAGGATAGGAAGACTTCCAACATGAATTTCTATACCAATTCAATTCTACACTGAGGATGAAAATGATCATCAACCTAAAAAACTAAAAAACACATGAAAATGAGAGAGTGTCTGATTTCATAACAAGGTGAAGGGTCTAACCTAATCACTTCATATCCCTCTCTCAAATGAGAAAAATCATGAACTCTGTGAAAAAAATTGGGATGAGTTACAGACACCACTAATCCCAAATAAATATTTTGGTGGATTCCATGAATATACTAAAACATCCAAACACCTTGAAGTGTATGTTTCGAAGACTCAAACCGAAGCTCAACTCAATCTTGTGGAATAGAAAATAAGTCCATCAAAAATTGAAGCTTCAAATCTCACTCTCAAACAAGATGGAACACATTTCAAGATGTCCATGCATGCCCTTGACCACCCGAAACCTTCTATAAAATGGAAAAAAACCATAGAATATCCCTCATATAGAATCATAGTTAAATCATGGTCGTACACAATTTTAGGAACAAATGAATAAGTTATAATCCTTCTCAGATGAACAGTACCCCCGATTATTTCATGGCTACCTTGGATAATAACATACTCATGCTTCCATAACCCTGGAAGCTAGATGATGTCAACCTCACTGATCAGCCTGATTGCTTCCCATTGCACAGAATGTTGGGACATAATATCTTGAATTGTTTTGTTTTCAATGAATTACATAAAGGCATGATCGATTCTAGACAAGTGGTGTTGGGTAAGTCCCTATAAGTGGTGGTTTTCATAACCATGGTTTAACCGGGAGAAGAGGATGGTTGGTAGAAGGTCCCAGCCAGAAAAGCGTAAAAAAGTTGTCTACTAGATGGTTTAGAAGACAGTTGATCAAAACCATGCCACTCTAAGAGCATAGTTGTGTAGGCCAACAACAACTCCACCACCCAAGAAATAGGTGTCAGATTCACCTCCCAATGGTGAGCATGAACACTAGTGACATAATTAAATAGAAGAGTAAGAGTCATATTCTCCTCCGAAGATGGAATTTACACTCATGAATTTCTACCCTATGACATTAGAACAATGAGAACCACCCCACAAAAAGTAATCCTCATTTTATGAGGAGATAATATTCTGTTTTTCAACACAATACACTTGAAATACCCCTTCATTGATTAGTAATATTCCACTGAATACAGTCTTACCACATGTAACTAAGGAATGGGAGGGAACATATTCCAAATCTAAAGATAGAGGGGAAAATGGACATGCCCAAACAAAATATTCAGATCATGTACCCTTGGAGGAAATAAATGCTAGAGAGACTTGAGGCCAGGTACTTCACTGGTCACAATAGAGGTGAGGAAGTGCCTCGAAGCCCTTCAGTAGACTCCCTCAACATATTTTCATAAAAAATCACCTAGATGGAGTCCAATACGATCTACCCAATTAATGGGGAATGTAGATGCAACCTGAACTACTTGCATTAGATATTTCCGCACCCTCAGCATGAGCACCAAGTCTATCTTTCTCAGATTCTCGAGCCCCTGAACTGCATACCCACGAGTAACCCCCTATCGAGAAGCACCAATATCCTTTTCAAAAGTATGATGTTTTGAAATAGATACATTTATTCCTTGCCATGTTCTAGATCCTGGATGCACTCCTTATTTCAAAAGACCTTATGAATTCACTCGTCGAATCCCACTGAATCCCATAGGAATTTGAGATAAAAGTTGATGATGTTGAGGTATATCGAGTGGAGACTATGTCATTAGGATTTCATGTTTACATCTCATTCATTGATGAAGATCTGGAGGAGTACATATAAGGGATCATTTGACCCTTATACGTTTCCAGAAGACTCAATTATATCAATGTCCATAGGTTACAGATTAATAATGGATCTGGGATCAATATCATCCATCTTCAGACCCTCCAACGATTGGGGTACAACGAACAAGACCTATCTACTACAACTACAAAAATATAGGCATATAAAAAGCATGATAAGATACCTCTTGGGAAGATCAAACTAAAATAATAATTTGGGAGCTAACATATGATGTCATGTTAATGGTTATATAGTAGGATACTATATCCAAAATATTTTTTGGAAGGCACTGGATCTATAGTCACCTTGCAGTACCACAAACATTCCATCATAACATGATGTACCCCATCAATGTAAATGATGGTATAATAAATTGTTACATATCCCCATTAATGAATTTCAGATCCATATATATGAAGAATTATATTTATATAATAAGGGTGGAAGGAAACTGGTGGCAGATGATGATATATGGGTTGTAGTTATTAATGTATTAGGAAATGCCTCGGTCAACCCCTAGAGCATTCTCAATGATGATTATAAGTTCCACATAAACAAGTTCGATGTAGAAAAATTGATCCCAGAGGTCCAAAACACATCTTTATTTAGAAAAAAATCATCCCTACCATCTTCGTAAAACAACTCAAATTGAAGAGGAAGACTCAAAAATGGATGAGGATGATCTCTAAAATTACCCTCTAGCATTCGAGGAAGGTGTCTCCACCACCATATATCAGCTCAAGAATATAATATTGTGTACATAAGAAGACCCACGACCACCTTTATTTTTGATGACATTCCCCTAGAATAGAAAGATATATATATATCACATTTATAATGAAACACAGATATGTGTTCACCTAAAATTAGACATAAATGCCCTAACTGGATCTAGATGTGGGTACAGACCATATCAAACTACCTCATGAACATTGAGGCTTTAGATAAGAATATAGAATAATTCACCCCTCTCATTCCATCAATGTATTGGTGGAATTCATCAATATAGGATAGAAATGTATATGTATATTACTTAATTTACATGATGGAGTAAATTATAGGTATAAAAACTTATGATTTTATCCTTAATAAAATCGATGTTTAACAAAGATAAACACAATGAATTTACAAAACCTATCTATTTCATAACAAAGAAACTAACTTTCATAAGATCTGATAATATGTATCCTAGAATGAAAAATAAAAAAAATTTACATAAGGAAATATTCTACTTTGAAGAATATATAATCTAATATATCAATGTTTTTACAAGTATTATAATGTTTAAAAGAGCTACACTTTATAACATTAACAAAATATAGATGAAATAAAACTTATAACAACAACATGTAAAAAAGTATAAGAAATATTTTAACCCAAAGAGAAGGGTATCTGAAAACCTTGGATAAAGGTCCCCTAATTTATACATTCCTGGAAGATTGTCTTACCCCCACCATGGTAATCCATTGATACAAATATTGATATATATCTGGCTATCCCTGCAAGACCTTGATTATTTAGGTAATCGGCACCTTTGAGTTACTGTCCATGGAATCCCTCAACTGATAACATAAATAATTTAATTTTCACTAGGAATGTTGAATAAGAAGTTCTTATCATGAACAAGTTAGTCACATAATTCACACAACATAGATTTGAGTAGATAACTCACAAAGTATCACTTCATTCCAGAGTTCAACTCTCTACAGCTTGTTCAAATGGATGGGTATTTATAAGAAAAATCTCCAATAGTCGACTTCGCCTCCAACGATCCTATTTTCCATTCTATTTTAAAGTGACCTATACATGTGTCACTCAAGAAAAGGATAATTTAAAACTGATTTGATGAAATAATTATATATTAAAAATAAAGATAAACTTTACCATTCTTAAGAAATAATATCAAATTATTGATATGATAAAATAAAAATCTACAATAACGAAATATGATAACTATAAGAAAACCATTTAATACAATTCTTATGATAGTGAAAATTTGAGTTTCTAATTATTGATAACCAGATTATGAAATAATAGAGAATAATATTTTTATTTCTTAAGTTAGATGAGTCTGAATTCAAATTAATTAAGAGTTTGATTTCATGAGAAATCAAAGTCCGATTTCCGATGTAGTCTGAGTCTGAATTTAGAAGGAATCATTTTATTATTTCTTAAGAAATTGAATTATGGTTTCATAATAAATTTGAATCTGATTTCAAAAGAAATCATATTCTGAATTTTGGAGAAATAAATTTCTTTGAAACAATAAGTTTTTAAGTTATTGATGAGAATATTATATTTTAATTATGGAAAATATCTTTTGATTAATTTATAAAAACATTCAGCAAGATATTAAAGATCATAAATAAAGTCAATAACATTCTTTGATAAGGAAAATATTACTTATGAGAATGTGTTTTTGATTTCAAAATCTAAAAGTAATGGAGAAATAATAAGTAACCATATTGAATGAACAATCTCATACTTTTTGGAGACCATAAAAAATTCATAAATTAATATAAATATATGTGGTTTTTATTTTTGATCTTAAAATAAAACTTAACATCACACTTAAAGGGTGAAAGAGCTTCAACACAAAAAGTCTAAGAAAACTATTGTGGAATGTGAATTGGGGGTTCCATTTATATAGGACTTGTGGAGAAGGATCATCTTTCCAAATCAATAAAATGATTGAAATTTACTTGATCTGATTTGATGGTTGAAATCAATTCCAGAGAGGGATTTATATGTTTCAATATTTTGAGGTTTTAAAGAAATATAATATTTAAGGAAGGTGAATCTGATAAGGTTTTCTTAAAAAAAATTAAATAACAATAAAAATGAAATTACGATGATATAAGTAAGAAAAACCTAGAATTAGGATTTCTTATAAATATTTGTCATTATTGATAATGTTTATCATAGAAAATTTAGGTTCTGAACAAAATTAGGATCTGGAAATAGACATTAGGAAAATAATATATAAAAACATATGTACTCCCTCTATGAAAAGGATTGTCTTAATTTTAGGTGATATGTTTCAAAAAAAGTTAATATGGATGAATAACATAAGATTATAATTATTAACTTCAGTTTAATGTATTCAAATATATTGTAGCATAATGGGTTTGTGAACATTTCAACAAGTTGATCTTGCATTATGATAAATTTAAGTATGATATCTCATTTAAGCATGTGACCCAAAAGAAATTGATGACTAATGTCTATATAATTTTCATGAGAGTTATGTTATTGGTTTTTTCTTAGGGAAATGGAACTAGTATGATCACATATTATTTGTGTTTTGGTAAAACTCATGCCATAGTCTATGAGTTTGGGTTGCATCTACAACACTTGAGCAAAAAAACATCCTTATGCTATATATTCATCTTCTGTAGTGGATTTTTCTACTGAGTGTAGTTTCATTCATAAAAAATAAACTAGTTAATATCTTAATAAATGAAAAGTTCAAGATGTAGATTTTCTATCCATTCTCCATCCACCAATGTCAGCATCTGAATTTTTTTTTAAAAATATCATTTCAATAATAATAGAAAAGACCTAAATCCATGGTTCCCTTTAAATAAAAAAATCACTTCTTTAAATGGGATTTTTTCAAATTAGATAGATATCTTCCACATAATCATAATGAAAACATTATGTCTAGATGACTAGATTTTATGTATCATATAATTCCTATCATACCGCTAAAATATGTTTGATATATTGGTCTCCCAAATTCATCAATATCATTAGTGTTTGAGGTACTGATTGGAATACTTATAATTTTATGGTCGTCATATCCATAATTCGTAAGAATATCTTTAATATAATTATATTTAGGTATAAAAGATCATTATGGTTTTTGAGAAATTTGAAGACAAATAAAAAATGTCAACTCATCCATCATACTTATTTCAAACTCATATTTCACGAGATTCAAAAATGAATCACTTAAGGGATATTGAGTTGATATATATAAATTATCATCAAAATAAAACTTAACAATCAATAAATTTCACTTATATTTTTTTATAAAAATGTTTGGATCCTCAGTTCCCTTAACAGATTTTTTTTGTAACATTAATACTATAAGTCTATCTTACATGGATTTTGGGGCTTGTATAAGTCTATATAAAGCATTAGTATGTTTTAAAACATGTTCATGATGTTTTTTTTATTCAAAACCAGTATAATGTTCAACATAAAAATCCTATTCAACATATAAGTGAAAGAAATCACACTTCATGTCAATTTGAAAATTTATAAAATTGAATAATGCGGTAATTGTTTGTAGAATACAAATAGATTTAACTCTACCTAATAGAGTGTAGGTTTCTTCGGAGTCTATTAGTTTTTATTATTATAGAATTTAATAACTAATCTTGATTTGTTTCATAAAAATATTCCATTTTCATCACATTTATTTTTGAATACCCACTTTTCTCCAATTACAAATGTTTATTTATGTCTTTCATCCATGGTCCATACATTGTTCCTTTCGAATTAATTTAGTTCTTATTTCTTATATTTAATCATATCATCATTACCTAAAGCATTATCAATTATTTTAGGTTATAATTCGGAAATAAATGCAAGATTCAGCACTTCATTTAATAATGAAATTCTAGTCCTTATAGTTTGATTTACATCACCAATGATAACATAATTGAGATGATTTATAAGAGAAAATGGATTTGGGTTTTGTAAAACCAGTTCATCAACAAAAATGGGAAAATATTATGGGGTAAATACTTTAGTAACATTTTCTTGAGTATTATACTTATTAGAATAATCATACATCAAATATTGACTATCAATTTTGGAAAACACATCTGAAGATGTATGTGGGGGTTATTTAAAAACAAAAGGATATGTTTCACCAAATTTAATATTTAATTTTTCTTCAAAAGTACATTATTTTTTAAAAAAACTATATAATACATAGAGGTTGGGGAATATCCTGAGAAAATTCGTTAATCAAATTTTGGTGTGAATTTATGTAAGTTATCATTAGTATTTAAGATGAATACATTTCATCCAAACACATTGAAGGAAGAAACATTATTTTTTCAACCATTAAATAAATCATACGGTGTTTTATTAAAAAAATGTATGATTAAATAAAATTTATAGTATATCAAGAAGTAATAATATATTATGCCCAAAAGTATTTATCAATAGAGTATTCACTCAACATGGTTCTTGTTATCAATTGAAGAATTCATATTATTATTTTGACAACACCTTTTTGTTGAGGAGTTCTTGGAGGTGAGAAGTTATGATCAATTCATTTCTTACAAAAAATGGTTTCAAAATATGAATTTTAAAATTCATCCTTATAATCACTATGAATATTTATCTTTGGAATGTTTTTCTAAATTTTTACATTGGATGAAAAGAATTTAAAATAATAAAGGGTTTATATTTCTTTGAATGAAAATCGACCCATGTAAATTTTTTGTAATCATCAACTAGGACAAATACATAGTATTTTCCTACAACATATTCATTTTATATTGGAGCAAAATTAATCAAATACAATAGGTGTAATGAATCATAAGTAGAGACATCACTTACTGATTAAAATCTTGACATATGTTTCATTATATATTGACAAGGATCACAAACATTTGAAGAATCAAATCTATGATCCGGTAGATCCTTAAAAATTCATTTCTTTGAGAGTCTTTATAAGTTCCTAAGATTACAATTTCATAGTATTATATTAAATAACCATGATTTATATTTTATATCACTATTTAAAGGTAGGTCTTAGATCCTAATATCTTCTAAGTTAAGTATATAAATATTATCTTACCTATGGGCATAAAGAATAAAATCTTCCTTAGAATTATGTTCTATGGATTTATTATTTATAAAATAGACAATGTAACATTTATCACATAATTGGATTATGCTTAAAAGGATGTTCTTAAGGCCATTAATAAATATGACATTTGAAATTAAATCTTTTGCAAGAAGAACAATATTAATTATACCAACAATTTATCTTTGAGAATTTTATCTAAGTGTTACTTTTCCACCATTTATTCTAATAATCATTTAATATAAGTTTTTGTTTCTAGGAATATTCCAGAAACATCCAATATCCCTGTACCATGTATTATTTTCGTCACATCCATTGTTTCCCTAAAAATAAAACATATAAACATTTATAATCTACAATTTCATGGATCTATAAATGTTAGAAAAATATAATAATATGTATCCATATTTGTGTTGAAAAATTTGATTCATGAAAACCTAAAGATTTAGTTTTATTCTAAGAAAAAATTTCACTCAATGTCCACTTTATGGACACTGATTTAAAAAAGTATCACTTTGGGGTACAAAATATTTGTGACTAAAAACAGGTTTTGAATGAGAATAACCATTTCCTAAACTATTTCTTAGAGGACAATTTTGTGAATACATTTTATCAAAATCATTGATTCTATATGTAAGGTTTGAATAATGTTTATTTAAGGAAAATATTTCGAATTATACTCTTTTGACTAAATTATTATCCTCATAGTCATTATTATTACAATTTTTTTGTTTCTAAAACATTTTCCTTATAAAAAACATATTCGGGATCCCAAGAAACTTTATCCTTTTCAGAAGTAACTTCTTTAATGTATTTTGAAACATTTTCAAAATCAAGGACCATCTGATCAATATATTTTGAAATATCTAATACTAATTTTGTTAAAATAGATATTTTAGAAGTTTCTTTATCATGTTTCTAATTGATCTCACTATTTTCATACTCAAGTAACTTGAAAAAATAGATACTTCATCAAAATAAGGTAATGAATTATCTTTGGAGGAGGAATATTATTCATCCAAATATTCATAATATTACTCATTAAAATAATAAGAACATAATGGAATATTGGTTAATGATTTAGTGGTGTTTACCATAGCCAGGAGACAATGATTTTCAGTAAGAATTCTGGGTATAAGACCAATGTCTTTTCTATCCATAAGTTTCAGTATCTGAAGATTCATTGGAAGAGTCTCCCCCAATAGAACTCTAGGTGTCATTAGAATTTAGTAATGTCTTAGAATTAAGCTTGTAATAATTCTTATTTTTTCTTTATGAATGAATATCTTTTCATTCTTTCATTTTGATCATAGGATAGTGTGGTCTGATATGACCCACCTTCATACATTCATAGGAAGTTTCTTTTGAATCGTTCTTATCCATTCAGTCTTTATACTTGTATCTGTATTGAAAATCTTCTTTTTTTCACGAATGTTTTCATTCATCCTAAAACATTGGAAAGGTCATTCCCAAAATGATCACTATCACTTGATTCATATATAATAGTTACTTTCTTGGATTTTGATCTAGTAACTCATTCTGGAGTCTTGGATTTCATATAATTTGATGTATTAGAGAATTAAACCCTTCCATTGCCATTATTTTTCTTATTGATCTCTAGATATCTCTTCATTAAAGTTTCATGTTGTAAAAGATTATGAAATAACTCATAAAGAGTAATGTTTGAAACATTCTTAATCTCATAAATCATTGTTCTTTTGGATTCCAACTCATTGGGCATAATATATATTATCTTATCTACAACAATATCATCATCAAGTCCTTTCTCACCTATAGACTGAAGGCTATTGACAATAGTCATAAACCTTTGTTGAACATTTCATACTAGTTCTCCATAAGGAAACATAAAATTATGCTATTTGGATCTAAGCATAAATCTTCCTGTTAAATAACCTTGGATGTGCTAAAATGTGAAACTTTAAATTTCATACGGATTTTATTAGAAGATTTGAATGATGAAATATTGATATTTATGTTCCGGGTCCTAGAGGAAAATAATATATTGTGTACCTTAATGTTAAGTTGATACTCTTTCTTTTCATGAATATTTAATTTTATAACATCCTTTTCTGGAATCTTGCAGTCCCTAGTTAGAATAACAATGTTTTCCACACTGGTATTGATAATAAAATTCTTCATCAGATCTCTCTTGTATTCATTGTCATTTCCATCAAAAACTGGAGGTCTCGTAGGATTTATGTTTTCAACTGATCCAATGTTCATTCATTTCATTATTTATGAATTTATTTTCTACAAAAAATATTACAAGAAAAAGTTTATAAATAAAGTGTTTATAAATAAAATAATTATGAAAAACTTGAACAAATTAAAATAAGTAATAAAATTTGAGCAAGAAAACTTATATATATGTATATTTATTTCAGAGACCTCCTATAATACCAATTTTAGTATCACAATGTATATATAGATTTCCGAATTACAAGAGGGGGAGGGGTGAACTGAAGGTTTGCTATCATTTATTATTATCCTTAATAAAACTTATGTTTAATAAAGATAAACATGATTAATTCACAAGACATCTTTAGTTCATAAAAAAGAAACTAACTTTCTTAGGATCTGATAATATAGATCCTAGAAATAAACTTTAACAAATTTATATAAGGGAAGCTTACACCTTAAATTGTTTACAATCTAATATATCAGAGTTTGTACCAGTATAAGAATGTGTAAGAAAGATATACATTATAACATTAACAAAATATAGCATAAATAAAACATGTAAAAACATCTAGTAAACAAGTATATGAAATCTTTTACACCAATGGAAAGGGTATCCAAAACCCATAGATAAAGGACCTTCGATTTATACTTTCATGAAAGTATGTCATACCCACACCTGTGTTGAACCTCGATATGAAGATCAATATCTATCATTATATCCCCATAAACCCTCGATTAAGAATGTAATAACAGCTCAATATTCCTATCCCTGAAAGCCATTTATTGATAATAGAAATAATATGATCTGAACTAGGAAGGTTGAATAAGATATTCTCTGCATAAACAAGTTATTCAAAATAATTTCACTAGGAGGATTTGATCAGAGCTCTCACAGAGTATAACTTTATTCTAGAGATCAAGTCTCTATAGCTCATTCAAATGGCTGGGAATTCATAGGAAAAATCTTCAATGGTCTACTCCTCTAATGATCATATTTTTCTTAGTATTTTAAAGGGAACTATACGCAAGTCACTCATGCAATAGTTATGTTAAAATTTATTGGACAAAGTCATTTTATATAACAATGTATGATAAATTTTACTATGCTTAAGAAAAATTATCACATTTAGGATCTGATAAAATGAAACTCTACATTATGGAAATATGATAAATGTAAAAAAACTAATTAATAAAATTCTTTAGATAGTGAAAATCAAAGACCAGAATTATTGAAAATAAGATTTTGAAATAATAAATAATTTGATTCTGATTTCATAGGAAATTGGATTTTGAATTCTAATGAATTCAATGTCTACCATTATTAGAAACTAGAGTATGATTTTATAAGATATCAGAGTCAGATTTCAAAAGATATCAGAGTATCATTTTAGATGAAATTGGAGTCAGATTTCATAATACATTGGAGTATAATTTCCGATGAAATCCGAGTATGATTTCAAAAGAAATTGGATTCTCAATTTTCTAGAAATATAATTCTATGGAACACTATGGTTATAAGATATTTATAAAGATACTATATTTTTACTTATGGAAAATATTATTTGAATTTTTTATAAAATCATTCAGTAATACTTTTAAGGTCATAGGTAAAGTGAAAAAAAATTCTAAGACAATGAAAAGTTTCCTTAAGAGAATGTTTCTTAGAGAAAGATAATTTTCATTAAGAGAACATGTTTGTGATTTTCAAAACATAGTGGAATTGAAAATTCACAAGGGAATATATTGACTCAATAGATAGGTTGATCAAATACATATTCATCCGATAAGTGAAATACCCAATATGTTTTTCCAAATTCATCACTGTCAAGAAGAATAATTGGAATATTAGGGTCTGTATTGAATTCATATTCATTAATCATTGTTTCCCAAAACATGTTTTCCCATTGTAGATCATAGATCTCATGATCAATGAAATGATTGGATTTTAGGCCCTTTATTTTATGGATGGGTACATAGGGTACAATAAAATCAAGATATCCCACATGGATGAAGATTACACTACCTATATAGAACCTCAAGAGATATTCCACTATTAGTTCTTGCACTTTGGATTAAATAATGCAAGAGCCACATATTAGTGAACCATGCATCACATCATTAACCCATCCATAGTGAGGATATCTGAATGTTATATTGATGACCTGGTCATTATATCCACGAAGCAATGAAACAACTTAATGGAACTCCGAGAAATCATCAATAAGATTCAACAACATAGTCCAATTGTAAATCCATAGATATGTGCCATCAGTTTTCCTTTTGGTAGGTTCCATGTCATTGTGGTCACCACTGCAGTAAAAAGTTTGACCCAAAGATTATTATTTCTATTATTATGATGTCACCCCTAAGACCCGGAAATAAATAATGGAACTCTAAGGGATCCTTGTCTAAATTCAGAGATTCATAACAAAAATGGCCAGTAAGGATCTACCCATTACTACACTAATGAAAAACGGAGTCATCTACGAATGTGACATAGAATTTCAGAAATCCATCAAAAGTCTCGAACAATAAATACTACACCCAGTAGTCCTAATGCTTCTGGTGGAAGGAAAATCACTCATCTTATATATGGAAACCGCTGAATTCTAACTAGGCTCCCTCCTCACACAAAATACTAATGTCGGATGGGAGAATAGTCTCTATCACATCAGGTATATGATGCTAGGTACTAAGACTCGATACTATACTGTCGACAAGAACTTACTAACACTAATATTCATAGTGAAAATGTCGAGGGACTACATGCACCACCACAAATTCCACCTTGTCTCATGTATTGATTCGCTCAAGTACATACTTTTCCACCCCATGCTGACTGGGTGGTTGGACTGATGGGATCTCATCCTAATGTAATATGAAATATAGTTTATATCACTTAAGATAGTGAAAGAAAAATCCCAAGATGATTTTCTCGTATCACATCCTACCCTGGAGAATAAAAAAGAAGACACTAAGCTCCATGATGAAGATGTATTTTACGCCAACAAAACTCCCAAGACATGGGATATTTACTTTGATAGATCCTCTTAGAGTCCTATTGGTACTAGAATGGAAATAAAAAATCTATACCAGGTTGGTCTATAGACATTATTTGTCTCCCCAGATAGAGTAGTTTTCCCTACACTTTCTCTCTATCAAAAGTCTATACAAATTACAGGGAACATTACCAAGCCACCATAGCTGGATTGAAACTACACTGACAACTACACATAGACTACCAAAAATTAAAAGGGGATTCCTAATTAGTGGTAAATAATGTAAAAGGAAAATATTACATAATAAAGGAGGAATTAGACCCCTCACTGGATATGTCAATGGAATGATGAAGTAATTCCCCTTTGACTCTATACTATATTACATCCCTAATCAAAAAATGATCATACCAATGTACTGACAATGTATCCCTCGTAATAGACATCCCAGGTTAGGAGGAAGAAACATTCCATATTACACATCGATGTATAGTGTCATCAATCGCCTTATGTGGTATGGAAGAGATCAATCAGTTCATCACCTCCCTAGAACATGATGAACCAATGACCACCCCTGGATGGATGGATCCCATAATCAGCTATCTTCAAGATGAGACTCTCCCAACAGATCATTCTAGAAGGGAATAAATTCGACACCACATAGTGAACATTACTCCATAGGATGGCCCAAATGATAAAAAAATACACTGTAAGTGCTACTTTGATGTAATTTTCCTCATATGAATATTAGAAGGAGAAGTTCTCTCCATCATAGTGGAAGTCCACACAAGCTCCTGTAACATCCGTCAATCTCGAGTAAGGATCTCCCACCAAATTAGGTTGTTGGGGTATTATTGGAAAACCATGATACATTACTATGTGGAATTCACCAAGAACTGTCATGTATTCCAAATCTATGAAATCTTCATCCATCATCCTCGTGGAATTTTTGTATATCTCTATATATTCCGTACCATTCAATGTTTGGGGGATGGATGTTGTAAGACTGTATCCCCCAGCCATAACAAACTAGTTCAAGTACATCATTTCTCCCACTGAATTCTTCTCAAAATGAGCTATGATGATACCCCTAAAGGATATTAGGACAATACAAATCATCAACATCATTAAGTCCCATATAATCCCTAGTTAACGAGTACCTCACACAATAATGATGGACACTGACAAAAACATCTATTCCAAAGAATTGAAGAATCTGTAGTAGGATTTCAACGTTGAGTCCAATCCCTCATCCCACTATCATTTAGTGGAAAATGGATTGATTATGGCCTTCAATAAGACTCTATCAATCATACTCCAAAATATAGTTAACAAGGATAATAATTCTTGGCCAGATAAGCTCATCCATTCTTTGTGGGCCTATCATACCACCACACACATTGCTACACACGCAACACCCTATTCACAGGTGTATGCGATAGAGGTAGTGTTACCCAGATAGGTTCAGTTACCCTCACTATAAATATCTATTTGAGGATACATCTCAGATGATGAACAATTATTGAAATGACTTGATGAGTTGGAATGACTAGGTAAGAAAAGGTTGTGTATACTGCACAACTTAAAAGTCCACCGAAATTGTATTGTGCAAGCCTTCAATAAAAAGGTTCACCTACACTCATTTTTCTAGAGAGAACTTGTATTGTATATCAGAAATCTAATGATACCATGAAATAATCCAATGAAATTGGTGCCCATGTGGGAGGAACCTCTCATAATCTGTAAGGTCTAACATAATGAATCCTATTCACTGGTCACTTTTTTTAGGGAGCATGTCTCACCACCCACCAATGAGTGATTTCTCTTGAAATAATTTTCATAGATGATTCATGACTAGGAATCCACATCAGAGTAAGCCCCAATATTCATCCCGACCACACAATGTTAAACTGTATGATGTTTATCCTAGGAGCTAGACACTAAATTGCATGACACTTGTCATCCTCACTGCAAGAAATTAAACTGCATGGAACTTCTAGAACAACATACTAGTTGATTCCCATTTAGAGGGGAACATGTGGCACTCCATGTTTTTCACACATAGCATGTATCATGTCATATTATGAATTACAGTAGGAGTTTCACCAATGATACATGCGTAGAGGTACACATTGAACCCATTATGATCCTATGTTAATGACCATAAATGGAATTCCCTAAGTCCTCATTTCCTATGAAATAAAATTTCATAGTCTTATAAGAACTATTTGTGATCTAGTTCTTATCCATATAAGATACATTGTTATTCCCATGATTGTATCCTTAGGCCCATCCACGGTGTCCAAACCAATTATTGTTGATCCACCAACATCCATCCCACTTGATGTTAAACTGCATGGATACTCCAGGCCTATGTGTGGCTTGATTCTCACCCTCTTGAGATAGGTAGTGATGCCAATGTCACCATCTTTGGGCCCAGCCATAAATTCTATTTCATTGACCTCGGTGGTTCCATGTCCTTTCTGCATGACGTTAAACATTACATCACTTCTAGAACTATGTGTGGCTTGATTCTTATCCTCATGAGACACATTGTGATGCCCATACATTTCATATTTGGACTAAACAACAGTTATAACACTTTTTGTCCCTTTTTCCAAAGTATTTCTAGAAAGTTGTGTGGTGTGGTTGATACGTCTTTGTTTCTCATTGACATGTGATTTCATCATGGAACCACTCAAGACACCATCATGTAAGGAACTCCACCTTTCAATCTTATCCACATGACCTTAAAATATTCGCATATATTCCTACGACGTGACATTAAACTATACCACATGGTCCTCACTATAAGACATTAAACTGCATGACCACCCATAACTACATATGGTTTGATTTTAATTTTTAGGGGATAAGTATTGATGCCAACGTTCCCTTATATGGGACCAAATGCGAAATTAACACCTTTCATGTGGGTACCATGTGCTTACCGTATAATGTTAAACTACATGGAAGTATATCCTAGTTTCATGAATTTAAACTCCACAACATGATGTCCTTATTGGATGATATTAAACAACATTGTATTTTGTCCTTACTGCATTACATTAAACTAAATTCTGTGAAGTCCTTACCACATGACGTTAAATTTCATGACAGTATGCCAATGATGAATGACTTTAAACTAAACAACATGATGCCCTCATGACATGAAGTAAAACTACACATATGGAAATATGTCCCCACTACATGAAAATAAACTATGCAAAACGTCTCCCACATTTCACTCCTCATAAAAGGACTGCCAGAGACTTACCTCAGTTAAGAAGAATATGGTGTGCTTCCACAATCCATTAAGATCACCTCAAATCCATATACCACACTTCATTTTCTTGAGTGACTCGGTCCATTAAAATCCTTCCATGGCCCTTGAAAATTATATCCAGCTTCAAGGACCCCTTTCATGACTATTCTTACACGCCCATGACTCATGTATATGCACCTATAGCGGTTAACCAAGTGGTCACTCCGAAAAAAGACATTCCAATATTCTTGATCCTTAATAACATCACGAAAACACTCAACATACTAGTGTATCTGAACTTCTCCCTGTATGACTATCCCATGTCATTTCTCATAACATGATAAAATCAAGACATGATTTACTTCATTTCCCTTCCATGATTGAGAAGTTGTTGGAGTGATATTTAACATGATTATTCTAATTTGGCCTTTATGTAACATCCTCCATGCCATGTCCATGCAAGCCATGAACCAAAACTGTCTATGCTTCAGTTATAGTAGAGAGACTTTAAAATCTATAACATAAGGGTCAAAGTTGCAAAACCATAAACTGAAAATGGAGGTGACATAAAACATGTCAAGACAAAAACCTCTAAAGTTAGTCCTGATGAAAATTTGAGTCCCCGCCCTCTAAACGCTTCATCTGTAGAGATTATGAAATAATTAGGAAACAAATATAAATGGAAAATAGATCATAGGGTCTGTAACCCTAGTAAAATCCAAATTGTTCTTTCTAGACCCCAATTTCCAAGAAAAATTTAGGGAAATATTTTTCACATCTCATTACTATGAGAAAATGTTCTCTAGGAAGTGAAACATATTTTAGGTAATTCAAATCATCGATTGATTTTAAATCATATAAAAAACACACATTATGATCCATGCTGTCTCGAATATCTATAACCATCTGTAGCCCATGGAAATGATATTCATCCTTAAGGACCCATTTCATTACAATACATGAATGCCCATGGATCTTTCATATGCCCCTATGGTTTTCACCAAAATGTTCCTCTCTGAAAAAGGGCATTCCAATTCTTGTGGAACCTTACATCATCATGGCAGCACTCAAAGTCTCAGTATATCTGAACCGCACCTTGGGTGACTATCTCATGTATTTCTCCAGAATCGAGAACACCAGGTTGTGATTCACATTCCACAAACCAAACAATCAAATTAGATTCCATATCTTTGATGTTAAGTCTATTTGTTTCATAACCCCCCCCCCCCCTCAAATATGGACTACGATAATACATTTCCTAGATTTTTTGGCTTGCTTCTTATGATTCAAAACCACATGGCATTGAGAATGGGCATCATATGTAAGATCTAAGTATCCTAGGGTTCTTGAAACCTTCCTGGATAGATCTCTTCCCATACCCAACATCATCATATAGTCTTTTGGGTCTTATAAAACCTTCCATATACCTTGGAATGAATTCAAGATCATATTTTCTTGGCCATGATATTAACACAATAGGGTCTTGACCGAACAAATAAATGTATATTTCCTTTTACATAAAAAAGATTTGATCATTATGGGCCTCTAAAACCCCGTAGAATAACATGACATCTCAAAATGTCATGATTCATTCCATGAATGTTTACACCATCTCATATTCATGGTCCCATACTCCCAGATTATGATTTACATAATCCGTTACCCAAATTTCTAGGTGGACCTAGTATCCATAGTACATTATCCTCATCAATATTATCCCCACTGATTGTCCACACACCTTGAAAAAGATATGTGGCTTGAAGGACCCTTTTCATGACTATGCTTACATGCACGTGGCTCCAGAATATGTGCATATGTCCGCCAACAAAACATGCCACTCTGAAAAATGAAAATCAGATCCTCATCAACAACATAATCACCAAAGTTGGGTTCAACACCTCAAATTGTTTTCTATCATTCCTGGCATGACTTCTCCATATCCCATGATCATATATAGATGGTCCAATCTAAAATACATAAATCTAAACCAACAGAGGGTTTGAGAAAAAAAGAGTTTAAACTAAACAAAAATATGGTTCAAGATAAAAAACCTTAAACTAAGGCAACATGTTACATAATCTATAAGAACATAAAATAAATAAATATACATTCAAACCTAAAAGGCCATAAAATAAATCAAAAGACTGTCCAAGATAAATGACAATTAACTAAACAACCAGATGATACGATTTGAAAGACCTTATACTAAAGAAATAGATTATCATAAAAATGACCTTAAAATAAATCAATATATGTTATGATATAAAATAAAACAAACTAATGAAATAGATGGTCCAAGGTAAAATCCTTTAAACAAATGAAACGTATGGTCTGACCTAAAAGTAATTAAACTAATTCAACATATCGTCTGAACAGAAATGTCATTAAAAAAAATGAATGGTAATTATTCTGAGGCCCACTACATGGAATAATTTGTGGTCAAGATTATTTATATATATATTCAAATCACTCATTTTTTAAGACATATCTCTTGTTCGAACGATCCCTCTATACACAAGGTGACATCAATATAAATGGAACTTGTTACTGATATATAACCTCATATTGGGTGACCGCCCATGAAAATTCCTCTAAGAAAGGGTATCTGGATTTAAATATCAAATTCCATACATTATTTATCATTAATTTTAATGAAAGGGGTGGGTGTCAACAGAAAAGTGAATGAATTTCAATCAGTCATTCAAGGTATAAAATTGGATAGTGTTCTCAGAAAACTCATCCATTCACTATATAAAAAAAGAGGTGAGGAATCTCTACATTTTGGAGTCTACCTAAGACATAAAAAAGGAAATTTAGTGTAGTGAAAATATTTGGGATTCAATACAGTAATAATATATTCACAATAATGGATGGTCAATAGATTTATCTAGGTCAGCAAGAGTCTGGTGGGAGGCATCAATTGAGCATTGGAATTTCACCCTTTCTTCTTCTTCTATGTCTGCCTCAGGGAAGAGAACGTCAAGTAGGGTAGTAAATCCGTCAACCATACATAGATTAAAGGATAATTAGGTGGATTATGTCAAATAGTTGTACTTTAGATGTGCTATCATATACTCATTCCTCTATATATGCATTGCCCAAGCATCCATTTGGGCCTGTAGTTCAGATGAAAATCGCCGACCCTGCTCCAGCACCTCCATATCCACCCCCATTTGTTTAGAAAGGGATTAATAATATATGATGTCATGCATTACATTTTATTGAGTTCCCAAGTCCCTCTAGATTAGGATGATCCAGTGAATAATTTCATACAGAGCCTATTGATAAAAACCATTCATCCCTTGATCATGGAATAATTGGAGAAGCCTCTCTCCTTTATGGAAGAATATATCTAGAGGGGTCTCAGTAATCAAGAAATAGATATTATCCAAAATAATCTTATTGTGTAATTGGGATTTGGTATTTGACAAAGAAGGTGAAACATAGGGATGATCGACCCCCTAAATCAATCTTAAAACAGGTGAAGAAGACCCACATGCTTCTATCTTAACATGTGTATCATCTGTAGCTTGCACCAGAGGGATTCTATACTCAATAAAATATTACATATCACTTGAAAAATCATCATAAAAGATTGATAAATTTATTAACACCTCACCTAAATCCTAAATTATTTTTATTAATTCCAAAAAGAGGGGAATCTGTGATAAAATGGGATTGTCCACATGATGTAGTGGCTGGCCTAACACTCCACTGGGATAAGTCACCACCTAAGCCTGTGAATAATCACAGGTGAATAAAGGGGAATGTTAGTATAAATAAATATGAAAAAAACATTGGTATTTTCATGGGATAATATCCTCCAAAATTTTCAGATGAAACCAGAATGTCTCTGCCCTCAGACACTAGACAAAGGAATGAGGGAGACTCCCTGAACACAACGAAACTATCGGGGAAATTGATATGCTACATATGGTTCCAAGAAAAATCAGCTCGTCCTCCCAGACTGCAATAATCCCATCTCAAAAAGAGACCATAAAAGATCTATCATAAAAAAAATCTATTCTATAATCAATATCCATATTTCTCTACCAAGGAAGGTAGTAAAGTCAATGCTTTTAGATCATTATAGTAAACCTTTGACTTCTGAAGAGTTTGAGGACATAGGTTGAACCCCATAAATGTTTAGCAGTCTTGGGATGGATATTGGGTTTGGAATCCTAGAGTTATTGTAATAATCATAAAAATGGAAGTACTCACCTATCTAGTTGAACAAGAACTGCAGAGGACTACAAATCCTGTAGGGAGTGCTTCTTTGTGAGATATAACCCAAAAACTAGTAGAGGGGTGCAATAACTCGTAATTATAGGTTAAGAAACAACCTTTTTTTAAGATTCTCCCCCATTATCAACGTGATAATGATCCTTCTAGAGCATGTATCCCCTACTAGGAAGAGCCACCCATTTAGGAACATTGTATGATATACTAATTTCATATGGTCTAAAGAAAACTCTAGGTTAACCTGATAGCTCCAGAATTTGTGCTAGCCAGCTTTCAAAATGTCCTAATACAATATCAAACAATCACATATTTTCAACGAAGGGATCAAATTGGAGATGACGAAATTGAGCATCAAACCACTTCCACAGAATAAAATATGGATCCAATCAATGAAGGAAATAAGTGAGTTCACTGTTAGATCTATCCTTAGCATCTTATCCACAATGGAGAGAATCTCCTTTTCTAGAACCAATGTCTATAGAGGATCTTCCTGGACATCCGCATCAGGAATAAATTCGTCATATATATCTTTTATAGGGGGGATACTGCATAGTTGATTGATACCTATTAAACTGATACCCATCTCACGATGAGGTGGATGAAACCTTCTAGTACTAGGACACCAGTGATGAATCTCTTCCCTAAGGATGTTTGGATGGTGATAAATGATGAATCATATTTATGGAGGTGAACCCAATATACATTTTCAACAAATTCTGAATAGCTCTACCTCACCCCAAATGGCCATGACCCTTTGTTGGAGAAATTATCACCAAGATGAAGATCCCATTTTGAGTGTTACCGACTACCCGAGGAATCTAGTGAAGAGGCCAATATACTTGAGTAAATATGGGAGAAAGGTTGTTCATCCCAGTCATGACCATCTAGACTC
Source organism: Viscum album (assembly GCA_963277665.1). Classification (NCBI taxonomy): domain Eukaryota; kingdom Viridiplantae; phylum Streptophyta; class Magnoliopsida; order Santalales; family Viscaceae; genus Viscum; species Viscum album. Next base: position 331,133,085 of record OY728161.1, read on the forward strand.
ATCAGAGAGCTAGAAAATAGATAATACAAGCCCTGATATTTGGTTGTAAATAGATTGTTATCTTCGGTGATTGTTTCTTGAATGTAGGTAGGAGAGATAGATACCCATTAAAATCAAATTTTATGCTCTGAGAGAGGTAATGTGACATCGTTTAGAAATCCAAACATGTATATAAGAAATCAGTCGAATATGGGATAATTCGTAATTTTTAATAAAATGGACTTCTACATGACCTCATTATATGCACACACATGATAGGGGGTCTACATTACGATTGCAGGAAATCATGTCCCTTTGACTAGATTCAGCTTGGAAAACATAGTAAGAACCATAAGCCACCTAAAAACATGTAATTATCACATGTCAGATAAAGAGGACACAAAGGCTCAACAAAAATAGAGCATGAAACAAGACCACGACATCATATGCATCACATCACTCATCCATGGGTATACAAACCACATCAAGGATACTGCGTATAACTATTCCTTCGGAGGACTCATGAGGCACATTACCCTTCGAGGCATTGTATGAATCACATGACCCCCTAATAAACTTGTGATCACGGGACCAGATCCCTGTCACAGAAATCGGTAATGATCAATTGATCAGGATAGCAGATCCCATTAAAGCCCCAATGTGACCATAAACATCATATTCAAGGTATGCGAAATTAACAAAAATCAGGCTCGTGGTCTAGGAATATAAGTTCCCAAGTAGAAAGAAGTCATGCACAAGAGCTTAGATAGAAAGGTTTCATGGAGAAGGCTTATAAACGGGGTTCACAATCAGGGTTCGCAGTAAGGTCTCGTGATAGGAGGAACCATAATATCAATCAATAAATAGATGTCCAATGGATTGAATTTTCCTCCTACCTCTATATATCAGAATTTTGTGGAATAGAAATGTATTCATGGTATACCAAATGACACATAGATCACTAGTTTGTGATGTTTCTAAGGACTCTATTAGACATTGTTTTGCCCCAGAAATGAGTCCATTCCCATTAGATGTTGCTCATGAGGGGGGAATTTGATGAAAACTTCCATATAAGCATCGAAAAAACCATGAAGGATGAAATAACTGAATATTTGTATCCTTTACATCGTAAAATAAAATGTAAGAGTGTGGTTGATGAATCGTGAAGCCTTTAAGAGACTCGCAATCACATGATCATTTCAAGGGCACATGAAGGCTACGAACATGATACATCACTCATAGATTTTCTAGTGGATACCCGTCAAACCAAACTTCCTACTCTTCGGATACCCACACAGACAACTGAATGAGAACCATTAGGCTAAAACCTTATTTTTTCAACAGAAATAGCCTGAAAACCCAAAAAATATCCTTCAAAAATAATAAAGAATGATGTTCTAAGGAAGAGGCCCCTAGTGGTCATGAGGATAGTGCACCAAATCATTTTTTAGATAATAAAATACCTTAGTGATATTTGATCAATCTTGCATGACCTCTTCGCCTTCATTAAATAAAATGAATGAGATACATGGGTGGATAAAAGCGGGGTTTTCCATCACCAAAGGACAAAAGAAGTGATGCTCGGTAGACCTAAAAGAAAAAGTGAAACCTCACAAAATACCTATGTCTTGTGAGCCTAAACACATAGATGATATCATAAGTGTCTAGAGAATCACGCGATGCCCTTATGATAGGCGGATTGACCTATCCACAACATGCATGAACACTCTCTATATGACCCATATTTGATACACGATACATCATCCAAAAAAATGTAAAAACTCATATATATTACTCGTTACAACTCACATGACCGCTGAGCATTATAAAACATATCAATGGTGATGAAAAGGGAGGAAGAAATAGTGGTTTGTGTTCACTAAAAGGCACACAACACGCCCCAAATGACCAGTAAAGCACTGAGAGAACTCATAGACATGCCCCATCCTCTCATAGAATCCCTTTGTCTTCTAATCCTTACACTCAGGATAAATGGATATATTTATCCATGATATTATCACACAACCCCATGTGACCTATATTTTCCACATGACACATCTCTAAGAAATATAAGAAATAACCTCAACCACACCGATGTAATCTCGTATGACTCCCAACCTTTGTAACATCAAACAAATTTGATCAAAGGAGAGGATGTGATATGTATTTTTGGTCACTAAAAGTCATTTGACACACCTATCACCCCCACAACATTGTCCCGGGAGACCCCATGACAAGTCACCCAAGGTATGATGAGTCTATTCCTAAAGAAAGTTTGATCTCACGAGGACACTTGGAGAAGTTAACATTAAAACACGAAAGTCCTTCGACACATCCACATGATCAAAAAATTATCCTATATAGTAATAGACTCGTGATTTCTAAATATTAGGCAACATCTTCGATGAAGAAAATGGAAGTGGCTTGTGAAACCACATGGCACTAGACCCCCTTCGCTGGATCCAGCCTGGACTCACACCAGATACGTTGCAAAAACCGAGGAGTACACAATGTGGAGATACCTATAAATTCTCCACCCAACATGAAGAAATGGTTGAATTATTAATGAATACTCAACACATTGGATGCCTAAAACCCTATCTTGGATCCCAATATGAATTGAATTCTCAAAGAATCAAATCATGCAACTGGGCAGCTTTCTATTCGGTAATACATTAACAGTCAACCGAAGTAGTCATGCATTATACATAAAGAGATTCACATGAACACAAATAAATCATGCGATGTATCTTTGATGGGTTATGTGAGGAGTATTCATAAAGCCAACTAGATCACATGAGAGTCAAGATAAACTAACATTGAATGAAACAAAGACATTTCCAATAAAAGGGTTAGAACCAAGTTAAAATAAACAGGACTTTAGGGAAATTAATGTTCCATGTCCCTCGTACACTTCACGTGTGTCAATCTAAGATACATGAAAACATCAAGATACATCAGGTAGATCTCGCAACACTCTATCGACATGTCAATGGGGACTCGTAAAGACCTCCAGACATGTCATATCGCATAATATAGTTCTCCTAAGAGATTCCACTTTGATCTTGTGAAGCCTATTGGTCAATCAACCAAGACTCATGATGCCCTTCAGACACATTTCATGATCATATAATGACTTTATCTTATGTGAACCAAGCCTTAAGAAAGAACATGTATGTGATAACCAAGTTCTTATGATGCTCTCCAGTAAAGTCAATTGAGACTCATAACAACCTCTAGAAATGATGGCCAAGCCTCATGATAATTATTATAGGTGTAAACTATGATATTATAAACCACTTAGATTGGGCCAGATTGGATCTTTCAACACCTTACATGTCTGTCAATCTAGGTCATGTAATGGCTCTCAGGAAACACAAGATGGGTCCTGTGACACCATGTGGAAAAGGAATCCATTTCAACAGGGCATCCCAGGATATGAGAGTGTGTTCTTCCCATGGCGTGTAATCCCATATCAATAGGTCACATTAATCATATAGAACACAAAATTATATGAACATTGATGAATCTGATTCCCTCTATAATCGGGATATGTAGGATTCCTTCCCGAGGTGTGATATCCATGTCAAACATTTTCAGGGACCGTCCCACTACAAAAGTCTCACATCCATACACAGTGAGGCTGATCACCTACTCCCCCTTGTATATCACACTGAACATTGCTGACATGGGCTTTGGGGGACGTAATGAACAACTCATTATGCATCATGGATATCCATGGTATAGGGAAACCTCCATGTGTATGATCCGACATAAAGGGAACAATGAAAACTCCGATTCTTTCCCCACTCATGATATGTAGGCCACCTCCCCTGAAGTCCAAGGTCTATATTTATCACCCCTGGAGGGACCAACATATGAGTCCCCAATACAAAGAAATGACATTGATTACTTTCTTCCCTTTGATTCTCACAAACAAGAATGGATCATGTGAGCTTAGATAATTCAAATTACTACATCATCTATGCTATAAACCCCTGTAACAGTATAGGTTAGTCTTAGTGTGTGATCCCTAACATAGAGAAAACAATAATGACTCTTATGCTTCCCATACTCCGGATACAGAAGACACCATCTTAAGGCTAGAGCTTCATACCAAGCACCCCATGGACTGTCCCGATTCAAAATACCCATACATATCCTCTGTGAGGCTGATCATTTATCCCCATTATTTCCCACACTATGAAAATATCATGTGGTCATGGGGAGATATGAGAAATCACCTCATTATAAATCGTGAACGAATTCCACTCATATAATGGTATAAATCTTGGGGTTAGTCCCAAGAGGCTCAATGAACTATGTGGGTTTTGATTCCAAAAAAATCAGGATACATAGGATGACTCATAATGGAACAATAACCTCCTCAGAATATGAATTGCCTCGTCATATGACAACACATATAAAAGCACATTGTTACATGGTTATAACAAATAATGTAAGTTTTCTCTTCTCGGGAAATGGGCGAATAACCTTGGATACATACTGATGGATCCATTAATGAGGCTCTATATCATCATCAAATGATATAATTAAATAAAAAACATTTTTTGAGGGTACCTAGTCATGAAGAGATCCACAAACATCTCTTAAATTTATAAGATAGTCTTGAAGTAGGTAATACCCCCCAAGGGTGTGATGAGCCAGACCTTCCATTCTTTCAAACAATGTGAGTCCTCAAGAGTCGATGTTCCTTAAAACAGATATGACCATTGTCTGTTGAAAAGTAGTTCTATACCCATGTATGGATGGGTAACCATTGGGAGTTTCTAGGAAAATTGACAATGGTATCCTGACGAGCAAAACCGTTTCACAACACAAAATCTTGATGAAACAGGAATTTAAATTTAATGTTTGATATAATAAATACAGAGACATTATTTAAATAATTAAATACCTCTTACACTTATATTTTATTTATTATAATTTTATTAAGTTAATTTATGTCCACATTATAGAGTTATAATGATCAAAAATCACCATTAAGAAAGAGTTTATTTCATTGTTTCATGGTTGGTTAAATTTTGTATATTTTAGGACGTTATTATCAAATGAGAATAGTAATAAATATGGGAAAATATATGGAATTAATACACCTATAGATGTTTAAATTTTTTCATACATATGTTTTCTATTTAGCATGAAGATGATTCATTTTGATAAAACATTAATAATAAATGTTTATTTTATCTGGGTGGGTTTTTTGACAACCATGAATATATTTCATTTTATTTAAAATAATTTCTATATATGTTTTAAATTACATGAAATAAGTTATAATATAAATATGAAAATATTATTCAACAATAATAATAATTTTATTATTGTCCTTGATATCTATATTGAAAAATAAAATATTGTTATCCAAAGAGATGGTTAATCTCTATAATTTGGACAACGGATTTGTTTCGTTGAATAAGAGGATGTGAAAAAATTGATTAAAAGAATATATTCAATTATAAATATAAAATTAAATTATATACATGATACAAGAATTATTATTACTTAATGGACGAATTATTTAAAGAGAAGGTTGAAGAAGAACATAAATCAAGAGAGGTTGTTTAAGAATGTTACCTCTTGAATATTACCTCCTTGAAGGATCCCTTAAAGAACAAAGATTTTTTCTTTTGTGGAGAAAAATATTTTATAATGTGTCTAGAGAAGTAGATAAGATATGCTTTTTAGAGGATGGTTGAGCTATAAAACTTAAGGATTTGAGGTGATGTGATGTTAGAGGATCCCTTTTAAAACTGAGGTGATGGGAACTTTTGTAATTTTCTCAAGATATTTAAACATAATAAGAATATTATATAGAAACATAATTCAAAACATCCCTAAAATAATTAGGGAATTGAATTTTAGTTCATATATTATCCCATATGGGTTTAGTTAACATTTTTGTTATTTTATAGTAAATTAATAAAATAATATATTCATGAAATTTCATTATTTTTTATTTTTATATTATTCATTACTATTCCTTTAAAAACATAAAAACAAAGAAAAAAATTAAAATTTTTTTTAATTATTTTCTCGACATGTCATAGTTCTCTAGATAATTCATCGATCCCATTGAATATGTCAAATTAAATTTATTTTATTATTTTTTATATCATTTACGTGATTTTTCATTAATTTAATAATTACTCAATCACCATTATCCAAGGCTTTAGGGTGTTTATTTCTCACCTAAATATTAAAAATAATTAAAAAATATAAGATAAATATTTTATATTACAAAAGACTATTTATGGTATAACATATCTCCTGGATGAACACAAAGGAAAAACATTAAACATATTAAAATCCATAGTCTGGAATTTTTGACTTTTCATAAAATAATATACTATAATGGACATAATGTCAGAAAACTGTCTAAATGTTTCCATAAATTTATACCATGGATCATTTTGGTCGAAAAATAATTATCCATGAAAATTGGGACAACTGTTATGGTAATTTCCTAATATTTATAATATTATTTTTAACATTAATAACCTAATTTTCCCTTAGTCATGGAAATAAAAATTACTATGTTTACTATTCATATGATCTAAGAAATGGACGTATTAAATAAATTTTGACCTTATTATTCCAAGTATGTGATTTTATTTTTCAAAATTCAATATACTTAATTTTCAGAATTTAATACAAAATTAAACCGGAAAAATGCAACAAAAACTAGTTTTTGAAAATAAAATGCTTTTTTAAATATAAAATGTTCTTATACTAAATTCAAGAATTATAAAAATATCAAAAACCATAATTGGATTAAATTACATAAAAATTAAATAATTAATGTTTTCAAATAATAAGAATAATAATTATTCATTGAAAATAAAATAAAATTTTAAATAAAAACTAGTACTTTTCACTATTAACTAAAAAATCAATATTTTCAAAAAATTCTCAAAAATTCATCTTATGATTTTAATTTCATGATGAATGAAAAATATGAAATTCATTTTTAAAAATATGTTTTCTAATATTTCAATAAATTTATGATTATTTCCATCATTTAAAAGAATGAAAACCCATTTTTAAAGAAAACATACTATAACACCCAGAGATATTATGAGATAGACTATTTTAATTTTATTGATGTCTTTTGTCGTGTGCTACATAAAGATTACCTCCCATTATAATCAAAACCGTATTAACTTGAATTATATGCAATTTTATGGTTGGCTTGTTTTGTACACAATTTCATGTTCTTTTTCTCAAATTAATTTCATTCTACACTTAGTATTGATTTTTTTCAATGTATAAATGAACTATGTGTGGATTATTATATATTTAAAACCAATTTAAGATTGAACTAAATTAAAAACTAACTTGGAAGTCATTATATGCAAGTGAGACCTTTCTTGATAGCTTGCATTGTACGCGAGACTGAGTTTCACTAAACAACGATATATTATTAACAAATTATTACTTAATCGGATATAAACTAGATGTTTCAAAAATCATTAACCACAATTTGAATTTTATATAACATTAAACTCATCTAAATATTTTTCTAGAATATTATATGAGAACAAAATCAATTTTTATGGAAAAAGATGTATTTTTTTAAAAAATGCGATTTTACCACCTTTTGATGGTGCACCATTTTTAAATACTTTTTTTGAGACTTTTATAATTTAAATTTAAAAAAATAAACCACTTATTTAGATGTGGGACATAAATATATACTTCTGTTGATTTTTTTTTATTTTTCTGATAAAATTCAAATTTTAATGAATAGTGAGAAATACTGCATTTTAATTCAAAACTTCCTTTTCATTAAATTTATTTATATAGTTAGATTAAAATTTAAATTGGTTTTATAGTTTTACTAGTTTATATTTTTATCATTTAGTACAATGTTGGTCATTTAATGTAATTTCACTTTTAAATTGAATATAAACACATGTCAATCTTTTAATAGTTATTACTTTTTAAAAAACCCTCTTTTTGGTTTTGACAATGGGAATTAATTTTAAATTAATTACTGCAATATCTAGGTTTTGAATTTGAAAAAATAGATTTCAAATTTTAAATGCAAATTTCCTCATTGTGCGAATATTTTCCATTAATTTTGGATAATATGAATAGTAACTTCTATAATTATTTTTATTTACCATGGTTAGTGGGTAAATCTGGTAAATAAGGGTAAACAAATATTAATTTATTTATACAAAACTTCATTAAAACATCTCATAATTCTATTTTAAGAGATATTTTTGACCATGGTAATCCTTGGGTAAATGTTGGGACCCCATGGATTTATAAGGATGTGAAAATGACTTTTTATAAGAATTAATTTAAAATAATGATAATTATAACATAAACATATATCTTTTACTAAATCGGATTTAATATAAGGTTATATAACTTATATCTATGTCTATAAATAGTAATTAAAAAGCAACAAAGATTTCAAACGTCTTGGTATTTTATTTATAATTTTTAGACATTAGATAAATATTTTTATTTGTGAAACAATTATGATGTAGTGATTACCTCATTAATGAACGATTAAAATAAATGAATTTATAAATATTAAAATAAATTTAATCTGAACATTTTGATTCCATCCACGAATTTTATGGATGAAATTAAAAAATTAGGGATTAGTTAAAGGCTTTGTTTTAATGTAATCACGTAGTTACAATTTTTTTAAAACATCACGTATGAATAGTGTCCAAAATCAATATAATTCATAACTTACAACATTAAATTGTTTATTAGATGATATTTAATTCATAAAAATCTAATTCTTGGAAAAATGGTTATTATAAGTCCCAATATGTAATAAATAACTTTTTTGGGTCTTCTGACATGATATGTTAATTACAGTAACCCCCACTATGTAAATAACATGGTATCATAGTATGATTAAAAAGGGTAAAATAAGGGTGAAATCAAAGTTATAAGGATAATAATATATTCAAAACATATCTAAAAATTAATTTATTATGGATATTCGAACCAAAATTATCTTATATTCTTATAAATTATGTTTTGGACCATTTTTAATCAAAATTGAATTTATAATAAATTAATATTATGGGTGATTCCTAAAGTGGCTCTCTCCTCTCTTATAAAAGGGTGCCAACTCCCTCTCATCTATAATTGTTTTGAGCCTTTAATCTCATCCAAACCCATACAATTTCATTTCTAAACATTACTAGTTACATTCTATAGGGTTTTTCTACTCAAAACAATAACTATAGTTCTCTAAGAGGAATGTAAAAGGAAGCATGTTGAGGAAGAGCTAATCACTTCTACAGATTTCGTCAAATTTATTCCTCTTCTCTTTATTTTTTATTATTTGTTTCATTTTAAAGTAATAAAATATGTATCCCACATATAATCATATGTTATTATAAATATTAAAAAAACCTATTTCAACCTCTATCCATCCTATAAAAAACAAAATCATTGCGCGTGCGTACATACGACTTACCGTCTCCATAGTGTGGTTTAATCTTTTTTTCACCACAAACATACCTGGATGGGTATAATGGTGTAAATAATAAATATATATTATTATTATAACATTATACTAATTATGATATATTATACATCATCCAATTAAATTCCATTTAACAATTATGGTAACGATAACGTTTCTTGTGCGTACGTACAACTTTCCATATCCACAATGCGATGAGATTCATTCTCAACGTTAACCATTATAGAATTATTATAAATAATATATAATAAAAAATCACAAAATATATGAAATAATAAGGATACTATATTTATTTATATATATGTTTCATTTACTTACTTCCATTCAATTCAATAAGAAAACAAAAACAATATTCAAGTGTATGTACGACCTACCGTCTCCATAAATGGTGTATTCTATTTCATTTATCTATCTATTATATATATATATATATATATATTTATATACTCAATATATATTATATATAAATTATTTTCAATGTAATTATATCAATAATAACATGTTCGAACATATACGATAAAAAATGATTTTTACAGAAAACGTTGCTTTAACATAGAATTGACAAATGAACGGGTAATATAAAGTCATAAATAAAATGTATATGATATTATATATATTATTATGGTTTTGTTAAAAGTTAAAAATATATTCAAACACACTATACATGAGTTTTAGAGACATACATAATAAATCATAACTAAGGTAACAAATAACTTTTCAAATCTCATTTTTATCTGAGATTATTTATAAGAAATAATTTTTCTATGGGTATATTTATCATCCCTTTCCATGTTTTATATGAATATTCTCATAAAAGTTTTACTGTTCTTCTATGTATTTTTAAATTCAGTTTTCCCATTTTTAATTTTACAATGTGGTTTCGAAGGAATATTTCTTATGTTTACCAAGCGAGGTTCTTTTTTGAATGTTCTGGAAAAGGTATGAGGATAATGTTTTTTAAATTATAGGTAATGAATTTATTTTTACGGTTTCATGATGCCCTATTTCCATTAAGAATACTCTAAAATATTTAATTTTTATCTTCAAATAAATTTTTTTCTATTAAAATTGCATGGCATTTTGATAAAAAAAATTTGTTTTTCAAGAAGAAGTTATATTTTCCTCAGTAATTAAGTTCAATTGTTTTACCAAAATTATTTTCCATCTAATATGACATAGGGTTATATTTATATCACAATTATTACTTTTATTTTATTTATTTTATGATTGAATTATTTTTATGAATCTCATTTACCTTATATATATTATGTTATGATGAAATGATGTTTAACAAGCCCTTTTTATTTCAGGGGTTCTGCTATGATGAATGATTTAATTTTTTCTGGAACATGTGAGATTGATTTAATTATTATATGGGTGAGACCTATATCAACCTCAAATTAGTTGGGTATAGATTTATATATCATTATATAGACTTCACTGAAATGATAAGTAAATCTGGTTCAGTAATACATGGCTGGAAAGACAAGTAATCCCGGTTCAGTAATGGACATGGTCCTCTATGATGGTCTTGCAGCAATGCCTTTGCAACTATGGAAATCATATTATGTGCTTATTTTTTTTCACAATTACTTGTTTTATGTTAATGTTATTCTATCTTGGTTAAGGTTCTTTTATTATCCATTCTATATGTACTGCCATGATTTACTTCATGACTCAATATATTGATGGTTAAACATTATGTTCTTGTCTATACGTTCAAATTTTTTTGGTTTGTTTTATGTATTCCATGTTTACCCTTAATAAGAAATTGAACTCACCCTTTTTATGATTTCTTTTCACCATGGTATAAATAAAGGTTTTAGGTAGGAAAACAAAAAGGCAAGATTTTTATGGGAGATGTGGAATATATTTAGCCAAGATAGAAGATTAAATTCTGAGTTTCCGAAGACACTAAAAGAGTACTGTCTTTAGGAATATATATTTTTTAATATATTAAGTATTCAAAAAATGAAATTTATTGTTCATGTATGTCATGATTTATTCATTATATTTGGTATCAGAGAAGAGGTGTTAGGAATGAATCCAATCCTTGGGTACTCTTATGTCTGGGCATTGGAAGATGTATGGCTCTCCGCTCAACAACTTCATAAGGAAATGGCTACCACAGGTGATAGTGGTGTGTCCCACCCAGGGGACATAGCCACCTTTGGAGTGATCTGTTAGGTATCAATTCTAGTACACTAGAAATAATTTTAGTTTGTTGGAGTTGGAATCTGGGTGAATGTTTAGTCAACCTTTAGAAACTAGGATGGGAAAACTTTAGTGAGGTCCCTAGAAATATTTATAAGGTATGTTTAGGGACGTTCCTTTGGTTAAGTCTAAATATAGGTTATGGTTCTTGAATTGTTGTAACTATCATGAATAACCTAAGGTTAAACCTATGAAGTAATATATTAAAAGTACTCCCCTAGGATTATGTTGTTTTCCTAGTATGACTTTTCCCTTTATCACTATTGTTTTTTGGTTTTAGATGATGGATGGAACCCTAAGTAGTCATGTTAATGATAAAATATTTGGGTGATGGAATGATTGACCACCTGAACAACCAAATTTTATTGGAGATGGAATTAAAAATCTAATTTTTATACTTACATAAGCTATGAATCATTCTAGAGTTCTAAATGAGTTGAGAAGGGAACAACATTATATTGATTCCTTTATGAGGCAGCGTCCAACAACTTTTAGTGGGTCTTATAAACCACATGTTTTTGAAAAATGGAACAATACCATTGAAATGATATTTTCCATACTTCACTATTTGGAACATGAAAAATTCATTTCGGTTTTAAATCATTTAGAAGGTGAAGCAGACCAGTGGCAAACTCTAATTAAGAATACATGGTAGAAGAATTAAATTAAAATCCATGGAATGGGATAAGTTCAATAACTTATTTTTCAAAAAGTACTTACCTTGTATTCATTGAATAAAGTTTGAAAATGAGTTTCTTGAGCTTAAGAAAAAATATGTTGAACCTGCCGGTACATACGAGATAAATTTTACCAGACTTTAAAGGTATGATTTTGGCTTTATCATATAACCTGAAAGTAAACTTGAGCGATTCATTAGTGGCTTAAAACCAAATCATTGAAGGGAATAAACTAAATGATACTTCAATGGCTACGAATAGATTATGCATTGTGCTATCAAGGGATATCTAGAAGTTGGTGTTACATATCCATATCATGGTTTTGATAAGAAAATAAAGATGGAGTACATGGGGAAATATCAAAACCATGTTGAAGAGAAGATGAATGTCTCATTATGCTCAATGTGTGGAAAGAATCATGGTGGATATTTTATTAAAGGGACTAGAAAATGTTTCAACTGTGGAAAAGAATGTCATCGATTTGTTTAGTGCCAAATTAATGAAAAAAATATTTCTAATAAAATAAATAGTGAAAAGACTACAGAGAATGCACCACGAAAACTTCAATGATACATGTGAAAGAAAATGGGGAATTATGCTATCCAATACCCTAATCCAATGGTTAATGATGATCAACGTCTGAAACCTCCTAACGTAAAATACAAAGAGAAGTCACATGCAATCACTACTGGTGATGTTGAGTATGACAATGACGTGGTGGAATGATTAAGTGTTTATGTCATGGGATAGTGTTTTGAAACCTCATTTACAGTGTTATGAAATACTGAAATATCTTTGTATTGTGTTGTTGTTCTTTTCCATAATTATATGGTACCGGTAACCTTGAATATTGATTGAAATATTTTTGGAAAGAAAATTATATTCTCATAATGAAGAGATAAAGTAATAGTGAGATTTTTGAAAGTATTAATGAGATTATGAATGATATAAGTATAAAGTGATATCATGGTTTGATTATATAGATATTTTAGAATTTTTGTTGTGTGGAAAGAGCTAATTTTGACAGAATGGATGTTTTTACTAGGGTTCTACGGTAATTCATGCCAGTACAATGTTTCAATAGTATACACGAATAAGGTATTAAAATGTTTGGAATGTGAAAACCAAGACCTGCCATACAAGATATGATAGAAAAATGCTATGTCGATTTAGATCACCACTTTCAAATGTTTTATATTATCAATTATTGGATGGATTGTAATGTTTTCCATTAATGGATAATAGAAGTTATATTCTGGTTGGTGTTTGTTATATTAATGTATAATCTCACTATAGGTGGACTTATACATATTGGATAACTTGTTCTAACCTTTTGGTTGAGACATATGGAATGACCAATAATTCTATCACATGATCTGATAACACATCAAGAATGAAAAATTCAACATCTTTTATTAAATAAGAGATGATGTGGAAATTTTTTAGGGAATGATCAATGGTACTGTAATTAATTAATTATTTATTCTCATGAAAAAATTATTCATCTTTAAGAAAATGATCTTGAAAGAAAAATGCTACCCTAGTACCTTATTATCCGATGAATCAGGTGGTACCATAAATCAGTGCAGATTTATGGATTTCTGGTAGTTATCTTTTTCTAAACCTTATTATCTATCACTATCCAACAAAACATGCTGGTAATATTTCTCTATAATATCCATATTTTCACTACCCACCGTAGTTATCCTATATGGAATCCCAGTGATGAGTTACTTTGGGTAACCATTTTTTCTATATTTCCTTTTTAAAATGATGTTTTAGTATTCATCTTAACGATGTGGGTTTCTATGAATGAACCATTCAAGTTGAAACCCATTTACAACCCCTAACGAATTTTGAGGTCGAAATTCATTTTAATGGGGTAGAATATAACCCCCTCAGACTTTTTGATCGAGATTATTTTAATTTCATTGATGTATTGTGTTTTAGTCTAAACAAATATTATCTTGAGCTATACGCAACACTATATTATCTTGTATTATATGCAATAGTATTCTTATCTTGTGTTGTACTCAATTTCAACTTCGTTTGATAGAATTAATTTAATGCAACATTGGTTATAGAATTATTTCAATGTATAAATGAACTGCATTTTCATTATTTTTTCCTCAAAAAAACAGACTCATGCACTACATGCAACACTGACTAGGCCTACGTTCCATGCAAGAGAGACCCTCCTCGATAGCTTGCATTGTATGTGATACCAAGTTTCACTAAACAATGATATATTATTAAAATATTATAATTAATTTGTTATAAAATAGCCATTATATATAGTATTAACAAAATTTGAAAATTTATATAACATTATAATTTATGCTAAACATTTTATAGAACATGATATGAGAACAAAACCAATTTTTTTGGTAAAAGATGTATTTTTTAAAAAATGCAGTTTCACTACCTTTTGATGGCACGCCAAATTTGAATATGTTATTTGACACCTTTATAATTTATATTTGACAAAATGAACATATTATTTGGAAGCATTACATTATAAAATTCTTTTTTTTGGTAATTTTATAATAAATTTCTAATTTTAATGAATAGTGAGAAAAAATGAATTTTAATTCGAAATTTCAATTTCATCAAAATTTTTTGTATAGAAAGATTATCTTTTTTAATTGGGTTTTAATTTTTATTGGATTATATTTTTTATTTTATCCAATTTTGTTCATTTGAAGTAATTTCACTTTTAAATTTGACATAAACAATTGTCAATATTTTAATAGTTATTACTTCTTAAAAAACACGCTTTTTGTTTTTGAAAACGAAAATTAATTTTAAATTAGTTACTGAAACTTTTCTGCCATGAATTTTGAAAAATGGATTCCATATTTGAAAATATAAGGTGAAAATTATGTTAATTGGTATCTTTTATTTTTCGACATTATGAATAATAACTTCAGTAATTGTTTTTACCACAGATAAAGGGTAAATCATTTAAATAAAGTTAAAGAAAATAATTTAATAGGATAAAACTACCATAAAACATGTCCATATCATATTCTATGAGATATTTATAACCATGGTCATCCATGGGTATTTTTTGGGACCACATGGATTCACTTGGATGTGAAAATGATTATTTATAAAAATAAATTTAATGTAATGATAATTATATCAAAAATATATATCTTTATCAAAATCAATTTTAATATATGAATTTAAAATAGATATCGATGTATATAAATATTCATTAGAATGATAAAAATATTTCCTACATCATGGTATTTTATTTATAATTTTTAGACATTAGATAAATATATTTATTTATGAAACAATTATGATGTTGTGATTACCTCATTAATGATGTATTGAAATAAATGAATTTATAAATATTAATATAAAATTAATTTGAACATTTTTTTGCCAAAAAATAATTTTCTAGATGATATTGTCAAATTATGGAGTAGTTGATGCTTTTGGTTTGAACGAATCTGGTTGTTATGATTTTAAAAAAAAATCAAGAATGAATAATGTCCAAAATTGATATAATTCATAACTTAAGATATAAAATAGATTATTAAATGATATTAAATTCCTACATATATATGATTCATCCAAATGGTTAATATTAGTCCAAATATGTCAAAAATATCTTTTTTGGGTCCTTTTAAATGATATTGTAATTACAATAACCCACAATATGTAAATTACATGATAACACAATAAGATTAAAAAGGGTTAAATAATGTCTAAACAAAAACGATAAGGATAAAATAATATTCCAATTTGTCTAAAATTTATTTAATGATAGATATTAAAAAAAATATCATCTTATATTATAATTAACTAATATTTGGTCAATTTTTATTCAAAATTCAATTTATAAGAAATTATTATTTTGAGAGCTTATTGAAGTGCGTCTCTCCTCTATTATAAAAGGTCACCTCCTAAATCTCCTATTTACTCCATTTTGAACCTTAATGCTTGGAAAAAACCTTCCCATTTCTCTTCTCAGCTTCCCTAATTACATTCTAGTGGTTTTGGTCATCTCCAAAGACCATGTCTAGTTCCTTAAGAGGAAATTTAATGGATGTACTTTGAGGAAAAGGTAATCTCTTCTACTGATTATTTAAAATTTCATTCTTCTTATATTGATTATTAATTTTTTGTTTCAATATAAAGTAAAAAAATAATTATCAATAATATACAGAAATTTCATTGTGAATATGAATCAACCGAATTTCACATTTTATCAATCCTTAAAAAATGAATTCACCTTGCGTGCGTACATACGACTTTTCATCTGCACGCCGGGGTGTAATCTGTTTTTCACCACAAACATACATAGATGGGTATAATGTTGCATATAATTACTATATATGATTGTTATAACATGAAACTAATTATGAGATATTATATAACATCCAATTCAATAATATTCAACAATTATGGTAACGTTATCATCGCTCGTGCGTACATACGGCTTACCGTATCCACGAGTTGATGAGATTTATTCTCCAAACTAAAGATTTAAGAATGATTAAAACGTATTTTTAATAAATAATATTGCAATATATGAAATAATAAGGATACTTGATTTATATATATGAAGTTTTCATTTACTTAATTCAATTCAATTCAATAAGGAAATGAAAACAACGTTCATTAATACGTACGGCCTACCATCTACATGAATCGTGTATTCCATTTAATTTATCTATAATATATATATATATTTATATTTATATATATACTTAATATATATGATATAAAAATCATTTTACACATTCTTGGTGTAATTAAATCATGATTGAAGAAATAATATAAAGAATAATATGTCCAAACACTCATGATAAATAAAGATACCATTACCCAAAACATTTACAAAACACGGAATTGACAAAATAACGGGTAATATAATATCATAAGTAAAAAATATATGATATCATAAATATTAATATGGTATAGTTACAAGTTAATAATATGTTTAAACCCAAAATATCAGAGTTTCTGACACATACGGAAGAAATCAGAACTAATATAAGGGATAAATTTTCAAATATTGGTTTTATCTGAGATTGTTTATACGTAAATATTTATTGGGGTATATTCATCATCCATTTCCATGTTTTATAATATTATTCTCATAAAATGTTTACAATTTTTCTATGTATGTTTAATGTCATTTTTACCCGTTTTGACTTTTACTACATGGTTTGGAAGAAATCTTTCTTACATTTACTATTTGAGGTACTTTTTGACTTTTCTAGAAAAAGTACATGGAGAATGTATTTTAACTTATACGACATGAATGCATTTTTATGATTTCATTATTCCTTATTTCAATGAATCTTCTTCTACACTATTTCATGTTTATTTTCAACTAAATTCTTTTAATTTTAAATTTTGCGGCATTTTGGGAAGGGAAAACATTTTTGAAGAAGAATTTATATTTTCATCATGAATTATGATCAAGTGTTTATAAAAATTATTTTCCATATAAGATGAAATATGGTTATGTTTCAGTCCATATTATTAATTTGATTTTATTGAGTTTATGAAGGAATAATTTTTATGAATTATATTTGTCTTATATGGATTATTTTATAATGAAATGATGTTTAAGAATCAAATTTCTTTCATGGTTTATGCTATGATAAGTGATTTATGTTTTTGTGGACACGTGAGAATTATTACATTATATGATGGGTGAGACCTATTTCTCCCTCCAATTCATTTGATAATGATTTATATCTCATGAGATTGACATGAATGAAATGACAAGTAAATCCAGTTTTGTAATACATGGCTAGAACGACAAGTAAAACTGGTTCAGTAATAGACATGGTCTATTATGATGGTGTTTTAATTAATTCCTTGGATACTATAGAAATCCTATGATGTGATTATTATATTTCCAAGATTACATGATTAATTCCAATGATATTCTATAATCGTTAATCTTCCTTTATGATCCATGCCTTTGGTACTGCAAATTTTTTTTCATTACACAAGACCTTAATGTTCAAACTTTATGTTCATGTTTTTACATTCAAATATTTATGGGATGTTTTATGTTTTCAATATTTACCCTTACTAAGAATTTGGGATCAGACTTTTTTCCCTAGGATATTAAGAAATGTTTTAGGTAGAGAAAAGAGGATGATCTTTATGGGAGATGTTGAAAATCTTTCACCATGTTAGAAGATTATGTTCTTGAGTTTCTAAATACAATAATATTATGTAGTCATTGGGTATATATTTGTGTAATGTATTAATTATTCCACAAATGAAATTTAATGTCCATGTACTTCAGGATTTGGTAATTATATTTGGTATCTGATCAAAGGAGGTATGAATGAATCTGATCCTTGGGAACTATTACATGTGAATGGTGGACAAAGCATGGCTCTCCACCCAAGGGTATCATGTGAAAATGGCTGCAACTGGTGACAGTGGTGTGTCCCACCCAAGGGGTATAGCCACAAATGGAGTTCTATGATAGGTGTCAATCCTAGTCCACTAGAAATAATTTCAGATCTTTACACATATTTATGAAAATTAAAATGACTTTATTGTTTATTATATTATAATCATTACCCAAAACATTATTATTGAGAAATACCATTATATTAATTTAATAAAGTAGGTTTTCCTTTTAATACATTAAAAATTAAATACTATGTTATAATTTTTTCATTTATATAATTACATTTAGTTTTTGTAAGCATGATGCTGCGTATCTTTTATTTCATTAAACAAAGTGATTCCTTTTAAAATATTTGTATTTTATATTCCCTCTTAAATTATTTAAAGCCGCAAAATTTGTTCAATGTATATAATAAAATTATTATTTTCCATATTTAGAATTGTGAAATGATAGAAAATATATGATGACATAAGTACCTAGAAGTTAAAAATTAAATTCTATCACTTTGATTTTTTATTCAAATGAGAACTCATAATCATCAATGTTATATAGATTGTTACTCTCATACCAAATGTAATGACTTGAACACATACATCCAGATTCAATATTAAACAATTTTGTGTATTTTTTTTGTCAAAAATAAATCAGAAATAGATTTTAAAATACACAAATTAGGAACTTTTCTCATCTTGGTTTTGGTGTATTAAACAAAAATATAAAAATCATCATAGATATAAAAAACGTAACTATTTTTTGTTGTGTGTACATCCTACAAATATGAAATAGCAACATTTGGAATTTATAATAATCTTATGAAAAATATTGAAAATTTTTTTGTTAGCATAAAACTCTCAGTATGGGATATTAAGTAAAATAAACAGTTAGTCCTTTGAACAACCATAAAAACATTTTATTAAAAAAAAATCATTTTATCCATTAAAAATGATTAAAATTTTCAAAAATATCTTCTTATTACCTTATGGAAATCAAATTATTTACAGTAAAATTCATTATCAGTCATATGAAATTCATGTAGGTAACTTGGGAAATCATTTAATATATCAATATGAAAAATGTAATAACAAGTATGTTCATCTTTGATATCCAATGTACCCAATTCATTGGACATTATAAAGTAACCAATTCTCCTTGATTCATCATGGAATTACTCATCATTGTTTAGTAATGTAAAAAACAATCATTCATTTACCTAATAACCACCGATAATTAATTTAAAATTTAACCACCCTTCATCATAAAAAATTCCAATCAACTATAACATAATAATAAGAAGATAATTATTGAATCATAAAAACATTCCTTGTGGAAAATAACATATTTTTAAAGAATACAGCGTAAATACCAAGTAAAAAAATATTATTTGAAAATAAACATGTAATAATATGAAGGAATAATCAAAAAATTATGGATTTATGAAAGTTGTAAAATTATATCATTACTTATAGATTAAAAAATATTCCTTTTAAATTTTTTAAATAGAAACATTAAGGGTATATTTTTAAAATAAAATCAATTTCAAATATTTGATCATTAAAGTTAACTTTAATCAAATTAATCAATTGTGTATATCAAATTTGAATCCACATAAAAAAATTTCAAATACAACATATGATTATAAATGGTAATTTCACAAATAATAATATCATAATATAATCAATGATGTAGAATTTCAACCCCAATAATGAAAATTGGGAAAAAAGTTCCATTACATGAAACTATAAAAATATTCATTTTTGAAAATATTTGAGAAAAATAATAATTTTTTTAAAAAAAATTAAGGTCCATATAAAAAATTGTTAATTTTTTTAAGACATGTACATGTAAGAGATAAATTTATAAAATAAATCTTTATAACATTTGAAATGAGTTTTTTGTTAGAGTCCCTTATCATGTCTCTGAATGCATTCTTCACTTTCCCTTTATGTCCCACATAATAAAATTAGATTCATAAATTACTTAAATTAGATACTATTAATCATATTTTATATTAATTATAATTTTATTATGTTCATTTTTGGATATTTTGATGAGTTATACTGATCAAAATCGCCATTCCAAGTGTGTTCGTCTCATGGTTTCATGATTGCTTTAATTGTCTATTATTGTGGAAGTTAATTAAAATATAAATCAGACTAAAATAGTGAAATTATATGGTATTTGTGAACCTATATATTTTAAAATGGTCAAATAATTTCTTTTAATTTTTAACAAGATGATGATTCATTGGATAAAACATTAATGATAAATGTTTAGTTTCTTTTGGATTTTTTTTTCGAGAATCATAATTTTGTTTGATTTTATTTAATGTCATCTGATAAATTAGCTCCATAAAATAAAATAAGTTATAATATAATTTAAACATAGTAATATTTTTTTCAGAATCGATGAAGGTGTTCATCAAAATTGGAAACTCATTACCCATGAAGACGGTTAATCTTCATAATTTGGATAATGTTTTTGTTATACAGAATAAGAGGATATGAGAAAATCAATGGATAGAATATATTAATTGTTAAATATAATATTATATCATATAAATTATATTTTAGTTATTATTCCTTGAATTATGAATGAGGTGAAGTTAAGTTAGATACAGAAGAGAAATTAAGAGAGGTGGTTTTTGTATGTTACCTCTGGAATATCACCTCCTTGATGGATCCCACAACGAACATAAAATTTCCATGTTGGATATACCAGAAACTATATAATATGAATATGGAAGTTGAGTATAGAATATGTAGGAGAACGGTTTATCTAGAATGATAATAGTGGTGAAGTGTACTGAAGGAATGAGTTCCCTTTTATAATCGAGTGGAGGGGGACTTTAAGAATTTTTCTAAATATTAAAATATAATAAGACTATTGTAGAAGAAAATTATTCTAAAGATACCATAACATTCAATTGAATGGAATTTTAGACCATAGATTAACCCCTATAGACTTATTTACTATTTTTATGTTTTTTATTTATTTAAAAATATTTTATATTAATGAAGAATCATTATATTCGAATTTGATACTATTTATTATCAAGAGATTTAAAATATCAAAAAATTATTCAAATTTTACCAAAATAATTTATCATATCCTTTAAATTTCATATTTATATAGAGAATTCGTGGATTTACTTTAATATCGTAAATTATATTTATTTCACTATTTTTAAGATCCTTTATTTGATTTTCAATTAATTTAATAATTGATGCACTTTCATTGTGCTGGACTTTATGGAAATTATCTATTCCCTAAAAATTTAAAATAAATTATTATGAAGAAGAAAAATATTTTTACTTTAAATATACATAAAATAATTTTTTTACTTAAAATCAAATACCATGATGATAAAAACCACATATTAAAAATTTTATACTTATTAAAACCCATAGTGTGGAAATTTTGAATTTTCTTAAAATAAAATACTATAAAATACTTAATGTCAAGATAATGGATATAAAGGGTCGTATATTCTACCCATGGATTATTTTGGTGGAAAATTATTCATTAAATTAAACTGGGACCTGTGTAACGTTAACTGGATAATATTTACAATATTATTTTTTCCATTAATTACCTATTTTACCCTTAACCGTGGTAATAAAAATCACAATGTTTATTATTCATATTTTTATAAAATAAATGAGACATATTTAATAAATTTTTCCTTTTTCATTCCAAATATGTAATAAATTTTTTAAATTTAAAAACAAATAATTTGAAGAGTTTAATTTAAAATTAAATGAACAAAAAGAAACGAAAACTACTTTTTTCAGAAAAATTTCCTTTTAAAATATAATTTTTTTTATTGCAAATTCAAGTATTAAATAAATTAAAAAATCAAAAATTATTTTAATTAAATAAAAATTAACTAATTAAAATTTATAATGTTACAATGAATGTTTTTTCCTTAAAAATAAAATACAGTTTCCAATAAAAATAAGAATTTGTCACTAATCCCTAAAAAATAAATAATTATGGAAAATTATAAAATATTCATCCAAAGATAATTATATCATTATGACACCTAAAATGGAATTAATTTTTCATGTAAACTTTATAAATATTCAAGAAATTAATTATAATATTCATGAAATGAAATGAAAAAAAACCCATTTTGAGGAAATATTATTTTTTATGACTAAAATGAAAGTATTATATTATTATATTCTAATAATTTACCAAAATATTAATATGGAGTTTTGATATAATATTTATCTCATTAATTAGCAATTATTATTAATATTTTCCAAATTAATAGCTGGGTTATAACAGTCGCATTTAAATAATAAAATTTAGATCTTTATTTAAGCATAAAGTTTCATATATTATATGTTATCAGAAATAATGTTTCCTTTTAAAATATAAGTATGTTACACTATTATTATATATATACATACTTTTTAAATAAGAATTATGTAATTAATATCTTTTTTTACAAATAGCAATGATTCTAAATGATATGTGAAATAACATACAACTATATCCTTATCGTTAAATTAGGGGACTGAATTAGATAAAACAGAATAATAAATATTTTAAAAAGGTTTCTTTGAATAAATTTTATTGATTAATTACTAAAAAATATGAACTTAATTTTTAATAAATTCATTTTGTGTAACTAAAATACTTTTTTTTCAAAAATGGTTTTTATTTCATTATGTTTGAAGATATTTGAATTAAATTATAAAAACTTTGATAAATTATGTTTATTAAAATTATAATTTTTTTGGAAATCATAATATAAATATTATCTTTTGAAAAGTTTTCATTTTTCTAAAACTACAAATTGTTTTAGTGAATAGTTAAAAATATTGATTTTATAGAAAATTATCTTCTCTATTCATATCTTTGAAAAAAACTATTTTTTGGGTAAACTGAAATATGTAATAATCTTATTTTTATTTATAACAGTCCAATAAATTTTTTTGAATAGAAATTATGCTTAATTTAGGCATTAAAACGTTTTTATAATTAAAAAATAATTTTTCTAGAAAACCGTATCTGAAGAATTTTTTTTGTTTATATTAAAAGTAATTTTTTACACTTATAGAAATTGAATTTTATGAAATGGATCCATTATTATAAAATATAATTGAATAATATTATATAAATTCCACTTTTTCAAAACTAATAGTAAAACCAGTTAAAATTTTGTTACCTTGGATATGGTTAAAAGGATCTTATCAGGGATTAAACTATGAGATAATGGACATATTAACATATAAAATTGTATAAATGATATTTTTACCATATTAAGATACTATATCATATCCTATTTCAATATGAGTAATTTGAAATCATTTTTTTTGAGTATGTCATTATTATATTTAATCATCTTAGAAATACCACGTGTGTCCTCTCCCCCACTTGTAAAAGGACCTCACATCTCTTCTATAAACATATGGATCCAATTATCTTAGAAAATTGCTTCCCAAATACATTACTAACATCGCTACCCACGTCCGATATGAACTTTTTTTATTATAATACCATCCATTAGAGGTTCAAGGTGAAATCCAATGAAGTGTTTCAAAAGAATGTGTACAACACTTAACCAAGTTCATTAAATTTCATTTCATCTTCCACTAATATCTAGTTTTATTGAACATATCATTATCAGTAAAATATAATAAATAAAATTATATTTTTTAATGATGAATTCACAACATTTTATACCTCTCTTGCATCAAATTTGAAATGAAAGTATCGCTCATGTGTATGTGTGAATTACTTCCTGTACACATCGATATTAATCATTTTTCACCACTATCTCACATGGATGATATAATAATGGATTTTATTAAATATATTAAAATATTAATTATTTGAAAATTAATATTTAATGATAAAATATTATTTATCATTCTTTCTATATTTTTTCAGAAAATGAAAAAATTCATGAGTACATACAGGCTACGCTCTCAATGAATGATGTTTATAATTTATATATATATATTTTATAGATTATTATAAATTTTTATATAATGAATATATAAGATATTTTAATCATGAATAAAATTACTCATATTTTGGATCCATGATCAATGTATTAGGACTAAACTGAAAAATATAAATATTCAAGAAAATTGAAATAGTTAACAACTGGAAATAAAATTTTTAATAAAGAATTATGAATAAATGGTGGATGAAATGTTATACATGGATAATATATGAAATTATATTTTTGTTCATGATTCAGGTATATAATTATAATAAAATAAAAATTATTATACATGAGTTCGTAATACTAACAAAGGAATTCAATATTGATGTATGGGTTTTATGGTGGATTTTCATTTTTACTAGGACTATTTATGCATAAATTTTCCTTAATGATAATATATGATATTTCTCTCCAAAACAAAATTTGTTTTAAATAATCTATTTATTTCAATATATTACATGTTTTCCTTTCATTTACCATATTTGGAGTAGTCATGATACCAAAATAATTCTTTTTATGAAAATCGATATTGATTTATTACTCATTAGAGAATTATTTTCTTCCATATCTATATCTTTATTAAAAAATTTTGAAGAATGTTTTTTCTATTATCATATTATTTTTAAGATAAATATTTATAAATTTTAGAATTTTCTAAAAAAGTTTGAAAATTAATATGATTTTTATTTTTTAAAATAAGGTAATTTTTACTATTTAGCAAAATTTGAGAGAAATAATTGTTTTAAAATATACTATATGAAATGAGTTTCTATACTACATGATCAATCAATGATTGGAATTATATAATGCATTTTTATATTGTTATATTCAAATAAGTTTTTTCCCATATTATTTTTTTGTTTTTTTATTGTAAATAATTGATTTCAATATTATTGGGGTAATTTTTTCTAAAATACTCCACTGATATATTAATGTAATTATTAACCAATGATATCATTTTTTAATGGTGCTTATTATTCATTTAAGAAATGATTATATGATACCATCATTATTCCATCTATATATGTCTTATCTTTATAAGTCTGAAATACTAATGAAACCCATTTCATTTCAATGGGGAATGATAAGATTAGTGTTTTCATGATCATGTGGGATACATATAAATAGTATAAAAATATATATTTGGTGGTCCCAGAATTATATATCGATAAAATTAATTGGGTAAATATATATTTTTATATTAGAACATATGCTATATATGTGGTTATATAATTCCATGTATAAGGAATAGGTGAGGTTATCCCAAGCCGAAAAGAGGGTACAAGGGATATTATCCCAATCACTAAGTATCGACCCAGGTGATGAGTCCAACCTAACTCGAGATATATATCTTGGTGGTTATCTTTGACATAAAATTTATATGTGTATGATTATGAAAAAATTTATTACCCTCTTTCATAATATTCAATTATGCCAATGTTAATCTATCATGTATCATATTCTTTGACTACTTTATAATTGGTGTATTAATAACTTGAAAGAATTATTCCTTAAATTATGTTTTTGATATATGGGTTTTGAGGTATGGCTTTCAAATGTTAATATTTTGTAATAAGAACCTTATACTCAGGTTTTTAATAAATTATCATTGATATATCTCTTCCTTCCCCTTATAGAGCATATTTTATCACCATTTTTTATGTTTCCTTTTCCTAAGATATTAATAAAGGATTTCAGTATTATATTTATAAAAACGGTGATATTTGGTATGAAATAAGTGGGAGACGGTATAATTATGTTATGTAAGAGTTTTTTCAAAATACATGTTTTGAAATACACTACACCATTATTGTTCGGGTATAGAATTTAATGTTTTCCAATTAATATTCTAATATGATATGATATATTTTTTGTAAAAAAATTATGGGTCCCCAAAGAAATATTAAATAAAAAAATACTTGGAATAATAATTGAATACTCAAGATCTACATTGGTGATCACCCTTAGACAGAACATAGAAGATTAGGCATACAGGTATATGGTTATGAGATCTAATGGGAGAGATAATGAGAATAAAATTAAGATACAATAGTAAAATTAAACTTAATTTATTTTGGGAGTCATTCTAGTAAAATACTAATTCCCCCAACTAAAATTTACTATTATTTCAACCATCTTGATGTTCATGTGATTAGATCACTTCCACAAGGACCTATGTATTAAATTGAATGATTCCATATATGTAGTGTAGAGAATTCGTCAGAAAAAATATGGGAGTATAAATATGTTCCCATGATCATATATGCATGTTTATTGGATCATTGATAACATAAACTAGTCATTAAAAAATTTCAAAAAAATAGTTAAAAATTGATTTAGAGATACCATATAGTTACATAGGTTTATGAATCTGAGACAAATGGAAGTCTTTATTGATTAATATTAATGGATGGTCAACTGATTACATATTTAGTGAGTGAATATGTATTTTATTAAGGTATTGTGTGTCATAACATAATAGTGAATTCATAGGAAGACATAATTTCTATTAAGTGTTTAGGTTATATTGGAATATAGAGTAATTGATGGATTTATTATTGAGGATCTATGGGAAGCCCATGATGTAACATAATTGATTCATTCTAGTCTCATAAGACATAGAGTATCTTAAAGTGTAGGGTCTTAGAGATAATATTTGTGATATATATGGGTGCCACACTACATTGGCTATGAAACATAATCTCAAAGGGTTACATTGGTTCCATTAGATTTTAGACATATTTTCACGTCCATATATAGGGATATGTTGTAATGTAAACCCCTTTCCATAATATTCCACAAGTATATGATGGGATTTAGTGTACTATCAAGGACTATGACAATTATTATTAGGTTGAAAATTCCTTCTTAGGTTGTTTATGTTATATTAATATGGATATTTGGTGTATTCTCAGCCTCTAACACTGGCTATATTGTTCTCAAATATAGTCTTAGACCAATAGATTGGATTTTAATAAACTTTTTGATATCAGAAGTAATTCATTAACAGTATGTTCCCTTGTGTTATTGAACAAAAAAAATTTAAATGAATATACATAAAAATGGTTTCATAGAGAGAAATCATAGGAAATTAATTCACTAAAGTTGACCAAGTTAAAATATTAAGGTCATTAACCTATTTTATTTTATCTATTTAGGTATTATTATAAATTTAAAGGAAAAATTCACAAAAGAATATAAAAAATAAAAAATATTAATAAATATATTCAATACACATCCCCCCACACTTGAGTGATTAATTTACATCAAGTAATATATCTCAATAATATTCTTACCCTTTTTTAATACCCACTATTGTGAAACCTCAGGTTACTAAATATTATGTGATTATGAATAAGATCAATATATTTCTAATAATAAATACCTTTCTAAATTCATATATATCTTAATTTTTATAAAATATTCAATACTAAACATCATAGATTCATTATATAGTACTATTTTATACTTTTCTCCCTTCCTTCATATGAGTTAAGAATTACCCTAAAAATCAATATCCCATAAAAATTTAAAAATTCCTCAGTTCGATTGTTTTTAATTTATTTCTTGCACAAAATAATCATTTATTAAATATAAAGAACCTAGATCTATTCTATCCAAAAAGCTGGTCTCTCCTAATAATATTTATAAAAATTTATGTATAATGGCATGGTAAGGATATTTGAGTAAGATAATATCATTTTACTGTTCTTAATGAATTTTGATTTTTCACTCTAATACACTATGCCATGATTTATTAAGAAACTTCCAGTAGGACCCCAAGAGATCCTTTTACTCAAGCTTATATGAATATAAATTGTTATATTTTTTGGATCCTTAATGTATTAATTTTTCATTATAGACTACTCACCTATGATTAAGGTGATTTACCCAATGAGTTCAAGTTCAAATTTAATCCATCCATTTCATTTTAATTGAATTCTTATACCCCTCATTGATAAATAATAGATTTGGGGTGTTAATATAAATATATATCCTACAGAATCCATCGAAAATTTTAAAAAGTTGGACTATCTCACATACCTATAATAGGATGAAACTCCTCCCAGTAATAAAATTAGACTATAATATTTTAAATTATGTATATTATAATTATATCCTAAGATATGGATAGTAATAAATAATGGGGTAATATATATATATAATTGTTATTATTTAGTTGAAGATTTATTTATTCTTATAAAATTTTCAATATATACCTGTAAAAGGAAAATAAATACATGACTTATTTTATTCAAATCTAATGAAAATTAAAAACAAAAAAATGGAAAATATATTCCTCTGATAAAATTTTTTCATGTTCCTTATTTATCAACATTTTAAGCTAGAATATTTTATTAGTTCATCCCCAAACTTTTAGTTGGTGAGGTGTTTTTTATTTGAAACACATTAATAATTAATTAACAAATATCTTTATGATATAATTGATCCAGGTTTATTATCTTTAATATATTTTTATGTCAACCATCTATATAGTATAAAATATATTAAATTATGGATGTGTTGGGTAGAGTTGGTCCTTTTATTTATAATATTTATGACTTATGGCCTATACTATTTGGTATGTGATGAAACTAGGGAGTTGATCATTTTTTTTACTAAGGCTTTGATTGTTCTATGTTTGTCGGCTTGGTAACAGAACCCAATTCATCATTTTTTATAATTATCAGATCCTCTATCCTGTTTTCATTTTATTCCAAATCCTTTATATCTTCATCATCAAAAATTGTATTTAGATATATTTTATGATTTTGATTCCCCATTATCAATATAAGAGGAATATGAAAAAAATATTTTCAATAAAATATAATTGAATGGAATTTACATAATGAAAATTTCCCTTGTATCCAAAATCATAAAGTACATTCTCCTGGTATAGCACCACATGTTAAACATTATTGAGTGATTTAATTCATGGTGATTCCTACTCATTAAATATCTTGATATCCATGAAATAATAATCATAGTAGTAATAGAATAAATTAAAGAATAACATTTATAGGATTATTAATACTTTATGTTCTCTTTAAAAAATTACTTCAAGTGCATTATATTCTTCCCCTTCAATGCTTACCAGATGACATGGTTTGTGAAAATTATTATTCTACTAGTAATTTTTATAACATCAATAATAGGTATAAAATTTTTATATGTGTTGCTAATAATATAATACTTCATGATTACATGTGATATTTATTTTTCAGAGGAATTCATAAAAAAATTAAATAAAAATGTTATTAAGAACATAATTTGTATTTATTTCCTCTGGGAAAATCTCACAAAAAGAGGCTCATGAAATATTTTCATTTGGGATTCAAGAAAAAATAGAATTTAAATAATTCCTAAGGAAAAAAACGTGGTTAATTTTTGGGTCATCTCCCATATGGAACCAAATCATACCATGATTCTTAGGTTGTCAATTATGATATTCATTTTTTTAATAATGAAAAAATAGAAACAATATGGCTGTGGTGAAATGCTATTGTATAGAATATAAATAAGGGAATATGAAGATCCAAATGAATGACATTAGGATGGATCTATTATTTTCTTCACATGATATAAAATACAATACTATAATTATTTTACAACTAAATTTAATCATAATCATACTCTTGTCATTGAATAATTTCACCAGGGCCTCCTCCATGATTAGTTAGTAGAGATTAATTTTCATCCCGTATATTTAAATTATTTATTTGTTCTTAGGTATGATTTCATACAATCCATGGATGCATACATATACATTGAGTTTAGTCATTTATATCCACTCTCGAGGAATTATTCGATTAAGTGGTGACGAATATATACTCCAGATTACCCATCCATTGATGTAGACTATTCTCCCCCTACCCAAATAATCTATCGATTACATTATATGATTGAGTAAGGGATTTATTGAACTAATTTTTTTTAAAAACCATGGTTTTGAAGAGATACATTGATGATACTCATCCAAATCCTCTACCAAGAAATTCTTCAATGAAGGGAGACAAATTTATGCATCAGATTACCAAATCCTTGACATTGACCATTTATCCCACAACCAAAAATTCTTTTATTTACACTATATAATTGGATAATTTATTCATTTAATTTTACTTATTATAAATAATAATTAACAATAATGAAAAATGGTTGGAAAAATTTCAACTACCACATATCTTAACACATTGAAATCTCATAGCGAGAAATAAAAAAAATAAAATAGCTAGATGTATTGGGGTAAACTCGAGAACTACATAAGAGGTATTATTTATAAAAAAAATACTTGGTGATCATTCATTGGATATAGAATTGAGAAATTATGAGATAAATTGATATAATGAAAAGGTAAAAATGAATAAAAACTATAATTATTCCAAGGATTTGATCACCCGAACTATTTATTTTCATGTCCCATCATTATATATATAACCAATATCATATGGTCATGGTTTTAGGATATAAATTACATGTAATTATGTATTTATTGAGCTTTCTCAACACAGAATACTAAATTCATTCATTAGGATGATTCGAGGGGTTTTTTAATATGTGTAACACTTATAAAATGTAGTATTAAAAAATTAAAAACATGGTAGCTTGGTTAATAAGAAACAATAAGAAATAAATAAATTAAGATATATAATAAATATATAATTATTTAATTGTGATTTATATATTGGAATGGAGGTTGGGAATATTAGTAATTTTATTAGGGAATATATGAATAACGGTTATACTCAATACAAATTTATTGCATAATTCTCAGTTAATAAGCAATTAATTTTTATTGAAGTCATTTTATGCATCAAAAATGAATTTTTCATTAATAGGGATTATATTTCATTTATATGTGGAAATAATAATTATATTCTGTAAGGTAAATTAATTATATTTAAAACAATTATTTCATTTTCGATACCAAAATATCAAAATTAACATTTGATGATATTTTTTGTTTTTCATTGTTGACAATTTTTTCAGGGTATATTTAAAATTTAGATTTTTAAATACTATCATTTATTTTATGTGATTATAAAATTTATAATAACAATTATAATTAATATTTAGTTAAATATTATCTATTTTATTTAGATAAATACGATTAATTCCATTATAATGGGAAATATTCATTATTTTGATATAAGTTAATAGTTATTCTTAGAAATAAACTTTTTCAAAAAACTATTTTTAATTGTGTTTTAAAAATTTATATTAAAATTAATTTATTCCACTTATGTAGAATGAATTTTGAAAATTGGATACCATATTTTGACCATAACCATCCCAAATTAATATTTTTTTGGCATTTTTGGGTTATTTCCGCTTGAAAATGAATTATATTTTTTATGTAAATAATATTCTAAAATATCACACACGTGTTTTTATATTACTTTTATATGTTCATTTATCAATATAAATATGTTTTTTATGAATCTAAAATATTATCTTCCATATTTTTAAATTTTAGTAACGTTATAATTACCTTAATTGTCACATAATGCTTACCCAATTCCTGTGAGACTAGAAGAAAAATCATGTAAATGATTTTAACCACAATAAGAGTAGTACAATTTCGATTTATCAATTATTTAAAATAATTAACTAGATAAATATGACTAATTTTTCATGTATTAAAATTTTATATTTTAATTCCATAAGTATGTTGATATCATTAGTGAAAAACTAAATGATAAGTGTCAAAAAACGACATTAGTGAAACTTTATGAGAAATAAAAATTAATTAAATCATTTAAAAATAATAAAAATAATTAATAATGAATTATAGGTTTATAAGTGATCTTAAATTATATAACATCCCCATTTATGTTAGAATATTTACCATATATGTAAAATTAAAACACTTTTTGATTGAACAAATTGTAATAGTGGTTAAGGTAAAAAATAGTTAATGAAGGGGTTAAAAGAAAATATAATGTAAAAACGATTTAAATAATTTATGAAACCAATTATTTTTGTTTTATTTAGATATTAAGAATATATAATTATTATATGAGTCAGTTTTTTGATATTTTTTAGGAATTAATTTATAATATTTTAAAAAATTGAAAAATTATAGTTGTTCCCCTCCCCTATTTTACAAAATTTTACCCATTATCTATTTTTATTATAGCCTATAGAGAATAATATCATGAGAAAAAAGTACCCATTTTTTCCCAACTTCCCAATCTATGAATTATATATTATAATCATCTGAAAATATTATTCCAAACATCCTTAAGAAGGGATATAAATGAAGTAAACTAAAGAAGAGTAAATTATATTTACTAACTCTTTCATATTGTTTTCTTCATAGACTTGTTGTAAATATACTATACCCATCATAAAATATTTAATCATATATAGTATGTGTAAAAATATTTTGTTCTTATTATTTTATTACCATTTTGAATCTATTATCTATCATATGAATAGGAAAACACCCCTCATGTGTATGAAAAACTTGCAATCCCCACGTAGTAGTGTATGTTTTTCATTACCATTATTTATGGGTGGTTATTATGATAAAATTAATTAATATATATGATATTTATGGTGTAATTATTATTATTTAATTATAATATCATATATATCACCTCACCTTCCCAACCATTGTAAAAAAGATAACATCACTCGTCTGTACATATGGATTATCACCTCTTCAATCCGATGTGATTCATTTTTTATTTTTGATTTAAATGGATAGTAATAAAGTTATATTTTATGAATATAGAAGTTACATATTATAAAAAAATTATATTGTAAGGGTAAATTATTATTTAATATTCTTGTGTTCCATCCTTCAAAAAGTAAAAAAACAATTCATGTGTATGTGTGACCTATCATCACCATGAAAATGTAAATCATTTTTCTTTTAGTATATTTTATATATAACTCTAAATTTATATATATTGTTAATATATAAGATATTTGAATCATTATTATGATTTATTATATGATGTAAACCTGATCAATATGCAAGGACTGAAAATTCTGAATAAAAATATATGTGAACAATGAATCAGTAAACACCTGAATTAATGATAATAATATATAAATTGGTAAAAAGGTTGAAAAAATATTATATATATATGTATATTATTATTTTATTTATGAATGTTAAATTTTTATTTTTTATAAAAGTTTTTAAAATCACTTATAAGTAAATTCAATATTGTGGTGATGGTTTTTTAAAATAAATTTCTTCCAATAGGTTAAATCACTTCTTCAATGATTATATTACGGTATTATTTTGTTTGAAATGAATGTTATTTTGTTAATATTTTATTTACAGTTTTGTTTTTAAGTATTTCAATTTTTTACACATTGTTTCCATATTTATTAACTCTCAAATCAATGATATGATATTTAGAGGGGATTTCATCACAATTTCTACCCCACACATACATATTTGGAATCATGAAACTATTCAATTTTATATTATATATATGCTTCAAATTTTATGTATACAATATGAATACATATTTATTAACTATAATTAAACATTAAATAGAATTTTAATCTTTCAATGGGCTGTAATTTAAAAGTGACTATAGAGATATGAATTTATTTCATAGTCTCATTTTTTGGATTACTTATATTATTTATTCAAGGAATAATATAATTTCTAACTTCATAAACTCATGATGTTTTGATATACTCATTTTTTATATGGAGTTTCAATGCACGCCTAATAATTTTAATATCTTTGGAATGTGAATAAAGAATATAAAATTTTAAAATAAAATCCCATCTGATTTATCTTTTGATCATGTATATTTTTCGTCTATATACATATTTTTTAAATTTCATAATTTTTTTAAATTTATCGTAATATTTATTTAATAGATATCAAAATATATTTTAATTTTTTCATAATTTTATTGGAATATTTGAATTTTTTTTGAAAGGTTTATTTTTAACTTTGTTTTTGAAAAGTCAAAAATAATGTTTCTATTTAGCATATACGGCGTGAAAAGACTTTTGCACCACTATAAGCATGTAACTATTGTTTTCTTCCAATATATATTTTTAATGGGGTTTCAAACAAAATATATTAATGAAAATTTAATATAGTGTTTCTCCTCTATTTTTGTTTTATTATCTCATTAAAATTAATTCATTAAAAAACCATTATTTTGTGTGAATTTATAGTCATCATTTATTTCTTATTAATTTTATTTTAATTAAATTTTACATGAATAATTCCAAAATATGTGATCGTATTTCATTTGTAATCATATATCTCCTAAATATACATATTTTATTATCATGTAGTCTATTTTTACCAAAATTTTATACAATTTTTCCAAATGGTTTTTTAAATATTAATGTTATTTGACTGAATATGAGAATATTTATATTCTGTATTCCTGACTCAATATGAATATTTATTAATATTAAATAAAATTAATTAATTAAATATATCATTCAATATATGAGTAATTTATTTGACATATTAAGTGATGGTAAAAGACCATTATATCCCATTGATGCATCACAAGGTCTCATGAGATAAACTAGTATGGGTATTTGGATACATCCATAACCATTTATATATGAATTCATAGAATTAGGCCTTAATAGAATTTTTATGATACATGAAATTATGAGCTCCAGCCTTATGGATTCCCTTATACATTTCCACGTGATTATTTTAATAGTAAATATATCCCTGGATAATTTTCAAGATCATTTGATTATTTATACAGAATTATTTTCTCATAATTTATTCCATCCAAAATATTCATATTTCATAATTTATTTTCTACAAGGAAGGGTTTTTCAGTTATTTATAATGTAATAATGATTAATCATTGTTTAATAAACATAGATTCTATTTTATACATACCATAGTGATAATTTAATCATGAACTTATTTTTTCCCTTCCCCAGGATATGAAAAATTTATATTTAAATGAGTTCAAGGATGTAGGATATTTATTTTCAATATGATTTTTATCTTATTTACCATACAATATAAAAATATAATTTTTATATGGATTTCAAAAACTACTAAAATATTTTTTCTTTTGAGTGGTGATTTCTTAAATCTAGTACTAATGTCATAAAATAACCATTGTATTCAGCTTACTCGGGTTATGTTCTGTATAATTTGTATCAAATGGTGTATAGTGAGAACCTTGGGAACTAGATTTATGAAAAAAATTCTTTGGGAACAAAACCCTATGATAGATGTTGAGGAAAAGTTAAATTATAGTATAACATTGTAATATTTTGATTAGGAAGAGATTATGTGGGTTTCCTTGAAATATGCCACTATTTGGAAATTACAAGTGGATGTGGTTTTGAATAATATGAATCATGGGGTAACAATCCCAATAGTGTTTTTTAAATATATACGGAAAATATTTCTAGATCATGATGATGTTACCTTACTATTATCCAAGTTAGACACTCTTAGGGGATATGTGTTTCACCCCTAATTTCATGAAAGCAACCCATTCGTTAGGTATTTTAAGAACATAATGTGTTTGGGGGTCATTTGAAAGGATATGGTGGACTTTTGGAATGTTTTTGGGGGAATTTCTGATGGGGAAATGTTTGAGAATATTTTGAAGAACCTGTGTAACTCTTAGAGGAAACTGTGAAAAGCACGACATAGGATTCTAAGAAGGCACAATTTTAGTAGCATGTTTTGTTCAGACTGTGCGTCCACATAGGAGTTAAAATCAATGATGGAATAGAGGAATAAAGGCACTTTTTGTATGGATTTTCATACTGTGCTATCCAACCTTGTGATGGGTGTTTTGGATCCAATGGACAAATCCTGTGTAGAACACTTTTAGTTTAACCACTCGATCCAAACATGTACGGTTTGTTTTTAGATCATAAATAGCTAATCAAACTTGGTTTAACAAATAATACACTAAGTCTTCACATATTATGACCCCAACTCATGTTTTTATTCCTCCCAATGGCTGTGGAAACTTTTTTAATCATTCTTCAAGTGATCCTTTGGAAAATCATGGTGCCTTGAGGGCCAAATTTCTTGGTAAGTCTCCGTTCAAGGGGATTTTTCATACATATACTTGTATTCATTCTTTTGGATTCATAGATCACAACTGTTTCTTGAGTATCTATATTATAAATAATAATAAATCTATGATATGGAAATATTTTTGTTAGGGAATAAGATATATGGTGCGATTTTGGATATTTAACATGATTTTGTTATAAATTTGTGTCATTCATCCTTTTCTCTATAGTTATTGAGGTAGGTGGATTCTCTCTCGACTCTCCTTTCTACAAATAGAATCGTTGATTTCAAATAATTTTTTTCCATGAAATAGATTCTGAAATTAATGTGAAATGTTTGGTAGCAACCATTTTGGTAATGGATTGTGTGGAAGATGGTTGTGGTAAAAATTGATTTGTTTCATGGTTCGGAAAACAATGTTTTAAAATATAATGTTTTTTTATTCATGTAAAATGGTTTCAAAAAAGTGATGTTTTATTTAAATGAATATAATTGTATTAATGGAAATTTTTCAATAAAAATTGTGGTTTTATTTAAATGGATTGAAATAAATGATTTTGAATGGCAATGGAATAATTGGGTGGAGTGTGTTCATTTTCATTGACATTAAAATATGGGAGGGGCATGTGCCATTGGGTGACTGCAATATGGATAAATTGTGATGACCTAATAGATTGACGAGAGACTGCTCATGAGTATGAACCTATCATGTAGTCATGCATGTCTGGATTTGTGGAATGAAATAGGTTATTCCAAATGGATTTCTGAAATGGTTAGAAAAACTTGGTTGGTTTTTTCCATAGAAACTGTTTTGTAGCGAAAATGTCTTGGAATGATATAAACTTTTTCAAAGTCTTCTATACAAATTTCCTTATAAAGAGGATTTAAAATAAATGGTTTAAAATGTTGATTCCAAATGGTGTTAGTAGGGACGTCATTTTGAAAAAAATTACCTAGTTTCAATACTCAACCCAACTTTCTAACATCATTACTTTTGTAGATACTATTTATTTGGAAATAAGTAAAGTAAATGTATCATGTTTATTTAGTGGTAATTAGTGATACATGGACATGGATTGTGGGGTTGGAGCACAGTGCATTTTAGGAGATCAGATGTTATGTCATTGGATTCATTGAGATTTATTTGTTTCATATTCCACATTAAACTAAATGTTTATCATTGTATATTCAGGGTACTCTGATATAGTGGGTTTATTATATATAATTTGAGTGGTATTACATTGTGTTCAAGCATCATTTAATGGTTTTTGAATGAGCTATGATTTCTTTGGTTATTTTACTTTCAATGGGAAAACATTTCAACAATTTATTATGAACCACATTGAATTTATTTCTATCTGCTGTAATCTTGATGTTGTCTCCTAAGGACAATTAATATTCTTGCACCTTCTCAAGCCAATGTGGAGGCATGAAATTTTAAAAATTGTATTAGCTTTTTTTTCCTCTAATTAAATGTGGTATTAGACTTGGTAGTTCTAAATATATTTGGAGAAATGGTATTGGTAGTCAGTCATGGAGTTTGAACTCATTTAGGTTTTGTACTTGAGTTGGGATGGTAGAAAGGAATACGATCATAAGAACATGAAATTTTTATCATTCAAAGGCATATCTAACCTATTTATGTTAAACATCATGTTACCATGGAGTTGGGTACATAAGTGTTTTATTGACAGTTATAGGGGTTATAATAACATTTTCCAGGGTTTCGAAAATGAGAAGATCACGAAATACATTTATAGAAATGAAATCCCACTAGGTGTGAATATTTAATTTTGAGTATTGATTTAAAATTTTGTGGAAAAATTTAAATTTTGAATGGTATGGGAAAATGTTTTCAAACTTCATATTTTGAAAAAAATATGTTAGTTGAATTCTGAAAATTGTATGATTTTCAAGAGAATAATGGATTTATCAAAAATGTTATGAATAGGAAATATGTTTAATTTTTTTAAAGACTTACTCTGATAGTTTTGGTTTGGAATAATTTAAAATTGTTAAGACTTTAGTTCCTATGGAGTGAGGGTTATGGTTTTTTGTGTTGGTTATGTAAAATGAAACCCGATAGGTTTCCTAGAAACCAACTAGAAGAATCTGATGAGAATGTGGTCCCACTTGAACCATAGTTGAACCAACGGTTAGTTCAAAGTATATTTTAGGATTTTCAGGTCGTGTATTGAGGGAATTGTTGGTATGAACCAAGGAAAGTGGATCTTTCTGTTCAGTTCCAAATGAAAAATCCACCCATCTTTCATGGTAGTTTCGAACCAGAGAAGGAAGACGTGTGGATGAATAAGATGAATTGAATATTTAATTTCACAGGAAAACTAGCAGAGTTGAAAGTTTATCTGGTAATGTATATAATGAATGACCTTTCACTCTAGTGGTGGGATTTAAAAGATTAGGATATATTATATGAAGACATTTTAGTGGAGGAATTTGAATAATTTTTTTAACAAAAAATTCTATGATCATATGTTCTGGATTATAATAAAGATATAATTTTTCTTCTTGAAGTAGGAGAACCTCTCCAGAGAAGAGTATTCAGATAAATTTATGAACTTTTTCCCCTTTTTCATCAAATGTTTCTAAAATTAAATCCTTGATGGAATGCATATTTGTATCTTAGTTAAGGAAATATATTCCCTTAAAGATTAAAATGTTGTAAGTAAATGATTATATAGTAATGGTCAATAAAGATATGGTGGAAGAAAAGAACATATTAGGATCTACGAGTAGAGTGAGCATGTTGATATATAAGGTAAATGGTTGAGACTCTAATGGTGGGAACAAGAGTAATAGGGAAACCTATTTCCAAGTTAGTGGGATGAATCAGAATCATATGGATGGATTGGTGAATCTTCCTCCAGAACCCAAGACTAATGTTGGATGTTTCCAAAGTGGATCATTTTGATCACATTAATATAGATTGAATGAAACCACCTAGAGAATCACATAATTGTAACTATATAGAAAAACATTGGTGCTATTCTCACAGTGCACTGAGGTCGAGTGTTCGATACACTTCTCTTGTTTCACAGACATCATATTCATCGATTAGATGAGGAAACAGAATTTATCTCATAGATAGGGAAAAATATTCCATTGAGATTCTAGGAATACCATGAATCCTCAATAAAGAAAACCCCAAAATGGAAATAAAATATAGAGCACACTAAATAAGTAGGTATATGGGGCTCATCATGTGATCGTGGATGATTAGTATGCACCATCATAAGTGATAGGTAAAATAAATTTGAATTTTACAATTAAAAAATAATTTTTTGACATGGGTGAATCCCATTCATTTATTACTTCACATGCTATTTATTTTTTGTGTTTCTATATCCAGATGATTTCTACTATTTTGAAAAATCAATATATTCTTAGTAAAAAGATTGTCAAGGCATTATCTCTAAATCGTGCTCCATAACTATTAATGGAGATAAGTTGATAATGTATTTCTCTATATAGGATATGGATGTTTATTACAAAATATTGGGTATGGATTGGTTGAAAAAGTTCAAGTCTCACACTATCTATTATATGTGAATGGTTAGTATAATGATTGATAACGATGTTGAGTATATCATTAAAGCACACCAAAATGTAAAGGTAGGTGAAACTTGTTTTCTCACACCATTAGTTGAAAACGATCTTGTACAAGAAAGTATATTTGACATTGGAATAAATGGAATAGATTGAGAATTGTAGTGTTCCAGTGGTTTTTGATCAGTTCTAGGATGTTTTTCCTAAAAATTTATCAGAATTTCCACCCATAAGATAACTGGGGTTTATGATTGATATCATCTTGGGGAATACCCATATCTCACTTTCGTATTATCTAATGGTACCAACATAGTTTGAATAATCAATGGAGCAATTGCATGCGATGGAATACAAAGGGTTCATTTGGCCCAACACGTCTCTGCTGTTTGTTCTTGTCTACTTTGTGAAAATATAGGATGAAACTCTTTGGTTGTGTGTGTATTATCATATGCTTAATCATGTTAAATAATGGAAAATATATTCACTTCCATGCATTGGTGATCTGTTAGATTAATTATTGGGATCCTGGTGGGTCTCTAAAATTGATTTTTTCTTAGGACATCACTAATTGTAGTTTCATATGGAGGATTTTACAAATAAATCATTCAAGAGTCGATATGTCCATTATAAATACAAGATTATTCCTTATGGTCATATCAATTCACCAGAATATTTTTGGTATTTTTGTATATGAATTTTCACTGGTAACTAGATTATTTTCTGGCAGTGTTTGTGGATGAAATAATTGTGTATTTATGTTCAAGGGATGACCATGAGAAACCCCTAGCGATAATGATTGGAATTTTTTAGGATTATAGGTTGTATGAAAAACATTCAATGTGTGATTTTGGATACACAATATATGATTCCATGGCCATGTTTTGTCTGATATAGGTGTCTCTATGGATCCAAAAAATATAGTGGAAATTATCTCTTTAGAACAACTATTTAATTTGTTTGAGATATGGAGTTTCATTGTCCAATATAGTTATTAGCGATGTTTTATTCATTATTGTGGATGTATAGCCTCCCAAATGAAATATTTAATGAGGAAAAATGTTCCATTACAATGGATAGAGGAATGATAAGAGTATTCTTGAGATATTAATGTTCACCTTACATCAGCACAAATTGTGATTTATCATGAATCCATATGTGTTTACATGGTGTGTTGTGATACTTCAAGATATGGTTTGGGATGAGTTATAACATTGGGAGATCATGTTTATTCTTATGGATCCAAATAGAAACAGTTCCAAAAAATTATTTGGAATTAGCTGATGTAGTACATGACTTGATGACATAGCATAATTTCATCTTTTGTGAGAAATTTACGGTGTTTATAGATCTGGATATTTTGAAACACATCTTCTCAAAAAGGTATTTGAATTTGAGACATTTAATAGGGATGGTGTATCTCCCAAAGTGCTACATTTATTTTATGTATACACCAATTATAGGAAATTGTGTGTTAGATAAATTAAGAGTAATTTCATATGATTAGTTGGAAAAAGAGGATTCGGGTTAGTGGTAATTGTTTTCTAAACCAACCGAAAAGCATTAGGATTTTCAAGACCGATATAATGGAGCTAGATTCATCTCAGTTTTTTGTTTTGATTTAGTTAAGATGGGTAAATAATAACATACAACTTATTTGTAATGTTTTTTATGATGTAAGAACATAATGTAGGGGTGATCATTGAGTGTTAGAATCTACATGGATGTTTATTTTTATGATTTTTTAGTTGGATGGATATACATTTTCATTGACAAGAATATCTTTTTCAGACATACCACCATTGTAGATGTGATGTTTATCTTATAATATAGACTATGTATAAGGAATTCAAATAATAATTTTTTGTGTGGGTCCCAGAAGAAAAGGTGGATATGCTTGTTTCAAGATACTTAACGTTTTTATATGTTAAGACAGTGCATCATCGACCAGTGGGTATGTTTCATTCATTACCTATTATTATTTTGAAATGGGAGAAGATATACATATATTTTGTAACATTTATCCCATGAATGGTTTGAAAAAATACTTCCTTATGGTAAATAGTGTATAGACTAAAAAATAAGGCCAATTTTATCCCTATTTTTTAATCTCAAATGGTGGATTTCATGAAAAAATCTATATATGTGATGTGGTAAAAAGGCATGATGTTCTACTTTCAACAGTATCATGTATAGATTCTTGGTTTATGTTTCATTTATAGAAATCCCTATAGCAATCCCTTCAGTCTCATTTGAATATAATAATGACGTATCATCCTCATAAAAATGAATAATCTAAATGAATGATACAAACTTTGGAATACATAATGTGTTTTAGTGTAATGGATTTTGGTGGCTTTTGGGAGGAGAACATACTGTTAGTGAAGTAATCATATAAAGTTTTTTATCCTGATTGATACATATTGGATATTTTGAATCATTTTATGGGCATCCTTTTCATTATCCCCATTATTGTGTGGAAGCATGTGAAATATCAATGGTTGGGACGATCCATTTCAAAGAAACACTAAAATATATTAAGTTGATCAAGAAGAGAATGAAAATAGCTTAGATTCATCATACATAATACATGGGTCTTCATCAGTGGTTGTTGTCTTTCAATGTGAGTGATCATATGTTCTTTTGAATCTATCCATGTCATGGGAATTACCATTTTGGGAAGCAGAGAATGTTGTCTCCTTGATATAAATTTTTTCGTAAGAAACCTGAAAGGGTTGGTGAGGTGGTATACTGGT
Source organism: Viscum album (assembly GCA_963277665.1). Classification (NCBI taxonomy): domain Eukaryota; kingdom Viridiplantae; phylum Streptophyta; class Magnoliopsida; order Santalales; family Viscaceae; genus Viscum; species Viscum album. The sequence goes on from OY728161.1 coordinate 331,176,128, forward strand.
TATCTCTATCCCCACAGTTCAGTCCAGTGCAAAATGTGTTTCATGTATTTTAGTTGAAAATGTTCCAGCCTAATCCTTACTATGTGATTCTATGGGATCATGTTGACTAGAGATAGATGGTTCTTAAGTTCATATGCGGGTATTGATTATGGATAGGAAAGGGAAATTATTGCATGGAAAAAACATATGTATAGTGTGTGTTATGTGGCAAGAGGGATAGATTTTCAATGAAACACGGGAAAGGGAACATGAAATGGTTAGTAGTGTCGAAAACTCTTTTAGTCAGATGATGGTTTTCAACTTTTCGGGGACAGAATGACCAATGGTGGGGAGAATTTATCACCCCAGGATAGAAGTATGCAATCCTTAATTTATTTATTTTAGGAATGTAAAGAGTTTGGGTGAATATTGAGAGGTTTTTAAGGAATTTTAGATTTTTTTTTGGGATTTTCTACTGGTTCACATCTTTAGCATGGTAGTAAAAACCATGATACTACAAAAGGAAATTGTGAAAAGTAAGACAAAGCCTTCTGGGTAAGTGAAAGTTTAGGCACACCATTTTTTCAAACCATGCATCCTCAGAGGACTAACATTGAAATGTTGAATAAAGTAAAAAATATGTTTGGACAATTGTTTTTCTAACCATGTGAGAAAATCATGTGATAGGTATTTGCGAGGCAGTGGATGGCACAAATTAAGTTCATTGTTTATCAATCCTTTTGAGCTAACCCACGCTGATTATTTTTAGATTCTATAAAGTGGATGTAACTTTATTTACATATAAATACACTTACATTACACATATTTCAACCCTAACTCGTTTGTGAATCCTCCCAATGGATGCAAAGAAATTCCCCTCTGATCCATCAGTGATCCATTGGAAAATTTCGGTGCATTGAAGGCCAGATTTCTTAGTATGTCTCCATTGTTAAGGATTTTTCATTGATCCAAACTTATTCCCTCTAATTAATTGAATGATCTGATCCATTTTGTTAAAATATATGATAGTGATTTCCAATCGTATTGAGATGTGGCTGTGTTTTTGTTAGGAACAAGATCTATAGTGTGTTTTTGGTGATTTAACCCAGTTTTGTTGAAAAACTCATGACATCCTTCCTTTTATATATAGTTTTATATGAAGGTATCTTCACTCTCGACTACTCTTGATGTAAATAGAAGGATTTATTTCAAATTTAATTTCATTTCTTGAAATTTATTTTGAAATTAAAGCGAAAATATTGTTAACAACAATTTTAGTGATGGTTTGGGTAGACATTTTTTCTACAATGTGTTATTTCATGGTTTTAAAATTTTGACTTTAAAATATAATGTTGTTTTATTCATGGAAAATGTTATCAAAAAATGTTTTGGTTTATTTAAATTACATGAAATGGATTTATGGAGGTGATTTCAATAAAAATGTTTGTTTTTAATAAATTGATTGGAATGTATGATTTGGAATGGTTGTGGAATAATTAGTTAGCATGTGTTCATTTCCATTGGCGTGACCCTATGGAAGGGGAATGTTCCATTAAGGAACAAGTAAATTATTACATTGTGATTACTCGGTAGATCAAAAAGAGTCCACCCATGAGTATGGAATTGTCACATGTGCATGAATATCTAGATTTGTTTATGTGTGGAATGGAATGGGTCATGCCAAATAGAATTGTGAAATGGTTTGAAATGCTTGGTTGTTTGTTTTCCATGAAAACATTAAAAAAATGGATTGTCTTGATAAAAAATATTTTAAATCGTTCAACATAATTTTTTTTACAAAAATAGTGTTTCTTAAATGTTCTAAGATATTCTATCCATGAGGTGTGAGTTGGGATTCCATCTTGGGAAAACCTACTGAGTTTAATTAGTCAACCCCTTCATTGGAACTTTTTTACTTTTCTGATATTTTTTATTCGTAAGTAAGTAAATGAAAAGTATCTCAGTTATTTAGTATCACATCGTGATACATGAGAATGAATTTTTGAGTATGATAATTTATAATATTGGGAGCTTTGTTTTTTATTAGAGTATTTGAGAATTTTAGGTTTTGTATTTCAATTTATAGTGATGATGATCATAGATTCCTCTATAAACTCCGATATAGTTGGCATGATTTGTTATACTTTTACTTGACTTTAATTATTTTAAGTCAAAATTTAGTGGTTGTTTGGATGATTTATTATTGATTTATTTTTTTTAATTTCATCCGTAAAATCATCTCCCAATTTCGTATGAAGCCCTTGGAATTTGATACCGGCCTTTTGCATCTTAGTTATGCCTCATAAGGACACGCCATATTCTTCTACATTATGACGACAATGAGGATGGGTGTAATGTTACAGTATTATTTTGTTAACTAAAATATTATTTAAGAGAAAATATGAAAAAATTTATAGATTATAAACAAATTTGACCTATTTTTAGAATAATGTTCCATAGATTTGAAACAATGTGTTATAAATTTTCCACTTTAAAAATCATTTTCCATGATAAATCATAATGATTACAATTGATCAGAATATGGTTTTTGATTTTAGATAATTGATGGAACCCAGAGTATTATGTTAATTATAAATGGAATGGATCATGGAATGATTTTAAACCAAAGAAACTATATTAAATTTGAACATAGAGGAAAATATTTATGATTATTCATAATCAAATCTAACAAAATATATTTAAAAATGTAAACATTGGTGATTTTACTAGTATATAAAATAAGATAAATATGAAGTTTGAAGAATGTTTAGGTGATAAGAACCATGAGAAATGATTCATTATCGTACATGTCTTGAATTTCAGAAAAGGAACTTGGGGAAATGGAATCATATAGCATAAATACGTTTTACATGTTGAGAAGCTGGTAACCATGAAATAAAATAACCATTAACAAAGTTTAGACGATAAAATATCATAAGATTAATAAAAAAGTTAATGTGTATAAAGGATTATAAAATTTATATTATATACAGTTGAATATGAAGAATCTAAGAGTAACATATAATATGTATGAATTATTTTAGAAGCTACCCATAAAAGTAAATAATATTATATTAATATTGAGTAAATTTAAGAGAGGATTATTATTTTTAATTATATGATAAATTATGATGGAATAAAACAAAAAATCATTACGAAAATTTGATAAAGGATGTTTAAGTATTGATCTAACTATTTATTTATTTATTTTGAATAATTTGATATATTTGTGTTTATTGATTGTATTTTGACATCCAAGGATTATTATGACATTATATAATTAAATTAAGTTGTATTAAAGAGTTAACGTATATGAAATTTGGGAATATGTATAGAAATGTAATGATAAACTTAAGGGTTAATATCGAATTTGATATTGAGGTAATTGTATTCTATTGAAATTTTAGAGAATTTATTTTATCATATAGATATCCATGTGATTTAAATTTTATATGATGATTATGTGATTAATTTAATTCAGATGAAGTTCACTATATTTTTTGGGAAAATTTTAAGATTAATGTAAAGAGAGTATTATTTTCTAGAATGGGATTTAATTTGATGGATAATTATTGAATTAACATGTGGAATCATATATGTTATTATAGTTGTTTAATAGGGATTCAAGTTATTAGTATTTTTTTAGAAAATATATGATCATGTTATTCCAAAATTTTTTAAGTGACATTAATAGAAAATTTAAGATGTTTGGGGGATTAATGGTATATTAATTATAGAAATTTAGTTTAATTCCCTGTAACACCCAAGATTTTATGAAGTATATATTTTCAAATAAATTTCTTTTTCTCTAATATATTTCATTACACACAAAGCCAAGTTTTAATGAAATGTGATATATTAAGAAAATATTATTATTTAATATAATAGTTAATTCATAGACATTAGAATGCTATGTATGAATATGATTTCCTAAATTATGAAATTATATGTTTTACTCATCTATATAAAATTATTTTATTAGTGACCAATTAATTATAAATAAAAATGAAGTCTATTTGAAAATAAAAGAATAGTTTTTCTAAAAAAAATATTTATATACCAAAAAATGTATTTTATCTGAATAATTTATATTATTAAATTTTACTAAATAATTTTAATGAATTTTAAATATTACATATTCAACCAACTGTTTAACATTTATCTTTTGTGTTTTTAGGGACGAGATAAGAATAAATCTAATTTTATGCTTAAAAATAGTCTTATTTATAAAAACCAGTTTTGTCTCCATTTGAACACTCATTTCATAATTAATTTTATCAGATTTTCAAATATTTATTTAAAAAACTAAATTAATTTTTTATATTATAATATTTAATTTTATTAGAGTAAATTTTTGATAATTTTGGAATAAAAAAGTTTATATTGAATAGCGGACAATACTTGTTTTTATTACAAAAATGGGTTTTCATTCAAATTAAATACAATATATATTTTCTATTAATATGGATTTAAATGTAATTATAGTTCCATTATATATCTAATAATATAATTTTTTTCATTGGAATTATTTTCATATTGAAATTTTATATAAAAACCTTTTATAATGATGAATATTTTCTCATTAGAAAACCTCTTTTCGTCGCATATGCAGGATAATTTTTAAATTATATATTTATAATTATCTGAATTAAATTATATATAATTGATTATATATTTTGAGTATAAATAATTTATATTTGAAAATATTTTTAACGTAATTATTGGTCAAAATTAATAGTAAAAACAATAACAATTACTTTCCGCGATTAAAATTAAAATGGGGTTACAGGTGTGGGGTGAGGGGGTTAAACTATTATAATGAGGGATAAAATGACCAATAAACTTTTCCAATTTTTTTATGGAAATATTTATACCTTACAACCTCTCATGGTTGATAATTGAATTTTTTTAGACTTTGGGATTGTGAAAAAAGTGGGTATATGTTATTTTTTCAAACATTCTCTTTGTGTCCTCTACCCCACTTATAAAAGGACAACATATCTACTACAATATTTACATAAAACAAAATTTTATTGAAAACCCTATTTAAATTTATTAACAACTTCCCACACACATGGTAGAGGCATCTTTGTGATCAAAAAACATATATGGAAGTCTTTAGGTTAAACCTCTTCTTATTGTCCAATGAAGAGGTAATGTTTTTCACAATGTGTTTTTGATTCAATTATTATTCATAATCATTATAATCATATAAAACTGTTATTATATAATAACAATATTACCTCGTATTTATTTAATTTTTTATTTTTTAATATAATTACCTATATTACTCACCTTGTTCATCAAATTTGAAACAAAACTGTTTTTCATGAATACAAAGCAGTACATCCTTGTGAATTGATGTTATTCATTCTCCATCACCACATATCTTGGTAGAATTTAATGAATATTTTAATATTATATTTATGATATTATTATAAATATGTAATAATAATACAATATCAACCTTTTTATGCCCCATCCTTTTGAGAAAAACAACTCCATTCATGTGTACGGTGGACTACAACCTCTCGAACCGATGTGACTTAATTATCATTTTTAATATACATGGATGGTAATAAGGACATTTAAATGAATATATATGATAATTTTAACATATTTATAAAGATTTAATATATATATCACATATTCCTTCTTACATTCCATTCCCTAAGGGATACGATAATTTCGTTCATGTGTACAATGAACCACCTCCTCGCGAAGCGATGTGATACATTTTTTTCACAAAATATTTTAATTGAATGTAATATTTAAGAGATCTATATTGGGATCCACTAAATTGTTCCCTGATATGGGTCTCCACATGACCTCTAGCACACCAACCCATAAAATAAAGGTTTCCGACTAGTAGTGAGGGTCAAAATAAGTCACATGGGGATACTATAACCACTTTACCAAAGTAAGACACATTAGAAAACAATATAAATAGAGGAAAAAAATGGAATATCCAAAGAAAATCCATAAACAACATCTCCCAAAACAAGGTAAAAACTGTAACCAATTATAAATATGCTATGTCATGCAAACAATGCCAAGTGAACAGAAAAATAATTAAATATAAACTACAGAATCCTCAAAATGGTCCTGAATCCATGTCCCTAACCTCGTCCTCATACATCATAATCCTGAATTTACTCCCAAGCATGGGGAATTTTCCCTCATATTAACATTAAAACATGAAATCTTCTTAGGTACCAAACGACGACCTCATTAGGGTGTGAATATAACTAAGTATGCCACCACCAACAGTGTCTACAAAATTTTAAGTCAATAAAAATTTCATGAATGATATAAATATAGTCAATCAAAAAGATAACAACTCGAGTAATATTAGTTAACATGGTTTACATAATTTATTCTTATTATTATTCTCAATTTATATACTTATACTATCTTAATCAGTTAGTTTACATTCATCATGTGTATAATGGATTAGTAATATCCATCAATTTTAATTCATAAGGAGAGTGAATCAAGTTACCTATCTCACAAGGGATATACACATAATAAAATATACAATACACTCACTATGATGCCTTGGTCTAGGTTTTCTAATTGAACAAACCCATTAGAGGAATAGAACTCATACCCCTTCCCTAATTGATGCATTGTGTGGTGGAGTTTAGAGCCCCAGTCTAACTCAACCTGTGGGAAAATAACCTCATTTCAATACCTCACTCTATGAAGAAATGTAAACATGATTAATTATCCATTCACGACATATATAACATATCAAAACCAAACAAAACCAATAAATATTGATGCCATAAACCCTAAAAATCAACATGGGAATTACCATTATGACATAACCCATTATGAAACTTACCATTTACATTACATATTCATTTATATCAATTAAAATTTCATATTACAAAATAACTAATAATATTCACTAGTTACCTTACATTAACCCATTTAACATATCCAAAATTCCACACATGTTTATCCAGATAACCCATTCATCATTCCCCATGCATTAACCCACATATGGTTTTCATGTACAATACACATTCCACAGACACATTCATATTAATCCCATTTAACCTATTTTCATTTCATTCCAATAAATCCATTACCCGTTGACCACCTCTAGAAAAAAATTTCCATTTTTACATCATAATAAAAAAAAACCCATTCTATATTTTCATCATTGGCTTTATTTAATCACATTTCAATTTTTCACTTATAATTTCCATTAACCATGTTTGGGATGGTCAGCGCACCTTATGGGTGGCCCTAAATGAGTTATATCATTTCTCATGCATCCTACATGTATCATGATGGATTATGATCATCATTTAGATAACAACATTATAATAAATCACTATTGAATCCAAGAACATGACAATGGAAATCATGTATATGAGGTTATATACACAAATCATCATAAAAAGTATAGGATATATCATGTAGACAATATACCTTGAATCCAATGAGGATTGTGATCCTAATCAAGGCCTTAGGTCCAAATTCAAACACCACATGAAGATTCAACCTAGATTCCATACAAAAGAGGTGTTTATAGATTCCAAATTTTTCTCCCAATATATAATCCCTAATCGAGAAAAGAGATTAAATTCGTGGATTAGACACACCTAGATCTTCTATACACAACCAATGGTGCTCCAAATGGCTAATAAATATCAGATATCGATCCTTTGAAGATATTGAAGGATATTGTTCATCACTAGGTCTGAATGTAGGAGAACGGGGGAGGAAATTAGGCGGGAGATAAAAATCAAATTGTAAAAAAATGTAATTTTTTCATCCATTAAAGGGACTCATAGTTTACCCATACATTTTTCCAAACCATTTGAAAACTATATTCAAGACACTGTCAATGGGTATTTGGGTATTAGGGTTACATGGTAAGGATTCATGATTTGAAAAACTATGCCCCAACCATGAGATATTTCACTATTCCAAATTTCATGCCAAGGCCTCCTACATCACACAATTTACATAACAATTCCCCAGCCATGTTCCAACCATGCAACATTCCCTAGTTGGGTCGATTTCATTTATTTCAAGGACTAGCCCCCTAAAAACCCATAAGGCCCCCCAAACACCAAGGAAACACTTCATTAACCAAAACAAGATATATAACACAAAATATAAATAACGAAATACCCCTATAAAGTATGAGATCATACAATCTCCACAAAATATAACAAATCAACCTCAAGACACATTCCAATGAATCACTGAGATTTCAAGGATAATAGACCAGGAAATTGGGCATGTACTTCCAACTCCCATTCCCATGTTTCTTCTTGAACATTTCCATGATCCCACAGAACCCGAACGAAAGTAAAAAACATTCCCCACAAGAATATCTCTCTATGATCAACAATATGAAGCATATTCTCCATAAAGGACACATCATCCTCATGCTCAACATACTCAATAAAAACCACGTGAGATGGATCATGGTGATACTATGAAAGATGTAAAATAAAAAAAACTCTTCATTTCACTACACTATATTGGAAGAGACAATCAATTTTCCACCAATCTAATAACCTCCATAATATAAAATGATCCCACGTATATGGGAACCAATTTTCCAAGCTTTGAAATTTGACAGTTACCCCTCCATGGCGATAACCGGTGATACAATCTATCACCCACCAGAGACTTTAGAATTTTTTTATGCTGATATGAATATGAATTATACCTACTATGAGCCACATCCTTGTGTTTCAGAATAAATTGATCCTTTTATGATTTCTCATGCATGAGACTCGATCCTAAAAGCATAGACTCCCCTGCTTCTAACCAACACTATAATTATATACACATTCTCCCATGTAGTTCCTTAAAAGGTTGTATATGAATCATATTATGGGAACTATTTTTGTATGATAATTCAAGAAGTGAGATGTTATTTTCTCTTTATGCGCCAATGTTTTGGGCAGAATCCCTCATCGTGGATTTTGTCACCCATATTGTATGCTCCGACTACCAATCAGTCATCTGGTGAAAATATGTACTCAAATTCATATTGGTACCAAGACCCTTTTATAATCCCTGATAGAAGAGTGATGTAAAATGTGTATCATGATCCAAAACTATAGTCCTCAATACTACATGTGGCCACACTATCTCTCAAAAAATAAAAATAACCCTACTGATTAATGGTAAAGGACTCCTAGAGTGGAATGAAATGATCCACCTTAGTCAATTGGTATAAAACTACCCAGATTGCATCATTCTTCTTATCTAACATCATAAGACCCACTAAGAACTACATCGTTATGTTATCGAACATCCACTCAAAAATGGGAAATTACTGTAATTACCCACCTGTGCACTGATGCATGGATTTCAGCTACTAATAGGTAAGGCATAAATATAGAAAACAAATATCCTCTTTCTTCATTCCAGGCCAACAATATTACAAAAAAATATCATGATACATTTTAGTGAAAGAAGGATGCACTACCAATTTTGATGCATTGAACTCACAGATCAAGTCATCCTGCATAAAAAATGACATAACCACATGAATATAAACACTGAAAATCCCATCATCACCAATAGTCCAACAAGAAGGTGACTCCCCCTTTAAGACATTCCTTCAAAAAAATTATCTGGATCCTCGAACTCAATCTTCTAGACCCAGTTCAGAAGTGTGGAATCAACTACTATGAATCCAAGGGTCATCTATAGATGTCCATACATCCCCTCCATGTGGATTTCAGAAAATAAGTCCATAATTATATACTCATAGTTGGATTCTTGAACTACATTGTTCTGACACTTCCGAATGAGAGCATTGATAACACTACACCCCTTTCATGGTGTGCAATCTAAATGAAAGTCAAAATACAACATGTATTCAACCCATCTTCACTAACAATTATTTAAATAACTATGAGAGAATATGTAATTAAGACTATTGTGATCGGTAAACACCATTAACCACTCTCTAAACAAGTAATACCTATAACACATTAAAGAAAAAAACCACACCAGCCAACTTAATATCATGAGTTGGGTAATTTTGTTCATGATTCCTCAACTGTCTTGACCAATATGAAAAAACATAAATATCCTACCCAAAAAATACCCCATGTCCAACAAGAGACACATCACAAAACAAGGATAACCTCTTACATAGAAAATGTAAGATCCTAATCGGTGTAGTCATCAATCACTTCGGTAACTCATAAAAACAATTCTTGCATGCCTTTTACCACTGAAACATAACTACCTTCTTGGTTAATCTTGAGAGTGTCCCTAAAATTGAGATAAATATTTAGTGATCCTTTGGTAATAACCTTCAAATTCTATAAAACACTAAAAATTATTTTCAACCATGCTATATTACCAAGACACGAGTGCTCTCACTTTCATGGGATCCACTGACACACCTAACTCTGAGCTGACGTGACCTAATAAATGCACAATATCAATAAAAAAAATTGAAATTTGCATACCTTGGAATAAAATCTATTCTCTCTTAGTGTACTCAAGACGATATTAGTGTGTTTTCCATGATCATTATGAGTTTTAGAGTACGCTAAGATGTATTCAATGAATATAATTATGAACTAATACAGATATGGGTTAAATATTTGGTTCAATAAATCCATGAACACCACTAATGAACTAGTCAACCTGAACAGAATGACCACAATCTCATATAACATGTAACTTCTTCTGGAGGATTTCTGTGGTATATCCGAAGGCCTCCACCTAAGACGGTGATACTGCGATCAAATTTTTTTTAGAAAACATTGAATCTCCTCTCTCTTAGGTAAACATATCATCAATTCATGGAAGAGGATATCTACTCTATACTATCATATGATTTATCATCCTATAATCTACACACATCCATAATGAACCATCATCCTTCTTTGAAAATAGCATAGGGGAACCTCGATGAAACATACTAGGATGGATAAACCCTTTATTCTCTGTTTCCCCTAATTGAGATTTATGTTCCTCGATTTCTATCATTTCCGTTCGATATGGTGGAATGTATAAGAGATCTTCCCCTGGAATCCACAATATCCTAAACTCAATGTACATCTCAAGAGTTAGCCTAGATAAATCCTTAATAATCACATCCTAAAACTGATCCACCAGCCTAGTAAAGACATGTTTCTTAACTCCTCCATCATTAAAAACAAAAAAAGACACTTGGACTACATGTTCAATAACCTATTGGAATAATAGCCACCCATGGCTCACTAGAACATCCCACTCACCACGATGTACATAAGTGTCTCCCCCAAGAGACATGAATGTTTCCCGATGATGGTAATGATACATATGGTCCCAACACTACACCAGCCAATCTATGCAAAAAATAAGTTCGAAACTCTACATATTGAAAATAAAAAAGTCCCACAAAAATCAGTACCTGCTAACCTCTATAAAAAAACCCTTACATTGTATGATATCTTAAGATCACATCCCAAACATAGTATCAATTGACATAACATGAAATAAACAATCTATATCTAATCCCAACACAACAAAAAATTTGAAGAAATAAAATAACTGGTTAAGGATATGTCAAATAAAGAACTAGAGAGCATGGAAGCCACACGATTCATACCTTAGAACTATATACGATCTAGCCTCACCACCTCTATGTTTAGAACGAATTTCATGAAGAAAAAATACACCTCTAACTTGGGCTCTGGTCTGAGTACCCACCCACAAACTTCAATACAGGTATGGACACCTTTTCCCTAGAGTGCCACATCCACCACCCATACCAGTACAACCTATAGAAGTAGAATTATCTACCGGATATGGGGTAACTGACCCACTTCATTCACTTTCCACCAACCATGGACCATAATCCATGACCATATATGCATGGTTCTTGAGAATCCTCTGTACATGCCCCATTTCGCCACACATTCAACACTCCACTGGTGGTTAGGGGAACTAACAGTACATTTTCTCCAGCCTTCAAACTACAAATAGAACACAAGATATCCACCCAGATAGGACGAACCTCTCTTTTGAATACCCTATGAACTTCCACACTAGTATAAAATCCAATAATGATGCTTCCTACCTTCAGAAGCATCACCACTCAACTTCTCAGATGGTTCCACAATTCCACTAACTGAATATCCCTTCAATAACCCTTATGATATATGTACTAGATCCAATACCTAGAAGAAAATATTATAATATAAAATATTAACCTAGGACCTAATCTGATGACTAATCCCATCATGTAAATTTTTCAAAAAATATGCTTCATATACTACCAATGTTGGAAGAAGTGTCAAAAATCATTGAAACTTTTAGCATAATCTATCATCGACATTTCCCCATGGGTCAAACTCATAAAATCCAAAACCTTCTCTTACATCAAGGCCTCTAGATTGAAATTATCCTAAAACTATTTCTTGAAATATCTTCATATCATTCCCTCTTCTTGTACGGTCTACACCATGATGCCCCACAAACGCTTTTCCTAACCACTCAACATATATGCATCCAACATGACTCGCTTCTCATATGGAGTCTCCATGTGGTAAAGAATCATCCTGATAGAGTCTAGCCAAAAATAAATTGCCTCTAGTTGAACCTCTCTAGTAAAGCTTTGGTGGTGACGTTGTTAAAAATCTATGCTCTTCTCAAACATGCTTGACATAGCCCACCATAGGTCCCATTCCCTATTTTTCCTAACGAGAGAATCATTATCATAAAACTTATCTTCTCTATTATCCGGGATATCCATGTTCCCCTATCACACTTAATGAGGATCATTTTTGGAAACATCCTCTTATTTCCAAACCAGTACAAATATCCATGGTGACCTTTCTCTACATTTCCAAACATGAGTTTTTGAATAGATAACATAAATCATTCACATTTCGTATAAAAGAAGGATATCCACTATCCATAATCTTTCTCATTCGCATATACCATCCCAATGTAATAATCAATTCCCACACACTACCTACAACAATTCCTACCATAAAACATAGTTAACATGGGTAAATGATCATAAATGGTTACTGATAATATATTATGAAAAATTTCAACTCTCTTTCCATTCATACCTTGAAATTATTTCCACCTAGACACATTTCCCATAGCATAACTTGTTTCAGTCAACATTTTCAACTAAATTTAAACCCTTAGTTACGTACAATTCATTGACCATTAGTTGATTTTTTTTTTCAATTTTATTCATTTTAATACACCACATTTTCTTCATGTTTCCAAGGATGCAATATTAATTATACCTTTCACACCCCACAAACTCATCAAGTTTGTGGATATAATGACTCATACCACCTATATACCTAGGTTCCTATAATTATGAATGAATGTACAACACCATTCTATTCCATCTAGGATATAAATACCATAAAACTATCACATAACACAAAAAGTGTGTCACCAAATGGTAAAATATCATCAATTTTAAAAATTCACAATAGGATAAAAAAATCCAACCATGTTTGACTTGGGATTTCCCTCCTATATGGGATAGATGCTCTAATGAACGAGCTCATTACCGAGGTCTAACACATCCTATTCACCCTTATAGCATCCCCAAATAATAAGGATAAAAAAAAGAAATTTTTATGAAACCACTTTGTAACATCTCTGTCCTGGGAGCCACTAAATAGTGCCTCGGGTCGGGGTACCAAATGAACTCAAGAACGCCTCGCTGTATGTTAGAGCTTTCTGACTTGTAGGGAGGGTCTAAATGAGTTACAAGGGTAGACTATAACCACATTACCACATTAATACACAATATAAAATAATATAAATAGATGAAAAATATGAAATATCCAAATAATATGAATAAGAAACATCTCCCAAAATGGGGTACAAGCATTAGAGAATAATAATTATGTTATGTTATGCTAAACATACCATTTATACAAATCCCAAAAAAAGGATAAATAATAGAATATATGAAATGTTCCTATATCTATGTCTAGAACTACATCTATGTACATACCAAGCCATAAAAAACTAGAAAACATGGGGACATCATCTTTATCCTAACATGAAAGTATGAAATCAACTCAGGCACCTAACGACAACCCAAGATGGGTGCGAGTATAACTCAGTAGGCCACCACTAATGATATCTAATACGTATCCATTAAATAGGAAGTTTATGAATGGGATAAATAAAGATAATGTAAAATAATACAACTCTGGTAGAATTAGTTGACATGGTTCACTTAATTCATTCCTATAATTATTCACAATTTCAATACTTATACTATCTTCATCACTTAGTTCACATTTGTCATGTGTTCAATGGATCCAGAACATCTTTCAATCTTAATTCATAAGGAGAGTAAATAACGATCCCTATCTTACTTGGTATAAACACATAATCATATTCACAAGACACTGACATTGGTGCCTTATTCTATGTTGGCTCATCAAATGAAACCATCCTAGGAATATATCTTTGTACCCTTCCAAAATATTTGCATTACAGGGTGAAATTTAGAGTGTCATTATTACTCACATCGTGGGAATATAAAATCTTGTAAATACCCTAATCTACTAATCCATGTTGACCTTAAAATTTTTCCATTCAATAAAAATATACCATATGATAACAAAACATAGATAATAACAATAGCCAACACAACCTATAAAACTCTATATGGGAATTAACATTATTCCATAACCAATTAACACACATTCTACTTAAATTATATATACATGTCTCCCAATTATAATTTCTTATGAAAAAATCATAATTTATATTCACTAATTACTCTATATTATCCTATTTAAAATATCCCAAAATTCATACATGTCAATCCGCATCATCCATTCATCATTCCACATTCATTAAACCACTTATGAATTCCTAGTACAACACACATTCTATCGGCACATTCATATCAATCCCATATTATATTTTTCATGTCTAGACCAAATATAACTTATCCATTAACCACCTCAATAAAAAACAATACTATTTCACTTCTTAGTCAAAAAAATACCCATTCTACATGTTCATCATGGGCTCTATTTAATCACAAGTCAATTTCAAACATAACATTTCAATTATCCATATTTAGGAAGGTCGAAACAACACATGGGTGGTCCTAAATTGGTCATGTCATCATCCATGAATCCCATTGGGATCATAAGGAGTTCAATTCTTCATTTAGACAACCATTTTATCAAAATTCACTAACAACAGAACAAATACTTCAAGGGAATGCAAGAATACAAACTTATATAAATAAATACACATAGAAACTATGGATAAATAACTTATATTTATTAGCTAGAATGGTCAAATATATACTAAGGTAGTTGATACTTTTGGTAAGGTATTTTCATCTCATATTTTACTTCTATGAGAAACATTTCATTTTCAGCACCATGTTCTTTTATATTGTGTACATACTAAAATATAATGTATCTTGTAATTAATATGATTAATAATATTTTGATTATTATATTAATTTTAGGATCTATATTCCCTATTTTTTTCAATTCAAACGTAACCAATGTGGTATATGATTTTTTTCTCAAATTTCCTTTTTGGGACATAAGTAATGTTTTTTAACTAACATATTCTAGGATGTGTGTAAAATTCCACATTAAAATTTTGTAACATGAGTATAATTATTTTCATGATATAATTTTTTTTATTATATGTAATAATTTAATGTGGCATATGATTCAAATAAAACCAAAGTGGTAATGGTTTCATGTTATAATCCCATTTTTTATTAATATAGTTTATGATTAAGACTTAATAATGAAATATTTGGATCTATATCTCATAAAAACCATTAATTTCATTCTTATATGGTATTTTCTTTAGAAAGCATGTTTTTCTTTCATTCCCCCCCCATTATTTACTCATTAAAAAAAATAATTTTATTAACAAAAAATTATTTTAGTTCAGTCTTCAATCGTCAATCCAATTTTCTTATATATACATGGTATTAAAAATGTTTTTAAAGAATGTTAAAATGTTTCTGTAAGATTGATAAATATCATTTTTACTAGTGTATGACTTTTTAACAAATCATTATATGGAATATTCATATATTTTCAAAAGAAGGATTGTTTCTCATTTAATGAAAACGTGAATGGAATATTTATTCTAACATATAAGACTTTTACCACTATCAGGACCACTCAATGTTATAATGATTAATTTATATATTTTAAATTTTATTTTTATAGAAAATTATATTTAATTGTTTAAATAAATTCTTATGAAATAAATTATATTTACCTCCATAATTATTTTAAATGATTTCCCATATTAGTTTATATATTCAATGTTATTTTGAATGAAAAATATTTCAACGATATGTTATGAATTTATAGTTCTAATAAGGCGATTTTCAAAGAATTTTTATTTTTAAAATGAAATGTTGTATGGAATTTATATTTTAATAAAATTTTCAATCTAAGCTTATATCATTTAATATTAATTGATATATAGTAAGGATATGATCCAATGATACCATATTTGTTATTTTTCTAGATGGTTTATATTTTTTGTGAATATATTTTATAAAACTGATTTGTTTCCCATTTATTATTCAATAATGAATTGACAAGATGATTACGAGAACCATTTACTTTTTATGAGTTATGATATAATGAAATACATATGAAACCAATTTTATTTCATGGGTTCTAATACAATAAATTTTTATGATAATATGTAACAATAATGTATAGATTATTTGATGGGTGGGAAATATACCTCCCACAAATTAATTGGATAATGGTTAATTATATATAATCTCAACGTGAACATAGATTGTCAACCCCTGCTCTAATGAGGTTATTCGAGAGGTTATCCAAACCTAAAAGTGGGTAAACCGGTGGTGATATGATGCCCAAAGAATGTACATTAATGGTTACCCCAATACTAGAATGTTATCAATTCCTTGGTGGATTTACTTGTAAAAAGAGTTTATATGCTCTTGTTTTCTCCCATTTCGATGTACAATGATTGTTTTATGCTCTCAAGGACTGTGTTCTTTGATTTCATTATGACTCATGACTTATATACTACCATGATTTGTTACATGACTCATGATTATGATAAACAATATTAATAGAATGGGTTTTCAACGTTATTATTGTCTTCTCATACCCATATGATCATGTTATGTTGAAATCTTCTTTGTTTACCCTTATTAGGAATTTGAGATCACCCTTTATAATGTTTAATTTCCCTAGTTCACGAAGAATGGTAATATGTATTATATTTATGAGAAGAGTTCAAATTATCAAGAACATAGTTGGGGAATAAGTATGTCACTTATAGACTAGTTGATCATTTTTAATGTTTAAAAAGAAACTATAATTAAATGATTCTGGCATGGATTGTTATGTTATGTAAAGAATATTATTCTTATAATATAAAATATTTATTTATGTAATGTTTGGGACTTTACATTCCTTCTAAATGATTTAGTTTTGAATTTCACCTGATACATTTTGTATGATTGTTACTATTTACTATTTAATGAGTAGATTAATTTGACGATTTTTTGATAATGTATTATATTTTTCCATATTCTATAACTTTTGAAGTGCACTGTGTTGCAATTGTTGTCAATGAGGCATGAAGTTGTCTTGGAATGAATGGAAGTCAAGGAATGTCACGATGTGAATGACAAAGGTTGTGATGGTGTTGGTGATGAATGGAGAATGGCCATGGTACTAAGATGCGTGTCACATAGGAGATTCACTAATGGCATAGGAGATGTGGTTGAAACATTCTCTAGTAAAATCAGACGATTGTAGAGCTGTTCTTAAAGTTCCAAGAACTTGTATCCTGATGATACAATGTCACAACAGTGATTGAAGACCATGCATTGTATTAACAATGCATGAGGAGCTGAAGTGAACCATCCATAAGTTCCAAGTGGATGAAGTGGTTTTAATAAAGTCAATGCACTAACTCTTAGTGAATTTGAATTTGAAGAAGTTCCAATTTGATCTCTTATTAGATCAACAAAGAGAATTGAAGAAGTTATTTGATTCAGGAGTTCGGTTGATGAAGATCCTTGAGAATTCTCTCCTAAGTAGAAAATGAGATGATGAAGAAGAGTTATAAATTGAGGAGTTGTTTCTAATCAAGAATATTAATGTTTGAATTCTCAAGAAGAATGGAGAAGTGGAATAATGGCTTGAAGGGCTTGGAATTTGGCTTAAACTTATAGGAGAACTTCGTATTTGACAAAGTCTTATTTATGGCCTTTGCAAAAAATATGGCCAGCCATGGGCACCTTGAGGGTTCAACCCCAAGGCATGGGCTCTAGGCACCCACACACATGGGGGAACCCGTGGGGTGAGCCCAGGGCGGCAGGGCGCACACCCAAGACACCGCATGGGCGCCTGGGGCACGCCCGGAGGAGCGCGGCAGGGGCGTAAAAGTGCGCCCCCATGAGTGTCAGCGTGCATGGTGGGCGCTAGGAGCGCGCCTGCAGGGATCAGAGGGGGGCGCAAGAGCGCGCCCGCAGAGAGAACCCGGTGCGGGGTGGCACTGGGAGGGGAGAAGTTCAACTGAGGTGTGGTGGAGAGCACCAGGGTGATAAAGCGCGGAAAATCCGCTCGCCGTTTCGATGTGGGAAGCGGAAATTTCACCGGGAGCGAATCCCAGTCGCACGATTGATCGCGCAGACGATCTAAGCTGCACATCTGATCCGCGGCAAGATGATCTGATCCAGGCCGTCCGAGATCAATTGAATCGCCGATCCAATGGCTGCGAAGACCGTCTTCAACCCCGAGCTCGGCTGAGGCCTCCCCGTGCATTCCCGCAGCCACCTTCAAACCAGGCGCCTCCCGACAACGGTTTTTGAGTTCCCGGCCACCATTTCCGAAGCCGAAGGCTCCATTTAGCTCGTCTGGACCTACTGAACAGATCCATGCTATAAAATGAGCATGCATGCAACAAATGAGGATTTCGAAGTTCGGCCGAGGCAAGCAACGGTGCCGAGGCCGTGAAGGTTTATACCTTTGCATGGATTGGAAGAGAAGAGGCCGTGCATGCGTTCTAAGTCGCATGCACGTAGAGAAAAATAAAAAGAGAAGAGACCACGTGAACCGAGGATAAAAATAAAGATTTGAAAGATTTTTAAAGATCCGAAACTTTCGGGAACTTGAGTTATTATCACACGGATGTTTAGAAGTGTTTCTCTGCCTATAAAAGGAGCACCCGAGGCATGAATATGCTTGCTGATGAACTTGAAAGAAGCCCCGTGAGTGCTCTGCCTCGCGAAGATTTTGAAGCCCCGCACAAGTTTACTTGTACGGCTGGAGTCCCTTGCGCGCAACACCTTTGCGCGACAAGAAGAAGGGTACCCTGCGCGCTAATTCTTTGCGCGACAGGAAGGAGGATTGGGCTGCGCGGTAGGACCTTGCACGCTCCCTCTGTGCACCGCTCCCCCTGCGCGGTAGTGTTGAGAAGTTTGGCCGCAACCCTTGTGCGCCTGCACAAAAGTGGAGTTCGGGTTGTGTTTTACACACATTGTGTGTGTGTGCCAAAGAAGGCCGAGGCCTTGCCTCGTGTGTGTGCCAAGTGGAGAAGAGGACCCGAGGCTTGCATGCCTTGTGTGTGAACCAAGTGAAGACACATTTTTTGTGTGCAAAATTGAAGAACAACCTACGGGTTAAGGGTGTGCAACAAGAAGAGGGAAGAGGCCAAAGTAAAGTGTGTGCAAAACAAAGAACAACATGAACATGTAACAAAGAAGGCCGAACCTAGTGTGTGTGAACTAAGTGAAGTGAACACACCTAGAAGAAGGAAGAAAGAGAGGAATCTCACACTAAAGGAGAATACACTCTTAAGTGTGTAACCACATTGAACAAATTGTGAAGTTCAAGTGAGAAGGTGTGTGCTATAGTTGACTACACCCTTTGAGGGTTTATTGCACCGAGAGAAGGAAGAAGGGGAGTGCATGCATACATGCATGCACATGCACACGTGAAAAAAGACAAATCTGGTTGTGTGTATTTGAGTTGTCCAAGACCAGGAGTTCTTGAAGAGATTTGAGAAGGCCATGCAGTCAGTGCATGAGGAATTAGAGATACCATGAACTCAGTGCATGAAGATGATTTGATGTGAGACTGGACCAGACTAAAGTTAAAGACATCAGTTGTCTGAGTATTCAGTAATTGAGAAGATCCTGATCAACAGAAGTGATCAGAAGCTTTGAGCAAGACCAGCAGACCTTATCGGAGGCTGTTGAAGATTCTTGAAGAGAGAAGCCCGGTCATCCTCGGAAGAGGGAGATAAAGCCTGAGCAAGACGAGAAGACCTGATCATCACAAGTGATCAGAGGTAAAGAGCAAGGCTAGCAGTCTTTATCCCAGACTGCTGAGGATACTTGAAGAACTTAAAGTGAAGAAGAGCTACTCATGTGACTCGAGGAGCCAGGAGAATCCCCCTGTGAGACTCAGGGTGGAAGAAGTCTTCAGTGGGATTCTGGAGCAGGCCAGTGAGACTCTGGTAACACTGTGGGATGCAGTATAAAGACCCTCCTGTGGGACTCAGGAGAGATACAGTGGGACTCTGTATCGACCATTGTAATACTAACAGATTATAATGGGAGAATCCATGCTGGGAGAGCATGGCAAGGATGTAGGCCTTTGGTGCCGAACCTTGTAAATCCTTGTGTCCTGTGCCTTTTCATTACTGCATTATCCGGGAAAGGTTGAGAGACATAATAAGAGTGGATCGAGGCCTTAACAAGCCATAGAGGTTTAATTGATTAAGAATCAATTAGTAAAAAGTTTTAAAGGATCACTGATTCACCCCCTCCCCCTCTCAGTGATTCACACTGATCTGGGAACTTCAATTGGTATCAGAGGGAGGTTACCTCTAAAAGATCCAAGAGAGTCTTTATGAAGTGCAGATTTGAGGAAATGAGCGACCAGCCTCAAATGGAGATATCTGCCAAGACTCAGAAAAATAGAAAGAAGAAACAGGCCAAGAAGATGAAGAAAGCATGTCCTAGCTGTGATGAAGTTGAAACAATGAATGACCTTCAGAGTGCACTCAAATATCTTCAGAAGACAGTTCCCATGGAAGTTGAAAAGTGTATAGCTACAGGCATCCATGATCTTCATGAAGAAAAATCACAGTTAGAAGAAGAAGCCAATGCAATGGAAGATCAATTGGCTAAAAGGGTTGGCATAACCAACACTCTCAGAAAGCTGGTGAAGGCTAAAGATGAAACAGTATCGCTTTGCAATGAAAGATATGAAGACACTATTGAAGAATTGCAAAGAAGCCTTTCTGAGAAAGAATTCTTTAAGACTGTGGTCAAAGAAGTTTTCCATGCACTGGAAAAATTGCACAGAGTGTCAATGAATGTCAGAGATGCTCAATTCAAAGACAAAGTCAAAATGGTGAAGGAGCTGGACAATTCATTGCTTGAAATAAAAAGGGTTCATGAAGACCAGATAAAGCAGCTGGAAGAGAAATGGGAAGGAAGGCTAAGAACTATTGAGGATGAGAAGAACTCCCTCAATATGAAATGCATAGAACTGGAGGTGATATTGAAAAATCAGCAATCACCCAAAGCTAAAGCCTCCCATTCAGCTCAAAGAAGAAATGTTGCTACTCAAGTGAGCTTTGAGAAGGATGATTCTAAAAGAAAGACATCCTCTAATAAAAGGGAAACAACTTCTAAAAAGAAGGTACCATCCATACCATCTTGTACTCATGCTTCTAAAAGTGTTTCTACTAAAAGTGCAGGATGGAAGAATGAATCCAAACAAGTATGGATGAAGACAGTGAAGAAAGAATGCTCTCCTGAAACAACACAGCAAGTCAAGAAAAGTACCCAACAATCAGAAGGACTGAAGAGGTTAAGATTTGTGGGTCAGTGTTGGTGTTGTAATAAGTATGGGCACTGTGCAAAGGATTGTTGGTACAATCCACTGAATGTCAAAGCACAAAGGAAGCCCATGCCAAGGGGGAGCAAGCCAGAAGAAAAGAAACAGCATCCACAGGTCCAAAGACATCTGTTTACTACAAATAGATTTGGATTACTTGACAACATCTGGGATGGTTGCAAAAGTGGTCAACAATTTGATACATGTCAATCTCCGAATGTATCCAAAGCTGGAAATAAGAGAAGATCACAGAACCTGGCTAAGAGAGATTCCTTGGGAAGCAAGAAGAATGTAGAAAATGCTCCCAAGAAGTGTTTTAGAAATGAAGAGAAGACCTTGGAGTATAAATCCAAGAAAGGTGATGCATCCAGAAGGACCACCAAGAAAACATGCTTCTACTGTGGAAAGAAAGGACACATCATGGACCTTTGTAAAGAAGCCATGAAACTAAATAGAAGCAGACTGAACTCCAAAAGACAATCAATCCAGAAGAAGAAGAAATTGATTGAAAATATGTTGCCTAAGAGAGGTAGCTTAGCAGCATCCAATGAACCATGTGGAACTTCCAAAACTGAGGCCACTCTTCCAAATGATTTACTAGTCATATGGCCAAATCAGTTGCAACTTGCCAAAGATCTGCAAAAAGCTAAAGATAAAGTTCTAGCAATTGATAAGGCAAAAGGGAAGAAGAAGATTTCACATGAAGATGTTTTGATAACCACACCAGCACAATCATTAATGAAGATCAATTGTGCAAGTGTGAAGACTGGTGAAAATGGGACATCTCGGTTGAGAGAATCTTATCAACCTTGTTGTTCACATTGATGAACCAAGGAGGTTCCATCTTTTTCCCTTATACTCTTGGTATATACATGTGCTAAAATTGCAGGGAATTGAAGATGATGATCATTCTCATCTGGAGGATGGTTTGGACAGAACGGAGTGCACCCCTTGAGGGGGAGCAAATCTGAAGAAGATGATGTTCTGAGATTAATATCATCTTAAGAAAATGGATGAATGGGGGAGCTTTATCTTTGCACCTGAACATTCTAATGTGTTTTGTGAAGTATGTGCAGGATTCGGCAATTCATTGAATATCTGAAAAAATTCAACCCCTAAGCATGATCTCACATGTGTAGAGAATTGTGGACATCATTGAGTATCTTGGTTACATCACTCTTGTTTTCTACACCGGGTTAGCCCAAGTAGACTTAGAGTTGATTTACTAAAGGTTCTTTGCTAAAGAAGAACATGTGGCATCATCCCTCTCTTAGTGATTTTCAAGAAGATTCTATTCAAAGGGAGGAAGATATTTTTGAAAGTGAACCACACCACACCTTTGCATTTGATTGCCAATAAGGGGGAGAAAATATTGGCAGACATATTGACCCATTCATATGTGCTGAAGTGGTGTATTGACAACAAATACAAAGGGGGAGATTGAAGTGCAATGTGTTGCATTTGTTGTCAATGAGGCATGAAGTTGTCTTGGAATGAATGGAAGTCAAGGAATGTCACGATGTGAATGACAAAGGTTGTGATGGTGTTGGTGATGAATGGAGAATGGCCATGGTACTAAGATGCGTGTCACTTAGGAGATTCACTAAGTGGCATAAGAGATGTGGTTAAAACATTCTCTAGTAAAATCAGACGATTGTAGAGTTGTTCTTAAAGTTCCAAGAACTTGTATCCTGATGATACAATGTCACAACAGTGATTGAAGACCATGCATTGTATTAACAATGCATGAGGAGATGAAGTGAACCATCCATAAGTTCCAAGTGGATGAAGTGGTTTTAATAAAGTCCATGCACTAACTCTTAGTGCATGTGAATTTGAAGAAGTTCCAATTTGATCTCTGATTAGATCAACAAAGAGAATTGAAGAAGATATTTGATTCAGGGGTTCGGTTGATGAAGATCCTTGAGAATTCTCTCCTAAGTAGAAAATGAGATGATGAGGAAGAGTTATAAATTGAGGAGTTGTTTCTAATCAAGAAGATTAATGTTTGAATTCTCAAGAAGAATAGAGAAGAGGAAGAATGGATTGAAGGGCTTGGCATTTGGATTATACTTATAGGAGAACTTTGTATTTGACAAAGTCTTATTTATGGCCTTTGCCAAAAAATATGGCCAGCCATGGGCACCTTGAGGGTTCAACCCCAAGGCATGGGCGCTAGGCACCCACACACATGGGGGAACCCGTGGGGCGAGCCCAGGGCGGCAGGGCGTACACCCAAGACACCGCATGGGTGCCTGTGGCATGCCCGGAGGAGCGCGGCAGGGGCGTAGGAGCGCGCCCCCAAGAGTGTCAGCGTGCATGGTGGGCGCTAGGAGCGCGCCCGCAGGGAGCAGAGGTGGGCGCAAGAGCGCGCCCGCAGAGAGAACCCAGTGCGGGGCGGCACGGGGAGGGGAGAAGTTCAACTGAGGTGTGGTGGAGAGCGCCTGGGTGATAAAGCACGGAAAATCCACTCGCCGTTTCGATGTGGGATGCGGAAATTTCACCGGGAGCGAATCCCAGCCGCACGATTGATCGCGCGGACGATCTAAGCCGCACATCTGATCCGCGGCAAGATGATCTGATCCAGGCCATCCGAGATCAATTGAATCTCCGATCCAACGGCTGCGAAGACCGTCTTCAACCCCGAGCTCGGCTGAGGCCTCCCCGCGCATTCCCGCAACCACCTTCAAACCAGGCGCCTCCCGACAACGGTTTTTGAGTTCCCGGCCACCATTTCCGAAGCCGAAGGCTCCATTGAGCTCGCCTGGACCTACTCAACAGATCCATGCTATAAAATGAGCATGCATGCAACAAATGAGGATTTCGAAGTTCAGCCGAGGCAAGCAACGCTGCTGAGGCCGTGAAGGTTTATACCTTTGCATGGATTGGAAGAGAAGAGGTCGTCCATGCGTTCTAAGTCGCATGCACGTAGAGAAAAATAAAAAGAGAAGAGCCCGCGTGAACCGAGGATAAAAATAAAGATTTGAAAGATTTTTAAAGATCCGAAACTTTCGGGAACTTGAGTTATTATCACGCGGATGTTTAGAAGTGTTTCTCTGCCTATAAAAGGAGCACCCGAGGCATGAATATGCTTGCTGATGAACTTGAAAGAATCCCCGTGAGTGCTCTGCCTCGCGAAGATTTTGAAGCCCCGCGCAAGTTTACATGTGCGGCTGGAGTCCCTTGCGCGCAACACATTTGCGCGACAAGAACAAGGGTACCCTGTGCGCTAATTCTTTGCGCGACAGGAAGGAGGATTGGGCTGCGCGGTAGGACCTTGCACGCTCCCTCTGTGCACCGCGCCCCCTTCGCGGTAGTGTTGAGAAGTTTGGCCGCAACCCTTGCGCGCCTGCACACAAGTGGAGTTCGGGTTGTGTTTTACACACATTGTGTGTGTGTGCCAAAGAAGGCCGAGGCCTTGCCTCGTGTGTGTGCCATGTGGAGAAGAGGACCCGAGGCTTGCATGCCTTGTGTGTGCACCATGTGAAGACACATTTTGTGTGTGCAAAATTGAAGAACAACCTACGAGTTAAGGGTGTGCAACAAGAAGAGGGAAGAGGCCAAAGTCAAGTGTGTGCAAAACAAAGAACAACATGAAAAAGTAACAAAGAAGGCCGAACCTAGTGTGTGTGCACTAAGTGAAGTGAACACACCTAGAAGAAGGAAGAAAGAGAGGACTCTCACACTAAAGG
This sequence comes from Viscum album, assembly GCA_963277665.1. Taxonomy (NCBI): domain Eukaryota; kingdom Viridiplantae; phylum Streptophyta; class Magnoliopsida; order Santalales; family Viscaceae; genus Viscum; species Viscum album. The sequence goes on from OY728161.1 coordinate 331,201,674, forward strand.
AGAACACACTCTTAAGTGTGTAACCACATTGAACAAAGTGTGAAGTTCAAGTGAGAAGGTGTGTGCTATAGTTGACTACACCCTTGGAGGGTTTATTGCACCGAGAGAAGGAAGAAGGGGAGTGCATGCATACATGCATGCACATGCACACGTGAACAAAGACAAATCTGGTTGTGTGCATTTGAGTTGTCCAAGACCAGGATTTCTTGAAGAGATTTGAGAAGGCCATGTATTCAGTGCATGAGGAAGCAGAGATACCATGCACTCAGTGCATGAAGATGATTTGATGTGAGACTGGACCAGACTAAAGTTAAAGACATCCGTTGTCTGAGTATTCAGTAATTGAGAAGATGCTGATCAACAGAAGTGATCAGAAGCTTTGAGCAAGACCAGCAGACCTTATCAGAGGCTGTTGAATATTCTTGAAGAGAGAAGCCATGTCATCCTCAGAAGAAGGAGATAAAGCCTGAGCAAGATGAGAAGACCTGATCATCACAAGTGATCAGAGGTACAGAGCAAGGCCATCAGTCTTTATCCCAGACTGCTGAGGATACTTGAAGAACTTAAAGTGAAGAAGAGCTACTCGTGTGACTCGAGGAGCCAGGAGAAGCCCCCTGTGAGACTCAGGGTGGAAGAAGTCTTCAGTGGGATTCTGGAGCAGGCCAGTGGGACTCTGGTAACACTGTGGGACGTAGTATAAAGACCCTCCTGTGGGACTCAGGAGAGATACAGTGGGACTCTGTATCGACCATTTTAATACTAACAGATTATAATGGGAGAATCCATGCTGGAGAGCATGGCAAGGATGTAGGCCTTTGGTGCCGAACCTTGTAAATCCTTGTGTCCTGTGCCTTTTCATTACTGCATTATCCGGGAAAGGGTGAGAGACATAAGAAGAGTGGATCGAGGCCTTAACAAGCCATAGAGGTTTAATTGATTAAGAATCAATTAGTAAAATGTTTTAAAGGATCACTGATTCACCACCTCCCCCTCTCAGTGATTCACACTGATCTGGGCACTTCAACTTGTGAAAATAATTTTCAATTTTTAATATATTTAAAGAATGAAGGGATTATTTTCCAATATTTTTCTGATATTATGACCCATAAAAAGATAATTTTAGTACAAGGAATTCAATAAAATTACCATAAATAAAAAGTATCATTTTCGTGGAGGATGGATTTCCTGAATAGTGTGTGGGGTTCTTCCTATCTCGAACACCACTACTTCTCATTGATGTATATTGATAATTATTTTATTATCAAAGAGATCCAATGATGCCTCATGGATTCATTCCATCCAAACTAGAAGATTTCAATCACGTATGTGGTATGTAACTATTCATAAATCAAGAAGGAAACTATAGAATACCTATATCTCAAGGGGTATTAATGGGAAACAAGAACTAAAGGGATATACAGAATATAGGTCTTTCATGGTGTGGATACATCCAAATATGATTCTCACAAGAATTAATTATTTAATAGAATAGAATATAATGGATTCTTGGTGGTTCCTAAAAATAAATCTATCCAACAATAACATGATATGTACAAATTTTAAATTCTTTGGTGGATAACATATTCATAGTGTGATAAATTCATGTCCATTCTTAATATCAAATATTATATCATGAATTATTTGAAAAAATTGAATGGAAGTTGATCCTAATTAGAAGCAGTTTGGTTTAAATTATCATAGAATGAAAATAAGAACATAATTTAGAATAAAAAACTAGCAACATACATTTGAAACATGATGTTCTGAGAATTTTTGAATGGAAAATCAATTTCAATCACTTTAGTTAGAGATATTTTAAACTCAAATTTAGGTAAGGATAAATGGTTTGAATTAGTTTTTTTAGAATCCCAAAATATTCAATGATCTTTCATCAGGCATTATAATTCCTCTAATGTTAGACCATCACACTCTGAATTATGAGAAAATATTTTATTCCAGGATCCTAAATGATGAGAATTTAAATATAAAACCATATGTGACAAACTTCACTTAATATGATAAAAAATCAGATGTTAAGGTGGAGTATTAATATAACCCCCATTTAGGTTATGTTTTTAAACTTTTATGATATCCAGGTATGAATTTTTTGAGGTTTAGAAATAGGTGAAGCCAACTACTAATGAAAATACATTGAATAGTTTAAAAGGGAAAAAAATAAGGTAAATAAATTTCTATAGAAAAAGGTAAAAACTCAAAAAAAATCATAATGACTAATGGGTGAAAAAGAATTCAACAATCTATGATTCAAAGGATAAAAATATAAAATCATACGATGAAATAATCATTGGAGATGAAAAATGATATATATGTACTACCTTCAAATATGTATAATTTTACTATACCTATTATTAATTGTGTGGGAGGAAACACATTATTTCATAGATAAAATGATTATATTTTCCATGAAACTAATAAATACATCAAGAACCTTGTTGAATATCTTCAAAGTGGATTCAATTCTAAAATCCCTGATCATATTAAGTCTATCAAACCTTGTTATCCTTACAAGAGTTAATTTTCTACCACTTCTCATGAGCATAAGCCTATAAATATAATTTTAGCATCCCAAACAAAATATATGGATTTGGGAGATCTGTTCTCAATAAGCATGTAGAAGACAATTCAAATAACCCTCCAACTACCATAAAAAAAGAACATATCAAATACTATGTATATTTTGGGGGATAATGGTAGGACATAGAAGAAACCACCTCTTACTTATGGGATGTCCACTTGAATTATTAATCCAACCTTAAATGATGTTACTAATTAAATCATTGATGAATATTCATCCATCGATTCAAAATACTCCATAATTTATAGTTATAATGAAATAAATTTGGCCAAAAAAATTCTTCATTAGACTTTAAAGGATAAATATATTATTTTTATTTTTCTAATATATGTGTAATGCAATGCTTCTAGAAGTACTCTATACTCGATGGAATCTATACACTATAATATCTCTGATAATATGAAAAGGGGAGAAGATAAAATCCCTGATAATAAAGGAAATGTCTTGTGTTGTCATAATATAAACTAATAAAATAACATATTATGAATGAAAAAGGATTTCCAACATCATACAAAAGCATAAACAGGAATCATATTTTTGAAATTGTCATGTACAAGCCATCCCTAAATCAACCACACCCATAGTCTATTCACTCTAAAAAACAATCCGAATCAATTGGAATTATTTAAATCCAATAATATGTTATCATCAATGGATTCTCATATAGAAAATATGGGTTACTACCTCATTTGAAAAAATTATCCTTCCAAATAGATTAAAATAAATCAGGTTATTATTCATTCAAAAATAGACTGGACCTTATCAATTAACCAAATAGATAAAGTGGATACCAATATTTGTAATTTTATATAAATGCCGAAATTTTATTAAGTCATCATTTCTGAAAATTATATCACGATATGAAGAAGTTATGACATAAAAAACAATCTTTTCATGTCATAACCACTTTTCATTTTACTCTTATCATGGATTTCAATGTCATCCTCAATTCAGATGAGATGATAAGATTTCTGAATTATTATTCATCAATTAAATATTTAAAGTCTTTTATGGAAGATATCGTCCCATTTGAGGTGAATTGAGTGGGTTCTAAATACACTTGGAATAGAAAACACCTCAAAAAAATGGTGGCATGAAAACAACATATGGAATTTTTTAATGAATCATCCATTGATGTTTTGACCACCACTTATTGTACCAACTATACAATATTTAATTCATATCTTCACATAATATTAATATTTCTACAAGATATTTGAAACATCATTTTCCATTTATATTCAATATTTTTTTTTGTTTTTCTTCCTAAATGATAAAACTAGTACAAGATGACACTGTATATATTGTTTTAATGATTACATTTATCCATAGGATGTTAAAATATTTGAGTATAGATTAATTCAGTTCTATAGAAAATAACATTTATAATATTTAATGTTCCCTCCAAATAATGGAAGAGAAAAAAATTTACAATGATTTATCGTTATGTATTTGATAAGAAACTGTGACCACCCCTGATCTGAACAACCTTGTAAACCATAAAGAGCCCATGTAGATATAAACATTAAATGAAAATGGAATAAATTTTGTGATCCAAATTAATTTTTTTAATAATCTTTTGATATATGGATCATTTAGTAGACCTCAAACCATTATCAATGATAGTGGAAATTTTTTTGACTTAAGGATAGATATTATAGGTCATGTTTTCTATGTATACAAGAGTCTATTTATCATTCCCTCAATCAGATCTAATTTTACAGAGTATATCATTCCCAATATTATTAAACATACGTAAAATAAAAATTTTACTTTTATTTCTCTTAACATTGAGATCAAGGATGTCATATTTGGTTTAAATATTGGGATCACACATAGTCAATATGGAATTGGAACTTTCATTTTCCAATCCTTTTGGGAATTTATTCAATATGATGCTTGAAGACTTATCATTCATTTTTAATGGTTTTTAGAGCACTATTGTAATAAATTACCTAATACTTACCCATATTATCAATATGGATAATGGTAATGAAATCTATCTATCTAGTCATGTGGTACTTTTTATCCATATTCAAAAAATCATTTGAAATGTTCATCAGAAAAGGATCACTAGAATTTCTAAAAGTATTTTTTCCTCTAATAAGTTTCTATTCATTAAGGGATGAACCATACATTAATTCCCGATCACTACATCTAAATTTCATTACTTTTATACGAAAAAATGAGAGGAAATATATATTTGAAACATGATGCTAAAAAATATTTTGACACAATTGACTAGATATTTATTTATAATATTCATTATATATTTATTTATTATTATTATTTCATTAAATGGTTCAGTAATATTCTAATTTAAACCCATATTTTATTTCATATTAATTTTTCTCATAAGGGATTCTTAATAGGATGAACGTGTTTTACAAAGAGTTATCCTCCCTCTGCTATTATATTCCTCATTATTGAAGACTATCTTAGTAGTCTGCCTCTAAATATAGTGAAGAATCAAATGATTCATGAAATTAGAGCCTACATAGTCTTCGTTTCCCATACTAAGTTATTGTATACTGATGGCATCAATATTTTCAATCATGTATAAAAGTGAAACATAATTATTAACAAGGATCATGTCCATTACTATGAAAATAAGTAATGATAATAAATCATTTTGAAAACAATCCTTTTTATTCTTTGGAAATTTAATTCATATAGCATGAAAATTATAAATCATTAATTATCAATGAATCATAGAATATTTTTCCCATTCACATTCCTTAGTCTCCAAATAATTTTTGGTAAGTCCTCTTGTTCATCACTACACTAACATTTTATGTTATATTAGAAATTAGTTTGATTCAAAGAAATGAAATGATTTATCAATGGATTAAAGGGTCTATATATTGAAAGAATACATTGTTTCTATTTCATATATTATTTTATTGTTTATAAATTGACACCATCCCTTCATAATAGTTTCTCCATTTCCATCAGAAATGTTATATGTGGTAATATAATCTTTGAATGAAAATTTATTACTATCCCCTGGAAGAAAATTTTCCAACTAACGGATCATGATGTTCCTGGTATTAAAAAAGTTTTATGTTTTAAAAATTATTTATAGGAACATTTTATGTGAAATATTTCCAATGAAAAATTAGTTGTTCATAGATTTCTTATATCTATATTTATTTTCATAATTAAATCTAGAAGATAATTTTATATGGATTCCATCATATGTCCTGCTATATGACCATCTTACTCTAATAATTCAGCTCATCCACATTTTCTATTTATCTATAAATACTCTATCAATTTTTCATTAAAAAAATGGATAGGTAAAACTCTCTTTAATATATTAAACTCTCCCAAGAAATTATTGGATACAAATGCATCAATTAAGAGAAAAATAATGAAGTGTTATAATTCCATTACTCGTTAGACTAGATCAGTGTTCTCTAACTTGAAATTCTTAACCGGTAATGAAATTCTCATATGCAAAATTGCATCCATATGGATGATTTCCTAAAAGCTACAATATATTGAAGATTCATCTAGAAGGCTGATATCCTAGACTGGAATACTGAATAAGACCTAGGTTCTTCTTTACAGATCCAAACTCTAATGGTGGATGGAGTACTCAAAAATCCCAATAGACACATGCCTTTAATTTTTTGGAATATCAATATTCTCTAAATGTGTTCTTTTCAGTTAGAATTGGGAATATCAAATCAATTTTTTATCATGTTCTCATATTTCTATAATACTATAGTATGCCATTATCAATCATTTCGAGGAGAATATTCCAATGATCAAAAACATAGAGAGTAATTTTGAATGCTACTAAATACCCTGAATCTCTTAATAGCTTTCAAATATGCTCTCTATGGCATGATCATATGCACTTCATGTTATTTTTAAAATCTATAACATATCGATTCATGATCATGATATATTAAATAAATAATAAAATTATAGTAGATTATTGTTGCAAAGAAAAAACCAAATCATGTAAAAAATATTAATTAAAATATCATTACACAAAATACTATGGTCCATAATAATCATGGAATTTTACGTAATTATTCATCCCCTTTTTAAACCATTGGTGTTTGGTGGATTTTTCCATTCCCCAAATAGGTAAAATTTATTATAGATGGGGCCTAAAGAGGAAATTATGGACCTTCTATTAGTAGATATATTTTTATAAATTATAATGGAAACATCAAGGGATATATCTACAAGATGTGTTAAACTAGTATATCTCTTAATATGAAAATAATTGACATGTCCAATCTATTTAAAATGGAAATACATCGTGGTTCGTGAAACTTGTAATTGGAATGTGATTCTAAAATAATTTTGAAATTAGAAAGAAATTGTACTAATCATATTTTGGGAATCTATCTTTTATATGGATTAAATACAAAGAAATTAACTCATCCATGCGCTTAAATATTAAAAACAAATATAGTGAATCTAATTTTCTGGATGATGGTATTCCATACAAAGGGGAAATTTCCACCGATATTATTAGGATCAATGATTTACCATATGGGTTTCTTATATATATTTCAGAGAGATTTCTTTCAAAATACCGTACCTCAGAAACATGTATACGTGATTTTATTTAATAATAAAGATTTTAAAATATATAAATGTTCTCATTCAATTAGAAAATAGTTAATTTTAGTGATTTAGGCATGAAATATTCATCCTAAATTTTCATTTCATAGAATAATATATGAAGTGAAAATTCATCAAAGCATGACCAAATGATGAAATTTTTCATAAGAAATGGAAAGAAAAAAATACATAAATTTTATTATATTATATATATTTAGAGAAAATGATTCCCCTAACATCCAAAAAGGATATTGAATAAAATTTTATCCATTTACTATTATTCCTGATGAATATTTTTTCTATCCCCCCTCCCCAATTATTTGTGGTTGTGTGGTTATTAACTATCACATGTCCATGTTCTCTATCTCTCTTTAATATACCATTGTTTTTTTCTCCTCAATGACTATTATTTAACATTCCATAATTGTTCTCCTTATCTAGATAAACCATTACTTGTTATTTTAGGCAACCATTATGTTTCCCACTTTCCCTTTTGAAAATAAATTTTAATATCCCATTCTACAAAATTGATTTTGAACAAATGTTGGATATTTGATAGCCAATATACCATTATAAAAGAATTATTTATTTATGTGTTGGAATATTTGACACCAGGAATGTTTATTTTAACATCATAATAAGAAATAATAGATTTATTAACGCAGAACACTATGTTTTGAACATGTCGATATATATTATAAAATATTAATAATTAAAAGTTACACAGCCGATGAATTAATGTCTATGAAGATGATTAATTAAATTATGAAATATATATATAATTTTATTACTCAATAAAATGTATTGACTAATTCTTTTGTAATAAGAACTAAATTTTTTGTGAAGTCAATTTAACCTTAAAAAAGGATTTTTTCTTCAAAAGTGATTTTATTTAAGTTTTTGGGTGGAAATTATATATAACAACTTAAAAGTATTGGAATTTTTATTTTATTAAAATAATATAATTTTTCAAATTACTATATAAATCATAAATTATGGTGAATTTAGGGATTTTTTGAAATGATTGCTTTTGTAGTGAATATTGAAAAATAATGTTCTTTCAAATACCCCCATTACTTTTTATTAATAACAATTCATTTAAAAGTGCTGTGATTCTTTGCATTTAATATCATATATTCTATTTTATTTAGAATAATCTAATTAATTATATTTTAATCAACAATATTCATGATTATTATAGAAGAGAACGGTTTTCATAAAACAATTTTTTTTAAAAAAAATATTATTCGTTATTTTTTAAAATTTTATTTTAAAATTAATTTAATCCACATATATAGACATAATCATTACAACTATAGACTATATTTTGAATAATGAGGTTCAAATTTGGTAAATATAACCCTATTATTTTTAGTATTATGAATAGTGAATTTGGTAAATATTTATCTTATCGGTATAAGTAAACTTTTTAAAGTAATGTTAAAACCATGAGATAATGTCTCAAAAGAATCCACAATGTTTATTTTATTTCTTTTAATAGGAAAATATAGTCCATATTAAACCCAAAATTATAATATATTTCATTCTGTTTCTATTTCCCATGAAAATAGAATTTATATAATTTTATGTAAATAATATTTTAAAATGTCAATTTATTGCTTTTAAAATTATTTTAATTGTTCACATAGGGGAGAAATATTTTATTAATGAATAAATTTTTTTATTTTTAACAAGGTTAATTTATTTTTATGATTTTACATTATTTTCATGTTTTTTAATGTTATAATTTCATTAAAATCATACAAAATATTGATAGAGGGATTGTCAAGTAGTATAAAAATCACTTCAATAATAATAAAAACATTAAAAGGAATACAATTTGTATGTATTATTTAGTTAAAAAGATTATGTAGATAAATATTATATATTATTTATTTTTTAATGTTTTTTATTCAAATTAAATTACTCAATTGATTTTATTATTGTCAAATTAAATTAATGGAGTCAAAAATTACATTAATGATGTTTTATGAAAAATCATATTTTATTATTTCATTTATAAATAATAAAAATCATTAAAAAGTATAATAATTTTGATAAATGGTATAAAATTTCACCTCATTCAATTAACAAGATAATTTTAACTTTATAAGAAAAATTATATCCCTTTATGATTGAAAAGTTTGTTACCGTGATTATGGTTAAAACATTTAGTGAAGGGGTTGAACCAAAACATAACGTTTAAAAGGAAATACATCTTACTCAAAAAAATTAGTTTGTTCTATTTATACCATAACTATATGAAATTACAATATTAGTCAATTTTCCCATTTTTAAATATAATTAGTTAATAATATTATAAAATATTGAAAAATTACATTGGAGACCCTCTCATCAATAACAAAACGACACCCCGTATTTCAAAAAATTTCTCATGATAAACCATCCCAATTATCTTACCTAATTCCCTCCATACAAAAAAATTGTTTTTTATCTTATCAAAAGACCACTCTAGAGGTCTTTAAGAAGTGATATAAATGAATTCTACCAAAGGAGAGGTAATCATCTTTACCGACTACTTCAAATTGTATTATTTTTCCAGGTCCTTTAAATCTATAATACCCATCATAAAATAATAAATTTGAAATAAAAAATATACTTATATTTTATTATTATTATTGGAAAATTATTTTCCATATCTTTTTTATCTTAAGAAATGTGAAAAAATTATAGGGGCGTACATACAACATCTTGTCTCCATAGAGTGGTGTAATTAATTTTTTATCACCACATCAATGGGATAGATATAAATATAAAACTAAATAATATATATGAAATTTATTAAATATTTAGGCTTTCTATAATTTTAATATGACATCCACCATCTTACCTGCCCCCGATTTAGAAAATAATATGGTCACTCAGGCATACGTGTGGACTACCACCTCAATTAATAAATGTTATTTTTTTCATTTATTGATTACATGGATAGTATTATGTATAGATTTATTTAATATAAATTATATAAAAATGATATAATAAAGGTTAATTTTTTATCTTTATTTCATTCCTTCCATCGAAACGTGAAAATTGTGTTCATGAAAACATAAAACCTAACATCTCTATGAATAGAATAATTAAATTTTATAACTATATAATTCATGGATGAATATAAATATATATTTATATAACATATATGATATTTATATCATTAAAAAAATTCTTGGGATTAGGGAACCAGGATAAAGATGCAAGGAAAAAAACTATCAAATCAAAACATACATAAATCGATGTTAACACATAAAATAATGATAATAATAAAATATTGTTAAAAATGGGGGATAAAATTTTATCTATATGTATATGGTTATTTTATTTACTTATAATAAATATAAATTTATTATTCATGCAGTTAAAATCAATTATTGGGAAATTCATACTTTTGGTAAGGGGTTTTTGGACTCAATTTTCTTCAATTGTTTAAATCACTTCTTCCTTGATTATATTATTCCATGACTATGTATTAAATGAACCTTTTCCTATTTATATGGTATTTAAACTTATATTTTTGTTTATTTAATTTTTTAACCTAGAATGAATCCATTGATTAATTTACAATTCAATTTTGTTATCTTTTTAAATGTTTTTTTCTAAACATCCACTCTATTGTAACATATTTGGTATTCTGTATCTATTAAAATTTAACTGGGTTATATACTAATCCATTGATGTCTTAAACATGAATATAAATTTATTATTGATGATGTGTTTTTCAAATCAATTTTAATATATCAATGGGTTACAATATAAAATTTACTAAATAAGTAATAATTTTTTATATTATAATTTTTTAGGGATTACTTATGTTATTTGTCAAAAGAATCATATGTTATATCCTTCATAAACTAAAAATATTTTCATATCATATTTGTAATTAAGGATTTTCTATTTTTATTTCCCAAATTCCAAATCTTTTTAACTTTAATCCAGGTAGAAATTTTAAGATGAAATGCTGATCATATATCTCTTTTGATCAGGTATATATTTATTCCTTGTACATATTTTTAAAATTAAATGTTAAAAAAAGTTTCCCTTATTTACACAAATAATTTATTAAAGGAATTTTATGTAATATATAAAATTTTAAAATTTCATAAACTAATCATTCTAATTTTTTATAAATGGGTTATTTTCACCATTATTTAAAAAAATCAAAATGAATGTTTTTTAACCTGTATAGAATTAATAAACATTCCAACCTCCATAAATTTTTAACAATACATATAATTTTCTAAATTCATTAAATGAGTTATCAATTAAAACTATTTAATGAGAAATTATTTTAAATTTTCTCTTAAATTTTATTTTATTCCTAAAAATACATGAATTTCTTACAAAACCTATATTTTTTATGATTTTATAGTCATTTTTTCTCATACTAAATTCTTTTTATTAATAAAATTCTCTTGAAATATTCACTTTATTGTGATAATATTTTATGAAAAAAATTTCTATTAAATTTCCATTTCTATATTATCATTCAAATTCTTATTTCCCAAATAGCAATCCATTTCCACATATGTTGTTTTACAGTAGATGTTATTTGATTGACTAATGAAATCTAGAAATTATGTATTCGTTACCCATTATAGATATTTATTAACAGGGAATACATTTATGAATTAAATTTATCATTAAATATATTAGTAATAAATTGGAAAAAATAATTGGTATAAGTGTATTTTTAATACCCTCGATGCATTAGTAGGTCTCATGATGAAAACATGTTTTTTTATTTGGTTGATTTTTTTCCCATTTCTGTAAGATTAATTGACTATGTCCTTATTGTTATGATTATGATCTATGTTATTATAAATTCTAACATTATTAAATAATTTATTGTTTTCTATGTGATTACATGGATAGTATGTATTTCCATGTTTTTATTTCAAGATAATTTAATTATTTATATGGAATTATAGGATTATCATTGTTCCCTTCAATATTATTATTAATGTTCATCTTATTAATTAAATGGAGTATTATTATAGTTATTTACCTTACCATATTTAACATTACTCATTTAATCTGGATAATTCCATTCCATATAACCTTTACGTAGTATTTTAGATTACCTTTAACTTTTTATTTCCCAAGGATTTGAAGAAGTAATTTTCCAGGATGTCAAGGATGTATAATATCCACTTTCAGTTTGATTTATATTTTATTATATTGAAATATAGGAATATTATTTTCATATAGTATTCCTATATAACATAATTATTTGACACTTTCGTATATGATCACTTTTATCTTGTACCAATTTAGTAAAATGAAAATAGACTCCAAACTACTAGAAATGGGGTCTCTAAAATTATTACCCATAATAATCTACTACAATTGTCCTAAATTTCTTGAAACAAGGATTGTCCTTATATAATTATCTAGAATAGATTTATTTTTTCTGAAATTATAGATGGCCCCTTCAGGTTATGAAAGGTTGAAATGTGTTCCTTTTTAATGAAAAAATGTTGATTATAAAATTCCATATATAGGTTTAGTGAATGTATTGTATGGAGGAAATAAAAAGTGAATAAATTATTGAAAATAATCCATGTTTAGATCCATGGATATGTTGGAATGTGTATAAATAGTGAATTATTTTCATAATACTCTTTTGTAACTCCATTATGTTCATCACTAAGGTTTTTTGAATTCCAAACATGTACCATATTACAACAAATAGTAAATTATAGTGAATATTTCTCATGTGTTGACATGACATGACCCTTTGGGTTTTCATTATTGATGTATATAATCCATGATTTATACAACAGAAAATCCTCTAATAGTCCAAGGTCTTCTAACTAGAAACTTTTAGGAATATTTCACTAAGTGGGTGTCCCTATCAATTAAAAACTAATAACATATGCATATATTGAATGCATAAGAAAATACCTAATAGAAAAAGGATATAAAAATTATTAAATGATTTTACATAAATAATTAATGTGGTATGATGAATAACTATATATCACAAGGTAAATACAAGATAAATAGTATAAAATAAATCTCTATGAGACATAGGTAACTACTAGAATCCATGATGTATGTGACCATAGATCATTCTATAGGTAGAGAAGTAAATCACACTATCAAAAATAATTATGCTCTATAATGGGTCTATATGAATCCCTGATAATCATCTCAATATAAGACACACTGTCTCTATTTCATTATATCCCATATTCAACCATATGAAGTTTTTTCATAGACACAACATGTAGGGGGACAAATAAAATGTATGTGAGAGTAGAAACATACCCAATAATAATCCAAAAAATAAAAATAAAAAAAATAAACCATCAATTAATCACGACTCTTAGTATATAATGCTTATATAATAATGTAAAGGGTATAAATAAAAAACACCATGTTATTAAAAATCTACATATATGAATGTTTAATACGGTTTATTTCTGGTAAGAGTGATCTAGTAATTATCTATGATAATAATTCTCTAGGATACAAGAATGGTCTCAATCATCACAGATCCTACCCTCAATAGCTCACACCATGAGAAAATAGGGAAACATGGAATTCAAACGTGTCCATGAAACCTAAATACTATAACCAGGTATGTACAAAATCAAAAAATAAATACCTCAATGTTTATAGTAATAACAAGATCTATATAATTATATACCACAAAAACATCCATCCACTATTTTTCAGTCAAAATCCATGAGGGGTAATCTGATCCTCACTGATGTTTTCATAAATATTACACCATTTAATCTATTTTGTAAAAAATCCATGAAAAATAATTCATGTAACAACACAAGTACTATATAGGGAAACTCATAAATCATTAGGGGATAATAATCATTTGAAAGAGTTTAAAATGAAAAAATAAAGGCTTCCACACCTTTGGAATGTGATGGAAATAAAGACCATGTGAACTACATAGGTGGAGGATCATGTACCCCGTATGAGCTCTTAGATGGTGGAATGTAAACATTGCAGATAGAGGATCCCATGTGTTGTGTATGTTAATGTAATGTTTACCTTGTCTACTCTATAGGTAGAGGATATATTTACAATAAAAAATTAGGAAATTAAATACCCTATCTTATCATTACAAGATATCTGTAGAATGACACTAGATAACATCCATGGGGTTTTCATCCCACGGAACATTTTTGTCATCATGATCAATCCTAGTCATCAGCTATTTGAATCCATAAATAGTAACATCCTCATACCACCGCCTCCCTCTTCTCTAATATCTGTGTAAAGGGAACCACGGTGTTCTATGTATAGAAATAAATATAATATTCTATCCAAATTAGCTAATTGATGTTCCATGAATGCTGATACAAAGAGCCACTAAGTCTAAAAAAGTACATGGTATGAACATACAAGGGTACATGAAATATAGGTCCTAGGTACTCATATGACCATGCACTTTCTAGTACATGGTTTGTATAAAAAGACTACATACTGTATATACCTAATTTACATGATGTATGGTACCATAATAAAAACATGACACTTACTTCTAATTCACCAAACTTTGTTGTCATAGAGTATATTGTGTTTCATACTAGAAACATATTGTGCAGATAGTGATAACACACTAGGCTTATACTATGACTTATTTCATGCAATTTAACCCCTTGATAGCATGTATCCATAGTACAATTCATTTTTCATAGCTTATATAAAGTCACCACACGTGGTGTTTATTTACTAACTATACAATGTGTAATTTTAATTACCACCTAAACCCCTAACATCACAAACAAAGTATTACAAAACATGTCTTATTGAGAATAATATTTCATGGAGTTGGTTTATTGGTATATAATTTCTAAAGCCTCATAAATTTTTCCTTCTTATATAATTTATAGACTAACCACACTGATTACATAACATAAGGCTTCATCAATTTAAATGACATCATCCTATATCATTTTACACAAACCTATCACTGAAAATGTAATCTATTTCCTTCCATTTAACTTTTCTTGCCAGATCGCTACTAAGGGAATAATTTAAACCAAAAATCAATGAACCAAAATCACAAGATGATTAATAAATATCAAAATAATGTTTAAATATCCACATTTTACATAGTCCATGTTTTTATTTTAATTTAAATTAGACCAAGAAACCTGAATCACCATCTTAACCATTGACTGATGAAAAATATGTGATGAGTGGTTGGATAAATCCAATAAAAATTAAAAGTGATTATCAATGATGGTTTTTGTGAATTAAAAAATCAATTATGGTTATGATAACCATGTAGAATATAAAAATAATAAACAATTACATATTCTATGAAAAATAAATATACATAACGTTACCGGACTATTAAAATAGAGAATCAATTATCAAATTTAGAATCACAAATTAGAACCATGGATGTATGAAAAAAATAACAATGAACTAAAAAATTGAGAACCACAAATTCTTCAATATATAATATGCACAACATCATAATATATCCATAAACAATTATATATTTTCTACCATGTTACCTCAATCCACTATCATCAGCAAAATGATCTAATCCATCTCCCTCACTCAAGGGTTTTTCTAGGAGGATACCAGACAACAATTTAATGGAGCCATAGAAAGAAATAAAAAGAGGATATCTCCTAGGTTTCACCATAAATATATAATTAACACGTTAGTAACTAATAAATTAAATTAATTAACGAGAATACCAATGTTAACAAATATCTAATGATATGAATGCTTATAAAGGTAACATTATTTATAGGGTAACCACACATTTCCAATAAAATCCCCAATATTTATGTTCCAATATGGGAAACATATCTAGAGGTATTAGTATACCATAATAAAATCACCCAAATTTAGAGTAAAAGATAAAATAAATTTTTTATTTTTTTATTTTTAGGTCCCTTCAACATTAAATTTTTTATGGCTTCTCATTTCCTGGGTAATTCCCTGTAATTTGACATCAAATACAACATCAAATTTGTTGATGTCATATTCTAACGTAAAATTATAATTTTAACCCTAGGTATGTCCAACGTGTAGAAACAAAAACCTATAATTCTTAAATATTTCACATTAATTTAGAAATAGTAATTACATAACATAACTATCCATTCTAGATTCATTTTGGTCTAGTACCGCTGGTAACATGGATACAAAAAAGAAATTGTTCGTAAGAGTTTGAAATAATCTCCAATTTCATCCAATATAACTATCACCCTAATTAGAAATATATTATATAAAAAATTTATTTATACCATTGATAAAGGAAATATGATAAAGGGTTAGATCAAATTCTCAATAAGTGTACAAAAGAGAGATATCAATATAACATGAACATAAGGGCATTATTACAACAGAATAAAATTTGGAGACCATAACCATTATATCATAAGATCACAAAATTGACTAATTTAAAAAGGCTTGGAATTTAATAAAACATGAATTATAATGGAATAAAAGAATATATTCCATTGAATAAAAACATTGGCATAAGACATTTACTTGTGTCATACAAATAAATATATAAAATAAATTTCTCATTAGTCAATGATTCACTACCAGAAATATTATTGTGTATTGGAATCACTCCCAAAACGGTCTTAATATTCATGTTTCACTCCCATGACTATCATAGTGGATTGTATTTACCCCCTAAATCATTGTAGTAGTCAGGGTTCAGTCACATTGCTATTGTAGTGGATAGATTAACGAACTATATTGGGTTCTCTCCCAATTCTATTCCTATCTAACTAATTAGATATCAATAATTACCTATCACATAGGACGGGGACACTATTCTTACCCATCATATAATGTAAATCCTAAATAATTGTTCCAAAATATCATATAATAGTTATCATATCACAACCCATGAAAATAAATATGTTTCATTAATATTTCATTATAGCATTACCTGTTAGAAAGAAATAGTTTTAATTAAAATTTCATCATTTCATCATAAAATAATTCATGGAAAAATTAATTTGATTCATAATAAGTTTTTCCTCCAAACATAAAAAATTCAAGGAAATAATACCAATGTTATCAACTAAAACATTTCTTATAAAAAACAGTATTATCGATTTTAATGTCACTTATTAAATACATAACGTTCAAAGAAAACTTCGAAAACAAATGTCTTTGAAATTAATATATTCATACAATAATTTAATCTTTAAAATAATGAGAATTCATTATTGTGTTACATACCATCCACATCATACATGTTAAATTATGATTCCTTTTTAGCTTTTGGAAAAATCCAAAACGGAATTGTTTTAAAATACAAAATTATGATTCATTTTTAATATTTATTAAATAGAAAAAAATGGGTAAAAATATATTTAAACAATTATTGCATAATATTAAAAAAAATACCATAATCAAAACAAATTAGAAACCATCGATAAGGAATAAAAAATGTTTTTGATCTGAAGATAGAAATGAGGTCAATTTTATATTAAATAATTCTTTTGGAATTATGTGTACACAAAAATAAAAAAATGAATGAAAAATTTGTATTTAAGTGAAATAAATATAAGATAAGAAAATAAATGAGTCTATTGAGATGTAGATAAAAATATTTCAACTTCTGAAACATAATCCTAATCAATCACAGTAAACAATGATATTTTTACATTAAACTTTTAACACTATGGGATATTATGAATCGTAAGACCAAGGAAAAAGAAGTTTAAATAAATAAATAATTTCATGAGAATAAAAAAATCAGGATATAACATGTAATATGGGATGTATATACACTTCATAAATGAGGATTAGTGCATAACATAACATATATCACGAAGAAGACAAATTCAGACAAAACTCCCTTAACCATAGTCTAGATATTTATCACACACATTGAACCATCTCGTATAATAAATATATATTTATTATAAATGTATTATTGAACCATAATAATTCATTTTCTACCATATATGATTTAATTATGAAATTTTATTACCGGTTTATTAATAATTCCTTTTAAAAATTATGCATAGGTTAATAACTACCTGATTTTTTATATATATTTTGATTTGGTATTTCAAGTAATTTAATTTGTATCATGGTTACATAATTTCTTAAAAGTAAAAAAAATCAAATAAATATCATATATATTTATTTTATATGAATTTATATAAATATATAAACATTATAGATTAAAAATGAATTACACCGTTAATGTAGACGGTAGGCCGTATGAACATATGATTTTTTTTTCATTTTCTAGAAAAAGGAAGTAAAATGAACTAAATAATATATCTAGTTTATATATCAGTTATGATTTCATTTATATCACATTAATTCATTATATGTATCCTTATATCCTTCTATATAATGTATAAGTGAAAAAATAATCGCATTGCTTCGTGAGGTGGTAGTCTACAATACACACAAGTGATGTTATTATACTTCTCAATGAATGTAATGTAAGAAGGTGTATGTGATATTATTAAAATATAAGCATAATTATGTAAAATATATAATATATTTTTGTTAAATATTCCATTATATCTAGTAGTGAGATTTGGTGATGGAAAATGAATTACATTGGTTCAGGAGGAAATAGTCTTCTACACACACGATCGACAATTTATTTTCAATCATTATGAACGATAAGATGGATATAGGTAATTACATAAACATAATAAAATCTCAGTATATTTTAGATTATTTTATTATTATATATTAATTTTTTTATGAATGAATTTGGTAATGAAAGAGTTAAAAATAAATAATTTAGTGAAGAAAATTAGCTTCAATTAAAAAAACACATATAGATATCTTGTTAAGGACCATAGGATTGGAATTTTGTGATAAATAGAATATCCAGAACATGTGTTACCATTTTGGGGAATATTTAATTTCGTTTTTAGTAAAATGGCTTATGAGGTTTGAATAATTGACTGTAGAAGGTCCTCTTTTATAATTATAGACAATGGACATTTTTGGAAATACTCAAAACTAATCAATAATGAGAAGTATCTATTATTTCCTATGCCTAAAAATTTTATAATTAAAGTATTTGATGTATTATATAGTTGATACAATTCTACATGAAAATAATACACATTTTAACCTTTTTTTTCTCTAAGACTATAAGTTTAATAAATTTTTCCATTTATTTTTAACAATGGAAAATAGCTTCTTTTAATTTACCAAGGAAATTAATCGTTAAATAACCAAATGAAAATATAATTATTAGATAATATTGAACCAATTATTCTAAATATATTATCCAATTCATTACATTAAGGTCATTGGTGTGTTGAAATTTAATTTGAACACATATATATATAATACACAAACCCCTATTTTAACCTTAATCTTAGTAATTATTTTATATTATTTTTAAAATAATTTATGGAAAAGATTATCTTTAAATTCTAATATAATATAAATTTTTTTTATTTCAATTAATGAATCCATTATTTAAAATTAAATTTATAAATTTCATAAAATTAAATTTCAACATAAAACGTGGAGACGGGATTATTAATTTTATGTGTTGATTATAAAATTGATGATCATTTTATAAGGTAAATATTCTAATAAAAAAAAATTACATATTATTATTTTTAACAGAACTAAATAGATTTTTTTTGAGGAAGAATAATTTTGAAAATATATAATGACTTTACTACAAAATGATGTACTATTTATTAATATTACTTGTTTATATAAAAAATTATAGATAATTGTTAAAATGTTGTTAATACTATTTATTCCAAAAGGTTTAGTAGTTATTTTATAGCATTTATATATAAATAATAAAATTAATAGTGTATTTCAGTTCATTAAAATGAAGTGACGTGTGTAAAATAAGCTATCATTGAAATTCAATTTATTCCAAAAAAAATGATTTCATAAAAACATGGGTTGTTGCATTATACCAAGAATAAAATGAACATCTCTATTAAAATTTCTCACTTTTATATAAACAAATGAATTTTATTCTACCTTATCTTATAACTGGATACCCATGTAGCATCTTCAAATTGGTGGTTTTTCCACAAAAATTTTGACATGAGATTGGTATTTTTTCATAGTACATTCCCTCTACAATCCAGAATCTCCACCAGTTGTTACTGATAACAATTATATTTATCCAATGGTATGACCTAAGAGTTTAGTAAATGTGAAGGACTATGTTTGTACATACTCAAGAGAGATACATTGAATACATCATGGAATTGAGAGAGATTTAGTGGAAGATCCAATCAATAATCTATCATCCTGATAGAGTCACAAATTTTATAAGTAATGCTATACATAGGGATTATTTTTCCCGTATTTAAAAATATCATTATATTCTACCTTGGAAAAATTCATAGAATGAACTTATCACCAACATTAATGTCTATATCACATTAATGATAATTATCATAACATTTCTATTGATGATTAGATACCATATTTTGACATTGAACAGATATGACATTATCAATAATTTAATTTACTAGCTTATGTACTAATGTATTTATTTCTCTAACTTCATCCCAAAATGTTCGATTTATTTTATTCATTCCACTGAGGAAACATTGTGATCCACATGAATTCTTGTATAAAAGCTATTATTATAAGAATAATCTACCAGAGGAAGGTGTTGATCCAGAAAAAATTGAAATCCATAGAATCAATATATCTTATAGGGTATGAGTTGTTCAATTAGACTAACCATATATCTGAAGATGATAAAAAGTGATAAAAATCAATGTATATCATGAAATTCTAATCAAGAAAAAAATATTCATTGATAGTGATGATGTGGGATAAATTTTTAACGTGATTAACTATAACCCATATATAATTATAGAAATTAGACGTTTTGGGGTCTCAAATGATAAAATTCACGGTGATGTTTTCCCATTTCCATTATTGTATGGGTAATTATTCTAATAGACCATATGATTTTTTTTCTCTCTTATCCATAAATTCTCAACATAGAAAGATTTGAGATATAAACTCTACGATAATAATCTTCATTCATCCCATCATAATTAATCCTCTAAATCTATATACATCTTCATACTTCTAGTATGATTGAGTAATTATTGACTAAAATCCTCATATAATAGATCCTTCAATAATGGTATTGAGTGGACTGAAATATTGTTCATAAACCTTGTCATTCAATCAAGATCAATGTTAAACTCTTGAATATTTCTAACTTTCTACTATAGTTCTATATAATCCTTCTATGACAATTTTATCCTCCCATGGATAGACGATTGAACACTTATTTGAGAAAGATAATATTTCTCCCCTTAAAGAATTATTTGATTCTATATCGATTTAAAATTCATAAATATTACTTCTATTATGATAGTCATCATAGATGAATTGGTTTGATCATTTAACACAAAACATCAACCACCATGTTATCATCTCCATAGATGGTAATATGTTAAGCAATCCTAACCATTAATCAAATATATCCATCTTCTCTTATTCATGTTTAAATGTTTATGTGAGAATATATAATTTAAACAATTATCATAATTATATATATCATTCATTTCTCAATAAATATTATTACTCCATATATGTACTATAAAATTTACTGAAGCTTACTATAAATCACAAGTTAGGTAATTTTTCTCATGCGACTTTAACTTTTGTGAGGAATTAGCTATCACCAAGTCATTCTGAATGGGTAAACATATCATTACAATCATTGATATATCAATATAGATTATAAAGCATTACTCAGTATAGGGTAATGTATGAAAAGGTATTATAAAAAATCTTCTATTTAGTTCCGTGAAATTTCCCCCACATTCATAAATCCAAAGGAATGTAGCTTCCTTTAGAGTTAACCTGGTGAGTATGTTAGATTGTCATGATAAATTCTTAAAAACATTGATAATATATATCCAACTCATGAAAACTATAGATCTCAAACATTGTGGTAGGTCTGATCAAACTCTCAATAGGCTATATCTTTGATAGATCAATTAACATACCATCTCTTAGGAATATATGATCCAAACATGATTTTTTTACAAAAAATTACTACTTTAAAAATATTTCATAGAGTTTATATTTCTATAAAGACAATAGTAAAATCTCAAGTGATCTTCACGGTAATCCATTCCCATTGTGTAATTGAAAATATCTTCTATAATAACTACCAAAAAAAGATCAATGTGATTTATAAATAATATTTTCCTAAAATCAATGATGATAATAGGATAATTAGTAAGACTAAATGTGATTTATATATACTCATATTGTCCATACCCTATACAAAATGATGTCTTGGGTATAATCACCTTCATGACCAATAATTAATGACATCTAGAACAATTTCCAATATTAAAAGGTATTGTGTCCCACATATCTGATCAAAAAAGTCATCAATATGTGGTAAAGAAAAGTTAATCATGATCTTGATCTTGTTCAACTTTTGATATATATGAATAGTTTCATCTATCTCTATTATATAAACATAAATAGTAGGATCAGAAAAAATGAAAAATCTTGGTTGAATGCTTCTATTGACAATATTCTTCTGGAGTTGCATCTTCAATTTATCAACTCAATCTGGGCCATTTTATATAAAATATTTTAAAATGGTGTAGCACCATGTATGAGTTCTATAGAGATATCAAATTCACCATTTTATTAAAAACTAAAAAATATTCTTTAAATACATCAAAATAATCCCATACAATAAGAATATCATCAATATTTAGTTTTCCCTGAGCATTAGATATAAGCATCCATTTGTATTTGTGATGAAGACCCATAAAATAGATGAAACCTCTAAAAAGAATTCATATATATCGTCGTACTGATATATGATCATAAGTTGTTTTTCAATATCAAATTAATGTTACCTTCCTTGGAAATTTATACGGCTTTTATGTAGTGTAAGATAATCCATGCCTATGATAACATAAAATTCCCCAAGAAGAATAATGATAAGATATGATGGAAGAAAATTCCATAAATTTCAAGTAGATAAGAATCAGAAACCTGAGATTAAATCATTTAACCATTAAGAGTTTTCACTTCTAAATCTATATAAAATAATTTTGTACAGTAATTGATATTCCCTAATTCCTTCCATGATTTAAGGGAATATATATAACTAAGAATAAATAATATACTTCAATATTTGATCAAACCTATCACCAACCCATCTTTGTTGTTCTATCATTAATCCATTTATAAAACTATGACGCATATCATAACCATCATGAATCATTAACTACAGTGATAAATATAGAAAAATCATTCATTGGATGTCTAAATCATGACACCATATCTTCAATCTACGAGATCATATTTTAAGTCATGGTCATTTATGGCCATTGTCTATTGAAATTAATCATCATGGTTTATTAAGAGTGTTTTAATTTATAACGCACATCCCATGGGACTTTCAACACGTTTTGAAACAAGTCCCATTAACATGCATCGGGTGATGATCAAGTCCAGCTCAATTTTCCCTTTTCCATGTTATTACCCATATGTACAACTGTTTTAACGACACATCTACAGGTAGTGTCTTTTTAGGGACTCAATATCTTAGAAACCAATCACTCTATCCTTCACCAAAATTCATATACATTTTTCTCTATATTGAATTATCCTTAGAACTATCCTTAGAAATTTCATTTTTGATCTCACTAAAGATTTCTCATTATAGTATTCAAAGTTCTACTAAACCATACTCAGATAAAAACTTTAGAGACCCAAACATCTCATAAAAAATAAAATATATTAGTAGATAAATACTAATTAAAAAACATAATGATAAAATATAGAATCATTTGGATTATTGCCTTTAGAATCATAGAAACATAAACCATTGGCTCAAAACAGTTATACATCATCTTCCACATAGTTCATAATAACTAGAACCATTATTGAGTATATCGTATATTAAAATATTCTACATACACTGGTAAATGGAAGCATAATAAAGGGAGATCTCAGATGTTCATTAAAGGTAAAAATGGAGACATTAATATAAAATGATTGAAATAGTATGGGAACCAGAGAATAAAATATTGAAACCTTACCCTATATATCATGGATAATAAACTAGATTCATTGCATAAATATTGGAAGTTTATAAGAAATTATTCATTAAGTAATTGAACATCATTGGTCATGCAAGAATAACATTAGAATAATACAAAGAATTGTGGAATATAAATATGTATATAAAATAACTCCATTTTTAGTCAAGGATTTATTGTATGTTCTATAGTGTCCAAGACCCTAGTAACCTAGTGAAAATGTTTTCTTTATTCCGTGGTATATGATTTAGCGAATGATATACTAAAGGACTGAATAGTATAGTAGTCTTGTTATGGTATATACATTCAGGATTCCCATTTTACATTTGAATGAAAAAAATAAATCATTAATTTATTTTTGATAAAATAATTATTCCCTCTATAATATTGTTTCATATCATTCCCAGAAGACATCCTAGATATCATGGGAAGGGAAGAAAAATAAGGTTGAGCTCAAATGTTCATTAAGGGTTGTGTATATCATAAGGAATCATGAATTTACAAATATAATCAATAATGAAATGAAAATAATGAAAATCAAATTATATTTAATTAATATCATGAATATAATAAATGGAAAATGAATAATCTATATGGTAACGCAAATAATTGAAAAAACATTCCATTTAATCAATAAAATGGAAATGAAATTCATTGAGAGATAATATCCTTGTTATAATCTCATGTATAAAAATAACTATATACTTAATGATTAAAATGATTAAATATTGTATTTTATGACTCAGGAACATAAGAACCTATACATTCAAGAAATATCCACTAGATAGTTTAAAAACTAATCATTTTAAGTTGATATGGTTTGGGCAGGTATGTCTATAATTTCGAAACCATTCATAAGAATTATTAAAACTACTAGCTAAAAACAGATAGGGTTTTGCTAACTGGTTTTGTCTCATTATACATATCGATTAATCAAGGTTATTTTAAAAAATCTTCACTTACCATATATACATTTACAAATAATTCAACATATATCGAATCATCGATTTAATTAATGAATAATTCTCCGTATTAAAAAATATCTCTATTTTGTAAATTATAATGATTTATCAATATGTCCATAGAAAATAAAATATATACAAACGTAAAATTTTTTATGTTAAATGATATATGATTTAAGAAATATAAATTTCAATGAAAAATAATATTGATATTCAAGAGTAATTAAATGTCGATTGGAAAGTGAAAAATTCAAGGGATAGTTAATGACTAAAATAATGAATATATGAAGGGATTTCTAATACATTCCTTGGTCAAAATGTCCAAAAAGCATCCAAATGAAAAATATGGATGGTATCAAAAAAATAAATACCTATTTGAGTAAGAAAAAAGGGTTTTTGTATTTTATGAATAGGCATACCATAAAAATACAATTAAAAATTTATTTATGAAAATACTAATTTCAATTTAAAAATCATTTCTAAACATAGAACATTTTGAAAATCCTTTTCTCTAGAAATCATATTAAAAAATCCTAAATATTTTGAAATAGTTTTCATTAAAATTATACTCTTATAATATAAAATTAATTTTTTAAAAAATACAGGTCATGATTGTGGGTAATTACAAACATTTTATACGTGTTAAAAAAAAATTCCTTTTTTACATTATAATCGTTAGAAAAGTTTATTGTTCAGAAAACAACAAGAATATTTCATTCCCAACTTCAGAAAAAGTGAAACATGAATTCTTTTCAAAAAAACAATTCATTTAATTTTTTTGTGAAATATAATAATGAGTAAAAATTACTTTTATAAATACTTTTTTAAAGGTGATAAATAAATTATATTTTTTTAGAAAACATTATTTTTGTATAAAATAGATTTTTGATAAAACAGATAATTAAGAACCAATGTTTGAAATAATGGAACAATTACATGAAAATATCATGAATAATTAGGGAATAATAAAAGTAAATCAGTTTATTTGTATGCCTCCAAATAGTATCCTTTAACTGATATTCAGTAATAAACTACCTTGATTAGATATATATTTTTAAATAAAACATTATAATGATCTTATTGTTTATAAAAAATTAATTATTTAATTAATATATTTTGTCTTACAACTAAAAATCCACATAATACATGTTGAAATTAAACCTATGGTAATAAAATCTAATTATAAACATAATCATAGATGGGCATAATCAATGAAGTAGAAGTTTTTACTAGTTAATGGAAATTGAGTTAATAAATCCCTTACCTCGTGGTTCCTTTTGATTAAATGTACATTAAAATCGTATATAATGGTTTAAAACAATGTTATTAACATAAAAAAATGTTATTAATAATATAACATATGACCCTTTTACTACATCTTATCACCTGTTAATTAATAATCCTTTATTTTTTTTTTGTTTCGTAGTTACCTTGTTTTCTTATGTGTGTTTTCTTGTTAAGGAAATATTTATAGCACAAATTTCGTAGAATCATAATAATAATAATAATAATAATAATAATGATAAAATTATAATATATATATATTATTTGGATTTTTTATATATATTCAAGAAATATGGATATGAAAAATGAATTTTGTTATGATCATTGAGAAGGTAGGTCGTACGTATGTATGAGTAACATTTCCATTTTAAAATTTTATTTATGGAAAGAAGGTTAGTGTTATATTATGATTATATAAGGATAATAATATCATATATATCATATTTTATAATTTTATATACAATCCATGTTGTTTGGATAAAATAGATTTACACCACATGGTAAAGGTAGTTGTCCAAACATTTATAAATGATGTTATTATCCTCAAGTCATTGAAATGATAATTATGAAAATGATATATTATCATTAAGGATGATAAATATTTTTTAAATATCATATATATGTCATTTATGTCACATATAATCATTAACATTATCCATATCACATTCCATGTGAAGACTTAATGATGGAAAAACCACATTACATCGTGAGGTTGTTGTCAACCGTACATATGAGTGACATTATCGTATCTCTTATAGAATAAAAGGTAAAAAAGAGATATATATATATATATATATATATATTATATAATAACTAAACATTTATAAAAATGTTATATATATCATATATATACTTTATATATCTCATCATACCCAGCCATGAAATGTTATAATTGAAGAACAAATGACATCAGTTCGTGAAGCGGTAGTCCGCCATACGAAAAACCCATTTAATAGAAGTGGATATGTTTGTAGTTATTAACCATATTTAAAAAACATAAAATTAAATTAAACATACTGATGTTATTATACAATCATGTTTTAATAATAATATAAGTAAGTGGATAATGAAGTAAAATAAAGATGCTCCTTAAAGAACTCCACCTCTTATTCAGATATCCTTATTGGATATGAAAAAAATTCCACTATCGGTTTGATTTATGACCAAAAAATGATTCTACAGTTTGGATATGGATTTTTGAAATTTAGTTTGATTAGAATTGTCGGAACCATATATAGTTGATGTGTTGAAGAAGAGAGGAGAGTAGGTGGCCCTTTATAAGGGAGGTGAGTGACATAGTGGTAATGTTTTGAAAAGATTCATTCATAACCACTTTTTTATTATGCCAAAATCCTCCAAAATGGACCATTATAGACCATAGAATATTAGAGGTAAAAATATTTCCATAAAATTTGTATTGGATGTGTTTAGAGGTTATTTTTATCCATTATCCTAATAGTTTAACACCGTAGTAAATCTATTTTTACCTTAACCGTAGTATATTATTTTTACACTATACAAAATTCATTTATGTAAATATTTAAGTTAACCCTATTATAGACTAAAAATAATTATGATTACAAATATATAATCCATTTTTGAAAATTGAAATCACATTTGAGAAATAAGTAAATTTAATATTAATCTCTTAGAGTGGACATAAAAGAACAGTTATAAGGAGTAATTATTCGAAAGTATACAGAGTTTTTTATCCAATTTAATTATGAAAATTAATCTAATGACCTATATTGGATTAATTGATATATATATGAAATAAATTTTATTTTTTAAAAATAAAAATCATTTTTAACATTATAAATATTTTAAATAAAAATACATTTTTCGATTAAAATTTAATATTTTTCCCATTCATCAAAAAATTAAACTTTTCAGAAAAAAAAATCACCCAAAGAATATTTTAGTTTTAAAATTTAAAAAATTATTATTTTTTTCAAATATATTTTCTAAATATAGTAAATCATAATTTTAAATTTTGTTTGAAAAGACTAACTAAGCTGTCCATCAGAAAAAAATATAGTTTTTTCATAAAATATTTCTTTTTTCTATAAAATTTAGTTTATTTTATTAATCATAAATATAAAACTAAAAAAATGTGTAATATATATATATTTTTATACTTTATTTAATCCAATTAATACCCCCATTACAACATCAAGGAAATAACTATCGTATTAAATGATAATATTAATAGCATAATATAGTTCAGTAAAACTTATTCATTTGTATAACACATGATATCAAAGAAACTCAGTCTTCAATGTAACATGAGATAACCCCTATGATTAATTTAATGAATTTTAAACTCATCGTTGATTATTATACAACCCAATATAAGCATTTATGTAATTCAATTTACTCGAGAATTTTATTTTATTTAAAAATAAATATATTATAAATTTTTAGGTGTAATATTTTCTTCTAAGATTGGTGTTGTGTATCAAATATAGTATCGAATATTGTCTTATTATTTTTTAATTTCATTGTGTAAAATTATCTTTGCATTAAATAATTTTTTTACCCATAATTTAGACTTGATCACGATAATAATGAGATTGATATTTTAAAATTATTTTGTTGAAACCCCACATTATAAAAACATTTATCAAAATAACCACATATTAACAGAAGAATGGGAGTATAAACACCATATAGAATAAAAAATAAATATATTTATACACAAGATGAAATTGTTTCAATATAAATATATGGACATGAATGAAAAAGTGTAAATAATTTTAGAGAGTGATATAAGTCATTTATCAGAAGAGGGTGAGTGGTCATTTAAAATTTAAGAGCATAAAAACCATAAATCTATGGCGATTTAAATAACCAAAAGATTCACCATATTTGAATGTAATAAGGTAGAAAAATTAGTTTTCTTCACTTAAAATAATGGAATCATTTTACACTCAAAAAATTAAGGAAAATATACAATCTTGATACGTTTCTATTTCATAAGAATAATTTCATATTTAGGTTGTGCATTAAGTGATTTTTAATTCATCACTTACTAAATGAAATGAATAACCACAAATGAATTTTTTTATACCTAAAGCACAACAATTTTATTTCAACGGATCACTAGATCCATAAAAGTGTGACATGTGTTTTTTTCTTTCTCTATCTATTTTTTAGAACAAAAATTTTCCTCACAAGTTATCCAATTTTCATAAATCTACATATAGTAAAGTAATATAGAAACATAAAAAATCATCAAAATTACACTTAAAACATTTCAGAAATGGTTATTCATAATTCCCTTCCAGGATATTGTAATCTAGAACATTAAAATATTGTCATTTAATTTTCTAAATGAACTTGTCATTAATCCATAAAGACAAATTAACTAGATCTTAGTCATCATATACTAAACATGTGAGTGACATCATCATGTATTATCATGAAACATGGTATCTACCTGAATTATCACATAACAATACTAAAAATATTCATGATTCCTTATTCCCAATGAAAAACATAGATTGTTAAAAATATTCATTAAATCCATATATGTAATAAACTAAATAAATGATATCATACATACCATTTTTAGAAATCATCAATCTATTCCAGATTATTTTAATATATTTAATAAACATTATCTATATCAATCATATATTAATCTGAATATCATTATCACAAAATTAAGAAAATGTAAAGGTACATCTTCCCTCAATCATGTGTTTCTAAGTCAAATGTGTCACTGAATCATTTTTCTGGGTCATAAATATTATTACACAATCTCTTTAAAATCCATAATGAAAAGTAATATAGTACAATAAATTTAATTTTTTTAATTACTATATATGATAATATCATTGATAAAATACTAAAATAACATAATTCAAGAATCTAAACAAAATAACATCAATCATTCAACTTTGTGTATGGTAACCAAATTAACCTCACCATGATTCCTTGGTTTCTTTTGAGGTATATTATTTTGATGCATGAGACATTTATCTGCATAGTTCCCCATATAATTACCGTTGAAGCACTGTATATTTGTAAATTTTTTATATCCCTTAAAACCACATTCATAGTGGTATTTCCCTCCAAACATTCATAAAACTCTTATTCCATTTACAAAATCACTTGGATGTTTCTTTAGACAATTATAACATGTAGGAAAATACTAATTTAGAATCTTCCCAGTATTAATTTTTTTACCTATCATACTCTTTATCTATTACATCCATTATAAGCCATTTTTCTGAGAGAATTATTTCTACTTCTTGTTAACACATGATATTATGTTCTCATATGATGAGAAATTTTGGGAGACTAGTTCCTTTTGAATGATTGGATTAATCTAATCAATTAATTGATCATTCATACTATTTTAGTCACATGTATTACGAAATTTGCAATTACTTGTTCCAGGTGTCATTTCTAAATGATGGAATACACTATATTATATCATATCATTATGAAACATAACATATAATCCCAAAACTAGAGAAATAATTGACCAAAAGTGAAGAATTTATCCATAGATAATCTCATAAAAATAAATATAGCTTCATTAAAGATATCACTCCTTTCAAATCCTTCATATTTTTTTGAAAATTAAATGTGAAATATCATATGAATATTCCCTGGGAGTGTCAAAAAAGTGGATCAGTAATAAATGTTATCATGAACCACAACGCAAACAGGCCAAGACTAATTTATCCTTTTTAGATTTATTACCCCTAGGTAGATCTGTTCTAGGACCATGCCCACTTATAATATGAATACATGGGTGTATTTCAAAAACCATATAGTCGCTACCCTAAAAAACAATAGTATTTTATTCGATATATATACTCACTTTTTATCATAGGTTCATGTTCTAAAATGAGGGTTTTACTAAATCTAGTTTCCATGTTTTCTACAAAACTTCCTTCGATAAAAAATATTGTGACCCCGACCCTTGTATCCAAGAGATGGTGTTTGATGTATTAAATTTTCATAAGAAACAAGGAATAACATCTTGAATTATTGAATAGGTTAGTATTCTTGGTAAAATAGATACATACATGATTACCATATTACATTTGAATATAAAAGTACAATATTTTTTGAGAACATCATTATCCTCTCTAATATATACATCCATATCATTTATTATAAAATTTCTATCTTCCTAGAAAATAAATAGAACATTTTTTATCTAATATTCTTGGTTTAGGTTTAATATAATAGAAGATATCACTAATCATTCAGAATAATTAATATAAAAAGTTAAATAATTGAGCAGACATTACATTTTAATCTATATCATGACTATCATAACTGCATAAGGAATAATCTATATGAAAGGGTAAATAACTGATAATACATTCCATTTAATAAGTAATCTCAAATAAAATTCATCCTCAGATTACATCATTGTGAAAATACCTCGAAAAAAAAATAATAAAGTAAATTATGAATTATTTCATATCATGTATCTTGAAAATGAAAACTAATATTATCAAGATATACACTAAAGATATTTTATGAAATAATATGTAAAAATGGATACATTCTGGAAAAATATATCTCTTCTATCACGTCCTTTAATTAGAAGGTTTAAAACTATAGTGTATAATGTTATTAGGTTTGGGCTAATGATTATGTCTCTTAAGTCCTTTCGATGTATGAAGGGGATTTAAAAAAATGATCCCAGCTATTAAAAAAATTCAAAATGATTTTTCATATCTTGAATAACATATATAATTTTTGAAAAATGTTCCTTATTAAAAAAAATATCTGTATTGAGTAAATGATATGGATTTATCATCATTTCCCCAGTCAATCGAATAAATATCATATTAAAACACCATATGTAGAAATTATATATTGTTTAATAAATATACATATCCATGAAAAATAAAATTGATATTTAGATGAAATATCTTGTCTATAAAAAATTGAATAAATGGGGGGAATGTTAATGACTAGAAAAATTAATCAAGGAAGTGAATTTCAATACTTTCATTGGTCAAAATTAACTGAAACCATATAAGGGAAGAATAATGATCGTATCAATACAGAATATACCCATTAGTTTAAGAATTATATTTTTTCATCATTGATGAATATAAATATCAAAAAATATATTCAAATACATTCTTTGTTAAAACATCCCTCTCAATTTAAAAATCTTTTTTAATGCATACAATGTTCTCAGTGTCAGTCTCTTTGTAGATTAATTTTAAAATATATGAATATATATAATATTTGGAAACTATTTCCATTAATAATATAATGGTAATGTGAAAATTAAGCTTTAATAAAATTAAGATCCGTAAAGAGGGTAATTACAAACATTTCATATAAGTTAAAATGAACATTTCTTTTTCATTGAAAAAAGTTAGAAGAATGCCTTGTTCGTAAAACTATAAGAATATTCATTTCACATTTTTAGTAAAATCCAAACATGAATTGTTTGGGGGATTATATAATATTTACTTGAAATTTAAAAAAACATAAAAATAGGTTAATATTCTTATACTAATTAAGTTTTAAATTTTTTAAAAATATCTAATTTCTTGAAAACATGGTTTTGGAAGAAAATTCATTTAAAAAAAAAGAGATAAATGTAGTTTAATTTTATTAAAAAACATTTTTCAATTAATTTATGTACCATAGAGTTTAAATATTCTATTATTAGTTTATAATATCATGAATAACCGGACGATATGAATGTTTGGGTTTATTTGAAAATGGGCTAATAATTTCTTTTAAATAATATTTAGGAATAAATAATCTTCATTAGAATGAGATTTTTAAATAACCCTTCACAATTATCATAATGTCAAAGTGGGAATTAATAAATGGATCAATTATGGTTTTCAACTGTAAATAAACATAAAATAAATTGAAATAAGACCAATGTTAATTAAAAATTCATGACACACAGAATATTAGAATGAGATAATCAATGAAGTATATGTTTAAACCAGTGAATGAAAATTGAGTTAATAACTCTATTTCCCCATGCTATGTTTTTATTGAATGATTTGAACCTCAGGTATAATGATTTGTAAACATTATTCTTGAATAAAAAAGTGTCCTATTATTGTTTATAAAATATATATGTTCTTTTATAAAGTATCTTATCACTAGTATATTAATAATCATTCATTATTTTCCTTTATTCATGTGTTAATAGAATTTTTTTCTTATGTTGCTTTTTTCATTAAAGATTCAATTCTTTAATATATTACATATTTTGTTGATCCCATGAATAATAATCATGAAATTATTATAATATTTTTTTAACAATTTTTCTTAATAAAAATCATGAAATATGGTTATGGAAAATGAATTATGTTATGATCATGGAGACTGTATGTCATACAATCAAATGGTTAATGGTTCCATTTTCCAGTGATCATTATGGAAATAACATTAGTAGTACATTTTTAATATAGAAAGATAATTATATAATATATAAAAAAACTATATTTATACATGTCATCCATGTCGTGTGATTTGTAATAGTGATTCACATCACATAGTAAAGGCGGTAGTCCACTTGTACAAGAAAAACATTATCATATTTATGTGAGTGAATAGGTAAGAACAAAAATGATATATTATGTTGATAGAATGAAAATTGGTCCTTAATTACCATTATTATTTAATTAATATCACATTAATTAACAAATAATATCCTTAATACCTTCCATGTGAAGTGTTTGTGATAGATGAGTCATGTTGGTTCGATAGTTGATAGTCTGTCGTACACACGAGTGACATTATCGTATCTCGTAAAAAATGGAAGGAAAATTGATATATATATATGTGTGTGATATAGTAAATAAATATGTATATATAATTTAAAAATATAATGTATATACTTTATATCCATAGTTATACACAAATTTGAAAGGTGTTAAGGGTAAAATGAATGAAATCAGTTTGTGAGGTGGAAGTGTTCCATACACATGATTGATGATTTAGAAACCCATTTTATATAAGAGGATATTTTTTAGGTCATGAATATATTAAAAAAATTCTTATATAAGATACTGATATTATTATGAACATGTTTATATAAGAATGTATGCGGATAGAAAAGAAAATAAAATAATGATGCTAGTTGAAGAACCATTCATCTTCTTCACAAACCTTACTTAGGTATGAACTAAAGCCTTTCTAATATGTATATAATACGAATATAATGATTCTAGTATTAGGGGATTTATTTTAGAAATTAATATGGGTAGGTATTGGCTAAAACAAATTGTTTTTATAGTGTGAAGATGATATAAGAGTGGGTGACCTTTTATAATGAATGTGAGTGTCACACTAGTAATATTTCGTAAAGATTCAATCATACCCAGGTATTTATAATCCTATTATCTTCCAAAATGGGATCCTATTGAACCTATAAGAGTTTAGGTAGACATATATCTAGAAAATGATTTTTTAATGTTTTTTTATGTCATCTTTAACTCATATACACTTTTTTTAACCCCCATATAAATCATTTTTACCATAATTATGATAATTATGTTCTAAAATTTTCACTGATCATTTTTGTAAAATATTAAGTAAAACATAGCCTAAAATATTAATTATAATGATTACAAATTTTTAATATATTTCAACAAATTAAATTCATATAACTGGTAAAATATAATTTGAATGTAATCCTATAAATGGGATGAGAAAGCATTTGTTTAAGGACAAAATGTTCAATCATTTACAATAATTATATATCAAAATTCAACATTAAAATGATTCCAATTAAATAAATTGGATTAATGGAATAATAATTTTACCAATATAAATTTTAAACAAATGAAATATATAATTTCATATTATAAATAATATAACTTAAAAGGTTGTTTTAAATTTAAATTTTGTATTTTTACTATTCATCAAAAAAATAAAAAAATCAGTAAACATGAAACATCAAAAGAAAGATAATTTTAGTATCACGGTTTAAAAAGTTAATTTAATTTTTTAGAAATAAATGTCTTAAATTTGGATTTTTTTAATTATGTTTGCAAAGCGTGACTAAACTGTTTTTAGGAAAAAAATACAGTTTTCTGACAAAACCATTATTTTTCCTTTAAATTTTCCTTATTTTATTTATAATAAATAAATAAATAGTAAATGTGTGTAAAATATATATTTTCACATTTTATTAGATTTTATTCATTCTATATATTCCAACATTTAATGAATAACTATCATATTAAATTATAATATTAATAGTATGTTATTATTCCCCAAAAACCTAGTCTTGCTTGTAACACACACTATAAAAAACATATTTATGATTTTAATAGATGATAAAATCATTGGGTTGTGTAATGTAACCTAGAAAGATTT
The DNA here is from genome assembly GCA_963277665.1 of Viscum album. NCBI lineage: Eukaryota > Viridiplantae > Streptophyta > Magnoliopsida > Santalales > Viscaceae > Viscum > Viscum album. Next base: position 331,237,472 of record OY728161.1, read on the forward strand.
TTTTATTTAACATAAAAAACTGAATGTTTCAAGTAATGAAATTTAATAAGGTGTTTTAATATATTTAAAAACATATTTGTGGTAATGTCTCTTAGTGGGATATTATCTTTTATGCTTGGTGTTACATGTCATATATACTATCAATTAAAATTTTCATAATTTTAAAATTTATGGTTTTTACAAGTTCTATTATTGTTGATTGGGTCCTCCCCCAGACTATTGTAGTAATCATGGATTAGTCTCATGACTTTCATAGTGGACAAACCGCCTACTGAACTGGGATCAATCACAATTCTAGTAATGTTTAGTTGAGGAGATATCAATATTTTCCCAATTAATTTTATGGAGATATATTCCCCACCCATCACATAATTAATAGCATACATATATGTTTCATAATATCAAAAACATTAATCATAACATAACCCCTTAATAGAAACGAGTTTCATTAAAATTTCATTATAGAATATCCTATGTTAATGTATTACATTTCATATATTTTTCATCATATAATCAAAACATAACCCATGGAAAATCAATGAGTTTCATAAAAATATTTCATTACAAAAATAAAACATTTAAAAAAACTAATTATTGAATCTGGGGTTCATATCCTCAGTAAATCATGAGTAACATCAAAGGATGAAATCATTGATAAAAAGTTATTTTTGAAGATCACTTAGAAAATTTCTGGAAGAAAATTAAAATTTTTGTTTGGAAATCACCCATTTGAATCTAAAATCTTCCAAAACATTATGAATATTATTATCATCAAGAATAATAATTTATACTAATAAATTATTCATTAAATAATTATGTGGTCATAATGGGTATAATTATTTTTCATTTCATACACATTGAAATAACAATTGATTATTTATTTTTAGTAAAAGACAAATGTTGTATTTAGTGCTTGGATTAGTGGTAAGCACCCTATAATCCTACATGAAAAATGTCAGTTCAAACCCCATTGGGCGCAAGTTACTGTAGCAGTATTGTACCGTAATGTAGGTGTGTCAATACTATATTAATGGCGGGCACTGTAGCGGTGGAAGGTAACTATAGCGGTGACATATCACTTTAGCATCAGCAGGTACAGTGTGGTTCTGTAGCAGGCATGTAGTATAGCAGTACTATTCATAAAATGGGCCTTGGGCCATAAATTTGGGCATACATGCCATGTATTGGGCTAAATGACCACTAGGCCTTCGGGATATGTAATGGGTCTCCCTTTACAAAGATAAAGTGTTCATTTCTTTTCTTTAATAAAAAATTATGCTTCGGCCCCAACCTATACAAAAAATCATTGGCCCCAAACATTAAAAAAAGTAAAAAACAAAAGGTTCATATTTAGAAAATGAAATTAAGAATCATTTTTAAAAAATATTTTATAATTATAAAATGGGTAAAAATATATTTAAATAAATATTTTAGAATATTTAAAAAAATCATAAAAACATTTTTTGAATACTGTGATATGGAATAAAAATGCTCTTCAACTGATGAGAGAAATACATACAGTTTTATATAATAAGATTCATTTGGAATATCATGTACATAAATTTAGAATCATTGAAATGAAAAAAAAAAATTAATATCACGAAACAAACATAAAAGAATAAAATACTTGGGTTTCCTGAGAGGTAGGTAATAATAGTACATCTTCTGAAATATAATCACAAAAAATTATTAATACACAATGAGGTTGTATCATAAAACTTTTCCCACATAGTTTTCTTCTGAAACACCATCACCAAAAAATAATAACACAAAATGATAAATTATATATAATTATAATAATTAAATTAAATATATAACATGTAATAAGTTATGTATAGACAAATCATAAAATATGATAGGTTGATAATATAACATATATCCCAAAAAGGAAAATTTGAGATGAAATTGCCTTACAAAAAGTCTTTAATTTTTTCATTCATTCTCTAAAATCCAATAAAATAATTTTTTTTATAAATGTACAATTGAACCATATTCATAAATATTGTACAAAAAAATTTCACTTATGACCATATATTATTGTTTTATCTAAAATTCCGTGTAAAAATATTTCTTTGTGAACTAACTGCATCATTTTTCATGAATGATTTTTTTTGTAATTTTATGTCCTTTAGTTGAGATCATTTTTATATCACATCAAAAATGGTAAAAATGATATGAATATAATATATTTAAATTATATATGTATTTATAGTAATATATAATATTTGGAGGTAGAAAATAAATTATACAGTTCATGGAGATGTTAAGTCCTACATATACATGAACACTATTTCCGTTTTCTCGATGGACAGAAGGGAATTGAGGAGAATAATATTACATGTGTAAAAAAGACATTATGAGGTCATATATATCACATATATTTATTATATTTATCCTTATTACCATCCAGATATTTTTTTTGAAAAATAAATCACCTCATTCCTAGAGGCACTATACTGTCGTACATACATGCGACGTTATCATATTCCAAAAGAATGGATGTGAAGAAGGTTTATGTAATATTATAATTCCAAAATTATAATTATATAAAAAATATAATATAAATATATTAAATCCATCATTATATCTAGCTGTGAGAGGTGGTGATGGAAAATGAATTACATTGGTTCACGAGGAGGTAGTCCACTATGCACATGATCGATGGTTTCATTTTCCCACTTGACCAAAGAGGTGATGTATATCGATTATTAAAAAAATTAAAAGAATATCACTATATTTTAGATAATGGTGTTTTTATTATAAATATTATGATATTTATTAATTTTGAAGAAGAAAAATTCAAAATAATGATCTTAGTGAAAACTTATACCTTTTCATTCAAATGATTCCTTTGGATATCTTATTAAGAACAGTAGGATTAATATTTTGGAAAGACGAGGATCTCTAAAAATGGATATGGATTTTTTGTAGATCTTTTTTAGGTAAATTAATCCAAATGGATTATGATTTTTAAATTAGTAGTGGGATGAGTTCACCAATTATAATGGGTGAGGAGTGACATTTTTTAAAACACCCACAATTATTCAACAATGAGAAGTTACTCTCGTGAAATGTGCCACCGAATTGGTAAATAATTATTTTTATGGACCCTATGGTAAGTATGTATCTCTATAAACAAAAATATATTTGTTTTAAAAACATTTTCCCTTAGCATTAACTTTATTATCTTTTAGTATTTTCTTTTTCATCATAATAACTAGTTTCATTTTATTTACCTAGTTAATTTATCCTTGATAACTAAAATTAAAATTATGGATATTTGAATATTACTAACTAATATTTAAAAAAATAATAATTTTTTTAATAAAAATCATATGTTTTTTGAAAATTAATTATAACACATGTGTTTGTAATGTCAAAACCATATATTAACCTTAATAATAATATTTGAATTTTATTATTTTTACTAATATTAATGAGAAAATAATCATTTATCATTATTATATAATACTAATTTAATTGATTCAACATATGAAGTCTATTTTATCAAATTAAATTCACATAAGTGTAAGAAAATATTTTAAAATTATACAATTTGACGTGATAAAAAGATGTTTTTTGAAGGGAAAATTTTCAGAAGTGTTGAATCCTTAAATTTTAAAATTAAACATCAAATTTACTCAATAAAGATAAATTGTACTAATAGGTATATAATTAAACAAATTTATCTTTTAAAACAATATTAAAATAAAACTATGATTTTAAATTATATAAATGTAATTACAATATTCAATAAAAATAATTATTTTTTACAACTAATAGAAAAATTATTCTCTGTTAAGAATTTTGAATAATTTACTCAAAGATAAATTATAACGATATATTTCAAAAATTATTTAAAATTAAAAAAATAATCTATAATTTTAAAAAATTACTTTTAATAATTTTTCTAAAAAAATTTGAAGAACAATTTTTGATGAAATTTATTTTTCAAAAAATACAATGAAAATTCTAAAAAATATGTAATTTTTATAAATATGATTTATTCATATAAGTATTTATCCTTAAATTTTATAATTGTATTATTGTTATTAATTCCAAGAAAATTAATAACAATTTATTAATGGCTCTATTAAAATTATAATATTAATAGTATATCGATATTCATCAAAACTTGGTGTTTCGTGTAACACAATCTATAGAAAATATGTAATTAATTTGAAAAAAATTTAATAAAAACTCAGGTTATTACAAAGATACTACCATAAATTATGAAATAATCTACGTATTATTTACGAAAAATAAATGTAATTATTATATCCTAACATTAAACAGTTCACATCCTAGATTAGAAAATAATTTAGGCACCTATAAAATAAGGATCCCCTGGAAAACACATGCATAGACACCCCTACATTGCATACACTTTTGTTTTCCTATGTGTCTTACCACTATGTAAATTAAAAATTCAACTTCATAAGAATGGAACATCCCATTATAAACTCATGTAAATCAACTCCATCAATATTAATGAATGTGTTATAAAAAACATATATATACTTTATTTGTGTCTTGTCTTATCTCAATAACCCAAAACCATTATCCCTTAAAAGTTCATCCTACGACATGGGAAGAAACTAAACAAGGATCCATTAATAGCTATCCATAAAAGGGTTAATATAAAATGATATAAATGGTGGAATAACTCTTCTCACCATCTGTATTGAGATCTATATATGGTTATCAAAAGATATTGAAACATTTAAACCATACTTCAACATTGCTAACATCACGAAATTCTACACTAACACAAAAAGGGTTTCTATGGATCATTTTATTCTATGATCAATTTTAATTTCACTTCCATATACTTAATATAAGAAGAGGGAACCAACATTTATTTATCATTATACTAATGTAACATGGGACTTCATTAAATACCAAATAAACAAAATGATTCCCCTATTTACATCATAACCCAAAAAATTATTCATATCTATTTCCAATGATATATTGATTGGAATGTTTTCAAAATTAATAAAATGACACTGATGTGGGAATCATGAAAAAAACTATAACCAACATATATTGATTAAACGACCACCAATATTGTGTCCAATTTACCAAAATAAGAAGTGAAATGTCATTAATTTTTATAATAAAAAGATCTAATATCTCTATAACCTAATGTTACACTTGTTTGGGTGATTAAGAACCATGATGTTCAAATAATGACCACATCGTCCACTACATAAAATGAATTCCCATGATATGGGTACACAAAAAAATATCCAAATTATACTCCATGTTTTGTGATGTTCTTATCATGTGTGGTCTCTACATAGGTTATCCATTAAGATACATTGAAGAAAAACCAAGGGAAGAACCAGATTCTTCTAGGTGAAGATGTTTTTCTGATTGTCATCTTTAAATGAACCTCTTAAATATACCACATGGGAACTCCTAGAATCACTAGAAAACAAATTCAACATCACAATCATGTACCTCTCTCACACATGGGAAGAGTTTAGGACCATCACCATTGGTTTATGTAGAAATTTTTCTCCCTATTAACACTAAAACAAACAACCATGAAATTAATTTCTCAAGTGCCTCCTATGATATCATGACACATTGTACCCTTCTATGAAAATTACCCCCCAAACATTTGTTACACTAAAATAATATCACTATCCACATTGGTTTTAATATCACACAGACTACACTTACTCTATAATTTGGATTCCTAGAACTCAAATTTAATGGAAAGTTAATATAAATTGAATACACCGCTTATTCCTTTATAAACCAACTCTTAAAAGATGTCTATCCACATGAGTGTAAACACCATATGGTATTTATATTGAGACACATTATTTTTCATACATTTAAATTAAATCACTTTTACAGAACGTTTCATACATTACCAAAAAACATTCCCTATGTCCTTATTTGTTTTCTCTCATTGGAAACATGGAACATATTCTTATAATTAGGTTCCTGATCCTCAACATCTCCCATAATTATTTTTCCCGTTTTTTTCAACATAATAATTTTCATTATATCATCGGGAAAAATAAAACATATGAAAATTGTGAGCTAATATGGTCATTAAGGGTAAAAAGGGGATAATGTAAACATATTAATGAGAATTAGGTCATGTTAACATGATCACTAAAATAGAATATCATGTCCTACATATCAATGATTATAAACATGAATCACAGAATAAAGGTTGGATGTTTATATGATATGAATGATAATGAAATAAAGAGAAAAATCCATGAAATCATAACAAAGGAATAAGACATGGAATATGTGGAAGACACATAATCATATAAAATTATTTCCATAGTTATCAAGGAATCACTTCCAAGTCCATTTTAGTAGTATGGGTTCACGCCCAATACCATATTGGTAGTCATGGTTTACTCCCATGGTCGTCTTAGTAGTATGATTTCACATACCATACCATCATGGTAGACATGGTTCACTCCCATGGACACATTAGAAGTCAATGTTCACTACCAATACTATCATAGTATATAATGCGATATAATTATATAACAAATGTATTTGATGGAGATATAGGTACCACCACTCTCATAATAAAATACATGCATATGTGTGCCAAAAATACATATTTCATTTATCATATCAGAACCAATGAAATGAAATGGGATTCAAAAAAATCATTCAATCATAAACATAAAACATTATAATAAATAACAAGAATGGTATAATTGAATAACATCCCCTATAAAACATAACTAACAAATAATAACGTTATCTTAGATAGAAAATTATTCAGATAGAACACTGGAAAATAATTAATGTGGAAAATACAATTTCATCACAGAAAACATTATCTTTTGTTAAAGTGATTCAAACTTTTAAATTAAAACATTTTATTTGAAAACAAACTTGTATGATTATAATATAATAATAAAATAATTTTGTCTTCATGAAATAATAAAAATACATTAATGTTATATGTGTTAAAAACGTTCCTTTCTTACATTTTTAGAAAATTTACATGGAACCTTTTTTGTAACACTAAAAATATCCCATTCCGGTGATTTATTAAAAAGTAAAGAATGGGTAAAATTGACGATAATAATCCATAGGATAATAGTATAAATAGTTTGGAATACTTTTTTTAAAAACAAGTACATTGATGATAAATATTCCCCAACTATGACATAAAATGAAAAAATCGCAAATATTGATGAGATGATGAAATAAATATTCATCACATAATAATCAATATAATTTTTCAGAATAGCCCGTAGGCCTTCATTTAATATTAATTTTGATAATCCACCATTCAAGGGGTGAGGTGGAACCCCTACAAGGCCCAAAGGCTTAGTGATAATTACATGACCTGTAGGTCTTAAAGGGAATCACCCAAACAAGAAAACTAGGAACTGCACTTCCCCATAAAATGTAATGATATCAGCACTCCACATTTTCAAGGATGGTCGGATAGCTGTCCTATCCAAATCTGCACAGACCTGGTATAGATGGCAATGCCTTACCCAATCATTCTTCCAATTCCAGATAGCAATTCTCTAATGATTGTCCGATCTATAAATCCTCATCTGAAGCCTTATCCCTTGTACTCTGACAGGTAAATCAGAATTCATGTGGCGCAAAGGCCTTGGGGTGACAAAATTATTTAAGGTGTCCCTAATGTATTGAGAAATAATTTCCCCAAGGCCAATGGTGGCCCGGAAGCCTTGCAAGACCTGATGACCAAACTGGTGGACCAAAGTCCCAGGTGGATGAATAGTTTTGGCTACTATAGTAATGAATAGTGCATCCTACTGTACTTGATACAGTACTACTACAGTACTGCTACTATGCTGCTATAATGACCCAGAAATATGGCTCCACCCGGATTTGATCTCGGGTCCCTTGGATGCATTTGGGGAGTCTCTACCAACCGGGTTGAGGCTCACGTGCATCAATAGAATTGTATGTCCCATGAAATAATGAAAACAATATGGATATAAAGTTACAATAATATTATATATAAGACACATAAAATACAATCATGGGTATTATATACGCCACATAGATAAGTCATGTTGTGTTTAAGGAATGTGTCCCATTAAAATAAGTGGGAGACATAAATAAATTACTAATTGAGTAAATTTAGAATCATAATATCCAATAAATAGCAACATTAATTAAAAAAATTAATAACATTAAATAAATCGAATTAGTTATATAATATATCATATGGAAGTATATACCATATAAAATTATGCAAGTCGTGAATATGGAATGTATCCCACAAAACTAAATAGTGAGAAAAAATTAATTTAACTTAAACATCCAGTAGTTGAACATAATTTAACCTCTTGTATAATGGTTTTAATAATTTTATTAACTTATATCAGATTCTTATTCATATTTATGCTATCATATATTATTCTCTTATATCATTTTGTTAACAGTATTTCATTATTACCATTGTTTCTGGTGTTAACTACTTCATTTTCTTATGATTGTTTTGTCGTGTTAGTACTATTTCATATGCATAAGATAATTTTGAGAGGATAAATTTGTAGGGTTTGATCACAATTGAATTCTCAAATATATGTGAGGAATTGATGGTGGATGTTCCCTGTAAATTTTATGCGAGGGTACAATAAGAAATTCGCAAAATATTAAATTAATGTAAATAATTTTAAAATAAAAAATGCTCTAATATGGTTTTTTTTGAATCATGATATGAGTATGGGTCTAAATCCTATCAACGAACGATTATTATACATATTTAGGTCTCAATATTAATCTTATCTATTGGATTTAACCCTTAGTTAAACCCTATAACTCTTACTGTGGTAATTTTTCTTTTTAAGCTTTTATGGTTAATATAGTTGTAATAAAATGAGGAAAGAATCCCAAATGGACAATTGATGAAATAAATAACATTATAATAATAATTTTTGAAATTTTAAATTTTTTTTAATTTTTTATCATTTAATGAAATATTATTTCTTTAAAAGTATCATTAATGTCCATTTTTTTTACTATTATATATTTTCCTTTTTAGTAATTTCCAAACATCATGATAAATTTTAAGAAAAATCTAATAATATGTATATAAAATATCAAATTTATCTAAAATATTCCTTCATGTCATTAGTTATATTAAATTATATTGATGTTTTATTTTAATATAATTTATTTTATATTTCCATTTATTAAATAATTAATATATCATCATCATACATGATATTCATTAAATAATTTCTTCTCTAAAAATTACAAATAAATTATCATGATGAAGATAAATTTTTTATATTTAAAACTATTATTTATAGTTGAATTTATCTTCTCTATAAACCATTGTTAAAAATAATTTACTTATTAAACAAATGAGTACGACATTTTAATCATATCATTCAATAAAAGATAAAAAGGATGCATTCTAACCAAAGTGGATTTAAAAGGTAATAATTTCATCCTTTGGTTGATTTTGGTAGAATCATACATATCCAATGAAATGAGGACATGTTTTAGGGTAATTTTATAAAATTATAACATTATTTTTAACCATTAATTAACGATTTACCCTTAACTATAGTATATAAAAATTTTCAAAATTTTTTATTCATAATATCCAGATATTATTCAAAACATATTAGAATATAAATATAATATTTATTACAATAATTTATTTCTTTTATCCAAATTTAATCTATTGAAGTTGTTAAAATAATGTTAATACTAATCCTACCGATGTGGTGAAAAGGTGGGTAAAAGTAGATTCCCCAATGTTAAATATGGTTTTATATATATTTTCAAAATAAAAATGATTCCAATTACCTAAAATGTATCAATAAAATTATTAATGACCTATTGAGACTTTAAAAGTTGATTTCAATTATAGTAATTATTTAAATGAAAAGTTAATTTTTTTAACTAAAATGGATTATTTTTCAGTATTCATCAAAAAATATATCTTTACAGAAAAATAAAAAATGAACCAAAGTAAATTTTTATATACCTATTCAAAATAAGAAGTATGTTTTTTTCAAAAAGAATATAAAAAACATTAAAAATTTGGATTTAAAATGGGTTCTCCATTAGAAGGTGGTAAAATTACCCCTTTAAAAAATATAGGTTTTATGCGTAAAATTAGGTTTGTTCTTATATTATGCCTTTAAATTATATATGATGAAAATTAATTCTTTTTGATTAAATATAAGACATATATATTTCATTAATATCATTCACTAATTAAAAAATATTTAATTTATTAAATAAAATATTTTGGGAGCATAAAAAATAAAAATATTCCATTATATTTAGTTTATATATATTTTCATTATAATTAAATGCATACCAATGACATCATCTTATAAACCATATATTTTATATATTTGTTAAAAATAATAATAATGTATAATTTAATTTCTAGTTTATATATTATTAAATTAATTAATAACATTTTAATCAGATAATATTGTTCGGTAAAAATCGTCCTTACGTGTAATGAAAGTTGTCAAAAGAACTAGATAATTTGTGTAACACAAGACAAATATTGTTTTTTCTATACTAGAAGATTGTATATATGCTGTTTATAGAAAAATATTGACTTTTTTTACATATAAAACAATCCGGACATATTTTTTCATATAAAAAAGATATATTCTGTATTTTGTGAAATGAAAAATATTGAAATGATTATAGTAATTCGAAAAAACAAAATTTTCAAAATACCAAGGTGTTACATTATAACCCTTTTAAAATAAATTTCTCCATATAAATTCCTATAGGTTTTCATAGGTTTAATACTTAAATTTTTTTCATAGAAACCCGCATCGTAATAGTAAATACAAAATATTCCTTTAGAAAAAGAAATTTAGAGACGTAACAATTACCCAAAGTAACTGATAACTAGCCTCCCACTTAAGAGAACATAGGTTAAAATTGAAAAAAAGTACATAGAAGATAAATATAACTGTCAATATCTTATTAACATTGAATGAGAATATGGTTTGGAGAAATTTTTTAATGACAAAGCTATAAATCTGTGATGATATATGGAACCATTTGATTCAATGAAAAAGAATGTACTGGGACCACATTTTTTCTTTCAAGATCCATTTCGAAATGTTGAACAATTTTAATGGGAAGTTATACTTACATGATTCTATAATGACTTTGATTTTTTTAATTCCATAATAAAATTACACTTAATACCTCATTCTAATAAGTGATGATTAATTTTACTTCCTGAATATTTATGAGATCCTGATATCCAAGATAAGTCGTCCAATTTTTCATTATCTACCATCAACAAAAAGTAGTTAGAATACATCATCCAATATACATGAGTCCTCATGTGGTTAGATAATACATTAATATCACAAACTTCATCCATATTTTAACATAGACTTTCCATAAATGGTTATAATTATAACCCTATCGAAATATGAATATCAATAACATTAGAAATATTAGCACGAAAAAAGCTCAACAATGTTACCCTATATATCAAAAATTAGCAATTGCTTTTCACATTCCACAGGCATTAATATACACAAAATATATTCTATTTTATCTTGGGAATAACATGAATTACCATACATCCTTATTGAAAATATCCATGTTTCATTATTCCATATATTATTGGATATATTCCTTATGTCCATATTTTTTTTAATATTCATCCTTGATTGTATAATCCACCTGTCAACAAATATTTAGTCAGTTCCAAGGTAACTAGTATCTTCCAATTAATCCTATCCAACATATCATTATCAGAACATCCAATAATAGAAATAATGGCCTCAACATTAATTCTATGTCATTGATATTTTATAAAATGAACAAAAATATATATGTGGGAACTTTTTTACATCATTTTTCTAAATAATATACATTAAAAACACAACCAAAATTAATTATGTCTTTAGTTAATTTAAAAACCTAATGCCATAAATGAAAAAAATTGCGTTGGTTAAAAAAAATCTATTTCTATCATTGTAAATTTTCATTTGTGTAATTTTGTTATAAAATTGAAGAAAAAAAATGTATAATGAGACCCCCTAATGTTTTTAAATTTTCAAAACCCTATCTTGCCTTGAGAAAAACCTGATGGTGACCCGGGGATCCCAACGACCATTATTGTTTATTTTCATTTATTTGTATCATCATTTCATGATTTTTTGTCACGATTATTCATCCCCTATCCTTATATCAAAATATATGGAAGTATTTCACTTCTAAAGATATTTTCCAGCCAACTGTCATCGACATTTTGATTTTATTTATTTGTTCATATTTATTTTTCATGCATACAATGTTTTTTAGATATTATATTTCTTGTTATTCCAAATATTTTTAGGGAGAATTTTCTATTTATAGATCCATTTTCCTTGGTGAACTTTGAATTTTGTTTGTTTTTTAATTTTGAAGAAAAATTATTTATCATTAGGTGTATTATTGAGATATTATTTTACTTATTTATATGTATATTATTCTTATTTATTAATGTTGTTCTAATTTTTTTTTAATTTGATAGATTTTTTATTTGAGGAAATTATCAAAAGGTCTCCATGATATCATTAAATGAATAATGATATATTGTATCATCATTCATTAATATAATGTACATCACATATAATGAGTCTATATTTTTCATCCATCAAATTAATACTTTCTTCAAATGATTGAAACAATATTTCTGTATATGAAATAATAAATTATAAATAATTAAATAAAATTTTATTTTGCAATAATATTACAAAACTATAAATGTTCAAATGGTCATATTTCAATAAAAAATATTTTTTCTTATTTATTATAGATCATTTGAAAAATATAATTTTATATATTTAATTTCATTAAATGAACAGTAATTATTGATATATAATTTTTAATTTATCATAGTATAACCATGTGAGATTTTTTGGGTAAAAATTTATTTTCATATAAATAATAATTAATACTGTTTTTACCAAAGTGGGTTTTGATAGTATCTAGGTTCTAAGTAGCTACCATGGGGAGACTATACCCCTATATTATATTTTTAATTAGTAAAATAAGTACACATTTACCATAAACAACCAATAAGACTAGAGCATGAAATTAAATAAACATTTTAAAATGTGTGGTTTTGAAAATATACATATAGTTACAAAATCCTAATTTTCTTCAACGAGAATATTATTTTTATTATTCCAAATAATTATTGATGTTTCTTATTTTATTAGAAATCATTTTTATTAAATGTGTTTATGTTTAAAATCTATCTATTTACATATATATTTTTAACTATTTACTTGTTTTTTATACTCCTCTATTATATAGTGATATGAGTTATCAAAAGGATCATAATTTGATAAATTTAAAAATAACCTAAAGTGAATATAAAAATGGTGTTTGTGAATGAATTTTATTTCCTAAAAAATCATCAAATCATTTATTTAATTTTCTATCTATGTGTGAAATTTTTAAATATGATAATGTTAAACTCTAGAGATATCAAGGGTCTCTCATTTTTTGGATTTATCCTTAATTATACCTATTAGATTCATCTTGGTAGAAGAATAGAAAATTCAACATCTAATGCTAATGAAAATATTCATAATGAAGTAAAAGATTGTATTGAAGAATTAATACCTCATTTTGGTGATGAAAGAATCAAAAAACAACAACTATTGATTTAGTGATTGGATATTATAAGAAACCATTATTCCTAGGTTACAGTAAATATATAGTTTTATCAGTAGTTTTGAGATTAGATATCTTGATATCAATAAATGGTTGGAGTGATAAAATATTCTCTAACTTACTTGTTCTTTTAAAAGAACTACTTCCAAATGTCAATGGGCTTCTATAATCTAATTAAGAGGCAAGAAATATATTCTGTCCAATGGGATTGTGGTGTAGAAAGATACATTATTTTCTCAGTGATAGTGTGTTTTATAGGAATGAATATGATTATGTATCAATCTATCCTAGATGTGGGACGTCACATTATAAGATGGATGAAAAAGTCAACTCAGATTCATTCTTAGGTACTTATTTCTAACCACATGAGAAATAAATATTTTTTCTAATGATATCATCTAATAATTACTTCATTCAATTATGGTAATTCAACTGTGATTCATTATTTGGTACCACAATCAAATATCATGCCTATTAAATTTGGTTCCTTCTAATAATTCCTCAATTGAGGTGTCTATTTCCAAATTAAATTTATATAAAAAGGTTAAGAGGGAATTTTGATGAGAGCATCTATGATAGTATCTTACATCACCATGGTTATTCACCATAATAGAAGTGAATTGAGAAATAATTTCGTGATTTTGGAAGTAATATTAGAAATATCATAATATGATTATGTTTTGATGGAAAGAATCCATACATAATCCTAAGTAGCCAATATAGTTCATGAATGGTTTTTTGGGTAGTTTATAACTTTTCCCGATATATCTATATGAAAAAAAATTTATGTTGAGCATGATTATTTATAGACCAAAACACCTAGAAATGATATTGATGTATTTTTTTCATAATTGATTGATGATTTGAATCTTCTATGAGAGACATTGGTTAAATTCATTTATACATAAAATAAATATTGTATTCTTTTTTGTCTTATGATATACATATTTAGAAAAATATATTTTAAAGTATCATTTGAATTTTTTTATAATTAAAATGAAATAAAAAAGACATATTTAATTCTAGATTGGAATTGATATCAAAGGGAATATGATTTCAGTTAACTCCAAATATGAAAGGAAATAGAATATATTTACCTCGATCTTGTCACACATTATTCAATATTGAGAAAAGGAGTACTTTTCATTGTCTTCATGGTATTAAAGTACCTAGTGGGTTTTCATCAAATATGATGAATTTATTGTCATTAAATGATTATGAAATAATATGTAATAAATCTCATGATTATCATGTATTGATGTAACAAATTATACCAGTTTCATGGTGTGGTATATTCCCAACAACTGTGAAAAATACTATATTAGGTTATGTATTTGCTTCAAATCCATTGGAAGAAAATTAATTGATCCATATTTGTTAAATGTGTTTTATAATGAATCCACTCTTATTATTTTTAATCAAGAAATTTTTTCCCATCTACTTTTTTGATATAATTTTTCATCTCATGATTTATTTGGTGCATGAGATAAGAATTTGTGGCCTTTTTAATCTTTTATGAATGTATCCTTTGGAAATTTATATGAATTTTTTTAAGGGATAATTTATAAATCACTATTGGACAAAGACCTATATTTTTAAATGAAATTCATCAAAAGAGTTGAAATCTCATAAAATTATTGTTGATAGTGAAGCTATAAGGATCAATGCCAAAAGGTAAACTTCATTCAAGGTGATTAGGTGATAACGTAAAACCTATATATTTTGAGAAAAATGAGGTTCAATCATATATATCATGACAAATTATAGAATTAAAGTTATGATATCGGAAAGGAAATGAAAATTAGATGATGATTCAGATTAATAAGACCTTATTTTCATTGTTTAAAGAGAATTTTATTAAATATATATTTGTATCAAAACATTAAAATAATTTTCAGGGGGACCATCTTTTAATGTGATCATATGGTCTATTTTTGATATTAATGGGTACACATTTTCCACAAAAAAGATGGATAAAAAGTGTACCATTCAAAATAGTAGTGTAGCGGTCCTAGATGAAGGGATGTATTTTGAGTGAAAAAGATGAAAACCCCATTTCCGCATCGACTCCATATTTTAGATATCATTTAGACATATGGGAAATATTTTAAAGAAAATTTCATGTCACCATTTTTATGTGTTATTCAGTTTCATGAAAAAGTGTTGTGAAACATGATGAATATGGTTTTAGACTAGTTGGTTTGGAAATATTTAGTTTCAAGAAGGAACCATTTATTATGGATACACATGAAAAGAAAATATTTTATTTCATGTAGCTATCAAATAACTAGTGGTCCATCATTTTGCAAGGAAAAAGGATCCATTTGGTTTATGAGGATAATGATAATGATATTATTAATTTATATGAGGCATCTTAATCTATTACATAATTTCTAGAAAATAATGACTATAATTCGGACATAGTGCATGCAATACACAATGAATATGCTGCAGGGATTTGGGAAAACACTAAATTATTCACCAAATTAATCAGGTAATTATTTTTATTATACATTTTCTTTGGAATTTATTTGTGTTAAAGTGGTAGTGTTTAATAACTATTGGATATTTAATATATCTATTTAATTATCTATTTAATTTTTTGTGTTACATTTTGATATTCCACAGTTTTTGTTAAACATTTTTTCATTGACATACACAACATACATTATTACATTTTGGTTAATTTTTATTATATAAGAACACACCTTCAGACATTGATATATAAATTTATAATTGATTAAATCTTTTTAGATGTAATGCTTATATTTAATATTCCACCTTATATAATCATTTGTTAATAAGAATAACATCATTTTTTTAAAACATAAAAATGCATTCCACATTTTTAGTTTTATACTTCTATTTTCATATTTCTAATTACTGACTTGTATAATAATAATATTTTTTCAAAATATTTTCATTACATTTTCCTATTTCAATTACAGATATAGATAGAGAGTAATAGGATAATCTACAATGGTATTTGAATTATTTTCATATTATTAAATATCTTGTAATCTAATTAATTAATGAAAGAAAACTTTTAATTTAAAAAAAATAAAAAATGTATGCTTACTGATTAGACTTCATCAGGAGAGTCGTATTATTTTAATATTCGAAAATCAAATTCTTCAGTTGGTAAATGTGGAATTACATGTTTATTAAAACTGTCACTTTATCATGGAGACAAGATATTACATATTAGTTTTGATGATGATGATAATGCTTCTAAGCCCAACAAAAAACATTTTATCAGCTATATCAGCTTACATAGCCATTGTAATATTAAAATTTTATTTCAGGATTAGAATTTAGTAGAAAAGATGTTGATGGGCCAACCTTTAGATGAAATTAATGTACAATATCATAATTGATTTATTTTATCTCATTTTTTGGAATATGATATAGTATAAATGACTAATATTTATATCATACAATTAAAGATGAAATTAAATTTTGATGAAAAAAAAGAATTTATGAAAATATTACTTACTCTATCAGATGTTCGATGGAGGGATTTGAAAACAAAATTGACAAAAAAAAATTTGTGTTTGGAAAGAGAATAAATGAAATCCCAGACCTAAAGTATTCATTATTAGATGAAGCTATATGGATGAAATTTATTTTACATAATATAAGGAAATATTTTTGGTATGATAATTATATTATGTTATATTGTAAAATTTATTAGATATTTACATAATCAATTATTGTTTATTTTTTATAAAATAGGAATTCTGGAAAACTCATCAAGATATCTGGTTACAGAAAGTATAAACTCATACTTTATAACATGGTGTGTATCATTTAATGGAGAAACAAATTATTGATGAAACGTTTAAAGCACTATGAGCTGACCCTTGTAGTGGTTCTGATGTGGTCTAATTTGGTCCTCCATCTCCACCCACTCGCCATAAAAAATGGAAAAGTGCGAGAAGAAAGAAATTAATATTATATTATATAGAAAGATAAGGATGTAGCTGAATAAATAGTAAGTAAATAATTATAATTTTTCATGATTTTTTTTAATTTATAAATTATTAACACTGATGTATAGTTTTTATTTTTCATTTCCAGATGAACATGAGGAGAAGTCATCATAGGGCACTATTATCTCTTAGGGTAGGAGTGACATCCTAACCACTGCAATAGTAAAGCCAGAACACCCTGATGACATAAGAGGATATGTGGCAGGTGTTAGTATTTTGAAATTTTTTGGTCATCAAATTAAGTAACAAAGAGACCCAAAAATCGAATCCTTTAAATTAGTGCTGAAAGATGTAAAATATTCCATGGGATATTAAATTGAAGAAGCTATGTAGCATGATATTTTAGAATAATTAAAAAGATAGTCATAGCCTGTGCAACCTTTATAGCATGCCTACTCATATCCTCTACCTCCTCACTCGAACCCATCCTTATATTATGAGGTGTATGCTGGATATCCTAATATAAATATTGTAGTGTTCATATTCCTTTATTTTTGGGGGACTCTATAGATCACTATCCTATTCATATATGTCATATTAGAGTTCTGGTAGATTATATTATTGATCATACTGCTCTACTATCATTTTTTACTATGGGTGTTATCGGAGATGGGGATTGTATGTATTATTTTTTACATTGTACATATTTCCTTCGACATCATATTTCATATGAGGTATTCATTTTTTCAATATTAACTTCATGTGATTGAGAATTACATATAATTTTTTTTACATTTATCATATATACAAGTATCTAAAATCAAATTAACTGGAAGAAATGAAATAAAAGGATTTGAAACAAACAACTATAGATAATTCAGATATTTCTGATGGGATAGATGTAACTCCCCAACCCCAGTTAACCAGATCTAGTTCATTATTAGATAACATTGGCATTATAAAATGGGAACAAATCACAAAATACTAATCAGTTTAGTAGCCTTGGAAGTACTAGATAGATACATTTGTTTTACATTGCATCATTAAATAAAAAAACAACAAAATTTTATCCCATTTAAACACACTTATATCCCTTATCCTATACATGCTGGTCAACCATAAAATACATCACCACATCCTGGGAAAAATAAAACATAGAGAGGGGTGAGCTCAGATGCTCAGTAAGGATAACTATATAGGAGAAACTTTCTAAAATAAGAATATACATTTAATGCAATGTATTAGACTAAAACATAAGCCATTTAATCTTAAAAATCATCATAATATGGAAAATATAAATCAAATAATTATGTTTAATTATTCACATGGTTATTCTACTCGTAGAATAATCACATGCAATATCAATAGCCAATTTCATAATGATGAAATGCAATATGCCAGACATCATAACCACATAGTCAAGGCCTCGTTCTAAGACTATAAATATGATTTTTTCAACGCCTTGTGCCAAGACACTAAATTGTCTCATGAGACCAACTGATGCATCGATGAGCTATAGTGGGCTCCACCCATCAATTACTAAGTCGAATTCATTTCTCTTATGAAAATCTATAAACATCACATAATCATTCATATTAAAAATAGCATACGAAATGTCAATACATTATCCATGAACCATGAATGGTATAAAATAACACATCCACAGTCAAACATATTACAAAACCTTCAATAAAATATAGAATATTATTATCATAATAAATCAAATTCAAAACAGTGTAAAATTCATCAAATTATGTTGACATACATGAAATAAAAACTATTTGAATGAAATACCTATTTCTATTTTAAAATAATTTAATAGTAAAATAATTATAAAAGAAATAAATTTAATTTGAAAATATTTTTATAATATTATATGGGAATCTTATAAGGTGTCATAATAGCAGAAAATATCTGCACTCGTCGTATAACTTAAAAAAACATTCTTTCCTTAATTTTCTAAAAGGTTGTAAATGAACATGTTTTGAAAATGACGGAAATAGTCTTTTATAAAAATCTTATAAAAATACAAACAATGGTATACATGTATTTAACCCATAGTCTACATAATAGTAAAAATGTTTTGAAATAAATTCATAAGAAACACGGATGTGGATGATAAATAGGTCCCAGTAGATAATCACGTATAAACAACATCGGATAATGAAGAGATTGTAGAATTAACCCTTACCTTGTAATTTTACTTGATCAAGGGTATGTTAACCTCCTTTATACTAGTTAAATAATTTTTATTAATTTATAAAAGAACCAAATACATAAATATGATATCATATGTGATCTTTTAAAAGTTCTTTATTTATAATATTTTAGTAGAATCATTGTTTCGGGGGTTAAATAATTTCATTTCCTTTATATGCTTGGTTATGTTAGACATGTTTGTTATGGATAGGATGTATTTTATTAATATACTGAATTATATCAAGTTCCTAAACATTATTTTTAATAAAAAAAATAAAAATTATTATTGAATAGTTATGATGGGGACTGAATTTCATCAAGTTCGGGGAGACGGTAATCTGTACGTATGCAAGAGCGACAATATCATTATATTGATGGTGAAATCGTTTGTAATTGGATGGTATATCATATATATAGAATAATTGAAATGTTTTATTTATTATTTACATCAGTTATACTTATTATTATACCCATCCAAATAATTATGTGTTTGAATAAAAAACTACACCACGACGCGGAGATGGTAAGTTGTACGTACACAGGTATGCTGACTTTTCATTCATAAGATGGATGGAATAATGAATATGGTTGGACCATGTTTATATTAGCATCAAAGTATGTATAATATACTAGATATCTTATTTTGGAATGGAAGCAACAGGGAAAGAGGAAGTGAAACAAGAATAGAACTTTGAAAAAGGGGGGTGAAATTATAACCTCTTCTTCAGGATATTCATTTTGACATGATCAAAAGGGCTTCTTATATTGGATTATGATAAAATTAAGGACTCTATGTCGAAGTCAATGTATTTTAGCAAATATTTGACAATGGGTAGGCTGAGACAAATGGATTTGGAGGTGTGATTTGGAGAGATGGGTAAGTACACTTTAATAAGAGAGGTGAGGGTCACTTTAGGAAAAGCTTGAAATATTATCTTATTATACCAAAATATTCAGTTAATAAAGGCTAAAAATTGATTTATTTCTATTATAAGGTAAGGATGGGTCTAAAACCTCTCAAAAATTATATTTTAGATAGGTTTACATCACCATATTAACCTTAT
Source organism: Viscum album (assembly GCA_963277665.1). Lineage (NCBI taxonomy): Eukaryota > Viridiplantae > Streptophyta > Magnoliopsida > Santalales > Viscaceae > Viscum > Viscum album. The sequence goes on from OY728161.1 coordinate 331,258,323, forward strand.
CTTTTATTTTTAAATCTTAGTTAAATAGTTTAACTTTTACCATCTATTCCTATATTTTTATAATAAATGGTTAATTAACATACAATAAAACTCCAAGGGAACCCCAAGTGGTTAATTATTAATATATATAACAATATATAAGTCATTTTTCAAAACCATTTATTTTTAGAAATTTTTTATCAATTAATAATATAGTATTTGGTTTAAAAACCCCATTATGTCAATTTTGACACTATTTGGTATTTTGTTTTTGTGAAAGTCATAACAACATTATTACACCTAAAACAATTCATTAAACCAACCCTAAAATGTCGTATTAATCTAGTAAATTCTTTTAATTCATCAATAATAACAATTTACATTTATTTAGATATTTATAATATGAATTATTTTAATCATTCATTAATAATGTAATTATTGAATCATCATTGGGTCATAAATAAATCTAATTATTTAATGTCAAAAAAATTATAAATAAAATAAAATTATGTAGGAAATATGTTTATCATTATAATGAATATTTATAGTTGAATTTATCTTTTGTATGACCCTATATTAAAAATTGGTTAGTTATTAAACATTTAATTTAACACTTTTAACACTTCTTTAAATAAAATAATAATAAATGTCTTAATCTAATCCATGTTTACCGAAAGAATAATATTTTATTACTAGGGTTGATTTTGGACGAAAACACTTATCCAATAGAATTATAACATTTTTTAGGGTAATTATAATGTCATTTTTACCTTTAATTACCCAATTTATTTTTAACCTTGGTAAATAAAGGTCAAAAGTTTCTATTCACGAAAAAATCATCTTATTGAACAAAATTTTACTTACTGATGTCAAAATGGCCTCTCATATTTAGGAAATTCAACTCATATAATTGGTAAAATTATGTTTTATGAAAGTTTTCAAATTCTTCTACAAGGTGGGTAAAAGACGGTAAAAAGTTCAACAAAATTCTATATATTTAATATTATTATAAAATTACTCTAATGAATTACATTGAACATATAGAGGTATTATTTATCTATTTTTTACCTAATATATATTTAAATAAAATAACTAATTATTTTAATAAAAAATTGGTTTTAACCAATAACGCAATGTTTTTCACTATTCAATAAAAATTGAATGCTTTCAGAAAAATAACAAAAATTCAATCTATGCTAATTTCGATATTAGGAATTTAAAAATTAAGTCCATTTAAGTTATAAAATTTATAAAACTTCAAAATATGTATTACTATTCATAATGTCTAGTTTTATTAGATGTGGTGTGTTAAAACATTAAGATGCATACAACGCAAGCTATTGCATTATTCAAAAGGAAACATACCGTGGAATATCAGGGTGTCACATTCTACCCTCCTTCAAATAATATCTCTCACTAAATTTATAGAATATTAATACATAAAAATATTCGGGTGGTTCTTCATCATAAGTTCCTCAGGTTCCCACACTGCCTCTTTCATCTTATGATATCTCCATAAAACAATTAGCAGATGAGTTGTCTGGTTTCCCAACAGTTGTTCTCTGGTATCAAGAATTATGATAGGCTCTTCACAATAAGATAGGTCAGGTTCCAGTTCTATTTCTCCATAGTTGAGTACATGTGTTTTGTCAGAGATGTATTTTCTCAATAGTGATACGTTGAACACATCATGATCTTTGGATAGACGTGGCGACATTGTCAAACGATAAGCTACATATCCAATTTGTTTTATAATTCCAAAAGGTCTCATGTATCTGGGATATAATTTACCCTTTTTACTGAAAGGTACAACCCCCTTCCATGGATATAACATCAAGAAAACCTGATATCCTACTTGAAATTAAAAACCATTTTTAGGTTATCAATATAGATCATTTCCATACATTGAGCATATTGGAGGTGGGTTTGGATATCCTTCACCTTTTTCATTATTTCATCAACAAGTTCTGGGCCAATGAGTATTCTTTCACCTACATCATCCAATCAAGTTCGTGTGCGACATCTCTTTCAATATAATGCTTCTTATGGAGCCATCTGAATACTTGAATGGAATCTATTGTAATAGAAAAGTTCTACTAGAGGTAAGTACTGATCCCACATATCTTGAAAGTAATGTGAGAAAGATCTCAACATGTCTTCTAAGGTTTGAATAGTCTGTTCTGATTGTCCATCAGTTTGAGGGTGGTAGGCAGTGCTCCAACAAATTTCATTATCTAGGGCCTTTTGAAAACTTTTCCAAAATCCTGATGTAAAATGGGGATCATGACCAGAAACAATAAATAGGGGTACTCAATGACGTCATACAAATTCATAAATATATAGTCTTTTTAAACGTTCAAGTGGTGACTATTCTCTTATAGAATTAAAATGTTCTTACTTGGTAGGAATTTGAACAATGACCCTCATTGCATTATTCCTTCTAGGAGTCTTTGGTATCCCTGTGACAAAGTCCATCATAATATCATACCATTTCCTCTAAGGTATGGGAAGATTTAGCATGACTCCTCTTAGATGTTGTCATCCTACTTTATATTGTTGACAAACCATACATATGGACACACAATCAATAATCTCCCTCTCCATGTTGTCCCGCCAAAAATGATCCTCCAAATCTCAATAAATCATAGTTCTACTAGGGTGTATAGGGAAATTGGAGCTATGAGAATCACCCAACAATTGTCTTCTTAGATCATGTATAGCAGGAACACAATGTCTAATCCCAAATTTCCAAATCCCATCATCACATACAATGTCGATCTATCTCCCATCATTCACAGCTTTAATTTTCTTTTGAAACTCCTCATCATCAGTCTAAGAACTTTTTATCCTTTCTAGGAAATATGGGTTTGCAACCATTTGAAAATGTATTGATGTTTCACTATCAATGATTATTCCCATATACATTTTTACTTGATCCATTAACATAAAATCTCTTTCAAATCTCATATCGGTCAAAATTCCATGCTATTTTCTTCTCAAATCATCTGCCACCTTATATTCCTTCCCAATGTTTTAACGTATAGTTTAATTATAATCCCCGAGAATCTCTAGCCATCGCCTTTGCCTCATGTTCAGTTCTTTTTTATGAGAAAATATACTCCATGCTCCTGTGATCAGTATATATCTCACATTATTCACCATAGATCTAGTGTCTCCAAATATCCAAATAAAATATTACAACGGGAAACTCACGATCATGAAGGGGATAGTTATGTTCTTTAATTTTTAGTTATCATGATTCATAATCAATAAATCTATCATTCTGCATAAGGGCTCAACCATGTCCTTTATTTGAATCATCACTATAAATAACAAACCCATCATTACTTAGTGGTAGAGTCAATATAGGATCACTGACTAATATTCTCTTTAGTTATTCAAAATATTATTCACACTCTTTTTTCCAAACGAATTTAACCCCTTTACATGTGTGATTGGTTGATGGGATAGCCAATTGAGAAAAATTATAGACGAAGCACCGATAATAACCTGCTAAAAAAATAAAACCGTATACCTCAGTTATCTTTTTCGGTGCTGGTCATTCTTGGATTTCTTTGGTCTTTTAAGGATTAACATAGATTCCATTCATAGAGACAATATGTCCAAGAAAAGAAATATCCGGAAGCCCAAATTCAAACTTGCTAATCATCCCATATAATTCATTTCTTCTGAGGGTTTTCAAAATAGTGCACACATGATTTTCATGATCTTCATATATTTTTCAGTAAATCATGATATCTTCAATAGATACCACTACAAAGTCATAAAGATATTCCTTGAAATCTCTATTTATTAGATCCATGAAAACATCGGATGCATTAGTTAGTCCAAAAGGCATTACTATAAACTCGTAATTCCTATATATGCTTCGAAATACTATTTTCGGAATGTATTTCTTTTTCATACACAACTGATGATATCCAGATCTAAGTTCAATCATTGAAAAATATTGAAATCCATGAATCCGATCAAATAAATCATAAATGAAATGTAGGGGTACTTGTTCTTTATTTTTATCGCATTGATCTTCCTGTAGTCAATGCACAACCTCATAGATCCATATATCTTCTTAACAAAAAGAACATGGGCTCCCCATAGAGAAATAATATGTAGAAAGAATAATTTATTACTCAATTAATATAGTTGTTTCTTTACTTCCACTAATTGCACACTGGCAATTATATAAGGGGTCATCTCTATGGGCCATGAACAAGGAATTTAATCAATGGAAAACTCAATTTCTCATTCTAGAGGATGTCCAGGAAAATCCTCTGGAAACAAATAATCATATTATTGTACAATATGTACGTACTCAATTTGAACTTTCCTTTCCTCGCCCATAGTTATTTCATTCTCCACCTCTCCAATAATTGAATTTAGTAGAGCTATTGGGGGTGCATCAAGATAAGAATCAGGTGGTGGTGTTTCTGCTCTAAAGATAAGTTACTCTTTATCATCATCGAAAATAGTAACCTCCTTCTTCTTACCAGAAATTATCAATTCTTGGTCCGAAATAAAATCCATTGTGAGGATTATATAAAATTAAATCATGGGTAAGATGATGAGATCTATAGATAATGAAAATTTAGATATCCTAATGGGAACTGATTCACACTACTTGGTTGCAATGAAACTTCCCTTATAATTTTTTATAGACAACTCGCGTGTTAAATAAAATTTGAAATATCTAATTTTCATAGTAAAATGGGATGATATGATCATAATCAAATAAAGAATTGGATAAACTTGAGGAAACCATTAAATTACCTTCCACCATGTCTTTAAGAGATTCAACCTCTGTAGTATTTATTGTATAAGCTTGGCCTTGATCACATGGCCTTTCCATAGATAGGTTTCCTTGGCTCTTAGGACATTAATTTTTATAATGCCTCATTTCTCTTCAATTGTAGGATTCAACATTGGAAACCACTTTCTTTCCGTTGAAATCAAAAGCTTGGTGGCTTTTTTTCACAACACTTGTTACATACTCCCATTTCATTCAGGCAAGGACCGGGGTGATTTTTCCCACATTTACCATATGATGGATATTCAACCTTTTCCTTATTCCCCATATTTCCATTTACAGAGTGTTCAGTAGATCTCTTCTTCTCATTCTTTTCTTTAATGTTTTAAGACTTAGAGAATTCCTTTTCTGTCTTGATAGCACATGAGACAATATCTTCATATGATGAGAAGGATTGTGACACTAATTCTCGATGGAGAAATGTTTTTAACCCATCAAAGAATTGATCAAACTTACTCCTTGGGTTACATATATTATATTTTACACACTTTTCTATCCTTGTAAAGTTATCCCCATACTTTGCGACATTCTCATCCTCCTTTTAACTCAGACTCTTAAATAGTCATTCCATATCTACTCAATGGTCATGAGAAAAGTATTTTTATAAGAAAATCTGTTTAAACTCCCTATATACCATATTTGATACTTCATTATCTTTCTTTTTGTTTTGAATTATTAACCACGATTGATCTGCATCTCCTGTGAGGAGATAAAATTCCATGAAATATTTTTCCCTTTCTATACTCCACAAAGCATGAAATATTTTCACAATGGAAAAAATCCATTGCTCATATACAAATGGATTAATTGTCCCATGGAATGTTGGTGTTTTTTTCCTCATAATTAGTTCTAAAATTAATCCTCATCATTGTGGATAAAGGTTCTCCATACAGGTAAGTTTATTATTCATAACCTGAGTGAGTTGTCACAGTATGGTGATAATCTGATCGCCAGCAGTTACATCACCAGCTCCACTATAATTATCTGGAGTAGTAGGGAAATACATACATGGATTACGCATGTTGATATGGTTTTCATTCCTTCTACTAGGAAGAATTTATAAACAATGACATACACTATATTAGTTAATAAATCACAATACATAATTCCAAACTTGTTAAACACTTAACATAAATTGAACAGTTTATGGATATAATCACAATCATAAAATTGTTTTATTTTAGGAGGTATATACTCATAAATCCTTAATAATGATTTTTAATGAAAATGTGATTTATCCTATGCATATCCCTCGGGCGTGTCATAACCAAAAGTGAAACAAGGCCCATTGTCGTGTCCCGAGATACCCCGAGTACAACACGAAACTCCTTGTCAGATTTTTCACTCCCAGTTACATATGATCCAGAGCCACATGTACCCGCTCGTATCCTGACAGAGATGTATTTCATGGAAAACTCACAAAATCATAACATTACCAAAATTCAAGAATGTTCTTCTATACAAATCCTCAAAGTCTATCTGAGGGTAATGTTCTATTATCATAGTTTTTCTAAATCTAGCTTCCAAGGTTTGTACAAAAATTTCTCTGATACCAACTTTAATGCCCCAAACCCAATTACCCAAATTCTGTTTATTAGACTTGGAAGCACTAGATACATACATAAGTTTTTCATAACATCATGAAATAAAATAACAACAACATTTTGTCTCCTTTGAGCACACATATATCCATTAACCTATCACTACAGGTCAACCATAAATTTCTTCATCACATCCTAGGAAAAATAAAACATAGAAAGAGGGAGCTCAGATGTTCAGTAAGGATAACAATATTGTGGAAACATTCTTAAATAAGAAAAATCATTTAAATTAATGTATAAGACTTAAAAATAAGACATTTAAACTTAAACATCTACATAATATGAAAAATATAAATTAAAAAATTCCAATTACTTATTCACATGGATATTCTACTTGTCGAATAATAAAATTCCATGTCAGTAACCAATTTTATAATGATATAATGAATAATGTCGGACATTATAACAGCATAGTCAAGGCCTCGTGGCAAGACTATAAATAATATTTTTTTTCATGTCCTAGTTTTTAGACACTTGTTTTTCTCATGAGACCTACCAATGCATCGAGGATCTATTTCAGTCCCCACTCGTCAGTTACTACGTCCAACATTTTCCTCATATGAAACAATTTAAACATTACATAAACATGCGTATTAAAACTAGCATACAAAATGTCAATAAATTTTCCATAAACCATGAATGGTATAAAATAAAAAATCCATATTCAAACATATCAAAAAACCTTTAATATAATATGTATGATTTGTATCATAATAAATATAGTTCAAACAGGTGTAAAATCTATCAAAGGATGTTGAAATAGATGAAATGAAAACTATTTGAAAGAAATACCTCTATAAATTTTGAAATAATTTAAAAGTCACATAATTATAAAAGAAAAAATTTATTTTTAAAATATTTTTATAATCATATATGGTTAGATTCTAAGGTGTTATTATGTTGTAAAATTTCTGCACCCATCATATAAGTTAAAAAACATTCTTTCATTAATTTTGTCGAAAAGGTTGAAAAAGACCTTATTTGGAAAAAAACTGAATGATCCCTACATAAACATCATATAAGAAGTCAAAAAATTGTATAAATTAATTTAAACCATAGTATAGGAAATTGTATAAATGTTTTGAAATACATTTTTAAGAAACACGGATGTGGATGATAAAGAGGTCCAAGTAGATGCTCACGTATAAACAACCTCAGAAAATGAAGATATTGTAGAGTCAACCCTTACCTTGTAAATTACCTTGATAGAGGGTATTTTAACCTCTTGTATAATAGAAAAATCATTTTTATTAAATTATAGAATAACCAAATACATAAATATGATATCATATATGATAATCTAATATTTCTTTGTTAATAATATTTCAGTACTATCATTGTTTCGGGTGTTAACTGATTCGTTTTGATTTATATGCTTGGTTACGTAAGCCATTATTGTTATGGATATGATGTATTTAATTCATATCCAGAATTTCTTTTAGTTCGAAAACATTATTTTTAATCATAAAATGAAAATTATTCTGAATGGTTATGATGGGGAATTAATTTTATCGTGTTCGTGGAAACGGTAATCCGTACGTACACACGAGTATGAATATCATTCTATTGATGGTGAAATAGTTTGAAATTGGATTGTATATCATATATAAAAATCATTAACATTTATTATTTATTATTTAACATAGTTATACTAATTATTATACAAATCCAAATAATGAAGTGTTTGAATAATAAACTACACCACGACGTGGAGACAGTAAGCTGTACGTACGCACATATGGTGACTTGTCACTCATAATATGGATTGAATAATGAATATGTTTGAACCATATTTATAAAAACATCACATTACCTACAAGGTACTGGAGCTATTATTTTGTTAGGGAAACAACAAATAAAGAGGAAGTGGAATAAGAAAAGAACTTTAAATGGGTGGTGAAATTATTAACTCTTCTTCAGGTGTTTCCTTTTCATTTGACCAAAAGGTCTCTTTAGGTTGGATTTTGATCAAATTAAAGACTCTAGGTGAAAGTGAGGGTAGTTGGGATGATATTTGAGCAGGGGTTGGCATAACCAAATGGCTTTGGAGGTGTTATTTTGAGATATGGATAAGTGCCATTTTATAAGAGAAGTGAGGGTAACTTTAGGAAATGCTTCAAATATTATTTTATTATACAATTATATTCGGATTATGAAGGATGAAAAATTATTTATTTCTATTATAAGGTAGGGATGGGTCGAAAAATTCTCATCCAATAGGTTTTAGACAGTTTTAGGTCACTATATTAAACTTATCATTTAGGTTAAACTATTAGTTAAATAGTTTACCTTTTACAATTTATTATTGTATTATTATAATAAATAGTTAATAAACATACTATAAAAATATAAAAGAACCATATGCGATTAATTATTAATATATCTAACCTTATCTAAGTCCTTTGGCCGAATCTTATATTTTTTGGAATATTATATCAATTAATAATATAATATTTGTTTTAAAAACTCTTTTATGTCAATTTTGACACTATTTTGTATTTTGGATTTGTGAAATTCATAACAACATGATTACTTCAAAAACAATTCATTGAATAAACCATAACATGTCATATTAGTCTAGGAAATTTTCAGAATTCATCATATGTATAAATTTAAATTTATTATGATATTAATATTATCAATTATTTTAATCTTTCATAAAGAAGGTAATTACTGCATCCTCATTGTGTCATAAATAAATTTAATTATTTAATGTATAAAATTTATAAATAAAATGCCATTATGTTGGAAATATTTTTATATTTCTAATAAATAATTATATTTTAATTTATCTAATGTATAACCCATTATTAAAAATGGTTTAGTTATTAAACATCGTGTTTAACACTTTTAACTCTTCTTTAAATAAAATAAAAATTAAAGTCTTAATATAATCCAAGTGGACAAAAATGATCATATTTTATTTATAGGGTTTATTTCGGTCGAAAAAAACTTATCCAATAGAATTATGACATCTGTTATGGTAATATAATATCATTGTTACCTTTAATTAGCCTATTTAATTTAAGCCGTGGTAAATAAAAATCAAAAGATACTATTCACCAATAATTATTTTCATCTTATTGAACCAAAATTAACTTACTAATTTCAACCGTTTCTCTCAGATTTTTGAAATTCAAATCATATAAGTTGTAAAATTATGTTTATGCAAAAATGGAAATGCTCTTAGAAGGTGGCTAAAATATAGTAAAAATTTAAATAAAATTTTATATATCTAATACAATTATAAAATTACTCTAATGAATTACATTGAACATATATAGGGATTATGTATCTATTTTTTCCAAATATTGTCACGACCCGCCCTCAGGGCCCGTGCCGTGACTACCCCAAGCCCACCTTTCATAGGCCAGGGGCTGGCGACTAGCACCAATGGCGTAAATCCCGATATCTGGGAAGGTATTGCCTTAAAAAAAAGTAAACAAAACACCACAGAGTACAAGCAGAAGTAATACACTATGTACAAAAGATGTGCTGAAAAGTAAATGGGCCAGAATAAAAATGAAACCGAAAGTACAACTACAACTGAACGAACGTACAATAGAAAAGACAAGCAGCTGAAGAATAGTAGCAGCTCCTGGGTCATCAACCTCGGATCCTACTTGAAGGGTAGGTACACATAGCGCAGCACCTGGATCGTCCACCATGGATCATACCAGAAGGGTAGGTACAGATAGCCTCCTCAACACTCCCACCCGTCCACCTCCTCCGAGTATCATCTCGTCGTGAAGTCCACCACCGGGTACCGTCCAGTCCTCGAACACTCAGCCTCCTTCAGCGGTGCCCAACGTCTACAACCAACACAATGAGGTGCGGGCACAGCCCATGTAGAGGTGAGTATACGATACTCAGTAGGGATCCCGAGACTCTCAAGGTATCACTCAATCCAACTAGAATAACCACAAAGCAGGATCCCAACAGATAACCCTTACTTAGGTATAAGACCATACTTATACCTAAGTTATCAAGTAACCCATCTCAATCATGAGGAAACACAATGGTTAAGAAATCGACGAATAACCACTACCTAGGTATATGCCCATACATATACCTAAGTTATCAAGTGACCCATCTCAATCATGAGGTAACACAATGGTCGTAGACTCATCTCAAACCAGGAATTTCGTTATCGAAACCATAACTAATGAAGAGCCCCGGGTCTGGCGAGTACAGTGATCCTAATACTGTTAAGGTACTCCTCTTGTCGAGTACTGCGGGCCAGCCACCCAAACACAGTTGTGCTTCCCGCCAGTGTCTGCCACCCAAACACAGTAGTGCACCCCCCTAATATCCTACAAAGGTAATCCTTCTGTCGAGTACAACAGGTCTACTGCCCAAACACTGTAGTGCTCCCCATCGTGGGTCCACCACCCAAACATAATAGTGCTCCCCACTGGGCTATACAAGTCACTCCGACTCGAGTCGGACAAGCATGCTTAAGGTCTCAGCCAGCTACACGGTCTCCGTACTCCGTACGCTCGTCTCCGGGAGGGTCCACTCCATGAGCTACAGGTCGATACTCCAAGTATAACAATTTCCCACGAAGAATTATCTCAAAGGACCGCCTCGTCATAGGGGTCTCAACGCAACAGACGACGCATCAATCGGACGCCCGGTCTATGAGTTATTAGCCTTTTCGTCCAAGGGGCCTGGTTGGTTTCTTGTGCGAACCGACCCGGTCGTATCTCAACTGTACCTCGAACTCTAATAGGGTATACTCATAGAGACCGTTTCTCAACGTGATCACCAACGCCGCTGACGGTGCATCAAACATACGTCCTGTCTGAATGTTATCAGCTTTTCTATTCAAAGGGACCAGTTGGATTTTGGGTACAATCCAACCCGACCATACTCCAACTGTGTCGAAATCTCTAGAGAAGTATGCCAAAGGTTTCTTCTAATCAAGAGGAATCCAAAAAAGTCGATGGCACATCAATCGTACGTCAGAAGCTCATATTATAAGTGTTTCCGCTCCGAGGGCCCGGTTGGTTTCAGGTTCGAACCAACCCTACCATACACAATGTTCTGTGAAACCTTAAGTGTAAAATACCTAAACGGACGCCTTGATCCAAAGATCATATCGCATCTAATGGTGCATCAATCGACGTTTTGTATCCCATGTTATGGGCATTTGAACGAAAGCTGCCCGGAATAGGGGGATCGGGCCCGGTCCGACCCGGCCCGAGACCCCCTGGGTTGGCCCGAACCGGGCGACCCGACCCGGGTCCGAGTCCATCCCACTAGGGCACGGCCCAACCCCGCCTGGGTGGGCGCATCCCGCGTGGCCATGCTGCTTGGCTCGGCCGAGCTGTCGCCGAAAGGGGGGGGGGGCGACCCCCTGTTTGACAACCCCCCCCCCCCCCACGTGGGCGCCTCTCTTCCTTCAAACTGGGGGTTACGACCCCTGGTCTCCCACCTGGTCCTGCACGACCACAGGACCGGCGCCTGCCGCCGTGGCTTCAGCCACTACGGTCCCTCCGGGCGGCGCACCGGAACGCCGCTGCCGTGCCAGTGTGGTGCACTAGCAGGCCATTTTGCGGACCACCGAACGTGGTCTGGTGGTCTGTTTTGCCTGTGGTCTTCGCCGGTTGTCCTCCCGAGACTGACTCTTCACTGCGAAGACATAAAAACGCCTCTGCGGCCCGTTCCGCCATCATCCATCGATCCACATGACAAAAAAACAAACCATGACCTCTTCGTGGTCTTCTGGCGTGGCACGACGGCGCTGTGTGATGGCGCCATGCTTCTTTGCCTGTTCTTCTTTGTGTCTGCGTGGTGCGATGGCACCGCGTCACCTTTTTTCGTGCCGCGACAAACACATCATCAAAAGGGGGAGGAGAGTCGGTCGTGTTCGTGCAGTCCGACCTCCTCCCGTTAATCTGATACCAAGAGGCTAAAGGAAAATACGTTGGATGGCAAAGAGATAATCACTTAAACAAATCCAAACCCCTACCTCAAGGTGTTTTCAAAAGAAGGTTCGTCGCGTAAAATTGCGTCGCGGAGACGGCATCACGGGACAAGGTTCCTTAAGGGTCGTCGACGTCACGGAGAAGAGAATCATCAGTGTCGCGGTACATGGCGTCACATCGTCGATCTCTGAGGATTCAGCATTCTTTGTCATCCTTTTTCAGAGGCCGATTTTCTTCGTCGGCGACGGTGCATTCTTCGCGTTCTTCAAGGAGGAAGAATGTTCTTTAAGACTTAGAGCATTCATCTTCCAAAGCTTCTCGCACAACGAAACAACTTAATAAAATAAGGCATGCCTTATTTTATTTCTCATGCCAAACCTTATGAAATTAAAATTGAAAACACGAATTATTTATATTGAATAACATAATCAATTAATTAATTAGAGAGTTGACTTTTCAATTAAGGGGGAGGGTGCGGGTGAGTTACAGAATAAACGGGGGTTAGGGAAAATGAAGGGGTGGGGCTCATGTGGGCCCCACCTCACCTTAATTATCCTCCCGTTTAGATAGGAACTAGTGGGTCCCACCCCAAATCCCTTACATAGGATAACCACTTAGATATGAATAAAATAAAATTGGTTTAACAAGGTTTATTTTATTGAAAACATAACCCATTATTTTAATAACCACACCCGAGCTAAAGAAACTCCAGAAAAGGTGTTCCTAAGCAATTACCAGCGTTGTGGTTTTATCTGTGCCCTCATATTTCAATTCCGAGCACCGGTCCAAAAGTTAGGAAAACCTGCTCATTCGTTCACTGAACGTACCTGAGCTAAACATCAGAAAATGATTCTGGGAACACCAGGCCTCGGAATCAGGCGCCGCTAGAAACTGCGCACTCATAAAATTACAAAGAAATTATGAAAAAAAATTCCATTAAATTTCCAAGTCTTTACATTACTCCCACCTCAGAGCTTTACGTACCCATAATGCTTTAACACAAACTAGGGATACAGAAGTGGTACTGAGCACACATATGATCCCTCCGCTCCCATGTGCTCTCCTGGAGGTTCCCGTGCTGCCAACAAAAGCGCACAAGAGGAATCATCCATCCTCATAGGATCCACTTCTGTCGATCCTCAACCTCTACTGGAACCCCACAAAAAGTCACCCCATCGCCAAAGTCCAGTTTCCCATGGTCGATGACATGCGTCGGGTCATGAACGTATCTCCTCAGTTGAGATACGTGGAAGTCGTCAAGCACCTGGTGCAACTGAGGTGGATGGGTCAAGTGGAAAACCACCTCGCCTACCCTGCTGAGGACCTATAAAGGTTCATTGAACCTCGGAGATAACTTTTCGCCTCAGCCACATCTCCAAAATTCCACGTCGAGGTGAGACCCATAAGAAAACGTGGTCACCATCCTCGAACTCTAGTGGTATCTGCCTCTTTTCAGCAAAAGGATTCTGTTGGCTCTGGGCTGTCCTCATCCACTCCTAGATGACATGGACCTTCTCTGTCATGACCTGGACCATCTCTGGTCCCGGAAGAGCTACTATGATTTCTTCTTTGCCGATAAGAGAAATCTGGTCTTAATCCCTGGATGAACCATGTTCTTTGCCTAATACAGTCAATCCGGACATGAATGATGCATTCATGACATGGACGTCGTCATAAGGCCTCGACATTACTACCAAGAGATCCAACCGTCACTCTTGCCTCTAAGGGTCGAGTCACACTGTCGGCATCCGCGTGAGGTAACCGGGTCTCCTCCAGTAGGAATCTCGAATGTGAGGGTCAAGTCAATAGTTGAAACCACAACCTTTTATTACAAAAAAAGGAAGGAAGAAAAAGTCACAAAGGTAAGTGTCTTTATTATTTAAGATCATAGTACAAAGACACAAAAGGAAACCACTAGTTCTGCTCCTGTCCACCTGCTTCCGGAGCTCCGTAGTCATATGCTTCTGCTGCCTAACGTTAAGCTCTCCCATGTCCACCTGTTCCCTGTGGTCGGGGTGGGCCTCCTGGTGGTGGTGGTGGCAACACCTCGAAGCGTCGTCCACCTACAGATGTGCGGCCATCTCCCCTCCCTCAGCCTTCTGTTCCTTGTAGTCCGCCTCGATCAAATCTCTGCCTCTGCCTGAGAGGTCCTTCATTTATCTGCTGATCATCCGAGTGGTGGGTCAGACAGTAACAAGCCATGTCACCCTGTCCGCCGCACGTGTAACACAACATGGAAGGTATGGCTCTGTCACTCCTCTGGGTACCTCACACTACCGACCCTGAGTCTTTCGGTCGGCCACGTGTAGGTTTGGACCTCTTGGACCTCTGCGTCATCTTTATACTTCCCACAGCAAAAGACTCTGCCATATGCCTGCTAGTGGTGGGTCCTGCTGCTGGAGACTGCTCAACAAGAAAACTCTCCACTAAGAGGGCTCACTCCAACACCCCTGTCTGTGTCGGGATGCTGTGAGAAACAACATATGCTCTAATCACCCGCCTGATACCCTGCTCGAAGGTCCGGGCCCTGAAGAACATGTCCCATACCATATTTGTGGAGTAGCATTAGAGGTCTCTCAACCTCGCAGAGTACTGTACCACCATCATGCTACCCTGCTAAAGATGCAGTATCTCCTGTATATGCACCACTTGAAGGGTGGCTGGTACAAACACTGCCCGGAAGAGGCTCTCGAAGTTTGCCCACAGAAGTGTCACCTCGTCATGCATCTGGAGAATCAGGCTCCACCATCTGCCTACTACTTCTTGAAGAAGACCGGCAGCAAGGATCACCATGAAGTCTTTTGCCACCCCACTATCCTGAAGACTCTCACCACAAACTCCACCCAATCCTCAGCCACCTACAGGTCCATCTCTCCCCTGAACCTGGGTAGCCTATGGCGCTGGAACTCGTGTAGTGCACTCAAACGACGTGCACCCTCTGCTGCTGGGGGTGGTGGAATCGGTGGCCCAAAGGGTGGTAGTACCGCTGGTGCCTCCGTTGTTGCCTCAACTGGGATAGGGCCCTGTACTGAAGCCACGTCGCTTGGCGGGCTGCCAGTACATACAGCTCTCGAGGCTTTTGCTGGTCATCCGCAGGGAGGCATCCTGAAAGAAACAAATGTGACACGGTCAAATGATTTATACATGGTGAGCTGACCTGGTTTGAGCTGACTTTTAAAAACTTTTGGAAACACACACGCAACCGGTGTTTTTGTGCTCAAAGTCAGAAATTAGTTGTCAGGGTCCTGGTGTATGGATATGTCGGTGGTCGCACCCATACTGGACTCCCTGAACTGAAGACCAGACTCGGTACCCTTAACACTATTGCTTCACAGAAATGAAATATCAGAGTCCTAAGTTCTCCGGTAGAACCGACTCCTCTGATACCAATTTGTCATGACCCATCCTCGGGGCCCATGCCATGACTACCCCAAGCCCGCCTTCCATAGGCCAGAGGCTGGTGACTAGCACCAAAGGTGTAAATCCCGATAAATGGAAAGGCATTGCCTTAATAAATGTAAACAAAACACTAGAGAGTACAAGCAGAAGAAATACACTAAGTAAAAAAGATGTGTTGAAAAGTAAATGGGCCAGAATACAAACCCAATCGAAAGTACATCTACAATTGAACGACAGTACAATAGAAAAGAAAAGAAGATGGAAGAATAGTAGCAGCTCCCGGGTCGTCCACCTCGGATCCTACCTGAAGGGTAGGTATATATAGCGCAGCTCCTGGATCGTCCACCACGGATCCGACTTGAAGGGTAGGTACAGATAGCCTCCTCAATTCTATCGCCCGTCAACCTCCTCCGAGTATCATCTCATCGTGATGACCACCACAAGGTACCGTCCAGTCCTCGAACACTCTGCCTCCGTCAGCATTTCCCGTCATCTGCAACCAACACAACGAGGTGCAGGCATAGCCCATGTAGGGGTGAGTATACGATACTCAGTAGGGACTCCGAGACCCTCAAGGTATCACTAAATCAAATAAGGAAAAACACAAAGAAGGATCTCAACAGATAACCCTTACTTTGGTATAGGCCCATACTTATACCCAAGTTATCAAGTAGCCCATCTCAATCATGAGGAAACAAAAAGGTTAAGAAATCAACGGATAACCACTACCTAGGTATATTCCCATACATATACCTATGTTATCAAGTGACCCATCTCAATAATGAGGTAAACACAAAGGTCGTAGACTCATCTCAAACCGGGATTTTCATTATTGTAACTGTAACTGCTGAAGAGCCCCGTCTCTGGTGAGTACAGTGATCCTATCATGACTCTGAGGTACTGATCTCTAACCTAAGACTGTTGAGGTACTACTCCTGTCGAGTACCGCGGGCCAGCCACCCAAACACAGTAGTGCTTCCCGGCGGGGTCTGCCACCCAAACACAGTAGTGCACCCCCCTGATAGCCTACAGAGGTACTCCATATGTCGAGTACCGCAGGTCTGCCACCAAAACACAGTAGTTATCACCACCGTGAGTCCACCACCCAAACATAGTAGTTCTCCCCACTGAGCTATACAAGTCACTCCGACTTGAGTCGGACAAGCAGTCATAAGGTCTTAGCCAGCTACATGGTCTCCTTACTCCATACACTCGTCTTCGGGAGGGTCCACTCCACGAGCTACAGGTCGATACTACAAGTATCACAAAGTCCCACGAAGAAGTTTCTCAAAGGACTGCATTGTCATAGAGGTCTCAACACAACAGACGTCGCGTCAATCGGACGCCCGGTCTGTGAGTTGTTAGCCTTTTCGTCCCAGGGGCCCGGTTGGTTTCATGTGCGAACCAACCCAGCCATATCTCAACTGTACCCCGAACTCTCATAGGTTATACTCATATGGACCATTTCACAATGTGATCACGAACGCCCTGACGGTTGGTCAAACAGACGTCCGGTCTGAAAGTTATCAGCTTTTCCATTTGAAGGGCCCGATTGGATTTCGGGTACAATCCAACCCGGCCATACTCAAACTACATCGAAATCTCAGACGAAGTATTCCAAAGGTTCTGTCTCATCAAGAGGAATCCAAAAAAGTCGATAGCACGTTAATTGGACGTCCGGAGCTCATGTTATAAGCGTTTCCGCTCCGAGGGCCTGGTTGGTTTCGGGTTCGAACCAACCCGACTGTACACAAAGTTCTCCGAAATCTAGCGTGTACTATACCTAAACGACCGCCTCGATCTAAGGATTTTATCGCAACTGACGGTGTATCGATCGGATGTCTTTATCCCATGTTATGGGCTTTTGAACGAATACTGCCCGGAAATAGGAGGTTCGGGCCCGGTCCGACCTGGGTCGACCCGACCCGGGTCCGAGTCCGGCCCACTAGGGCAAGGCCGGCGCATCCCGGCGCAGCCCGCGTGGCCTGGCAGTTTGGCTCAGCCGAGCTATCGCGGAAAGGGGGGGGGGGGGGGGGCGCTGCCCCTGTTTGACAACCCCCCCCCCCCCATGTGGGGTCCGCTCTTCCTTGCAGCTGGGGGGTTACGACCCCCGGTCTCACCCCTGGTCCCGCGCGGCCGCAGGACTGGCGCATGCCGTCGCAGCTTCAGCTGCAACGGTCCCTCCTAGCGGCGCGCCGTAACGCCGCAGCCTCCGGGCGGTGGGCCGGCGCCGGTCACCGCCTCCGGCCACCGGTGCCGCCGTGCCGGCGTGGCGCGTCGGCATGCTCTTCCGCGGACCACCAGACGCGCTCCGGTGGTCCGTTTTTTCTACAGTCTTTGCCGGTGGTGCTCCCGGGGCCGTCTCTTCACTGCGAGGTCTTCAAAAAGACTATGCAGCATGTTCTGTCATCGCCCATCGATCCGCACGACAAAAAAAAACGCGGCCTCTTCGTCGTTTTCTGGAGTGGCGCGACGGGGTCGCGGCTTTGTTTGGCCTCCATAGCGCGGTGCGATAGCGCCACGCTTCTTTAACTGTTCTCATTTGTTTCCGCGCAGTGCAATGGCACCGTGTCACCTTTGTTCGTGTCGTGACAAACACATCATCAATAGGGGGGAGAGTCGTTCATGTTCATGCTGTCCGACCTCCTCCCATTAATCTGATACCAAGCGGCTAAAGGAAAACACATTGGATGGCAAAGAAATAATCACGTACACAAATCCAAACCACTACTTCATGGTGTTGTCGAAAGACGGTTTTTCGTGGAAAACGGCGTCGTGGAGACGTCGTCGCGGGACAATGTTCCGTAAGCATCATCGGCATCACAGAGAAGAGAATCATTGGCGTCGCGGTACACGACATCACGTCGTCGATCTTCGAGGATTCGGCGTTCATCGTCGTCCTTCTTCAGAGGTCGACGTTCTTCATCGGTGAGGGTGCGTTATTCACGTTCTTCAAGGTGGAAGAATGTTCTTCAAGACTTAGAGCTTTCCTCTTCCAAATCTTCTCGCACAACGAAACAACATAATAAAATAAGGCTTGCCTTTTTTTATTTCTCACGCCAAACCTTTTGAAATTCAAATTGAAAACACGAATTAATTATATTTAACAACTTAATCAATTAATTAATTAGAGAGTTGACTTTTCAATTAAGGGGGAGGGTGCGGGTGAATTACAAAATAAATGGGGGGTTAAGGGGTGTTAGTGGAAATGAAGGGGTGGGGTTCATGTGGGCCCCACCTCACCTTTATTCTCCTCTTGGTTAGTTAGGAACTAGTGGGTCCCACCCCAAATCCCTTACATAGGATAACCACTTAGATATAAATAATATAAAATTGGTTGCAGAAATTTTATTTTATCCAAAACATAACCCATTATTTTAATAACCACACCTGACCAAACACAACTCCAGAAAAGGTGTTCCTAAGCAATTACCAGTGCTTCGGATTCATCAGTTCCCTCGAATTTCGATTCCGAGCACCGGTCCAAAAGTTAGGAAAACCCGCTCGTTCGTTTACTGAACGTTCCCAAGCTAAACTTTTCAAAAATGATTCCGGGCACACCAGGCCTCGGAATCAGGTGCCGTCAGAAACTGCGCACACATAAAATTCTAAAGAAATTAAAAAAAAAATCCTTGAAATTTCCGGGTCTTTATAAATATAAATTTATAAAAAACAACTAATTATTTAAATAAAAAGTCAGTTTTAAAAAATAACGCATTGGTTTTCACTATTCATCAAAAATAGAATGTTTTCAGAAAAAACCCAAAAATTCATCCTAGGATAATTTCAATATTCCGAATTGAAAAATTAATTCAATTTTGAAATATAAAAATTATAAAATTTGAAAAAGTGGGTATTAATATTCAAAAAAGATAGTTTGATTGGTCATGGTGTGTTAAAACATTATGTTTCATACAACATAAGGTACTTCATTATTGAAAGGGAATCATACCGTGAATGTTTGGAGTGTGACAATAGAAATATTATCTCAGGATTCTTCTTCCTTAACTAATGTCTATTATTTTTGGATGATGTCTGATATATGTTGAATAGTGTATCCATTTGAAATATTCAAAAAGGATATCATGGATCTAAATAATTTTTAAATTATACTCATGGAAGTGTTGAAGTTGTTTTCTACAAAAGTAAATTGAAATTTCTATTTTTTTAATGTAAGATGGTATAAATTTAAATACTATATTATAGTTCTTAATTAGGTATCTACACACACTACTTGTTCAAAATAATAGCATATTCATTTATGGATTTAGAGATCCAGAATACATTTGAATGGCTATGACGTATATATAGACTGAAAATAGAGTGTCTTATACGTGTGAGAGATTATCAATGACAGATTTTTGGTGTTTATTTTTTCCATTTCCTGATGGGTAAGTACAGAAACATAATCCTAAACTAATTTTCACTATAATTGAATTATATGTGATTATTTTTTTATTTTTAGGGCCATTGGATGTTTGGAGTATTCTGCCTAAGTGAATAAAAATCATATTGGGTTTCTATTTATTAGGTGGTGTTTGTAGAAAAAATTAAACCTTTTTAGAATAGTATTTTGTTTGTTTTGTATGATCATTCTGTTTAATTATCATAGTATAAACATGTATTATTAGTTGATATATATGAAAATTTAGTTCCTGATTTTTTTAGCAAAGATCATTTATCTTTAATGAAGCCAAATTTAATCCAATATGTGAATATAATGGTAATTATATCTTATATTAGATATTAGTTTGATATTACATATATATATATATATATATTGGTTTTTATTATCAGGTTATTATTTCATTAACTGTTGTATAATCATCAAAAATGATATTTCTAATGTGGTTATTTTGATCCATGATTCATGTATGAGATAATCACAACTCGGGTAATGACTGACTATGATGATCTTAGTCTTGTTAATTATTTTATATTTTCTATCACAGTATTTTATTTTTCAATAATATATCATTAAATTATATTGTAATTATTCAATCTTATTGATTCAATCATTAAATATGAACATAAACATATTTGATCAATATTTTTGAACTTTTTGTTCGCCATGATTATTATTAAAGGTATCCATATTCTATTATTCCTCATTATTTTTTAATATTCCTAATAACAAGTTTTTAATAATGAATTATTATGTTATAATATGTGTTTGAACTTTAAAATGTCCAATGAATTCTTCAACAATAACAACCAATGATCATGTTGTAAATTTCACGTATTTTTTAGATCTAATTTTTTATACAAATGTGTGGTTAATTTTTTGATTAACTTGTTAGGAGTATGTATGATTCTATAGATTTATAATCAATTATACATTCTATTTATTTTGATTCAATTACATTGTTTCTAATTTTAATTGGGGTATAATATTTAATATTTTTTAATTTTTGTAACATTATGATTCATTTTTTTATAAAAACTAACACTGAATAATTAAAAAAATTCTCATAGTTTTCAATGTCATATTTTAAAAAGATGATGAAAAAAATTGTTTCTAATGTCGCCTTTATAGAGGTCTGTTTAATAATTATGCTAAACTTGAAAAAAAAAATGACGTTAAATATTTTTTTTGAAATATTGATCATTTTTTTCACATAATGAACCTATTAATATTTATCATTGCCCTAATCTTGTGTTCTCTTAAAATCCAAATTTACCACCTTAATATATTTTCTTGTTTTCTATTACCATATCATATTAAATAATTATGTAAGAACTATAGTAGTACAATCCTTATTTGTTTTATTACATTTTACTACAATAAATTCAATTCTACAACATTAATCATGAATCCCAAAACGCACAATCATTCCTCTACTTCATTGTCATATTATACCTTTCCAATATTGATCACATGATATTTCTTATTGTCCGTTGTCTGAAGAGGTTGCTGAAATTTATCATCATCACCAACACTTGGTATTGACCATTTGTTATGATAATGACCATTATCCTAACAATCGCATCACTAAAGTGGGAGTGGTTCATTCTATGAAGCTTTCATTACATACTCATTGTTAGCTAACTTATTTCAATAACTTCTACATTCAAATGGATGATGACGTTCCTTTACACACTTAAAACATTAATTATACACCATATGATAATTTCCTCCATGATTATTCTCTCACATTGAGAAAAAAGGCATGATCATCATCTTTTCTCTATGGTTTTTCGATTATCCTTTGAGCACCATATTCCCCTTCTTTCTGAAACAATGAGATTGTTTGGTAACAACAACCTCTATTTCAAAGATGATTTAAAAAAAAAATCTCATCATATCTAATAAAGTCTCTTATTTATACCTCCCTTTAGATTATTTAATTTTATTTACTAAATATAATATCAACATTATTTTTCAGTTGAATGATAATTCCTAAAGAATTCAGTGCAAGTCTTGTAAAATTTTCCTTTGGTATACCAATAGATTTTTCGTCTTTTTACTTAAGATTAAAGAACTAATTTTCCATCATTTTATAAAAAATACAAGGAATATAGATGTTAAATAATAATTTATAGAACTCATCCCATTTTATATATTGAATTTAATTTTTTTGCCTCATATTCTTGATTATTTTCCACCAATTTTCCCCTAATACTTCTAAATGATAAACAAAAAAAATTATTTTTTCACGTTCTAAAAAATAAAGGATGAAAAATATATTTTTGTGACACCGATCTATTGTTCTGAAATTAGTTAATCTAAAGACTCACTAAAAGAAGTGTGACATTACGAAATGAAGAAATTAATATAATTTTGTTCCCTCCTCTACTCATTTTTAATATCAGCATGATTCATATATTGTGGTAGTATATAAATAAATATATTCATTCCTTACCCCATTAAAATTTAGTTGATCTAGAGGAAAATCATTATATTTCTAATATCATCCATCATTATCATCGTTCATTCGAGTTTTAGACATTGACTAAAAAAATAGCATTGTTTGAAAAAAAACTATTCATAGTAATAGAACCACATAATCATGGAAAATTTCATAAAATATTTCAATATCTGACACCTTAGGTTTAATACAAAGATATTAGTATATAAATTATATTTAAATATTTTATGATGGTTTGTGATAACTGTGTGACTTCCAAAATCCTATTACCTAGGAGTGCCAAACTAGGTGTGCAGCAAAGCCTGTTGTTGTTTACCAGGTAATGGTTGAGTCTAGTTTGAAACACATTTTTAGAGTTGTAACCCCTAGTTACATTTTTTCCAGATCTATATCGACTTATTGAATCTATTCTAGGATGTATTTATATAAAATAACTCACTATATCCTTTACCAAAATTCCATGACATTTTCCATATCCTTATACTGATCCTTAGACATGAACTTAGGGATCTCACTAAGGTTTTCACACCCTAGATTCCAATGATTGGCAAATACATTTCTATGATACCAAAAATAGAAACACACAACATTCATACATATAAATTACATTAAATTTTCAGAATAATTCACCCATTAAAAAACATGCAGAAAGACCATATTAGTTCAGTGTCTTTGGAAACAAGGAACAAATTCTTTATATTTTGGTGAAATATATTCAACATATCCCATAATGTTCTTCCCCTTCAGTTTTACAACCTAAAACATTTCTTTATATCTTGGTGTAAAATAAATCATATGTAGAGGGTGAGCTTAAATTCTCAGAAATGGTCAAAAAGGGAGACATGTAAACATATTCTTGAGAATAATGGTTTGAGAACATGAACATAAAAAAAATATCATACCAAATGTATCAATGATATTAAATAAAAATCATGGCCTAAATATTATTAATTAATTAGAAATAAATTATAATTAAATAACTAACATAATCCTTGAAATCATTACATAGGAACAAGACATGTAATTTTGAATAGAAACATAAGAATATAAAATTATTTCTATAGTATTCAATGAATCAGTACCAATTCTAAATTATTTTTATGGGTTCAATCCACATACCATACTGGTTATCATTGTTCACTCCCATGGCCATCTTGGTAGTATGTTTTCAGTCCCTGCACCGTCTCGGTAGTGATAGTTCACTCCCATGGCCATCTTAGTAGTCATTGATCACTCCCAAGAGCATATTTATCTATCTCATGAGATATAAATCACTACCAAATGCATTTTAATTTGGTCTAGGTCCCACCCATTTCATAATGAAAACCATACATATGTGTTCCACAATAACAAAAATCATTCATCATATTAGAACCCATGGAATGAAATGGGTTTCATAAACATCATTCATTACAAACAGAAATCATTCTTAGAGTGAATAAAAATTGTACAATTTAATCATATCCCTGGTAATATATAAGTAACATAATATAACTTTATCATTGAAGGAATATAATTTTCATATATCACTTCAAAACAATTCTTGAGAAAAATATAATATATTGTTTGAAATAGTTTTCTTTTCATAATATATTTTTCTATTTTAAAAGAAAAAAAATTATTTTTGAAATATAATTTTATGCTTGTAAAATAATATTAAAAACAATAAGTCTTCATGAAATAATAAAAATCTATTTATGCTATATATTTTAAAAATATTTCATTCTGACTTTTTTTCGAAAAGTTACAAAGTACCTTTTTTAGAAAATAAACAAATGGGTTTTTAAACCGTTTAGTAAATTTTAAAATATGGGTAAAAATGGAATTAAAATATCGGAAAATATTGAAAACATTTCTATAAAACATGGACCTAAAGAATAAATATTCTCTAATAGAGACTTAAAGGGAAAGAATCCCAAATACTGATAAGATTGTGAAATAAATAGTATTCTCTTTATATCTATAGAATCATATTCCCCATGAAAGAAATATATTTTTATTGATATTAAAATACCATATACTAATGAATATGTATTATAAAATACATTAATTATTCGTATATACACCATGTAAAAGAAATAAGAACTATATAAGGCATGTGTCCCATAGAAATAAATGTGTGGCAAAATTGCCATACTACTTGAGTGACATTAGAATCATGATATCCAAGAAATAATAACATCAATTAATGTTTTTAATATAATTAATAAATTTAAATTATTTATAAAAAATTTCATAGGGAAGTATATACACCCTATAAAAGAAGCGAGTGATGAATATTGCATGTTTCTCACACAAATTAAAAGTGAGATGAAATTCCCTTACCTTATGCTTCCTTTAGTTGAACATGACTTAACCTAATGTATAATGGTTTCTAATAATTTTATGAACATATATTAGAACCTTATTAATACTAATGATATCATATATGATCCTATTATATAATATTTCCCTATTACAATTGTTTCAGATTTTAACTACTTCATTTTATTTTGTTTGTTTGGTTTTATAAGTACAATTTCTTATGAATATGATATATTTTATTCATATCCAAAATTATATTAATATCATAAATATTATATTAAATCATCATACTCATATTTATAGTCACATTTCAATGGTTAATGTGGACAAATATTCTCACTTTATTGTGGAGATGGTATGTCATACGTACGCAAGAACGACAATATCATTCCCTTAAAATTTAAATGGTATGGAATTGGATGGTATATTAATTATAAATAATTAATATCATGTAATTTTTATTATTTAAATCCATTATACCCATAATTATTCCCATCCAAATAATTTATTGATGATATAAATTCACCTAAACGTGGAGACGGTAAGTCGTACAAACACACACATGGTGATATTGTTTTTTGTAGGATAGATAAAAGGAGTAATATAGTTGCCTCATAATCATAATAAAAAATCATCATATATATGATAATGGAATGATTAATTTAGTGTTGAAAAACATATTAACAAGAATTATATGAATAATTTAACTTAATTGAATTGGTGAAACACTTACCTCTTCTTCAGTGGACTTCCTTTGGATCTTCTATTACGGACACTAGGTTTGTTATTTTTTGAAGATCATGACCTCTAAAACACAACTAATAATGTTTTAACTATAAATAGACATGGTTTGGTAGAGTTATAAGTCCCAATGTTGAATGTGGATGTGACGTGAGATGTTCTCTTTTATAATTGAGGTGAGGGTCACATAATTAAATTCTCAAAATATTAAATTAATAATTTAATTTTAAATTATAAATGGATCAAAAGTGTGTTATTTAAAAAAATTATTATGGGTCTAAATAATCTTAAATAAATATTTTTATATATTTTTATTTCACATTATTGACTTTATCCATTGGCTTTAACCATTAGTTAAACCCATTAACTCTTACTATGACAACAGGGGTTTTTTTACACTCTAGGGTTACAATAGTGATAATAAAGTTTCAAAAGACCCCCAAATGGATCTTTGATGATATATTTAACCTTATTATAGTAATTTAGATAAATTTTATATTTATATTAAATTTAACGAATTCAATAAAATCTTATTTATTTAAATGTATCATTATTTTCAATTTTGATACTATTCAATATTTGACTTTTTAAAAATATCCTATCAACATGATAAATTTGAAACAACACTTATGTTATATCACTAACATATCAATGTTATGTATAAATTCATGAATGCTATTAATTATGTTAAATTATATTTATTGTTATATATTTTTGTAATATATTTTTAATTTATATTAATTAGAAAATTGGAACAAAATCATTATATAATCCATTAATTAGATTATTTCTTCTCTAAAAATTTAAAATAATTTTTCAAGATGATTATAAATTTATTATATTTTATACGAATATTTACAGTCAAATTTATATTCTCTATAACCCTATACTAAAAATGATTTATTTATTAAAAATACGAGTATGCCATTTTCAACATATCTTTATATAAAATATAATAAATGTCATATTGTTACACAAGTGTATTAAAAAGGTTATAATTATTTACTAAGTATAATTATTGGATAAAACCAATAATGAAATGAAGTTATGGGAATTTTTAGGGCAGTTTTATAATATTATAATATTATTTTAACATTTAATTACCTAATTTACCGGAAACCATTGTAAATTAAACAATACTGAAGTCGCTATTCTTAATATAAAAAAAATAATTTGATAGTATTATGCTCTAAATATAATAATTATAAAAACTGTGTGTGTCTATTTTTTAATATTCAATTTACAAAAGTGGATAAAAAATGTTTAACACTAATCATGAAGATGTAGCGAGAAGGCGAGTAAAAGGAACTATTCTAAATTTCAATAAATTTTTATATCTAATTTTAATATAAAACTAATTCAAATAACCTAAATTGGATTAATATATGTATTATTGATAAATTGTGACTTTAACAATTAATTTAAAGAATAATTTTTTTAAACGACAATTCATTTTTTAACTATAATGTAGTATTTTTCACTATTAATCAAAAATTTATGTTCTAAGAAAAATACCAAAAATCAATCAAAGTGAATGTCTATATTCCGATTGAATGGAATAATTTAATTTTTTTCAAATAAAATATATACATATTTCAAAAATTGGATTTAAAATGGGTTGTCTATTAAAAGGTTGTAAAATTACCCTTTTGAGAAATATAGGGTTTTAAGAAAAATATTGGGGTTATTCTTATCAAATAATAATAAAATATATATTATGAATATCACAATTATTTGACTAAACAAGTAAAAAATATATTTCATTAATTTAATTCACTAATTATAATTTATTTAAATTATTTAGAAAAAAAGTCTTTTGGAGCATAAAAATGTAAATATTTTCTTTATATTCTATTGGTATATATTTTCTTTTTGAATAAATTTGTAACCAATGAAGTCATCTATTAAACCTTATATTTATATATGTTAGTTAATAATATCAATAAATTCTAATTTATCAGCTATGTTTTATCTTATTATATTAAATAATTATATTTTAATAATATACTATTGTTTAGTAAAACAAAGTCAGGCATGTAATGAAATCTATCAAAAAACATGGTGTTGCTTATAACAAAATTAAACCATAGTGTTTCATGTTTTTAAATGTAATATAAATTTTGAGTATAGAAGTAATCTCAAATTTATGTTGCATATAATTCAATCAAGTCATAATGTTTTTCATATACCAAAATCTATATTAAATATTTTGGGAAATGAAAAAGATCAAAAAGATTTAGTTTATTTCGAAAAAAGATATTTCACCAAATCATGGGGTGTTACTCTATCACTAGATCACTAAGAAATATTTGAATATTGTTCTTAGAATACAATATTATTCATACATCAATCTTTCTACATGGGTAAACCATGAGTTACCCATCAAAAGCATTATGAAATTATCACACACTCATTAATAGATAATTTTCATCCATTAACATAGCACATATTTTTATAAAACCACCAACTATGTAGTCAATATTAACTACAAATGTGTTGGTCCTCTATAAAAAAACAAGAGTGGGTCACACTTACAACCAGATAAATTACCCACCTCAATATCCTAAATGTGAATATCTTTAAAACCAAAAAATATATAACCAATAAAATCCTCAAGATGGCCCCATTACAACACTTATTACTTTCGGGAATATTATTAAAATATTTCTTTCACCATCTAGAATAAACACACATCACTTAGAAGGGTGAGTAAATTTATTTATCTTTCAAAGAAATCATTCTACATGGGAATGGTATGAATATGGGTTCTATTCTGTTTAGAATTTGAAAATGTGGTATAAGATTATTATATAATATTGGAATCAAAAAATTCATGTATCTATAATGATCTTAAAAAAATCATACCAAAAACTACGCCAAATAGTGCCCGGGTGTAGTGTCCCAGACCCGAATCGCTCATCTGTAACCAAACATGGTTGGAAAAGTGGCCTAAACTGTGCCTCCCAATATACCAATGGCTAATGACTATCAGTGAGGTCCATATAGTGATGTAATAGGGAGACTATTCCCTTAAGTCAGATTTTAGAATTGGTGTATACCATAATAATAAAATATGAAATCAATAATAAATAAGTACTAGAGGAATAATAAATCATCCAGATAAAATTAACTAACATGAAATGATTCAATATCATATAAAAAAATGATACTCAATTCATGTGATATAAAAATAGAATATTTGTACTGAATTATATGTAATTCTATTCATAAAGAAGGGACAAAATGGTCTCTACTAGCACCATGAGGATAAGCTAAGTACTCTACTCCCATACTCTATCATAATAATACCATCATTAATTGATGACCAATTGATTCCCATTATACCTACCTATATCCATATGATCTATTTAGGTACCAATTGATAGCCTAAATATACTGTGATTAACACTCCATGGGCCACTACAAATAGATTCATGAAATATTAAACCAATGTATAAAAAATAAGAAGTGTGTACGCATTATACTATTAAGAAAATATGAAGTGTAAATGGGTCAACTCTTATTCTTAAATAACACAAGGATGGTAGTCCATGTTTTTTCAAATCTTGGAGATCTATGAACAAGTGGAAATATAAATATGATCTTAATAAATAGTTTTGATTATTGAAATATATATTTATACTACTATCTAGGATCAAATTTGTAACTCGGTTGTCCATGTGTAGTAGTATAAATTTCATGGAATATCAAGGGATTCCAGGACCAGGTGTCATGAATAGTATGGGTCTCCATTCCCATATATCACCATGTGGGTTACCATACCTATGAATAAAATTTAATTATAAATTCCATTGATGTATATCACATTTTCATTTCAGATTCCACTCCATATCATCACTTTTAATTAGGAATGAAATTACCACATATCGTATTTCCATCCAGGACTCCATGCTCGGTAATCACATTTAATTAGAGACACTATGCTCGTATATCATATTTCTAGTTGGGATTGCATTGCTGGCTATCACATTCACATGTATTCCCATTCCCATAAGTCACATTTTATATGGAACTCAATTCTCTAGGATCCAATGTAACTATGTCCCCTTTCCCAAATAATATAAGTCAATGGTACACAATTCCCATCCATTACATTTATAAAATAACAAATAAATACATCCTTTAATATAAGATAGACGATGAATAAAAATTCATTTCACATACCATTTAACAAATTAAAGAAAACATTTATTCATAGGTATGTCATATTTAGTACATATAAACCCCACATTCAATTTTATTACTATGATCCATTCAATTTGGTGAAAATAAACACCATTTAGAAGGTGATATGTCCATATAAAATTTTAATAACTTAAGTGAATCACATGGGAATACACAAAATATTGGGAAATGTTGAGGATGGTAACGTCAAACCATAATAAATAGTACATGTGTCATTTCTATCATGTGTAATTGTTTCAATAATAAAAATTATATATTTACAACCATGTGTGGAATGTGTGGAGTTACACAAAATGGGGCATGTTATCAAACAACCCCAATTTAACAAAAAATTACTCAAGAAGTTATCTTATGGTAGAAGATTACCCCTTGTCAATTATTGTACTTTAAATCAATTTATAAAGGATGAAATTAGAAAAATTGAAAAATAACCATAAAACATGGGGTATTATCTCACAAAAAAATAAAATCATGGATTTAGAGATAAAAAAATAGTGGATGGAAGGGGAGTTAAGAGATTATCATTGGCTATACAATACAACTGACTAAAAATAAATAATACATCGAATAAATATCCAATCATAATGCCAATGTTGGAGAATAATGGAAGACACCCATGTCTTGGAGAGGATTTCCATGAGATTAAGAAGGAAAAAGAGGGGAGAAGTCTTTATTCAAGGAATGGGGAAAAATTATTTAAACATGATTTATAGAGGTAGAAATTTTAGCTTCATGGTTTCCCAAACTGCTTCCCAAAAATATGCATTTCCACATGTTAAGTTTCACTAGGTTTTTCACATTAGGAGAATTTTTTTTGAATCCCATACATCATATTCCAAGCCACTAGAATTTCACGCATGGCCATGTTTCTAGAGGTGCATGGTTATAATTTACTACGACCTCCCATTTAGTTTTCTATTGAACCTGAATGATTTATTCACATGGCTAAAACTAACAGTGCGCTAATTGTGTGACTCATTCTTTGTATCCAAAATTATAGATCCTATTTTTCAAAATGAACCATAGGCTCTATCTATCCACTCCATATCTCTTTATCACATTACTATAATATAGTGTAGGTTTTATAGTAAATTAATTATTCATACCTCTTATAAAAGTTTGATACGTTTAAATATCCCCTCCTAAAGAAACACATCCCTCAGTTTCCCTTCTAAAGGTATTAAAAGATCACCTAAAAAATGATCCCATCCACTAAGACCAGATGACAGACTCTATCTCATAGGAATTATCCTCTGAACTACTTGGTTTCAATAGCACCCGTACATGTGGAATATACCTAACATGAAGATTATTCATGCTTAGATCAATGATAAGTACTATATGTTATGTAAATGACACATATACCTCTAGATCAATATCCATATATTAAAATAAATGACTCTAGATTGTAAAATTATAGTGATGATGGAATACCCGGAATATGTCATGCGTAGCCTAGTACCTCTAAGTTAAATATAACTGATTAGCTACCAGATCAAATATCTCAATGTTCATTAAAGGCCCAATATAGCAATACTATTGCAAGTATTTTTTATTAACCCATATATGAGCCCTTATTGGAGAAACATAAAGAAACAACTAATGTACCAACTCAAACAATAGAGTTTTATAGAAATAATTGGTATATAAATTATACCAATACTAAGATAAAAACTAATTCTTCTGAATAAGATGCACCTGTTCTGAAGTCTCCTTAATGAGTCATTGTTCCTTCAACACTTCATCTCATACCTCTAACTGTCATAGGGGTGAATAACATGAACGACTATATTGGTCCTCATAGGTATACATATAAATCCTTTAAAAAGGATCTTATTGTAGAAAATAATGACAATTAGTTGGATAAATTCGCAAGAACCTCCAAAATATGGGATTCATTCTTAGATAATTCCCTCTATCACCTATATCATACTCTCAGACTAGTCATGAATATAAGGGTGGTATGTTTTACTCAGATGCACCTATAAACCTAGTTCCTTTTTAGCCATATATAGAACCATGATGTAAAATGAGAATCACTATATGATATGATAGAGCAAGGAAATCCATAAAGGTGTATAATATTCCAATTTTAAACCCTCCAATCTACGTCTACTGAAAATGAATCCTTTATTAGCTAAAAGTGAGTGACCATGGGAAACATCTTGATGATCACCCATACCATATAATTTCCTCAAAGGGGTCCTAGAAATACCATTACACAATCCCTAGGGATTCTATATCATTTCCTTAAATTAATTTATCTAGTCTGTTGAAGTCTGATAGGCTGTTGGCGATCCACCGTCACTTAGTAGGGGGTTGGACGACATGTGATAAAACCTACAATTTTCCTATTCAAACCTAGACACCAATACAACTGACATATGTATCTGTTAATCTTGACATGACCTGGTTTCAATACCTTAGCATAGGCATGAGAGCTCTCATCAATTATTATCATACATATGTAGGAACCCAAACACATATAAAAAAGAGACTGTTCTTATCCATGTTAATAACCCAAACTGGTAGTGGTTATTAATTTTTAACACTCTCCCATAGGAGTAAACCAATTTTATTGGAATGGTTTTTCAATATAACGCATTCTAGAATAATGGATTTCACTACCAAAGATAAAAAAATGATTCCCATGATACTACTAAACTTCAAAGAGAAAATATGAAAATAATACCATGAACTACCATGGAATATTGGCCTTTTTGACACCCTGTTTATGAGTCTTCCATATCAAGGTGTTAGATACTCAACTTTCATTCCCTCGTGTATAATAGATTTTTTTTTAAAATGAATACATTCATTCTAGTAGCTTGTGATAACAACGATTCAAGTCACACTGTGTGGAAATGTTTTTGATTCTTTTTTGTGTATGTTAATGAAAAAATTATCCCCTAATTGAGAATCCCTTAAATAATAAAAGGCATTATGAATATATTATAGATCAAGCTCATGCATAGAGTAATTCATATCAACCAATGTTATCTAGAGGTAAATTTATTATAAAAATAAATCATAATACATTAGAACAACTCCATTCTATATTCAAGACACATCATAATAGAATGTATTGTTTCTTCCTATCTCTAGAATGATCAAGACCGACACTAAAGATATTCACCCTTTCAAATCCAGAATGAATTTATCAAATGATTTAAAAGATAATAACATTACACCCATCTTAGTAATTCTTCTAAAAATTTCTATTTGGCATAAGATGTACTTAATGAAACACCTATAGTATCCATCCATCTCTAATAAATTGAGTATGTTGAAGATGTTCTTGCGATATTCCCAATTTACTACAATGTTCACATTCTCTAGGTTAATAGACACTCTTTAATTTTAGACCATGTTACAGAAAGAGTGTACCTTTTCAAATAGAATGTGACATTTGGTGATATTATCATATATCTTGTTCTCTCTCACTATATTTAGAACAATACTATGTTATTATCATGGTAATTTAAATTACTATAATGCACTAAGGTATCATCCACAAAGAAGACCCCAAATTAATGAAGTTAAAGGGGGAAAAATTCAATAGGTCCATGAAATATATTGTCCCATTCATAAGGCCAAATGACATAACCAGATACTTAAACATAACATATCTTATATAAAATAACATATATGGAATGTTTGATTGTCTCAAATATACTTGATGATATCATGAAATCAGTTCGCTCATGGAGAAAACCATCAATCCCAATAACTGGTTGATGATATTATCTATACATGGTAGAAGATACCAATTCTTTGTCACAAGATGGATCAACTTCTGATAATCCATGCACAGTCTGAGGTTACTATCCTCATTCTTGGAGAAAATGGGAGATGAACCCCATGGTGTAGTACTGTGTTGTATGAAACCCTTAACATCCAAACTATCTAACTGCATCATAATTTATTATAGATCTATAGGTTACATTCTATAAGTTGCAATGAACACTGATTCTATTCCTTCATATATCCAATTGGTAAACTCCAACTATCTCATTGGAGTTAACCTATAAAATTCATCAGGGAATACATCCATCAAATGATACATAATAAAGGGTTGTTATAAAAGTCATGTTCCATGATTTTTAATAAAGAGACATGCTATATGGGATTCCACACCACCGAACACATGATGCTCTAGTCCATCATGACTTACATGGACATCCCATTTTCACTTTTGAATTTTGATACCAACCATGGGTGATATGAAGGAGACCCTATAGAAATAGTTAACAAAATGACCGTGATAGGGTACTAACCATTCCACGCTATGTATGACCTAAAAACATATAATCCCAACCAAAAATAGGTTCCATATGAATCAGTACCCACCTATCTCAAGGGGGAACCCCTTACATTTCCATATAATTTTTTATCAGAACCCCAAAAGTGTTTATCAATTCATCACAACATAGATTTATTATATCCCTTGTCCCACAGTTTCCATAATTTCTATAGATTTGAATGAAATTTATCCACATGTATAAAATACTGAAGATAATAATGTGGATGTAACTAGTGTTCTACCTCAAATTGTAAAAGTCCCAGAACAGTGCTCTTTTGGTGTAGAATTCACTAAATTCATATGGAAAGATACATGTCCTGAAGATTCAACCTAGCTTCACTGAGAATGTATACTCTTTTGGTGATGAATGTATGAATCCTAGCTACCTTTTACATAACCACTACATCAACCTGAATGGGTGGTAGTATTCTAGCTACATTCTCAGTGATGTTTTACTGATACTATTCTTGATGGTAGGGGTGAAATGGATCCTCTCCCACTAGGAACAGAGCGGAAGGTCCAATAGAACCGCAAAACATTCCCCAACCATCGGCAACAACTTCAATTAAGAGTATCTCTAGTATAATGGTTATTTTAATTCCCATGATTTAAAAACGAGTATAACACTACATTTCAATTAGTAGGTATCATCACTATACTACTACCCTGGCATGAATACTCAAAGAAATACATCCTTACACTTGAAAAAATACTTCCATCTCTCTATAAAGTACTACAATAGCCCACATTATCTGCATATCTTAGGTAATTATACAAGATTAAGGAATGAATTAAAATCAATGAAATAGTGTTCAATAAAAAAATATTACCTCGATATCACATAGGGTTTAAAAGCCCATCCTATAAATGTATCACTATCATCAACTCATCACCTATATGTTTCAATGCGAAGCACTGATGTTCGGTGAAATGAACAGAATATTCCATCACAAACATAAGACCATACTATTGAGGAATAAAATCCCAAGCATGTTGTGATCTCAATATATTATAGAAAAAATAATCATAAAGGGAGGTTTCTAAGGCTCCTCAAACCACACCCTGATTTATACTATCCTAGATTATCAAATCACACCAATACATAGAGTAATCACAATCCATATAAGTCGAATGCCTGACCTTCTACTCTAGGGGTGTCTCTAGGTACTCTATGATGGAAAACATGGTCCCTATCCATGAATCAACATCATGGGGAATACTTTCCCATTGGAAGGTAAGTATATGTTACTATTGGAATTCTTGTGTCAACTCATCCATAATATGGGATGGTCATAGATATACTTTCATAATCTACACAATCCATAGGAATACCTCTCCAAATTGAGAATCAACTCCTATTTGATGGAAAATATGAGATTCCTAAAGGGTTACCAATGGTGTAATTCAGGTGGCCAAGGGACCACCACCTCTGAAGCATTATTTCCACCACCTTCCTAGGGAAAGAATTGTGGTTATCATGGAATCATATCTCTAAAATTTTAAAACGTATGCCACATATAAGATTCAATGATTTATATGATCAAAGATATCATAATTATAGAGGTATATATCCTCCATATAAATTATCCACCTCTCTTACATCTCCTAAAGATAAGAGTATTTGATAAGGAAGACCACAATGGATCATAAGAGACATAGCATACTAACCAATACTATGGTCTGGTTAGTGTCATGTTCTTATATACAACATCAATGGTCATATTTTAAAATGTTTCAATTACAACATGCAGATGAAAACACCTTTACATTAAAATTAGAATCCCTATTTAATGTTAGCAATTTCATTTAATACATTAAATTAATTTAATTTCATACTCATTTATATGAGTAGAAATCTCAATGATTAGTTAAATGTGTCATCATTCCCAATTAATAAAGGCTTCTACTCTTTATAAATTTAAATGGTCATTTCTTTTAATAGTGACATGGCCCTTAGATATGGTATCGGGATATGAAAACTCATATGTAATGATTTTATTAAATAAATTACCATTACTAATTTATAAAAGTAGTTGATTCATAAATTAAAATAGGAAATCATGTAATAAAATTTACTAACATTTCATCCCATGGAACTAGAGGTCTATGGCTCAATCATTTCATAAGTGGTAAATTAAGGATCCACCATTCATATATATGATAAAACATCAATTATATTGATATAGTCAACTTAATTAATCCATTTAATTTATCCCTATAAAGAACAATAAAAAATTTAAAATATATAACAGTCAATAATCTAAAAATAATCATTTGTAATATTGGTAATCCAAGAAAATATATACACCTATATTTCAAGGAATAATTCATGAAATATGAATTATCAAGTTCTTACAATAATCAATGAAATGATATCTCATTTCCAAAAAAGTACAAGAGAAAATATGTCCATAATAACAATATCTACAATAATAATGCCACAAAACATGTGTGTTACCCAAATTTTAAATATATACAATTAGATTATGAATAAAATAAAATATAAATATCCCAACCATGGTAATTTAGATTTACCCTTTGTGAGGGCTATCTACCCATAAAATAGTTTGATTACAAAATTTTTATATGTTCCATGCCTCCTTCCAAATATGAAAATAGTAATACAAAATGAAAATAGATATAATAACACATTTTAGAATCCTAGGTCTATTTCAATCATAAGCAACTGAACCTGGTTGGGAACATGTACTCAAGAATTCCATCCCATATGCAATAGTATTATGTGTAATAGGTAATTACAAGTCCATAATAGTTGGGAGAATATTCCCTCAAGATAAATTGTTCCATAATGGAATAAAATAGTGATAAAAATATAAATATTAATATGTAACCAGAAATATATAAATAAATAATTTAGATAAAATAAACTGGATGGAAGAGAATCAACATCATGTAAAACATTATGCTCATGTCATGTGATATAAAAAAGAGAACATTGTTATATTTATATAATCCATTCTATAAAAAATCCAAATCACCCTAAGAATCTTCACTTTAATAAATCAGGTAAGCTCAGTACTCTGATAATTTAATTCATCCTAATAAAAAAATCAATATTCTGCAGTCAAACGCTTCCCTTTGTCCCAACATGAATCTATAAAATCTATTCAAAAACCAATAATCATCCTAAAAATGGTGTAAGATATAACCATGAGTCCAACAATGAAAATATCTAGTAAAATCAAACCAATGAAAATAGAATGAGTAGTTTGAATGGAATATATTGTAAGGAATATATAAAATGTAAATGGGTCTACGTTGGCACCTAAAGAACAATAGGCTGACACTACCTGCTTCAGCCTTATCCATTAGATCTTTAAAAAAGTGACTACATGTATATTAATATATATATATATATATGGTGTATATATGTAGTAAGATTCTAGTCATATATATATATACTAGACATGACTCGAGGCGTAACATAGGCGTCCATGTATAGTAGTACACATCTTATGGAATATCAAGGTATCCTTTAATGAATCCATTTTTTACATGTATTGTTTTGAAATATAATATGGGTTATTTATGGAGGTAGGCCCTAAGACACTATGATATTCTAAGTCCTAATGTTCCCAATATTAATTTTGGAAATTTATAAAATATATTAAATGTATGTGTGCAAATGTTTTCCTAAAAAAGATTAATAAATTATCATCAGAGGCTTAGTTCATAAATTTATGTCCTCAATTTAGTTTAGAGAATGAGTTTTAAAATTCGCGATATGTAACATTGGATAATGCCTAACGTATGGGTTATTCATATTCATGGCTCATCTTATAGAGAAACTAATTAAATTAATTAATTAATTTGATTGACTACCCAAACCTAATAAATTATTGACATGAACACTCTTATAGAATATTTTCATGGTTAATCACATAACCCTATAAATTGAGGGGATCCATTAGAGAGCTTTGGAGGAGCTTTCATTGGTGGGTGAAGACCAGATTGTGGATCATCGATGAGTGTGCGGAAAAACCCAATGATCATATAAATGACAATGACAATGAATTATTATTATATATAATTATATCTAGATCTAGGTATGATAATATTTTATTTCATTTCCCTCATTTATTTATTCTACGATGAACATGAATAAATTTATGAACATATTAATTCGGGGTTCAATCATGTATCATGTTAGAGAGTAATTTCGATGATTATTGGTAGAATTGATTATATTATTGAGATATTTGAACTCTATTATAAGGGAAATAGATCAAGTCCAAATAGACATGGTTTATGCTCATTTCTCTTATTCAAATTTATTGGGTTTATCCTACTATTATTCATTCATCACGGGCAATTTTCTTTAGCTCACGGTTCGATGAATATTGGTTGTTCAATAATTTCACAACAATTTCAAGGAATGACATATTGATATCATTGATTCTGGTTGGGATAAATGATTATATAAATATCACATGAAATAAATTATGGATTGAGAATAGTGTTGATACCCCTATTCGAGTGGGACGTGTTGAGGAAACAAGGAGAATCAATTATGCATTTCCCCATGTGTTTGGTTATCAGATTCCATCGAATGGTGAAAATGAGGATAAAATAGTAAAATATCCTTACATAATTTAATTATAGGCATATAAATAATTATTTATAGTTATATGGACCTACATAGTTTTAAAATCCCCTGTTTCTTGAAAATACCAAAAAACATAGCGTGTAATCCAGAACTACACTGTGTTTGGGCCCTGGCTATAGTGCTAAGGTTTCTATGAAAATGAATAATATCACTCATTTTGTGGCCCCTATATAATGTAATGTGACCCATACATGATGGATAAAAATGTGACTAGGATGTTTTTGGGCATGGGAATGTGCACGAACAGTCATACAGAAACACAACTACCAATATACTAACACATTCAGCTGAACACGGACATAGCTAGGAGTATATAGGCTCAGACACACCATGTACTCAAGAACCAAAATGGGAATAGTCATGTGTCATGATGCATTGAAAGGACCCAGTCCCAAGGTTACAAGACATTTACAACTATTAAACACCATAGAGCCCTTCAAAAAAGGCTTAGAAATCATTTACTCTTCACCTTAGACATGTTTCATTAGGTCTGATTACCGAGATCCATTCTCTGAGGGTTAGTAAGGTATCATGTCATACACATAGGATGGTGATCCATTCAGTAGGAATCCTTGGATATATTTTATGTAATCCTTCAGTGAGGCCCGGATTGAGATCATATATCATCACCTTTTCCTAGGTGGTGTTCTTGGTATCATCATGACCAACACTATGCGGGCACTGATCCACAACTTCACAATTTATTACAGTGTCAGTTTATAGTATATCACTTGGCCGTGGGTGTAATACTCATCTTCATATCATTATATTTAGACATATAGAATATAATTCTTATAGAGAGTCTCAATGAGCAGTACATCTCATACAGACACCATCAGTGCTATCTAACACATGTAGAATGTTATCTCAAAAGGGTGTTACGTGAATCCGTCGAACATGACTCCAAGAATAGAAATATGGTTGTGAATTTACATTAAGTATATGGGTATTTGTAGGTTATTTTTAGATATTGTAGTTATATATATTGTATACATATACCTATGATGAGATTAGTATTATCATGATGTTACCTAGTTAGTACTTTTGAGGTGTCATACATGGTATTGTTATACTCACCCCTACATGGGACTTTCATAAATGTTTTGTGTGTTATGAAGATGATCAAAACTTTCACAAAATCATAGAGGGACTAGGACCAAGAAGATATTATTGATCTAGATAGACTATGGTGTGTCCCTAAGGTTTTATTGACAGTAGTATCCTTCTATACTTTTAGGCTAGACCTGTTTTTAGATCCTTTATAGTATACTTTTGATTTTTCCTTTTTCTTTCTGGAATAGGTTATCATCCTCTTATTGTGGGATTTAGACTTATGAATTCATGGTTTATCATTTTTTAAAATTTTCATTATGTTATGTTCTTAGAGATATGTGTTTGTGTAAATGTACATTAGGCTATGCATCCCATGTGAGTGATAAACCTACCATGTTCTAGTCAATGACCCCTAGCCTATTGGATGTTGGTTTGGTGTAATCGCATCATTGGACCCATTAGGATGGGTCATGATAGAGTGATATCCAAGGGGTATGTTATTCCATAGGATCAATGTTTTTTATAGTTACCCCAACCTTCTACACATATCATTACATGGTTTTATGCATAATTTTACTTCCAATTACAAAAAATGCTCATAAATTCTAGTGTCTTGGAAGACGTGGTATGTACAACTAAAAACATGGGACTAAATAAAAAAATTATTTATTTCATATTCATGAAGATCTCCAACCTTAAACTATGCTCAACCATATGAATAGGATAACCTAGTGATAATAGGAACAAAGGATGAGCTAAAAATCATATTAATGGAATAAACATAATAATACAGTTTTAGCACAAGGATTAGAAGTCATAACATAATGATATAAAAAGGCATTGAACATATTGAATCATAACATATAAACATGGGAATATATAAACCAAGAATCATAGTAATGTAGTATAAAAATGAAAAATTACTTAATCATGAGTCAAGGCTCATTGAAAATAGAGGAGCAC
Organism: Viscum album; assembly: GCA_963277665.1. Lineage (NCBI taxonomy): Eukaryota > Viridiplantae > Streptophyta > Magnoliopsida > Santalales > Viscaceae > Viscum > Viscum album. The sequence goes on from OY728161.1 coordinate 331,299,123, forward strand.
AAGTCAAGGTTAACCACCAATATTGTTGAATATGGAAGCACTAGTCTAGGCTAACCGCAATAATCATTGCACATAACATATCATGAGTCTCAAATTTACCCAATGAATTAAAGTACTATCTCGGTGCACCAATCATAACATGTTCATGAATTTTATTTCCATATATAAAGTCATAAATAATAAATCATACATAAATTTAGGGGTTACCTATTGAAATAATTGAGTAACATATTCATGTTAGAAAGAATAAAAAACGGGTTTATCCTAAAAGTGTCCCTGAAACATAGGAAATGTATTATTCAATGAAATTCATATGGTATAATAGGAACATATCATGATAATTGATTTCAATTGTAAGTGATAATATGAAAAATATCATTTAATAAACATTCGTAATTAAAATTTTACTACCGTTTAAGGATAATGTCAAATATCACATAAAACAGAAAAGGGAATAATATTTATATAAACTAGAAGTCAACCAACAGAGTTTTAATAATAAAAATAGTGTTCATATAAAAATAATGATTTCTTAATGTAGATTATAGAGTATACTTGAAATTTGGTATGAATTTAGGAAGTTCCCATGAAATGGGTCTGCTTATTGGGATGTATGGAGGATAAAACCACTTAAAAATATGTATATCCTCGAACGATAATGACAAATAGATAATGAGACATGGTTTTTAGAAAATAAAACTAATTCATAAGATGTATAAAAAAATAAAATATAACTTCATTCGGGTAGTAAGAAATATAGAGAAACCTGATGGAATAATGGAGGTTCAAGTAGAATCCATTAGCTTATGTCAGAAGGTGTTCTTCACATGATCTTAAGGACTAGAATTCTCAAATTAGGTCCAATAATTGATATTTACATATCCTATTCAATATTTAATTTATTTATTATAGCCTTATTAGGTTCATTCCTGACCTTTTTTATGGGTGAAGAGGTGCAATTTCGTTGTTTAGGAGTGTTTGTTTCCTTGGTTTTCAATAATGGTTTACTTATATACATGTAAGGATAAACATGTAAGATGATACCGGTTCTCCATATTTGGAGTTATATGTTATTATTGAACATACATAATATTACCTCGATATAAAATTCATTTAGATATTTAGAGTAATGATGAATTGATATATAAAACATTAATGATAATCATTTTGGTTAATAGGGTGTTTTTCGATCATAACTAACTCATTTTTCATTATAAATTATTATCATGTGTAAAAGAAGATTCTAGAACCTTAAATAATACATAATATTGTTATTAATTTTTGGGTCAACAATAAAAATGGTGTCATTACCCGAATTTCTGATGGTAATATAAATAGAAACACCATCATTCTTAAATGTGATGAATTAACATATCTCGGATGGTGTTTTCTTTTCTAGTATAAAAAGAAGGGTACATGAGAGATGATGATAAATTATTCCATTATAATAAAAAAATTACAGTACATGTTTGGTACTATAGTAATCCTAGCATTTGGATTATAGGAGGTGAGAAATGAAATATAAAGAAAAGAGGATAAATAAAAATAATATAAATGAAAATATGAGTTTACCTCTTAAATTTATCTTCCAAGAGAGCCTCTCCATGGGAGAGGATTTAGTATGTTTAAGAGAAAAAGTACTATTGGATGTGGGGGAGGGGATTAGGGAGATATTTTATAATATTTTAGACTAGGAATAAGGCTTCAGATGAGTGAAGATAAGAGGTAAATATGGGTGATATTTATAGTACAAGAGCAGGGGGGAGTTTCATATTATTTTAATCATTATATTAATATTTTTTCTCAAGACTACGATTAGTAATGATTTTTTTACCAAAAATATTAAAAATTCCATGTGAGTTTGAACCAAATTTCTTTTACATCATCCATGACTCAAGAACATTGATAAATTCATTTATTTATCATTTATTGTAAATTATCCTATTTTACTATTCCCCAAAATTAAAGTATTTTTTGAAAACTCCAAAAAAATCACGCGATGCATCTATTGAAATGTATAACTAAAAAATAAAATACATTTTCATTAATAATATTATAAATTTGAGAAACTTAATTTTCATTTTAAATCATAATTTTCTTGAAAAATAAAATATTTAAAATTAATACTTCTTTTCTAACAGTTTGAATAATTCATTAAGAAAGCATAAAATTATACTCTAATAATAATTCATACAAAACATATTTCTGAATACATTTTATAGAAAAAATATTTTCTATATTACTAAATTAATCGTAAAATTTTAATTAATTATACACGACATACAAAAATTCCAACATTTAATTAATGATTTTTAAAATATTTATTTACTTATACTATTATATAATTATATCATATATTCACTTATAAGATGGATAAAATTTAATTATACTTTCATTAGTGAGGGTAATATACAATTGGCTGGATTACTATTCATAGGGGTCACATAACTATTCCAATGTTCAAGTTCTTATTTCATTAGTATATCTTCCTAAACTTCGAGAGATAACTTTTATTTCACTAATTCATCATTTATATGATTTTTATTATGTTCAATAAGTAATATTATATTATTATATAATATGAAATATTAATAAGATGGGATTATATTTATTATACATTGGTTCGTTACATTCTTCCCACTTATGAAATTTGGCCAAGAAATTTTGTCTTACATAATAAGATGAAAAATGTGTGGATACTATTCCTTCATCACTTCCTCCAATTCCAATGTTTGGTATTAATGACTATGGTTTCTCCACAGTATAATGACTAGGTGGGTAGTCTTGCTGTGTAGAAAGTTTTCTCTATGATTCATGATCTTCACTGGCTACTCCTCATAAGAAATATCAATCTCTAACTATACCACCTCTAAAGACATTACATGTGAAGGATCTGGTATGCAATTATTTAAGAGGGAAACATGAAAGACATCGTGTACTTTAGACATGGTAGGTGTAAATTCTAATTAATAGGCCACATCTCTGACACGATCAAGAATCTCGAATGGGATGATGTACCTAAGACATAGCTTTCCTTTCATCCCAAACTTCATGACCTTCTTCCATAGATATGTGCACATAAATAAAATTTCTCCAACTTTTAACTCATGGTCTCACCGATGATTATATGCATAACCTTTCTATCAAATTTGGGATGAATTAATGTGATTATGAGGGGTTCTCATCTTCTCCAATGTTTAATTGACCATTTGAGGTCATAGAAGCTAACGTCCATCGACTTCATTCCATCATACTGGGGTTATGCACGATTTCCCATAAAGGGCTTTATATGGATCCATTTGGATGTTGGAGTGGAAAATTTTATTGTTGGATAATTTTACTAGTGGAAGATGATGGTCCCATACTCCTTTTATGTCTACAGAACATGATCACAACATGTCTTCTAGTGTCTAAATATTTCTCATAGATTGACCTTTAGTTTTAGGATGATAGGGATTACATAAGTTCAGTTCAGTTCTTAGAGAATTGTAAATTATTTTCATGAACATATAGGTTAATATCATATCTCTATCAGATACAATAGATATTGGTACTCCAAACAACCTTACCACCTCTTCGATATATAACCATTCAAGTTGATCAAATGATAATTCATATCAAATTTTGATGATGTGAACTATGTTTGTATGATGATCCACATTGACCTATATAGAATTATTTCCACTGCATGTCCTTGGATGTCCTGTGAAAAATTCCATGGCAATTTTCTCCCACTTTCATGTTCTTATGAAAAGTGGTTTCATAATCCCCTTAAACATTTTTCCTTTCAGAATTCATTTACTAACATACCAAAAACTTTTATGTATACTCAGTAATCTATTTCTTCATATTATGCCTCCAAAAATTCTCCTAAATATACCGATACATATTTTTGATCCCTATGATGATAGGGAAGGTTGATGAATATTCATAATTCATTAGATAACTCATTATCTCTAGATCAGATGGAATACATAATCATGACCCTAGTCATATGAGTCCCCCATTTTCAATCATGAACTCAAATGGTTTAACACTTCTACCAGTTTCCACCTTTTTCTGAATTTTAGAATCATTTCTTTGAGAATCTTTTATTTTCACCCAAATTTAGGGTTGACGAATCATTTCACAAGGTATTGATGGAATTCCTTCATTAATGATTACCATGTCCATCCTCTGAAAATATAAGAAGATTGGATCCTTTTCAATTATAATCATTGAAAATGATGTAGGATCCTTTCTACATAGAACATCCACCGCCTTATTTTCCATAACAGGATTGTAGTGGATTGATCATTCAAAATCATGGAAGAGCTCAAACAATAATATCTAGTTAATATTTTGATATTTTTTTGTGAATATATATTTGAGACTCTTGTGATCAATATATATCTCTCACTTATATCCATATAGATAAAGCCTCTAGATTTTCAATGCAAAGATCACAGCTACCAACTCTAGATCCTGAATGGGATAGTTTTGAACATGGATTATCAATGACCATTAGTCGTAGGCTATAACATTACAATTTTTCATCAGAACATTTCCTAATCCATTCTTTTTTATACATCACTATACACTATAAAGAGTTATCGACTTATCAGGAGTGTTAGTACTAGCGTAGTGATAAACCTCTTTTTTAGCTCCATAAATATTTCCTCACATTCATGAGTCTAGACAATATTCACACCCTTCCTTTTCTACATGGTAATTGGGTTTGAAAATTGTGATAAGATCATCCCAAATCGCCGATAATACCCAGCTAGAACCAGAATGTTATGGATCTCTATTACAGATGTTTGTTATGGTTACACTTCAATTACCTTTGTCTTGGAGGGGTCCACATATATTTCTTTTGTAGTGATTACATGCCCCATCAATGATACTTCCTCCATATAGAACTCACATTTAATTTACTTTTCCTAATTATTACCGCTTCGCAAAATCATCAACACAATATTCAAATTCTCCCCATGTTCCACCTTACTCTTGGAGTATATCAGAATATCATCGATAATAACTACCTCAAATTATTCGACGTATTCTATAAATAATCTATTCAATAAATGCATGAATATTTCTGAAGCATTTTTGAGTCTGAAGGGTATCAATATGAACTCATTTTATCAACACCTTGTTCGAATGGCAGTTTTGTAAATATCTTCCTTCCTCACCTTTAATAGGTTATATCCCTACTGAAGGTCCACCTTAGAGAAATTACATGCCCCAAAAGCTGATTGAACTATTCATCTATCTAAGGTAGGGGATAATTGTTCTTTATCATGATTTTATTGATCTCATGATAATATATGTAGCGGTTCATTGAACTGTCTTTCTTCTCGATGAAGAGGATATGCACACCCCATGGTGAAGCATTCGGGTGTATAAAACCATTATCCAGATTCTCTTGTAACTACTTCTTCATCTCTTCTAGATCTTTGGTGGCCATTCTATAAGTTTTATTTTATATAGTCAAAGAACTCGGAACACATTCAATTGATAACTCAACCTCTCGATCATGAGGAAAACTAGGCAATTTTTCAGGAAATACATCATTTTATTCCTTCACTATGGTAATGTCTTCAAGAATGATTCTATCTTTTCTCTGATTCATTTGAGCTAGATATGATATCTCATAAGGTAGAAATATCCACACTTGAGGCAATTATTTCAAGGAGATTCATCTTCTTCCTTACACTTTCAATGAATTGGAGTAGTCTTCAGGATGTGAATGGTGATCTCCCTTTATCGATAGTTGATGTAGTATGTTTATAAAGATATCCAATAAACTCCCATGATAACATCAAACTCCACTAAGGGAAGTATGATGAGATTTTCTGGGAGGTCTAGTCAAAAAAGGTTAACTGGGGATGAGCTATATACTTTAGAATCAATAATTCCCCCATTTGATGTTCTCACAGATAACTCAATCTCCAAATTTTTAGGTGGTTTTTGAATAGTTATACTAAACCTTCATGATATGAAATAATTCATAGAATCATAATAAAATAGAAAAGTTCACTATTCTTGAATGAATAAATAGGGTACCTATCACCACATAATTGTATGACTCCACCTATGTATGAGTGAAAGAATAAGACATTCCCTGTGTCATGGGAGGTTGTTGTCGATTTCCTCTAACAACCCTTGTCTTAGAGAAATTGTACGCATAATGCCCTGGTTCCTTGCAGTTGAAACATTGCACATCTGGCTATGTATTGATCTTATACTTCATTAATTCTTCCACATTAGTGGTATTCTTCATATCCCATCGGCAGTTGTTATCCAGAAGACCCATAATTCCACATTTAAACCAATCCATGGTTCCCTTTAAAATGTTCTCTGGATTCATTCTCACAAAATTTTGAAATAGGGGATGTTCGGCCTTCTTTCCATCATGGGATTTATTTTCCAAACCACTGATATTATACTCACTATTTTTCATTTTTTCACAAGTGCCAAAAGACCATTGAGAGTCTAAAATATCAATTTCAACATTGAGGGAACAATTTAAAATCTCTTCATAAATTTAAAAGTCTATAGTCTCTAACAATTTTTATAGAATCGGATTTAGTCTATTAAATAAGAGATCCATCATGCTTTAAGTTTTCATTACAAATCTAGTGGAATATAATTAATGTCTTGGGAAATTTACTTCATACACCTTGATGGACCCATCTCCCTTCTGTTTGAGTCTGACGAACTCGCCTTCCATATTTATATGGAGGGTTTGGGGAACATATTTATTAGAAAGCATTTTCGTGAATTCCTCTCAATCCATGGAAACAATTTCGTCCTGGTACTTTGTAATATTTGTTAGTTTCCACCACTTATCTTCTTCCCCATAAAAATTATAGACTTCATGTATAGATTTATCTTCTTCAGATCATTTAAGGATAGATAATATCATTTTGGTTGAGTTAGTCAACTATTCCGTGAGGAGGGGATCAAAAGCTCCATAAACATGGGAGAACATTTCTACATGATTTATTATAAAAAAACATTCTCTTTCCTTCAAGGAGTAAGGAGTTTCACATGATTGAATATATTATTCATAACTTGATCTAGTTGAGAAAATACTTTCATAATGTTTGGAGCACTCATTCCCATCATATCAGGCACATCATTAGAGAAATCTTCACATTGACTATCAAATTGATTGCTGGCATGTCTTTTTCTATTTCCCTCTATTAGTTCTGAAAAATAATGTACAATTATAGGGATTTAATACATAGATATTATGAATAAAAATGAAACATTAAACATAAAAGGATAAACTCATAAAGGATAAGTATTACTAACTTGTGATTTCATAGGATTCATACTCCTTTACCCATGATATGTTTCCAGAAATATATTCGAATGGGATTTTTTTGTTTCGTAAATAATTTTTTTAAAAAGAATATGAATTTACCATGGAATATCCCTACTAGTGTCAAACCAATGTGAATCGAGGCCCATTATCATTCACCAGTTCCTGTTCAAGTCTAGCTTGAACTAGTTTATCCATATTTTTCTTCTAGATACATCTATGATAAATCCACCACCACATGTTGATATCTAGAAAATGATTTTTTTTCTTGATAAAATACATAGTATATACTTACCAAAATTTTATGGATGTTTTATTATACATAGTATTATCCCTAGGTTGTTTACTAAAGATCACTATTTATAATCTCTAAAAATATCTATATCATCTTTTGATACCAACTGTAGAGAACACAAACTTTTACACATATCATTACATGATTTTAAGTATAATTATACATCAAATTACTTTCCATTGATTGTAATGACTTATGTCTTGCAAGACTAGGTACATAAAACTGAAAACATGGAAGTAAATAAAACATTTCATTATTTAATAATGATAATGAGATACTAACATACATTTTTATCAAACATATTCAATGGATTACTATAGCATAACATGAACAAAGGGATGATAAAAATATACCGGGAAGGTAATAATCATAAGAATACAGCTTTAGAACAAGGGTCATAAGGCATAACGTAATGATATAAAAAATCATTGATCATATTGAATAATAATATATAAATATGGAATCATATAAACATTGAGTCATAGTAATTTTGAAGAATCATAAAAAATTAATTTTTTATTATTAAAGACTTATTTCATATGGTCAATTTTAAACAAGAAAATTGTTGCACATGGTAGCACAAGTCAAGTCTAACCGCCAAGAAAATTTCACAAAACATCTCATGAGAATAAATTTTACGCAATCCATTAGATTTATATATAGGATCACCCATCATATAATTTTTAGTAATAATATTTCCACATAAAAAATTATACATAATCAATAATACATAAACACAGGGGTTGCATGTTGGAAGAATTCAGTATCATATTCATTTCATAAGGCATAACAAATGGGCATCTCATAAAAGTGTCCTTGATGAAAGGTACTAGATCATGAATGAGAATTAATAATATATATTTTTAATATATCGTGACAAGTGATTTAAATTCTATGTGATAACATTCAAGAATATCATTTTAGAATCTTTAGATATTAATCATTTTAGTGAGGATTAAGGAAATTATCAAAGATCAATTAAAGAAGAAAAGAAAATATTACATTATAAGAAAAAATTAGTGAAAAATATGTATTTCACAATAAAAATAGAGTTTTTATAAAAATAATGGTGTATTAAGACATATTATAGAGTGCACCTAAAATTGGGTAAGAATTCAGGAATGTTCCGTAAAACGGGATTGCTTATTAGGGAAGTATTGGGGAGGGAACCACATAAAAACATGTTTATCCCCAAATGAGAATGATGAATGGATAAAGATACAATATTTTTTGAGTATATAAAAATAATTCATAATATTTACTTAAAAAAGAAAATTTAACTTCATTTGGGTAATAATAAAGATAGAGCAACCCGAAGGAATAATGGAGGTTCAGGTAGAATCACATACCATAAGTTCGAAGGTGTTCTTAACTTGATATTAACGACCATAATAATAAAATTAGGTTCCTTAATTAATTATTAAATAACCTATTCAACGTGTAATTGATTTATTATAACCATATTAAGTACATTCATAACTTTTTTGATGGGTTAGGAGGATCCTTTTCATTGTTTGAGTGTGTTTGTTTCCTTGATTTTCATGATTAGTTTACTTATATACATGTAAGGGTAAACATGTAAGATGAAAATAATTTCCCAGAATTTGAGTTATATGTTAATAGTGATCATTCATAATATTACATGGTTATAAAATTAATATGGTTTTTTGGAGTGAAGATGAATCATTATTTGAAACTTTAATGATAATCATTTTGGTTAATTGGAGGTTTTCCGATCACAACAAAGTCGTTTTGATTTATAAATTAATTTCATGTGTAAATTTTTTTAAATAACCCTAAACAAGACATAATATATATATTTTTGTCTATTTCAACAACAAAAAATTAGGACACGAATTGAAAACAATAATTGAAATCGAAAACTAGTCGTCCTTGAATGTGTTGAATTAACACATCTCGGATAGTGTTTTCATTTCTAGTATAAAAGCAGCTGAAAGGATAGATGATTATTAATTATTAAATTATCATAAAAAATTCCAAGTACATTAATGGTAATGGAGCTATCATATCATTTGTATGATAGTATGCGTGGATAGAGAAATAAAGAAAAGAACTTGAAAGAAAATAATAGAAATGAAAAGGGGAGTTTATCTCATGAATTTTTCTTCCTTGAGAGCCTCTTTAGGAGAGGATATTTGGTCTTTTGAAGAATCCAAGGGGTTTTGGATACAGGAGAGGGGATTTAGAAGATATTTGATCAAAATTTGGACTAGGCACAGGGCTTGAGAGGAGTAAAACGTAGAGGTAAAGAGTGGTAGTTTTAATAGAGGAGGAGAGGAGGGTGTTCCGAATATATTATTACTTAGTTTAATATTTTTTTTCAAGAAAATGAATAGATTTGATTCATTTGAAAAAAATAGTAAATATATCATGTTATTTTTAATCAAATTCAATTTACATCATCTATTACTCATGAATGATGCAAAAATTCATTTGTTTAACATTTATCATAGATTATAATATTTTACTATACACCAAAAAATTCAAATATTTTTGAAAAATCCCAAAAAATCACCCTAAAGATATTTAGACTTGATGAAATCAAAAATGAAATCCATTTTTAATATATAATTTTTTAAATATGATATATTTAATTTTTAATTAAAAACATAATTTACCTGAAAAATGAAAATTAAAAAAAAACAACTTTTCCAACACTTTGAAAAATTAATTAACGTCTCATAAAATTATATTATGATCTTGAGTAATTGAAATAATTATTTATGAATAATTTTGTTTTAAAAATTAATTTACAGTATTAAATTATTCATAAAATTGTAATTAAGTATACATTACTAACAAAACAACCAACACTTAATAATTAATTTTTAAAATATTTAATTATATATAATATGATATAATTATATTATATTGTCACTTATAAGACAGATAAGCTTTATTTATACATTAATTAGTGAGGTAAAAATTTAATTGGGCAGTTTAATAATCATAATGGTAACATTATTATTCCAAAGGTCATGAAACCTTTACATTGGTATATGTTCCTTAACTTCTAGTGAACCCATTAATTTTACAAATTACTCATTTATATGTTTTTCATTATTTTCCATAAGAAATATTATGTTATTATACTATAAGGAATAATTATTAGAATGGAACCCCATTGATAAAACATTATTTCTTTAAATCTATTATATTGGTTTAGGGAAATGGTGTTGTGTATTTCTAATTCTGCATTCGGTATAGGGACTCCAATTTTGGTGTTGGGGCTAAATAATCCAAACACAATGACTCTGATCATGTTCCTTTCGAATCAGTACATTTAGGCATTCATTTTTGGTAAAAACATGGTCACATACATCATTATAGAATAGTTTGTGTGTTAAATGGCTTTCTTGAGTCATCTCTCTTGATAAACCCATTGAACATGGTGCATATTATTTATATTTTCAGGGATGCCTCTCTAACATCCATTGGTTGGGGTTCAACATCTAGATCATGATGTTCATCCCCACAATGACAAGGAATTGATACGTGGACCTATTTAGGAGGTGATACCTCTAGGTTTTTAACTAGTTATAAAACCACATGTCAAAAAATATATTGTACCATTAGTAACTAAGGATGAAGTATACTGGTTGAGTGAACTTCATTAGATTTAGTGATAGTAAACATTCAGGTTCAAGTCATTCTGGACCCACATGATTCTTGTGTTTCCCTTGATGTAGTGTCTTATGTTTATTGCATATTTTTAGGACACCTAATGATCATATAGTGGTTATGACAGTGAGCCTTATGATTTTCAATATAGGAATACAGTTTCTTTTAGTGACCTAGTCATACAACAATGATACACTATGATATTAAGAGTCTAAGAAAAGTTTTGGATAATAGTTTTCTACAACTATATAGAGGGATGTTCACGTCCATTAGCTTGTAAATATTCAGTTGGGTAGTGTGGTTGTGGATGAGTATTCATCGAGGATCACCAACCTCTCTAGGTACTCAATAGATATGGTACATGTCCAATTCCTTCTATCCCACACCCTTGAAGATAGGTTCATGAAGAGAAACCAGTTCCATGTTTTTACATTTTTAAATTCCATCCAGAGATGAGGTGCTAGATATTTCCTTATTAGTAATGATTATTTTTATAATGAGAAAGAAAAAGTTGTTTCCAGTGATGGGAACCAAGGATCAGAGACATCAGAAATAGGGATACAATGTCAAACATAGGGACCTTGAAGATAGTGATGCTTCATGAGGAAATCCAATTATGTAGTATAATTTTCTTAGGGATCATAATATTGGTCTATTTTCCCATGGAGAATAAATTCTACTCTTGTGATGGGAATGTACATCTTTCAAGTGATTGTCTGAGCCACTAGATGACTGACAGAGAAGTCGTGGATGTGATTCCTAGGAAGGTGTAGAAATATGAGCTTATAGGTCCACAATGCATTAGATATCAAAGAGGATCTTAGAGAGAAGAAATATCTGGTAGATATTTCAACTTTCTCCCACTTTAACCCATAAGTGGTCCATGCAAGGCTCAATAATCTTGTAGTCATGGATGTGGGGTTTTATAGGTGGTAAAGGATTTTGAACTAGAGGATCTAGGGATGAAATGAGGTCTGATTTGTATATTATTTACATTATCTAGAGTATTTATAAACATAAATATTATTCATTCCTTTATTTCCCCTTCTCTGGTTCATGACTCAGATATTTTGATTGAGCCTTTAACTCCAAAAAATGGGAATGGAGACTTGTATAGGAATATAGTTTGGTCGAAATATTGAGCTGAATCTTGGAGGTATGAGTTTCTATTGGGATACATTTTTATAATTGATGAGGATTTACATGATCATATTGGTTATATACATGTTATCTATAGATCATGCTCAGATAGAATGTTTTATTAAGAGGATGGAGTGTGTCCATTGTGATAGGATGAGGGTTTCGTTTCTGTGGAAAATGGAAAACATGAATCATATGATGAGACCCTGAATAAGTGGGTGAAACCAATTCTATAGACATTTGATAGAATTTACCTTTGTCTAGTGGATACTATGAGTTTTCAACTCCCTGTAGTGGTGGAAGTGTATCGAGACATCTTTAATGAGGTTGTTCCTGACATACCTCCCTTGTGAGAGATAGAATTATTCATTTATATACCCGGTATTAGAACCAAAATATCTGTAAAATCATATCAAATGGATCTCACAGAGCTTTTGGATATGAGGGTTTAGTTGGAGGACATGTAGAGGAATTTATTTTTTAGGACTAGTGTTTCTTCTTGGGAATCCCTAGTGTAGTTTTCCAAGAAGGATGATGGGAGATTGTGGTTATGTGTGGAATATCATCACCTAAACAAGGTGACGATAAAGAAAAAATATACAATATCAAAGATAAATGACCTATTTGAAAACTTTAGTGGGGGTATAATGGTTCTCTAGGATAGAAGTCAGATCAAGTTATCACCACTTGCGAGTACGTGATGAAAATAGAATAATGAATGCATTCTTATTTTCCTCTTATCACTTTTAGTATGTGGTGATTCCATTTTCTAGGAATAAAACCCCATAAATTTTCATGAGACTCATGATCTGGGTCTTTTATCCATTCATAGATTATTTTTTGATATACTTCATTGATGATATACTAGTGTACTTGGTGCTTAGGGAGCATCATCTAAGCCACATGATGGTGGTATATGATGTAATCTGAGAGCAACAATAATACATGAAACTCATGAAGTGATAGTTATGAATTCACAAGGTGCAATTTTTGGGATATGTTATATAAGGAGATGGTTTAGAAATCTTCTATGTGATGTTTTGGTATGTGTTAACATAGAATCCCCCCCCCCCACCTAGGAGCATGATGGATTTGAAGAGGTTCCTTGGAATGGATGGATACTCAGGAAGATTCATTCCCTATTTATCTAGGATATCAGATCCCTTGAAATATTTGAACCAATAAAGTTAATACTTTCATTTTTTAAGAGAGGTTTTACAAGGCCATTATGTCATTATAGATGATATTGATGGGAACTCCCATTTTTAGATTGTCATAGGAGGGTGTTGAGTTTTTAGCGCTCTTTGACACATCAAGGTGTGGGTTTGGTTATGTTCTGATGTAAAGTCCGAAAATGATTGCCTATTGTTTACGTAAGTTGATGCTAAATGAGAAGAAATATGCAACCCATGATCTTCAGTTATCAACACTATTATTCACACTGAATATATGTAAACACTACTTGACGAGTGAGAGATTTATCATCTATTCTGAACTGTAGAGTCACATTTATAACTTTTTTATAAATATCAAAACTTATCACATAGATGATGGATAGAGTTCATCTAATATTATGAATTATATAATTTCTATTCTCCGTGGATTTGTAATGTATTTGTATATTTTCTGAGTAGGATATCTTATTCAAAGTTGGTGATAGAGGTGTTGTAATAGTTATCCACATTCATGATATCCTTTATGAAAGGGGATAGTGTATCTTACCTCTACTCAATGGTTATTACCCCTACTCTTGTATACTGAGTCAGGGAAGCAAAACTTTAAGAACAAAACTATGAGACCCTATTAACTCTGATATACAATAGACATACTCCTTATTTAATATTTGAATTTGTGGAGCATGTCATTATTTGTAGAGGATTCATGATAGTACCAGTGAAATTATGGGAGGTGGTCGTAAGTCAATTTAATAAAACAATTTGAGGTATATCTAGATGTGGGGAATATATTCTAGGACCTCCAACATTATTTTTGGTGTATTGGGATGAAGAAGTGATTTTCATTGTTCTTATATTGTTTCCTTACTTTCATGAAAGTGAAGTATGAGCACTAGGTTACAACAGGTTTAGATCAACTCCATGAAGCACCAGAGTGGATGTTGAGTGGAATAACTATGTACAATGTGATGGGGATCCAATATTCATCAATGTATCATAATTCAACATAGGTTATCGTATACAAACTCACCATGGTGTCCCATTTGATATCTATTCTAGAGCACGGTTTGGTAGAGAGATTCAGATGCTTATTGGTGTTGGAGATTGTTTGACTCCATTGAGTTCTCTAGAAGATCATATCTGAATACAATTCTCACTACAAATCTTGGTTATGGATGGGATTTTTGGAGTATTCTAGGACATATCTATGTTATAGAATTGATTGTTACCCTCATACTGATGACCATACTGAGGGCACCATTCCGGTTTGGGGAAACATTTTGTGAGAGTTCTAGTTAAACATTGTCCATAGTTGAGAATATCAACTACCATTGGTGGAGTTTTGAACAACAATAGTACCATTACACCATTGTTATGTCACCATTAGAGGCCCTGTATGTGTGACCCTTCTTGTCATATCTAGGATATAATAACCAAGGAGAGTCATCAATTATGGTACCATTAATAGTGAAGCCTACTATAGAAAATATTCAAGTCATCCAAGAGATGATTTGGACTATATAGAGCCATCATAAGTCCCATGCAGAGTGATGATGGAGGAAATTGATTGTCAAGAAGGGATACCATGTGTTCCTGGGTATCTAACCTCAATGTGTGTTGTATATATTTTCTCAATATGATAAGATATATCTAAGATTCATTTTCCCTTTAATGATAATATGCATAATTGGAGTGGTGGAATAAAAATCATCTCTATCTCCATAGTTATACCGGGTACATGACGTCTTCCATGTGTTCCAAATGAAGAGGTACATGCATGATTAATCTCTTGTTATCAACTGGGGTAACTTGAAAATAGAGGATAGGGATATCATTATTGAGTACTAAGTAGGGATATCAGATCAGAAATAGGAAATAATTTATGGGTGATAAATTACAGTAGTGTGAGTCTAATGGAAACATAAAAATTCTATAGGGGAGCACCGTGGATTGGGTGATACAGATGTATGATCAGTACCAACATCTCTTGGTGTAGAAATTTGATTTGGATTTTTGGATGTAAGGTCCCATTATGGAGAGAATACAATGATTATTATTTTTCAATGTATTGTTATGTAATAATATATGAATGATTTCTGGATATAGGCACATAGATGGAATGCTTTTTGGAGGATTAATGTGACTAGAATTTAGTTTTGAAATATATGAAATATATTAAATGCATGCCTATGAAAATATTCTGAAAAAAGTGAAATAACATCTATAAGGAGGCTCAAATAAAAAATCTAGGTCCTCTATTGAGTTTTGATCATGGGGTTTACCATAGTAAAGATATAATCTTTGAGTGCATCAAACGTTTGTGTTACACATCGTCGTAGGATAACATTTTATAAATTAATAATGTAAATTTATTTAATGGATTAATTACCAATACAGAATAAATTACCTATATAAATGTTGTTATGGAATTTATTTAGGCCTTTCCAAATAACCTGTAATATAATTTTGTTCCATTGGATTGTGATGGATTATCTTCCATTAGTAAGTGATGAACTGATTGTGGATCATAAATCGGTGTGCAATGGAACCTAGTGATATTTCCAATGAGTAGAGAAAATAATTTTTCATCCGCAATTCATCCTAATTGAGTTAGGATGTTGTTTTTTTTTTTTTGTTCTCCATTTAATTATTATATGTGAAGCATAAATTAATCATCCAATGGATTGATTCATGGATAATTCATGTTATAGGGATGGGATTAAATGTGGGGATTGTCGGGATATTTTTTTTATATTATTTGGAGCATCATTCTCCACTCTAATTAAAATGGATTGAGTCTTACTAAACATGGACATGGTTCATTCAAAATTTTTATGTTTCTTGGAATACTACCAAAATTCCTTAATCAAAATTGGAATTTCTATTATACCTGGCTTTGAAAAATACCGACTGATGAATCGTTGCACACCCAATTATTTGAAAAACAATTTGATATCACTAACTTGACTTCATATAAATGATAACATCAATATTAAATGATGTAAATTATATATTTCATATGTATTTGAGACCCCAGTTTTAATGGGATGTGTTACGTCCACATTAATAAAATACGATAGTTTTTGAATATGTTTGGTTGCCAAATATCGATGAGTAGACACAAAAATGATCAGCACAGACTCGATATTTTCTTAATATAAAAAATATATATGGAATTAAATGTGATAGAATTGTTGAAATTTATAGAGGAAGAAACCAATTGTTCCATAAAATTATGTATATAATGATGTGTAATTGCGGATTACATGATGTCTGGGGCCATAGATGTCGGGGTAGGGATTTCGCGAGAAAGGTAAAAATCACACGACATGTTTCCACTATGATATAGAATGTTACCCTTACCTGATTGATCGTTGTGTACCTAGGATGGTAAATGGGAATATAAATGGGTCTGAATATCCATACGTGAGCACATCCATCTAGAAATGGACAGAGCCAGTAGGTCGGCTCGGATACTCAACGTATTTAGGCACTAACACTAACATGGGCACAGTCTATAATGAATGTGCATGACCTAGTGCTGAAGGGACATTCCCTATACCTCTATTACATACTATATTTATCTTGAAAAAAATCATAGAGCCCTATTCCATTTCAAAATGGGATTTTTTTTGTAAGGGTACATACCCTTGATCTATTCCCAAAATGTTTGTGTGGATTAGGTCCAATACATTGGATGCTGATCCTTTAAGTGGTACCCATTGGATAGATTTTTTCTAATCCTTCAGGGAGGCCTAGAGTGAGATAAAATATGATCAATTTTCCCTATGTTTATTTAATGGTATTTTCATGACCAACTCTATGCGGGTGCTGATCTTCTACTTAGAAGGTCATCCTAGAGTGAGTTGTTAGTATATCCCATGGACTTGGGTGTGAGACTCATTTATTTATTGCTAAATTTAGACTTCTAGTGTATACTTCATGTTGAGAGAGATGATGAGAAATATATCTTGGATGGATTCCATCAGTTCTATATAAATCATGGAGCATGTTCTTCTAGAAAATTACTAAGAGAAACCTTCAAGCATAACTCGTATACTAGATTTATAGTTTTGAATTTTCCTTGAATCTTTCTGTCTTTGTTGAGAATCTCTAGATATTCTTATTATATTTTATATAAACATATACATGGGATGAGATAAAAATTATCTTTACATTATACACTTAGAGAATTTTGAATCTCTTACTGGGTATTGATAAATTCACCCATAAAGGGATTTTCCCAGATGTGTTTTGTCTTATTTAGATGATCTACCTTTTGACAGAGTCCTAAAGGGATAAGGACAAGGCAGAGACTAGTGAATTGGATAGACCGAGGTCTGTACCTATGGTTTTATTAGAAATAGTCCCCTTATAAACATTCAAGTTGTATAATTTTTTAGATTCATTAGGTGGGGTTTTATCTGGCCCTTTATTCATTCCAGAATTTACTTTTATACTATGATTGATGGATTTTGATATACGCATATAGGGTTTTATTTTATTTTACATATCAAAATTTTATGGGATTGGAGATGTGTTCGTATGTACTGGTATATTAGGACTAGTCATCCAATGCCAATGATGCACCTACTCAGTTATAATTAGTAAACCATAGCCTATTGGAGGCTCGATCTGGGCAGTAACGACATTTGCTTCATTGAGATGGGTCATGACAATTGCCATTGTCGGGTGTCATAAATCATATGGGTATCTATGTTTTTATATCACCACACATAATTCCTTGCATGGTTACCATATTTAATTAGGGATTACATTTCTTTATAACACATTTCTATTTGGGGATACATTCCTGATCGTCACACGTAATTTGCAACACTATTCCTATATATCAAAATTCCATTTGGGATGACATGACTAGTAATCTGATATAATTAGGGAATCCATTCATGTATATAACATTTATACATGTGATGAAGTTCTTAGTTATCAAATTTACATTGGACAACATGCCCAGGGAGCACATGTAACTATATCTTCATGCCCGAGAATCACATATAGAGGTGATACCATGCCCGTAAATCACAATTATATAATAAAAGTGTAGTACATTTATTATTAAAACCCAAATGATGAATTACAATTAATTTTACATGCAATATAACCAAGTACCATAAGCATTATTCATATGTAATTCACATGAATTGGTCATGCCACCCACATCCCATTTAATTAATACGATCCATTTAATTAGGTAAAAATCAACACCACATAGATGGTTTTGTAGTCATATAAACATTTTATAAATAAAGGACATCACATGATCACAACCTAAGGGGTGTCACTTGTCTAAGTAGGGTACCTGTGACCATAATGTTATAAAACAACTTTTATTTAAGAGAAAATGTACTATAAAACCCAACACAAGAAAGTAGATGACCACTCAAATGTTTTTGGGCTTTAAATCGAATTGGAATATGGGAATTTTGGAAAATAGAGAAATTATCAATAAATATGGCATATTGGAATGAAAAAATTAATAATGATGATGATGGAAATATATATAGAGATTGGAATAAAGGGTAGTGAGATGATACCTTTTTATACCCAGAAGAACTTATGATAAAAGAATCAGTCCTTGGATAATTATTATGGAATAAATCATAGGTTGGAAGACAATAGAAGACTTCCATGGCGTAGAGAAGTATTATACACAATTGAAGAGGAAAAATAATGGAAAATACAAAATTAATGTAGGGGGAAAATGTATTTTCACATGTTTTTAAGAGGTTCACGGTTTGGCCACATGTTTTTTCAATCTATGCTTCAAATCTATGCATCAGCATTGGGTAATTTTCACTAAGGGTGTGTCCTTGGGTGCATAGTCTTGGAAAAATATGTGGCCACATCTAGGCTACTAGAATCCCAAGAACGACTATGTATCATGATGAAAAAGGTTAAAACTAACCATGCAAACCTCTATGGTTTGTTGTAATACCAACAGAGTTGATTCTCAGTGTTATCCCTAATTGTGCTCTAACTATGTGGCAAGATTTGTCTTTCCTCAATTTGAATCGATAGGATCCTAATGATCCACACACTCCCTCAAACTGATCGTTACCCCTCATAACAATACTATTATAATATGATACAATTTCTATAGTAAATTAAGAATTGATATATCATTAAAAAATCCTGATACACTACACTATGAATAGCCATCCATCAAACACATCAGCTTCTAGATCATCCAGTATACACTATATGGATGATTGGAACTAGTGAAGGTGATTTTAATGAAAACAAAACCATAACATGATACATACTCCTCCTAGAGTTTCCATCTAAAAAAATTATCTTGTAATAGTATACTATGAATCATGTATTGGGAATACCTCTTTAGATCCATGGTCCTCAATGAACACTCATTCATGGCCACACATTCTAATGGAGGGTTAAAATCCAAAAATTAGACATTTTTCTAGAAAATTATCTTTCTATGGACACAATAGGAAAACCATATCTAGAGTTTTTGAAAACATCATTCTTCAATATCCCACCATTTATCATAGGATTCTCTAAAAAATAATCATCATCTGGTTCGGATATATCTTTAGAATTATGGACATGTGAATCTCAAAATCTATCCAACACTTTTCCACTTTTAGGATATATTCCTCAAAATAAAATAAGTCCACTTACTTTGTAACAACCAAACCACAACCAACCTAATGTTATTTTCATTTAACAATGTGTGAACTACCTTTGTCTCTATGAAACGGTATTCACTATGAACATGGGAGAGAATGTACCAAAATCAAAATCGTCAAGATCTCTCATTAGAGTAATGAAAAAACACAACATCACACACTAATTGGTGTTGTGAGGTCCATGTATAGGCACAATATCATCACAATTTTTCCACTATATTTGAGATATATATTATTGTGGGGAACCGGTCATTCAAGATGGTGAACCCACAAGGTATAGAGGATATTGGGAGGAGATAATATATGAAGGAAAAGAAAGATTATAATAAAAGAATACATGATGAATCTACTAAATAATATGTACATCTCAACAAATCCTTATATATATTGTTTGAGTAAATGTTTATCTGTTTTATAGCAAAAGGGCATGTTTGTTGTCACACATATAAATGCCTTCATTTTCTAATATATGAAATTAATTCCCATTTATAACATTTCCATATTGATCCATAACCATAACATCATAAAATTATAACTCCAAACCCTTTCACTTGGAAAAACCTATGTTGATACCACTTTCATAGCACCCAACCCACCATGGACCCACTTGGGCTAGTGGTAAGGTCAATGTTTCACCCCAAGCATGCATCCAATATATTAGGGGATAGTGACTAGATCCAAGTATGCATATCAAAAAAATTTGGAGACCTTAGAATATAAAACCCTGAAACATATAGACATCTCCGTTGAAAAATATAATCCAAGACACCAACAAGATGTTTAATTTAAAAATAGATCTAAAAATAATTTATGCATAAGAAAATATGTAAATTCACAACATAATAGGTAAATATAATGGAAACATAATCATGATAAGTCTCTAATATACAAGTAATTATGATGATCCCTGATGTATGCACTCCCGGATCAATCCCTTAGAACTATGGAAACCACCACCATCATGAATAACTATGATCTATAATGCCTTAATAAGAATCACCATGTATATGCTCAAAACAATCCATAATATATGTTTTTTTACCCAACCAATATACTAACCTATGTGATAACTATAAAGGTATAGCATGTGTGGTTATAAGGCCCATGTAGTGGTGATTATAATCATACAAACAAAGACAACGTAAAAAAATAATGAATACAAAATAAAATTCAGCTCCACTCATGGTATGAAATGTCACTAAGAGAATGATAATGAGGTAAAAAGAGAAAAATATGTTATCTAAATGTTCTAGGTAATAATGTTTTACCCAATTAATTTAATGGATTAATTATCATGATAAGTTATAAAAAAGGAGTCTTATAGTACGCAAGAATGGTCCCAATCATTTTAACTCCAACCCTCAATTGTCGCACCAACTAAGAAAACATACATTCTCATAATACAAGAGTCCAAAAATCAAGGAATCTATATGAATCCATGTACCACATAAAAAACCATTACGGTGTTGATAAATAACTATTTTGTTCAACTTCCAAGCTATAAGGTTTTTGACTACCATAATGCTACAAGAATCCATGAGTGGAATATTTATCCTTATTAGAGTATAAAAATTAGAAGAGGGAGAACGACACCAATCAATTGATCAATACAATAAAATTTGATCCAAATTATGAAAGATTCATACTAGATAACATGTTTTATCTCACAAGAAATGTATATGGGAACTCTCACCTTTCTAGAGGATACACATTGGTAGATAGAGTACTGACCCTATTGATAAGGGATCCCACCCCCTCAGTAAGTGGGAGAGGGGGAATGAGATACCGACCCTACTAACTCCACATATGTATCATCCCACTCCCCGACTGAGATATGAGATAAGAGGAATACTAACTTCATAGATAGAGATTTATACATAACATGTATTTTTGGAGAATACTCTCCCTATCAAATCCACATATCAAGGATCCCGCGTTATAAGAGAATGGGAGAAATTTATTACCCCAACATAGGGGAGTAAGAGTCATATGCATTGATATAATGATATTTCTAGGGGTTTCATCCATGGGGACACTCAAATAATCATGGTCAAACTAGGTCATCTACAATTCGAATCCATAAAAAGATACCAATTCATTTCACATAGTGAATCATTTATAAATATTTTGAAAAGTCCATCACAATGTTCAATATAAAAAAATATTTAGTATTCATCTTTAAATTTTTAAACTAGAGTTATGAAAATTGATATTTTAAAAGCCACTATGGATAGTAAAGTACGTATGGTATACTTTTCTGGTACATGATGCATCTCCCTTGGGTGAAACAAATCTATTATTACAATTTAAGAAATTTTATCATTTTAAATGATACTTTGTAATATGGAGCACATTTCAAACAGATTTCTTGACATGATGAAGGTTGTTGGTGGATTAAGATAATTTCAATTCATTTTATTTCAACATGACCCACATAAATACCTAGTACATGCCATGTTTCTCATTAGTGATCCCCTTGTGGGACATGAAAAATAAAAAATTATAATATGACTATGTATTCTTAGGAGTGGATCACTGGAGGTGTTCATATGTCCATATCCAATGTGAACACACCATATGCATGGTGGAGACCATGGTGATGGATAAATGGAAATATTTTAACCCACACACATTTGGACTCCCCATGTAGGGTTTCAAGGATCATTATATTCAATTTAATAGCGTTCTTGAGGGAGGCCATGGTGGTGGATTGTTTGAAATTAGTAATTTATGATTAGGGGACTATTATTCAAGGGAGTCACAAACCTTAATAGAAATTTTGTGAGACTTTTATTAAAGGTCTGTTTTAATTGATTTTTAAAAATAATTGTAATTATCAATATATGTTCCATTTTAATCTAGAAAATACATTTGATCATTGTAATTTTCAAAAACATTGGATGGATTTGGATGTAATAAAATTCATTATTTATATTACTACAGAGGATTGTCTTCCAAACAGGTAAAAAAATTAGAGCTATAGAGATGGAGGATTTTTCATTCAGATTTATAATGATCTAATTTGGGATCCTTTGATCTAGAATTTATCATAGTAGGATATTCTTCTTCAATATATACATACTTATTTCTACTAAAAAATAATCCAATCTAAAGTTTGTATTTTTACTAGATTATTCCCCATTCGTAAATTTTTATGCAAAAAGATTTAATTATTATATAATTCCTTTTTTATATTTTTTATTTATGAATTTAGTGTTTCTATTTAATTTAGTGATTTGATATATTTTTGGATAATATTTTTATCATCCACAGTCTTTATATTCTATTGATAAAAAAAAAATTAACATGGACCTCGTATGAAGTCTACAATTGAGTTTCCCTAATTTTTAACTATATTATTAATTCATCTCTAATGTGAGATTGGATTTGTATTTTACTATATTATGGAAACCATATAATTTTTTGATTGATCCCTTGTTTCTAAATATATTTTTTTGGTTCATTTATTGTACTAGAGATGTGAAAGAGACGTCTCTATGACTCTAAGAACATGGCTTTTCATTGTGATTTGGATTCCTTAATTTTTAGTTTAATTCCTTGTTCTTGACTTAATGTGAATGAATAGTAAGGTTAGAAAATTATAGGGTGTTTTTGTGTCTTATTCGGAGTGTAGATCCCTGTATTTTATATGAAATAGTTGGGCTGCATGATTCGTAGAATCCATGTCACATAGTATGAATGGTTAGAGTAAAGCATGTGGGGTGTCTCAGTACATAGCATAGGGTCACTTAGTTTCCCCTAACCTTGTTATCCAGGTTACACATTCTTTGCTTTTTTTGAAACTCCTAACAATATTAACATTTATGGAATGCATAATTATAGTCACACGGTGTTTCCATCCCATGAAATGGTAATTTTGAGGTAGTTCATGGCCCATGGTTGGTGCGGAGTTTGGAAAACCATGAATCCAAACAATGTGTATGATTAACTATAGGGAAAATGAAAAAAATAACCTAATCATTGTATAACATAAATACCACTCTACCTTTCTTATTTACAGTGTATAGGAGGTTCTGTTTTTCTTCAATTTGAGATCTCCTCCAAGATCCACTTAGAATTTGTATAAAATTATTAGTCCAATGTCTGAGTCAATATCCATTCATCTATTTGGTGTCCTCAAGTTATTATCTCTACGATTTAGGATTATATCATCTTTTCATCTTTCTATCAATAACATTATGTTTTTGTGAGATCATATTACCTATTTGTAGGTTATTCTTATGTTCTTCCATTTTCATCCAATCTAGTCTAATCTAATGTCTGATAATAGATGAGGAATCTAAGACATGCATAACGTTAGTGTAATTTGAATCATCCCTTGATTTATTACAATATATAAAATTTTTCTGTTGTGTATAATCCAGTTTCCAGAATTATTTCTCCTTATATATATCTCCCAAAAATTCTATTGATAAAATTTTAATCTACGACCCTAATGGGACATCATCGACAATATTAGAGGTTATGATCTCAATATTACCTACCCCAATAAGTTTTAACTCTCTACTCATCTTTTGGTGACCCATGTTGCGTAAACCTAAGACACCATTCTGATGTGCTCATCATGGCCTTGTTAAGGCAAGTATTCCATCATAATTAAATGAAACTTAAAATTGTTATATTGAAAATATATGTATTGATATCACTTAGACTTAAAAATTATAATTATATTTATATATGTTACATGTTATTTACTCACAATGCAATTCTAAATTAATGTCAATGGAATGAACCAGTTAAATGATAATGTAATAAAATTGATGATTATTTGCATCTCCCATATTCTAATTGTCAAATTTAAGGAATGGAAATGTATTGAAATTATTATATGGTTAAATATAATTAATTTTACATGAAATATGATGAAATAAATGATAATAAATAAATTATTATAAGGTGCCTATTCCTTTTGGACATTATTATATTTAAAAGAATGGCCAAACATGATCCATGCTTGGATTGATTAGAGAATTAATTGAGAAATAAGAGGATTACATTTCGATTCATTGAGCCGATAATCATTAGAGAAACCCACCATAGAATTTTGTATTTTTCATACTATGTGAATGCATTAATGTGGTACCTATGATTCAGCTGACATGTTTTTTTGGGATATTAGAATGTCATTGATACACTCCTTGGATTCCTCATCATGTATTCAGACACACTATGGAATATTAATATGGATGAGCTCCTTAGAATCTATTATTCTTTTTAATTTTAAATAACATGGCTATACCCCATTGATTAAACTATGTCCCCTAATTTCTAGACTACATGAGTTACTACTATGGGTTTTTTCAAGACACGAGGTCATGTATTCCTTGGTTTGACATTGGATACTCACTTATTATTATTATGATATAATTTAGTGATGTGGAAAACATCTTCTACTCCATGAAAATAAATAGAATCATAAAATTATTAAGTAAATAGTAACATGTTCAGAAACCATAAAAGGATAATGTAGGTAGGACTTCCTTATTTAATATTTCTTAAATTTCATATATTTTCACATGCTATTATAGTTATATTTACATTCATGAATTTTATAGACATCATTTTTGGTGACCTACTAAAATTTATCTCACACCCTATTTGGGATTCCATTATGACCTGAGATGACTATATGATCAGAGATATGGACCAGGGAAGATCCCCACTTTGGAAACATAACTTGATTGCATTAGGAAGTGGTTGGGTAGCAGTTAACTGATCCATATATTAAGATGCATGGATATTATTTTCTTATTTTTGATTATTTTATATACATTGAAGTGAATTTTAATAATTCATTTATCTATTCCTAATTTTAATTATGTGGAGAAATTACATTTTCATTTTTTATAAGATACAATTTAAAACTTCCAATAAAAATATTTATTTCATGGATGTTTATTCTCCCCTCAATTACATTCATTGTTTTTCTGCTTCCACTGCCTATTCATCTATTAAATATCCATTGTGTCCCAATATTATATGAGTGGATAGTCTCCTCATAGGCACACCATAATCCCCCATATCTATTCAGAAGCCTCTTGTATATGGGGACGTGCATATGAGTCCATATATCTAACCAGGTTTGATTAGTCATGTGTGAAACATGACTAGGACATCATAAATTGGTATCAGAGGTGTTTCTTTTAACTTGAATTATTTTTTGGGAATTTTAAAAAGGATATTATGAACATTTTGAAACTTGTTAATATGTTATGAATTAAATTACCTAACCAATGGTTAGGGAAAATACCATGTTCATTGGAATGGTAAATTATTGATATGTTTTTTAGTTGTTAAAGTTGATACATATTCACCATTTGGAGATTCACATGACTTGTGGTATTTGTAATCATTATTAATGATTCTACCCTGGACCATAATGGAAATAAATTTTTTTACATGCATAAATATAGGCACCAAGAAATTAACATCTCATGTATATTCCCAGACATATAGGTTCATTTTAATTATTCCATTTCATATGTTTCATGTGACTATTGTGTGTTCCTTGATTTTGATATATTCTTGTGCCACTAAAAATTATACAGGGATTGGAAATTGGTTGTTTATAATTCCATCATCAATCTAAATTATGTATTCCTATATAAATTGATGGTTCCATCTTAAAAATCCAAATTCAATCCATATAATATTTAGACCCCTATTTACATGAGCTGGGATGTGACTATTATTACATGACTAAAAATTTCAATTTATAAGGTGTATAATCCCTTATAAATTAGAAAGGGTAATTCATCACAATAAAACCCTTCTATCATACCCGTTACATTCAGAGGCTGTATGTAAGGGGAAAATTTCAATTATATGGTTGTCAATATGATATTATAATGATTTTAGGACTTTATAAACTGGGGATGCGAATCCATTTATCTAAGCATTGAATTATGTGTAATGTCACATATGAGGTTTAAAAATTAATTCAAACTTATAAGTAAAATGGTTTCCAATAAAAGATAAGGACATATTCACTTTAAAGAGTGTTTTTATACTTAAATTGAAATGGAACCTCTATATAATATAACCCCTATAAATAAAATCATGAAAATGTACTAATACGCAGGCCTTCTATGTAGGTAGTTAGTATAATATAATTGTTAGTGATGCATATTCCTTATGTTCTAATTCTAGAGAGATCCTATATACTTAAAATCATTTTTTGAGTCATGTGATTGACATTTTTAGAGCTATGACCCCACGATGTCCATATGTCATGTGAAAGGAGGGTTGCAAATGACAATTCTTCAGAGGTGGTGGTCCCTAATCCACCAGGGATACATCCAGTAGTTCAACTGAAGTAACAACAAAATATTACCGAACTAGGAACCGACTTTCATCTCCAAGAGGGTTTCCTCTATTTAATTTAGTTGACATAGAGTTCTCCATGACCCAAACTTTCATGTTCTGATCTGAATCTTGTGTTCCAGCAGCCGCATCCTCTCATATTTTTGGGGGACGGTCATACATAGTATGTCGAGTCACGGATATAAGACATTTTATCATTTTTTTGGCATATAGAAATTCCTCTATAGAGATAAATGAATCTCACAACCTATATATTATGTAATTCTTCCATGAGATGGTGGTATGTGACTACCCAAATCGGGATTCATTTGGGAATGTTACGAGGGGACCGACAATCTACATTCAATTATTACATTTTCCACCATATAATGAGATCTTACTAAGAGAGGGAGTTCATGCACCCAAGGAAGAGTGTTATATCCTTTATGTACTTTTTAGGGTGTTTCACTAAGCTTCAACACATTTTTCCACTTCATGATAGTGATTATGTATTAAGATAAAGATGATTTGAGGATGGGATTAGGTATAGAATCAACTCATAGGTGAGGGTTATTCAGCTATATTCTTTTTCATTGATTGTGAACTAGAATCTTATCACTGAGTGAAAATTGAGGGAAGGTGATAATACAGGGAACATTCGTTCTGTACATGTATAGGGAAATATTACTTATAGTATTAGGAAGAAAATAGTGAGGCTTCTTATTAAATTATTGGAATCCATAGTTTCTAAAGAGGAAGCATCATTATATTTCATCAGTGTGGATGACAGGGGAATGTGAAGCCATAATGTGATAGAGACCCTATTGTATGATGTGCCTGTGGATAGATGGGTCATCATCTGAGGTTTTTGTGGTCCATTAAACTTTTTTTAATGGACTAGGACCCATTATTGCTCAACATTTTGGAGAAGAATCAGTGACTCCATGTCATGAAGGAAGATGGGGTTGTACTATTTGAATAACCTGAGGAGGAGGTCATGGTTGAGGCTGCTAGAATTATGATAATCAATTCATATAGCGAAGACCCACTCAGGTTAGTCCATATATAAATCAAGTAAGTAGATAAAGATAGATGAATTATTTGAAGCTGATAAAAAAGTATCATAGTGCATGATCTTATATTGTCCATCATACTATTCTAGTAGACTTTTTTACTAAAGTATTTTCAGTATTTGTGAGCATTTCATCTCACTCCATTATCTATTTGTCTACCATGAATGGTATTGGGATTGAAATACCATAATTTTGTGGGGTGATGACCCTTGACACACAATTGGGTGTGTTGTCAGAAGATATACTCCAATTAAAGTAATACCCACTTGATTTTGGATGGTATCATTTTTTATGGGACCTCTTCATCCTTATGATTATGAGATTTGATGTCATTCCAATGATGGAATGGTTGTTCCCCTATCTTGACTATACGAACATCTATCACCACATGGTATCTTTTACAACACTAGAGGGTGGTAGTTATCTTCACAAGGGTGAGTGAGATGTCCTGTAATGTTGATCTAGATAAGAATGGTGTGGACTATGTGATGTGAAACCCCATATTTCATTCTTTTATCCATAAGATATGGGATTATGTCAAGACAAATTTTCTCTAGTGGTTTAATTTTCAGGGATATTTTCCTAGATGACTTCTACTAACTACCTTGTGTGGGAGTTAGAGTTTAGAATTGAGATCATTCAAGGAGAAGCTATAAGATCTATTCCTCTATAAAGGATGGAACATAATGAGCCACATGAGATGAGGAGAAAATTATTGGATTTATGATATAAGGGTTTTATACAACATAGCACTTCATAGTGGGGTTCAACCTTTATTTTCACCAAGATTTTGGATGAAATCCTTAGGCTACTCTTGTATTACAGATGATTTAACAATAAAAGGATCAAGAACTGGTATCATTTTACTCATACAGATTTTCTCCTTGACTATCTCTAAGAAGATATAGGGGTCTCCAAGATCAAACTAATATTGGGATATTCGCTGGTGCCAGTTAGGCTATCAGACATACCACAAACATATTTATGAACTCATTTTAGATTATATGAATATATTTTAATTCCATTTGGTCATATAAACATGTTCATTATATTCACATCCTTGAAGAATTGGGTTTTACACCCTTACCAAGATTATGTTATCATGGTTTTTGTGGATGTCATAATTGTGTATCCTCTTACTTGAAGAGAACATGAAAAAACATTCCTGATATATTTTTGAATACACTGAGAGAGAATCAGTAATATTCATGGCCCATGAATTTCAACATAAAGACCAACAACATTCAATTATTAGTAAATATTATCTCAGAATATGGGGTATCAATTGACCGAGAGAATGTGGGTTCCATTTCGGACTGGGAGTAGGCCAAACATGAGTTTCATATAAAACGTTTCTAATGGGGGGATAGATAATATAGGTATTTTATACCAGACATCACATTCCATGAGAAACCCAATATGTGAATTAATAAGAAGGATGTAATGATCTTTTGCTCTGTAGTGTGTGAGAACAACTTTCAAAAGATGAAATGAAGACTTAAATTAACACTGATACCGATTCAACTAGCTCCTAAAAGTGGATATATAGTATTAGGTGATGCTTAAATCATTATGTTGGGTGTAGTTTTGATATAATAGGATCAATTCTTTGTATATAGTTCTTTCTATTTTAGAACTAATTAGAATCATTAACTAGTATACGTCCTCGATCTTGCAGTAGTCATTCATTCCTTGAATTTTAGAGACATTATCTAATTGGATGTAGCATTATGGTGTATAAAAAGCACAAGATCCATGAATAAATCATTAAAAAGAATGAAGTTAATCTCAGACATGGAATACGGGTCAAATACCTTCAATATTCTGACATTTAAAATGACATACACATAGAAAGGTAAATGCAGTAGCTGATGTTCAGAGCCAAAAAACATAGAAACAAGACATTCATGAATCCATTGATGAATCATAATTTATAGAACTTATTTTTAATATGAATATGGAGCTTAAAGGTGGTCACAAAATTTATTTTCTTATTAAATCAGATATTTCCTCTTCACTGATGGATAGGTTGAAGAGAGGGTAGTTCCTAAACCTGGATGTTTTGGTCCTACTAGAAGGTGTATTTAGTGAGGAGACACCTTCATATTGGATAGTGGATAGATAAAACATCCTATATATGTATATATGGGAGTATCTAGGTTTATATAAACATATCATAGGCGAATATTTTATAATCTCGTGATTCTTTAGTGGGAATTATATCCAGGTATCACCATTATGTATTTTGAAATTCATAGTCAATATTGGTGGCCTAGGATGAGGAATCATAAAAAGGGATTTATAACTTGGTGTTCCACCTGTCACTAGAGTGAGGTGAAAAACTAGTGGCCCAATAGCTTCTTAAAACCATTACCATTCCCATAATGGAAATAAGATGATGTTCAACAATTTTTTCATTGGTTTTTTCATGGCTACCTTGAGGTAGTGAAGCAATTTGTGTTGTTATGGATCAGTTGTTAATGGTATCCCACTTTCTTATTATCTAAGAGAAATTTTCAACTGTTGATCTAGGAAGTCATAATGTTCTTGATATTATATGACTACATTTGGTCCCACATTATATTATTTGATATTGGGATTCTAATTTCACATTACAGTGCTGGAAAGGGTTACAAAATGATTTTGGTATATTTTTTCTATTAATCAAACCATTTCACCCTAAGAATGATGGCTAGTAAAAATGGAATGTATATGTGTTGGAGGAAATTACTTGAGAATTTTTCAATGATTTTATAGGTTCTTAGAGAGTCATATCCATATAATTAATTTTTCTTGCAATAAAATATTTCATTGAACAATTCTGATGGCTTTGTATGAAGAAATATATACTATGTATTCTCATTCACCCCTATGCTGTTTTGAGGTAAGAGAGTAACTACTACTGGGTCCCTATATCACTGAGGATAATTTGGAGATGTTTTAGTTAATATGAAAGAATATGACTACTAGTTAGTCTAAAATGAAATATTACACCAATCACCATCGATGACCTTTGTAGTTTGAGGTCGGGGATAATGTTTTTTTATACTTATCACCCCAACGTGGTAATAAGGGAAAAAACAGGCAAGGGATGAGGTGACCATGTTTTTTGGGAATTTGAGACCCTGATAGATTCAACCCTATAGCCTATCAATTGACATTACATTAGAGGTACTATTCCATGATGTATATCCTCTACATTTCATAGCTTTTATATAGCCATGACTCCCATGTTATACATTTTGTCTCAAAGATGATGAATTAGTTTTTGATGCTTTTTTTTCATAGTATTCCATATAAATCGTTGATTTGAGTGTGGATTCTCGCCACAGATGTTTTATTTCATTTATACGTGGGATATGTAAGCACAACCGTCTATACATTGAGAGTTGAGAGTGGGAGACTGATATACATGCTCTTTGGCTAGTTTTTCTAAGATTAAATTTTACCACCCTTGGAAGGAAAAATAATTTATGTGTTTCTTTATTGGGGGAGAATATAATATCCAATAGTTTCTTTGAGGCGTAGACCCTTTATTTTTGGTTTAATTCTATGGTATTAACCAAATGAGAATGAACAATATGTTTAAGTAGTAAAAGAGGGTTTCTGGTCCTATTTGGATCTTGGAGTCCCATATATTAATGTAAATATTAAGGCCACATTGTTAGTAGAATCCATTTATCCCATTCTACACACTAACAAATCCATGGTGTCTCTATACACAATAGAGAGAATCATTATTTTCCCTAACTATGAAACCTCGGAAAGATGCTCGTGCATGTGCAGAAGGACTTTTAACATAGGGGGTTTTCATTAGATTCACATTGTTAGTCATAAAGTGTTTCCATCATGTGAGATGTTTTTCCTAAGACTTTTCGTGGTGCATAGTAGATACATAGATTCACTGGAAATGAGTCCAAACAGTTTTCTTCATAAATGATTCCGAAAATTTCTTAAATTACCTTACATTCATATAACCTAAAACCCAACTCTTCCATTTATATTTTTAGGGTAAAATATGTCACATTTTTCATATTTGAGATCTACATGAAGATTATCCTATGATTCAAAGAATATTATTTTTCCAGCACTCAAATCAAGATCTGTTCATGTCATTATATTTCTACTTGTATGATATCCACTCTATTTGCTAATTTCATCAATAATTTTTCCAAGAAATGATGTTTTTTTGTGTGCCCTATTATGGATTATCATTAGGGCATTCATCTATTCTTCAATTTTATTCTAATCATGGAATACTAAATGATGAAATTAGATAAGGAATCTACTATAGGAATATGGAAGTTGTTCTATAAATCAACCATAAATTTTTCTTCAAACACAAATTTTTTCTTTTCTGTACAAGCTGGTTTCACATGGAGTTCCTCCTTATATATATCATCCTTACATTCAATAGTTTTTTTTAGGTTACATCTCTAGTTGGACCCCTTCAACAATATTATATTTTATTAAATCAATGTTAGCCACACCAAGTAGGGTATATTCTATTCTCTCATTTTAGTGACCCATGTTTGGTAAACCTAAGACACTGTTTAGGTGTTCTCAATTTTTCCTTATTAATGTATGTCATCCATCACAATTTAAGTAATACTTAAAATGTAATATGAAATTTACATGTACAGACATCACATGGACTTATCCTATGTCATTAATTTGATCTAGGTTGTATGTCCTTAAGTCGCAATTTTAGGCATAATAGAATTTATATGTACATACATCAAAATTAATTGAGATAATTTTCATTGAATATATCCATAAAAATATGGTATTTCTATTTTATTTTTAATTCCTGATAATTTTAAAATATATTCACTAGAAATATTTTTTTTCAATATATTAGATCTCATGGGATACACTCATTGGATACATCTTGATTTCTTTGAACAATGAAGTTCTATGGGTTCACACCATTGAGCCCAGTAACTCATAGATTTATAAGAAAATGGAAGAGATCCATGGACTTAGTTAGAATTTTTATAGTAGAACGACTTGGTTATACCCCTTGGATTACAGATAAACCCCTTATTCAGAGACTTAATGAGTAACTACTATGTGTTTCCCTGACCATTGAGGTCATGGATTCCTTGTTTTCACCTTGGATCATTAGCTATTATTTTTATGATCTATTTTAGATCTATTGAAAAATTATCTTGTTCAATCAACATAACATTAATAATAAATTAATTAGTTAAATGGTTACATTTTCAAACACTAGTTGAGGTTAAAGGAGGTTTGGGTTGTTTATTTAACATTTCATTATATTTATATAAACCTATAGAATGTTTCGGATTATAATCGGATAGCATATTTTTATTGAATCCATTGGCTGTGGAATAAATAGATTTATCTCACAACCATTCTAGGATTCCATTTGTAAACAACAATATTATATGATCATAACTGTGAAAAATGAAATGTCCCACATTGGACACCTGACATCCATGCTTTAGGATGGGAAAGGGGAAGAAGATGACAGATCATATGCTCTAGATCCTTCAATTATTTTTAATTATTTTTTATATAATGTATTTATCTGTCTTCTTATAATCACATATTCCTTCTATTCATTATCTAGAGGCATTACGTCACCATATTTTACATTACATAATTTACAAAGATTGAGTTGATTATTTATTAAATGCTTGTTTATGCATGTTTTTGTTAGTTTCATTATTATACAGCTTTAACTATTTATTCACATATTATATCTCCATAATGTTCCACTCTGAAGTGATGAAATATTCTCCTCATATACACTCTAGGCCCTCACTTCAACTCGATATCTTATGGCATATGAGGAGGCATGGTTTAGGACATGTGGCCAATCATGTTCAGTAAATCAGGAGTGAACTCGATATGGGACACCAGAATGATGATAGAAATATGATGGTGTTGCAGGTGATGGTGATATATTTTGAGTTGGATCATGACATTTTTTTATTCTAGTGGTTTAGGGATGATGAATTTCAAAGGGTCTGCAAAATATTTTTCACTTTCATGTATGGCCTATGTTAGAAGCCATGGAGACAACCATGGGGGTGGTGACATTTATATTATATAGATATTCATAAAAATATTTATCTACATGATATCCAGTTTTCATGAAAACACATCATGTGGACCCCTCATTATGATGGATGGCCATTTAAGAATCAAAAAATAACATATGAATTTTTACTTTTTAAACATTGTATCTGTATCCTAAGTTAGATTCGCTTTCTTCATGAGTGTGTTCCCTCAAACCAATTTTGTATGTGGATGTTCCTTGGATTTTGTCACTATAAGGGTAAATTGATGCATCCAATCATTATTAGGGGAAGAGAATTTCCTTATACCTAATAGTGCTAGATGGAGTCTAGTATCCCTCTACATGACTAGGGGTGTAATCTTCTAACACCTTCTCTTCTCGGTTGGGTCAGGAAACCTATGATTTAGATCCAATTAATGTGATCCACATATTACTTGGTTATACTAGAATGGGTCAGGTATCCCCCATAGGCCTTCATGGTGATACCCTACCTATGTATCATTGACTTATGAGAACAATTAGTTTACGAATTATCCACAGTTTTAGTTCTCTTTGAAGATAATTACTTTGGAGTTTCAAGCACAATAATTATGTTGGTTGGGAGAAATGACCACCCCCTGAGACACGATGTCTTCATGTTATAAAACAAATGCTTATATTTTATCCCCTTACTCTTGTGATTATAGATATCACCCTCTTTGATTTTTTGGGTTTAGTGGATTTGGGGTTTCTAAAATGGTATGTTTATAATCCACTAGACATTGTATTTTTTCACAATTATTGTGTCTTTTACAGAATATAGTCCTTTATAAATATTCCAATATAGACCAAGAGTTGGTGGATATTTTTATTGATAGAATTAACATATGAAAATAATATTGTAATAATTTTTTATCAGTTTCACATTTCTAGATAGTCAAACTAATATAAAGTTCTTGTGGGATTCTTTTTATACCTTCATATATTTTCATACTCATATTTGATACTATTATATGAGATTAGATTTCATGTATGAATTTAGCTTATTTTTTTCATTATATTGGTGAATAAATTTATATGAATTCTTATATTAATTTTCGTCGAATCCTCCTTTATGTGTGATGGGCCTACTTAGCTATTATAAAAAAACACATGGTAATTACAGGTGGGAATGTGGTTTCACTCTTATATTACAATCAAGTAGAAAGGACCCAGTGGGTCGGGTCCTGATTGAGTGGTGTCAAAGACTATATTTTCTTGTTAATGGAGTCTCAAGATAGTCTAGCTATGAGAATTAGTTTGGTAACATGGTAAAATTATCAACGTGTGTCCAGTTTAGCTGTCTGGATATGGAAGATAGTGATGGGTTGGTTTCCCACATATCCATTCTCTATTACTCTAGAAACCTGATTATTATCATAGTACATATAGGAACTTGTTATAGGGTAAATTTATTATCATGAATCATATAATAATTGGTCATGGTTTCAATTTCATCTTTATGTTGTCTCTTCAGATATTCTATTTTGACCGTTGTGTAACATTCCATTTATTGGATTCATCCTTCTTAACAATGATCTTGGATAATAGATAAGGATCATAATGATAGCCTAATTAAATATGTTGCATTATTTTAGAGACATGTAAAGGTGGATGTTACTCAAGGTGGATTACAATTAACACCTCCACCTATTAACCGGTATAATGTTATAGTGGTTAAAAATGTGATGTTCATAGGCTAGTCGTTCTAGATGTGTAATAGAGATAAATACCACTCATGTTTTTGTGTTTATCAATCCCTAAACAAACAGAAGGCTCCCACAAGGAAGTAGAGTGATTTTTATGCCTTGTGAGAACCCCTCATCAACAGATGACGGTCTTAGAGGTGATCCTTCTACAATAATTAATTGACAGACATTGGATCTTGGTGATACAGATGCACGATGAGGTTAATCATTATTAAATGGAGTTGACGTGACTTTTTACAGAGTATTTTTATCCATATATGTAGTGGGATGTTTATATATAGGATAATCTAGGGCACCAGTACAGAAGTACGACTATTTCCATGTATGTTTTGAGGTTCATGATGCTTTCATGGTATTCCATGGGTATGGTTTGTGATAAATACTTATAAGAAAAAAATGGATTGTGTTATTCAATCATATTTACACCATATATTTGTATATAATTAAATCTATTCTTATAAGAGATTACTCGGGTATTCCTAGGTTGTGGAGAGATTTGTAGTATAGTAGTCATCGAACATTGGTTATAGAAGTGGGAATATTAGAGATGAGATTATTGAAGCAGATATTATAAAACAGACTAAATGATCTTGGTGCATGACGTACATTTAAAGTTTTTCTTGGGATAGTGGGTTACTCAGTTAGGGATTCAAATGTGATTATAGTTATCCATGGGTATGGTGGTTCATCAGCTATGGTTGAAGAGGTCATATCATAATGGAATTCTAGACTGCCCATGTTATAAATATGGTGGTGATGGATAATACACCATGGATGTGGTAGTTACGTGATTTTTGAGGTGTGAGGGGAGATGAAAACATAACATTTTTTGGGTGAAATGTTAGAGGTGGATGATTTTATGATCTATTTTCACAGAAATCACCCCCCAGGTTTCCAATAATTGGCTTAGGGAGTTGGTGGTTAGTGACATGGAAGTCTTCTAGAAGTGGAATTTTACAACATATAAACTCTTGAATGTTTTATAGTTATAATCTATTTATACTATAATTTACCAAATTTATTTCTATAGATATAATTTGGATCCACTCTATCCTTTCAACATCCCTTTTTTCGGATATTGGAAATTACATAAAGGCTTTAGCTAAAACTTTTATCATAGAGAATCCAACCAAAAGAGATTTGACAACGACCCATTTTTTATGGCATGGATTGATTCATGGAAGAGTTGTCTTTGTACAAGATTTTCTCATAGGTTCAATGATACCAAATGATTCCATTCATGGTATGGACTGGTTCTTTATGGTTCGTATACTGATTGACACTTTTTAATTGAGTATGTGGTGCATTCCGATAAATGGAACAATACATTCCATCACTAGAAGAGTATGAGGATTTTTTCCAAAGGAAGTGTTGGGATTACCTGTAGAGACCCAAAGCCTGACGTACAGGGACATTACATTACTTCTTCCAAATACTTAATACATAATGAAAACAGACATACAAGGACCGCAATATTTTAGTGTCATTGGAAACTCGGAAAATAATCTTCTAATCATGGTGAAAGATCATAAACATCTCCCATAAAGATCACCGACTTTTGTTTTCTTTCCTAAATCCTTTTCTTAAATTCTGGGGAAAAGAAAACATAAAAATGGTGAGCACAAATGCTCAGTAAGGGTAAGAATAGAGAACATAAAACAATACGTAAACATTTGAATGCAAAAACATGAACATAAAATCTAAACATCAAAATCATGAGCAACGACATAAATCATGGAATTACACAAAGCATAGATCATAAAGGAAAATTAGTCATGATAAACTATAATGTTAATAAAACATGTAATTTTGGCATCCATTAAGCACATGTAATGATTTCCATAGTAGCCAAGGCATTGATTCCAAGACCATCTTAGTGGACAAAGTCCCATTCTGATTCGAGTTCACTCCTCGTTCCTATCCGGTAACACTGAACTGGATTAACTTAACGTTCTACCCATGTATATCTCATGAGATATAAATCTTTAGCTAATGAATTTTAGGGAGATATAGGTCCCACCCATCTCATAATGAAATAATTCATAGTTGTGCCACAATATAAACATAAATCATTCATCATATCCCAAAGAATAAAAATGGGTTTCATAAACATCATTCCATCATAACATAATCCATATAAAACAAATGGATATAGTTTAATCACAAGAAAAGTGAAACCAAGTAAATCATAAAGAAATTATACTTGAAACATACACATATGAAATAATGTCATCTTATATGGAAGATGGTTTTGATAAAACACATGAAATGAATTCTGGAGGAAAATATATTTTGTTAATCAAAATCATTTTCTTTTCACAAAATTACATGCAATTTTAATAGAAATTTATTTTTTTGAAAATAGTCATAAAATCTTGTAGAGGAAGCTTCATGAAAATGAGGCGTTATGAAACCGTAAAAATCTGTTCACTCTGTATAAGTTAAAAATAACATTCTTCTCTTACGTTTGTCAGAAAAGTAAAAAAAGTACCTCGTATGGTAATCAAAAGAAAGATTCCATACATACCATTCAGTAAAAGTCATAAATGGGTAAAAAGTATTTAAACATACTTGAAATAATTTTTAGAAAATAGGGACATGGATGATAATTATAACCCTAGTAAATACATACAAATAAACAATATCAGATAAAAACGATATTGGAAAAGTTATCCTTTACCTTAGGTCTAATATGCTTCGTACATTTTTGAACCTACTGTATGTTGATTTAAATTATGTTATTGAATTATTATAGAATCATATTCATTGTTATGATATCATATATGGTTCACATATGAATTTATATTACCCGTTCTTTTGTACATTCCATGTTAAAGCACCGTTTTGGGTAAAATCGTTTCATTTATCATACGAATTTCGACATGTTGTTCTTGATATTATTGCTTATATCCTTATTTACCTAATTAAATACTTTAAAACATGATTTATATATAATATATATTAATAATATACATATATATATTATAGATCGATAAATGTAATGAAATACACCGTTCATGGAGACGGTAGGCCGCACATACGCATGAACGCTGTTTTCGTTTCCTTATTGAATTGAATGGAATTAAGTAGATGATATATATATATATATATATACATAAATCCAGTATTATTATGTAATATATTTCACGATTACTTATTATATATATTTTATAATCATTCAAGAATGATTAACATGGAGAATGAATCTCATCGCGTCGTGGAGACGGTAGTCCGTACGTACACACGAGTGATGATACCATTCCCATGACCATGGAGTTTTATTGAAGTGTATGTATAATATTTCAGAATCAATATCACATTACAATAATCATATATAGTTACCTATTTACACCATTATACCCATCAAAGTAAGGTGGTGGTCGAAAACACATTACACCACAGCGTGGAGACGATATTCTGTACGTATGCACGCACGATGATTTCGTTTTCCGTAGGATGGATAGAAGGTGAAATAGGGTTGTTTCATATTTATAATAATATATCAGTATATAGGTAATACTTATGTTATTACTTTATAATGACACAACTAAATAATTAGAAGTTGAAGACGAAAGAAACATGAGAGAATCGAAAGAAGAGATTACCTCTTCTTCGACGCACCTCCTTTAAGCCTTCTCTTAAGGAAGTAGATTTGATATTTTGAGAAGACCATAACCTCCATAATGTTTATAGTGACGTGTATAAGTGAAATGGGCAGGGTTTGGCCGAGCTTCAAGGCTCAAAAGGGTGTCAAGAGAAGAGGGAAGGGGTGCCCTTTTTATAAGGAAGGACAGGGGCACCTTTGGAAAAACTTAAAATATTATTTTATAATAAAGTCATATTCGGTTTTTAATAGCTCAAAATTGATTAATTTATAATCTAATGTGTGGATGGGTCGAAATCCTATCAACCAACATATTTTAGACTGGTTTGGGTGATTATATTAACCTTATATTTTAGTTTTAACTCCTAGTTAATTTGATTAACATTTACCATGTCACATTGAATTTTTATATTATATAGTTAATAAACCTACCATATACATCAAAGAGACCCCAATGTGGTCCATTAATGATACAACTATCATGATATAATTATCTTGTCCGATCCTTCGATTTTTAGGAATATAATAACAATTAATAATATAATATTTGTTTTAAAAACTATTTTATGTCAATTTAGACACTATTTGGTAATTGAATTTTGTGAAAATCATAAAATAATCATTAGTTCGGTAAAAGTTAATTAAATCAATACTAACATGTCAGTTTAACCTATAAAATTAATTTAATTCATTAAAAGCCTCAAAATACATTTATTTGGGTATGTATAACATCAATTATTTTATTATTTCATTAATAAGGTAATTACTAGATCATCATTGGGTCATAAATAAATTAAATTATATAATATCTAAAAATTAAAAATAAAATACATTTATGTAGGAAATCGTTTTATCTTTCTAATGAGTATTTATAGTTTAATTTATCTTATGTATAACCCTATATTAAAATGATTTAGTTACTAAACATTGATTTTAACTATGTCAACCCTTCTTTAAATAAATTAATAATAAATGTCCTAATCTAATCCATGTGGACCTAAATAGTCATATTTTATTCCTAAGATTGTTTTTTGTCGAATGAAACTTATCCAATAGAATTAGGACATGTATTAGTGTAATAATACTATCATTTCTACCCTTAATTACCATATTTACTTTTAACTGTGGTAAATAAAAGTAAAAAGTTACCATTCACAAAAAATTATTTTCATCTCATTGAACCACATTTTTGTCCTTTATATTAACCGTGTCTCTCGGATTTTTGAAATTTCACTCACAAAAGCGGTAAAATTATGATTTATGTAAATTTTCAAACACTCTTAGGAGGTGGGTAAAAGACAGTGAAAAGATCAGTAAAATTTTTATTTGTCTAAAATTATTATAAAATGACTCTAATGAATTAAATTGAACTCATCTAGGTTTTATGTATCAATTTTTACCTAAAAGAAATTTAAATAAACTAAATATTTATTTAATAAAAAGTTGGTTTTTTAAAATAGTAACCCATTGTTTTCACTATTCATAAAAAATAAAATGTTTTCAGAAAAATACCAAAAATTCACCCTAGGATAATTTCGATATTCCGAATCAGAAAAACAAGTCCAAGTTGAAAGATAAAATTTATAAAATTTCAAAAAATTGGGTATTACTATTCATAATGGCTAGTTCATAATAATATTATAAAAATAGCTTGTTTAGTAAAAATTGGTATTGTGTACTACACACGCTATCGAGGAAGTTCTTGATTGCGTGTAATGTAAGCAAAGTTATGGTTGCATGTAGTGAAAGACTCCTTTGTTTTTTCCTATAACAGAATCCAACCATATTTTATTTATACATTAAATATATATATATATACACTCAATGTTGCGTATAACATAATCAATACATATTTCATTTATACATTAAACAAAATCTATACTTAATGTTGTGTAAAATAATTTCCACAAAACGAACTAGAAATTTTGTGTAACACATGACAAGAATAGTGTTGTGTATACTGCAAGGTAATACAGTGTTGCGTATAGTGCAATAAAATCTTGGTGTAGCGTACAAAAAAAGACATCAAAGAAATTTCAAAAGAATAATTCTCATAAAATCTCAGGTTGTTACATTCTACCCCGCCTTAAAATGAATTTCACCCACGGAATTTTTCGGGGTTATAAATGGTTTTCTACTTGAATGTTTCTTTAATATAAACCCACATCGTAAAAAAGAATACCAAAACATAACTTTAAAAACTAAAGTATAAAACGTAACGGTTACCCAAATTAACTAATCACTGGGTTTCCACGTAAGAGAACATAGGTGAAAATATGGATATGGAAGAGAAATCTAACCATCATTTTCTGATGGAGAGTGGTAGAGAACATGGCTATGTAAAATCCAACAATCACAAAGCCATAAACTTGTGATGATCTAGGGGACCATCTAATTCATTGGATATAAGTGAACTAGGACAAAATTTTTGGTTTTCAAGATCATTTCCCGAAAGTTGAAGAATTTGAATTAGAAGAAATAATTACATTATTTTGATAAAATCTAACAGTTGTTCGTGCTTTGATGAATTTCCACTTCATCTCTTTATGAAATGAAGTTGAATTTGTCTTTCATGAAGTTTTAGTAGATCATGCGATAGAATGATAGGTCATTCCATCTGTCTCAAACATAAGTTAGAAAGAGTTATATACATAAGTCCATCTATAGTGAGATTAATCAGATATGGTTCAAAAATAGACTTATACTTCATCTATCATCCTGTATAATAAAATAAAACTAGTTTTTACTAACTAGGGACTTCTTGTAGGCCAGTGGCAGGAAATAAAGGCTTGTTGCACTTCGGTTGTGGGTTCGATTCCCACAGCCTTGTCCAATGTGACGAGTTGTCGCCCGTCCTACATGTTGTCCTTTTTTTCTGAAAATACATTATTATAACATTCCATCAATGATATTGAAAAAGTTCAAGCCTTAAAAAATACTAACTTATGGCCAACATAATCCATTCCAATCTTTACGCTTATCCAAAATACTGTTGTCCAATCTCATATTATAGTGAAAACGATTACTAGAGAGCTCATATAACAAGCAAGTTAATACCATCGTTGATCCCCATATATCATAAGATATGTCGTGTTGGTCACATTCTAATCCTTCAAAGGCCTTAATCATATGTTCTCTTGATGAATGAATACCCACTGAAACATAGTGAAAACATGAGTGTTGTGAAAAGGTAACTCTTTCCACATTCCAAAATCCCAAAATTCTGTATACTCAAACCGTGATATCACTTAGTCCATATAACAATCATGAGATCATGAATACTATCAAACATATTATTTCCACTTTATCCATTCATTATGTACATATCATCTTCACTCCAAAAATATCTGAATAACCTTTCATGGTTACCAGTACCATTCAACATATACTTTATAATACTTTAGGAAAACCAATAGTGTAAAAATCCCTAGATGTTTCTTTATTACATAGTACCATTAAATTACATATACAACATAAATCTTGATAAACATAAAATCATTCAACTATCTTCTTAAACCATTGACCAAGCTACCATACTTATTTTATCTCATATATCATTTGTAGTCTCCTCATCATCATCCACATAAAAACTACCCATATGACCATGCTGATTCCCTTAATGAGATTTTCCCTTAGGGCATTAGTTCGCATAATTCCCATACATTCCACATTTAAAACATGTAATCATTTGTCATGTCATAGAAATACCACTATCCTTATCCATGGTGTTAACAGAACCTTTTACTTTTCACTTACTAGATTTGTTTCCTTCTTTTCCGCACCCAAATCATCTTCCAGTTCCTTTGAAGCATTCTCCTTGATGCCTCTTCCCATGTGATTTAAATGATAGAAATTGAACATTCATTCCTATATGAT
The DNA here is from genome assembly GCA_963277665.1 of Viscum album. Taxonomy (NCBI): domain Eukaryota; kingdom Viridiplantae; phylum Streptophyta; class Magnoliopsida; order Santalales; family Viscaceae; genus Viscum; species Viscum album. The sequence continues at coordinate 331,343,010 of OY728161.1, forward strand.
CATTATGAAAATCCATCGATCTATTATTAGTTGAGTCGGGATACTTACCAAAGTTGAGATTATTGATCATATTACGAGATTGCTGATTAGGCATAATAACGATATGTGGACCTCTAGATCCAATGTCATTCTGTTTCTCTGGAAGATTATCATTCCATTGTCCATAATATCCTCCATTATCGTGAATCTTCCCGTTCCCAGCAATTTTCTTAAAACCCAAAAAGAATAGTGTGAGAGGCCAAAATCATAATCAAGGGGGATTAACTTCAATATATAACATTATAGGTTAAATTCTAAGATCGTTACCATAATTATAGGACTATAACATATACTTGTACTTAACCTTAGGGACATCCCTAGACATACCTTAGAAATATCTCTAGGGATCTCACTAAATTTATCGCATCTTAGTTTCCAAAGGTTGACTAAACCATTCCTCTGATACCAAATGTAGAGACCCAAAGCTTGACGTACATGGAAATTACATTAGTTTTGTAGAATACATAATACATAATGAAAACAGACACTCATGGACCATAATAGATTAGTGTCTTTGGAAACATGGAAAATAATCTTCTAATCGTGTTGAAAGATCTTCAACATCTCCCATAATGATTTCCCCCTTTTGTTTTCATACCTAAATAATTTCATTAAATCCTGGGGAAAATAAAACACAAAAAGGGTGAGATCAAATGCTCAGTAAGGGTAAGCATAGAGAACATAATACAATCAATAAACATTTAACTGCAAAAACTTGAACATAAAATCTAAACATCAAAATCATGAGCAACGACATAAATCATTGAAGTACAAAAAGCATAGATCATAATGGAACATTAGTCATGATAAACTAGCATGTTAATAAAACGTGTAATTGTGGCATCCATTAAGCACATGTTATGGTTTCCATAGTAGCCAAGGCATTGCTGCCAAGACCATCTTAGTGGACAATGTCCCATTCTGAATCGAGTTCACTCCTAGTTCCAGTCCTGTAACACTGAACCAGATTAACATATTGTTTCAGGCATGTCTATCTCATGAGATATAAATCTTTACCCCATACATTAGAGGGAGATATAGGTCCCACCCATCTCATAATGAAATCATTCTTACATGTGACACAATATAAACATAAATCATTCATCATAACCCAAAGAATAAAAATAGGTTTCATAAACATCATCCCATCATAACATAATACATATAAAATAAATCGATATATTTTCATCATAATATAACTGAAACCATTTAAATCATAAAGGCATTATACTTTAAACATACACATATAAAATAATGTCATCTTATATGGAAAATGGTTTTGATAAAACACTTGAAATGAATTCTTGAGGAAAATATCCTTTCTTCTTCAAAATAATTTCCTTTTCACAAAATTACATTTAATTTTAAAAGAAAATTATTTTGTTGAAAATAGTCATAAAATCTTGTATAGAAAGCTTCATGAAAATGAGGCGTTATGAAATCGTAAAATTCTATTCACGCTGTATAAGATAAAAATAACATTCATCTCGTACTTTTGTCGGAAAAGTCAAAAAAGTACCTCGTTTGGTAATCAAAATAAAGATTCCTTACATACCATTTTGTAAAAGTTAAAAATGGGTAAACAATACTTTAAACATACTTGAAACCATTTTTATAAAATTTAGGGATGTATGATAATTATAACCCCAGTAAATACTTACGAATAAACAATCTCAGATAAAAACGAGATTGGAAAAGTTATCCCTTATTATAGGTTTGATATGCTTTATATGTATCTGAACCTCCTGTATAATGATTTAAATAATGAAATTTAATTATTACAGAATCATATTCATTTTTATGATATCATATATGGTTCACATATGACTTTATATTACCCTTTCTTTTGTAAAATCCATGTTAAACCACCGTTTTGGGTAAAATCGTTTCATTTATCGTACGAGTTTCGACTTGTTGTTCTTGATATTATTACATATATCCTGATTTACTTAATTCCAGAATCTAAAATATAATTTATATATACTATATATTCATCATATACAAATATATATATTATATATTGATAAATGGAATGAAATACACCGTTAATGGAGACAGTTGGCCGTATGTATGCATGAACGTTGTTTTCATTTCCTTATTGAATTGAATGGAATTAAGTAGATGAAATACATATATATACATAAATATAGTATTATTTTGTCATATATTTCATTATTACTTATTATATATACATTATAATCATTCATGAATGGTAAATATGGAGAATGAATCTCATCGCGTCATGGAGACGATAGTCCGTACGTATGCACTAGCGATTATACCATTCCCATGATCGTGGAGTTGTATTGAAGTGTATGTATATTATTTCAGAATCAATATCAAATTACAATAATCATATATAGTTATCTATTTACACCATTATACCCCTCCATGTAAGGTGGTGGTCAAACACACATTACACCACAGTGTGGAGACGGTATTCTGTACGTACACACGCGCGGTGATTTCATTTTCCATAGGATGGATATAAGGTGAAATAAGGTTGTTTAATATTTATAATAACATATCAGTTTATAATTAATACTTATTTTATTACTTTATAATGATACAACTAAATAAAAAGTAGTTGAAGAAGAATGAAACTTGAGAGAATCAGAAGAAGAGATTACCTCTTCTTCGACACACCTCCATTAAGCCTTCTCTTAAAGAAGTAGAGTTGATCGCTTGAGAATAAAAGATCCTCCAAAATGTTTATAGGGAAGTGGGGAAGAGAAATGGGAAGGGTTTGGCCGAACTTCAAGGCTCAAAAGGGTGTGAAGAGAAGAGGGAAGGGGTTCCCTTTTTATAAGGGAGGAGAGGGGCACCTTTTAAAAAAATAAAATATTATTTTATAATAAAGTCATATTATGTTTTTAATAGCTCCAAATTAATTTATTTCTAAACTAAGGTGTGTAGGGGTCTAAATCCTCTCATCCAAAAGATTTTAGACAGTTTTGGGTCATTATATTAACCTTTTTGTAGTTTTAACTCATAGTTAATTAGATTTACATTTACCATGTCACTTTGTATTTTTTATATTATATAGTTAATAAACTTACCATATACATACATGAGACCCCCAAATGGTCCATTAATGATTCACCTATCATGATATAAGTATCTTTGCAGAACCATAGATTTTTAGGAATATAATAACAATTAATAAAATAATATTTGTTTTAAAAACAATTTTCTGTCAATTAAGACACTATTTGGTAATTAATTTTTGTGAAAATCATAACAGCATTATTAGTTCAAAAAAAGTTAATTAAATCAATAATAACAAGTCATATTAACCTATAAAATTAGTTTTATTCAAAAAAAGTCTCAAATTAAATTTATATGGGGATTTATAACATCAATTGTGTTAATTTTTCATTAATAAGGTAATTATTGCATCGTCATTGTCTTATAAATAAATTACATTATTTAATGTCTAAAAATTATAAATAAAATACCATTATGTAGGAAATATTTTTATCTTTCTAATGAATATTTATAGTCGAATTTGGATTATTTATAACCCTACATTAAAATGATTTAGTTATTAAACATTGATTTTAACTATTTTAACCATTCTTTAAATAAATTAATAATAAATGTCCTAATCTAATCCTAGTGGACCTAAATGGTCATATTTTATTCCTAAAGTTGTTTTTGGTCGAATCAAACTTATTCAATAGAATTAGTACATGTGTTAAGGTAATTATAATATCATTTTTACCCTTAATTACCCTATTTACATTTAACCGTGGTAAATAAAAGTAAAAAGTTACTATTCACAACAAAATTATCATCTCATTGAACCAAATTTTAGCCCCTGATATTAAACATGTCTCTTTGATTTTCGAAATTCCACTCACAGAAGCGGTAAAATTATGTTTTATGTAAATTTCAATACTCTCCTAGGAAGTGGGTAAAAGATGGTGAAAAGTTCAATAAAATTTTTATTTGTCTAAATTTTTTATAAAATTACTCCAATGAATTAAATTGAACTCATATAAGTATGTATCAATTTTGACCTACAATAAATTTAAATAAACTAAATATTTATTAAAATAAAAAGTCGGGTTTTTAAAATTGTAGCCCAGTGTTTTCACTATTCATCAAAAATTGAAAGTTTTCAGAAAAATACCAAAAATTCAGCCAAGGATAATTTTGATATTCTGAATCCAAAAATGAAGTCCATTTTGAATGATAAAATTTATAGATTTTCAAAAAAGTGGGTATTACTATTCATAATGGCTAGTTCATAATAATATTATAATAATATCTCATTTAGTGAAACTCGGTATTGTGTACTACACACGCTATCGAGGAAGGTCATGATTGCGTGTAATGTAACCCAAGTTAGGGTTGTGTGTAGTGAAAGACTCCATTGTTGTTGCGTATAACAGAATCCAACCATATTTCATTTATACATTGAATATATATATACTCAATGTTTCATATAAGATAATCCAAAATTATTTCATTTATAAATTAAACAAAATATATTCTTAATGTTGCGTAAAATAATTTCCACAAAACGAACATGAAATTGTGTGTAACACGAGCCAAGAATATTGTTGCGTATACTGCAAGCTAATATTGTGTTGCGTATAACGCAAGATAATCTTGGTGTAGCGTACTACAAAAGACATCAAAGAAATTTAAAAGAATAATTCTCATAAAATCATAGTTTGTTACATTCTACCCCCCCCCCCCTTAAAATGAATTTTACCCTAGATAAATGTAATGGAATACACCATTCATGTAGATGGTAGGTCGTACGTACGCATGAACGTTGTTTTGGTTTCCTTATTAAATTGATGGGAAGTATGTAAATGAAATATAAATAAACAGGTATATCGTAGAATTATTGTTTCATATATTTCATGATTATTTATTATATATACTTTATATAATAATTCCTGAATTGTTAACATGGAGAATTAATCTCATCGCGTCGTGGAGACGTTAAGTCGTACATACTCACGAGAGATGATATCATTCCCATAGTTCCTCAACGGTATTAGAGTGGATGGTGTATACTATATTAGAAGTATTATAATGTTATAATAATCATATATATTTATTATTTCCACCATTATACCCAACCATGTAAGGTGGTGGTGAAAAAAATATTACACCACGACGTAGAGATAGAAATTTGTACGTACGTACGCATGGTGATTTCATTTTTCATAGGATGGATATAAAGTGAAATAGGGTTGTTTCATATTTATAATAACATATAAGAATATGGTTGATACTGATGTTATTAATTTTTAATTAAGGAAATAAATATGTGGATATAGAAGAAGAAATAAATTTGAAAGAACTAATAGAAGATATTACCTCTTCCTCGACGTGCTTCCTTTAAATTTTTTATTAGGGTGCTAGAGTTGGGTTTTTGAGAATATCATAACCTCTAGAATGTATCTAGGGAATTTTATAATTTAAAGTAGAAGGTTTTATCCAATAATGATGGCTCAAAATTTAGTTAATAGGAGAGGGATGGGGTACACATTAATAAGAGAGGAGAGGGGAACATTAGAAAAGTTTCAAAATATTAATATATTATTAATTCAATATTGATTTATAATGGTCAAAAAATTATTTAATTATAATATAAGATGACTTTGGTTCGAATAAACATCATACAATAATTTTTTACAAGTTCTAAATATTTTTTTATCCTTAACATATTGGTTTTACACTTATTTTTCCCTTTTTAATATTACTGTGATATAATGTTATTTACACATTGTGGGTTCATTTAATTATCATATCATGTCAAACGACCCAAATAAAATTATTTAAAACATATTTTTTACTTTTATTAAGCATTTGGATGAATTTTAATTTTTTTTAAAATTTAATATCATTTAATAAACTATTTTATGTTTTAAGTAATGAATTGTTTCAATTTTAGACACTATTCATATTTTAATTTTTTAAAACTTCTTAACAACATTATTACTAAAAACCAATGGAATTAACTCATATATAATATGTCAATAGAATCTATAAAATTCATTGAAAACATCAAAGTATTCAAATTAAATTTATTTTAATATTTATAATTTCATATATTTTAATCTGTAATTAATGATGTAATCACTACATCATAATTGTGTCATAAATAAATATATCTATCTAATGTCTTCAAATTATTAATAAAATACCATGTTGTAGGAAATTTTTTTGGATTTATAATGAATATTTATAGACATAATGGTCACTTATATAACCTCGTATTAAAAATGATTTAATAAAAGATATGTCTTTATGTAATAAATATCTTTACATTAAATTAAATTTTATAAAGTGTCATTTTAACATACAAGTGAATCCATGGGGTCCCAAAATCTACCCATGGATGGCAATTGTTGTAAATAACTCATCTCACAGTATTATGGAATGTTTGAGGGTAGTTTGATGTAACAATACAATTATTTTTTACCCTTATTTTCCAGATTTACCTTTTAACCATGGTAAATAAAATTATTACTGAAGTTACTATTCATATTGTCCAAAAATATAAAGTAAAGATATACAAAATTTGAATCTTATAATTCAAAATATGGAATCCATTTTTCAAAATTCAAAACACAGAATTTTGAGTAATTAATTTAAAATTAATCCCATTGTCGAAAAAACATGTTTTTGTATAAACCATTGCAAAAAAATTTAAATGTTTTTACATATGAATTCAATGTAAAATTAATTAAAATTACATAAATTGTATTAAAATATAATAAAATATTCTATTTATACTTTAAACCTATTAAATAATATATTTTAACCATATAAATTATTTCGGTGAAAAATGTTTTTTTTTCAAATTTAGCTTATTTTTACTATGCATCAAAATATGAATGTTATATGAAAAATATAAAAAACTCATACAAGGTAATATTTTACATCCCACTTACAAATATGTAGTTTATTTTTTCAAATTTAACTTATAAAATTTTAAAAATTATATTTAAATTGGGTGTGCCATCAAAGGGCGGTAAAATTGCTTTTTAATACTTCTTTTATCCGAAAATTGGATTTTTTTCTCATATCATGTGTAAGATGAATTCTAATGTTATATAACATAAAAAATGTGATTAATACTATTTATAACGTCTAGTTTATATAATATTTTAATAATATATCTTTGTTTATTGAAACTAAGTATTGCTTACCATGCAAGCTATCGAGGAAGGTCGATCTTGTCTGTAACGCAAGACATGTTAGTGTTCCATGTAGTGGATCCTTCATTTGGTGTTTTTATAACATAATCCAAAAAATGTAATTTATATACTGAAAAAAAATATTATCATTGTTTGTGAAATTAATTCTATCAAATGATCATGAAATTTTGTACAACACAAGCCAAGTATATTGTTGCGTATACTACAAGGAAATATGGTGTTGCATATAGAGAATGCTAATATTGGTGTAGCGTAAAACACATGAAATCAATGAAATTAAAAAGAATCTATCTCATAAATTCCCTCGGTGTTATGCCTACACTCCCTTGAAGGGGAACGTGGTGGAAGATTCTCATTGAAGGAAATCCAATTCTACATTGTGGATTGATGAAATATATCAATGGTCCTCTTTGTTGTTGATCCAAATGGATTATGGTGATGCATGTCACATTCAATCTATGGTTGTGATTCCACTTCTTATTTAGTATTCCAGGGAATAAAAACATATATATATCTTCTTTGAGGTCAATAATGATTGGGGTTTCAAGGGACATTGTCCTAATTGATTTCATGATGGTAGTTAGAAGGTCATTCTTTTCTACGGGTGGATGTTAATACCTATCATTATATAAATGGAGGTGTTGAGGGTGTTTCCTAAATTAATTATATAGGTATATCTAAGAGGTTCTAAGTATTATAGGAACCATTGGTGTCAGTTTTTGGTGGACAGGGATGAAGAGGAGTTTTGTTCAGATTATCTCTTGATGTCTCACAATCTAGAAGGTGAAATATGGGAGTTATATACTGGTGGGTAAAACCCAACCACTTGAGGTGCATGAGTATAATTGGGATGATTTTTCTATGATTTATATGATTAGACATACATGATCTTCTATAGGTCATGAAATAATCTGAGTGATTTTAGTCTTACTCACAACGACATCCCACATTCTATAAATCGGATTGCAATGTTAATGGGGGGGGGGTTAGGAACCATTACATGTAGAAGACAGACGAGACTCAAAGAGTCTCATTGATGATTTTTGGAATATTAATTCTTGATTTACATCATAGTTATTGATATGTTTACATGATCTTGTTGGGAGTCAATTGCAGTTGAGATTGAAATTTCACCTGAAGATAGATAACTAGATAGAGGAGACCATTTTCGAATTGGATGATAGTCTATGGGCATTAATTTGAGATTATTTCTACATAATAGAGAATATAATTACATTTTTTGAGATTATGTACAATAATAATGGCAATGTCACCCTTTATTGGAACCATTTGAGTCTTTTTTTAGGATACTCTACAAGTCCCTGCTCTAATTGGTGGATTTAGGAGTGAGAGTTATTATGGTACAATAGTTGTTTAAAGAGGCTATATAAAAGGTGAATACCTTATATAAATATATGAGGAATTCCTAGGTTCATTAAAACTCTTATTAGATTTAAATATGCATTCTTAAAGGTCTCACCTTAGTGAGGACTGCAATTTTTTGGTTGAGGATGTATGTTATCCTTAGGTTCATTGATGATTTCAATATAATATGTACGGTATGTTTTCATGAAAACATCTTGAAAAAACATATATATATAAATATTGGTGATGATTTCATTAACATGTTACAAATTAGGAGATATGTTTTAGACCCGATACACATTATTGACTAGGGAAAGTTAAACACTCAGGATTGAGGTACCTTCTCAGAGTACATGGTTCCAATCAAGGATCGATAGGAGAAGATATATCAGGGAAAATGATTTTCCTCATGCATGTTCAATGGAACTATAAGAACCCATATGAGAGTATGTGGGAGTGGGAGAACCATATGCGATCTTAATGCCCTAACATAGTTGTATAGGTTTATCTTTCTGATATGAAATTTGAAAATGTGGGGAGAGTGTAATAGGTCTATTTTTACTATTTAATAATTTAGATTACATTAAATGCTATTTTTAGAGTAATCATCATAGAAAATGCATGTTTTGAAAACCCATATATGTTTTTTTGATGATGTAACATCCCAGGTAAATATAGGATAATACATTGTTCATATATATTAATAATTGTGAAATAAATATTAATTTTAATTTAAAGGGGTTGCTATGATCGATGGCGTACCTGATACACAGCAACATGTTTTTTTGAAATCTTTTGCTGCACACTAACAATATAAAATTATTATTTTAAGTGGTAGTTAATTTTGAGACATTTTATAGGTGGAAATGGAAATAACTAACTAAAATGTTATTATACATCTTTTCTAAACGTTTTTACTTTTACCTAATAATAGTTAGAGGCTTAAAATGTGAATGATTCTAATTTTAAGCATAAATACTCTAATATCCATTAAAAGGTTGATGTATGGCCTTTTGATGGAGACCCCTCATTAAATATAGTTTTTTATATTAATATTTTCTATTTGAAAAAATAAAATTCTTCTTTATAATCAGGAAATCAAAATTTACTTTGGATGAAATTTTGGTATTTTTCAGATAGAATTCATTTTTTAAAGGATACTGAAAAATAATGTATTTTAATTCAAATATTCCTTTTAATATAATTTATTTATATGATTATGTTATCATTTTAGTTGGTTTTAAATTGTAATTAGAATATATTATTACCATTTAATCTAATATTGGTCATTATAAGTAATGTAATTTTGAAAATTGGACATAAACAAGTGTCAATCTTTTGGTAGATATTGTTTCCTAAAAACACGCTATTTGTTTTAACAACAAGAATTAATTTTAAATTAATAATTTCAACTTCTATGTTTTTATTTTTTTAAAATAAACATAATTTTTGAATTCCTAATATCAAATATATCTTAGGCTGAATTTTTGGAATTTTACCGTAAAACATCAATTTTTGATGAATAGTGAAACCACTAAGTAGTAGTTAAAAAACTGACATTCTCGTTTAAATGAAAATTTTCCATCTCAATAAATTGAATTTTGAAAATCCTACATTCATGTTTGACATTATTAAGTAAAATTTGGTTCAATGGGATGAAAACAATTTTTGGTGAATAGTAACTTTTGACTTTTATTAATTGCGATTAATGTTAATTAGGGTAATTAAGGTAAAAATAATATTACAATAATATAAAATTACCTAGAAAAAAGTCATAAACATATTGGTTGAGTCATGGCCGACCATTAAAATACATAGGTCAATTTTAGGACCCCATGGAGTCACTTGGGTAAGATAATGACAAAAATAACTTTTTAGTTAAAGTTAAAATAAAAATTTCACAAACATGTATTGTTTAACTAAAATACATTTAATGTGGGGTAATATAATTGATATATTTGACTATAAATATTCATTAGAAACATAAAAATATTTTATACATAATGTCAAAAAATTTATAATTTTTAGACCTCAAATAAATTAAATTATTTATGACACAATGAGGATGCAATGTTCACGTCATTAATGAATGATTTAAATAAATAAGAAGATAAAAATTTAAAAAATATCCAAAACTTTTCCAATTCTTATTGGATGATTTTATTTATAAAATGGAAAACATTATATTCAACTTTAATGTTTTTGGGACCTTTAGAAAATGAAAATCTTTATATAATAAAATAATATTTTCAAACATTCCCAAAGAGCCCCTCCTCGCCCTTATAAAAAGCCCTCACTTCATACCCATTACTTGTACTTCACAGGCCATTGGATCATCCAACCTCTACTCTAATAATCTCACAAGATCCCAATATTCATCCTATAAACCCTAACATTGGCATAGAGCACTTCAATAAAACCTTTTGGTTCAAACCAAAGGGAGTTACCCAATTTAAAGGTAACATCTTCTCATAAGTTCTTTCGTTTTATTTTACTTCTACAACCCCCTAAACTCTTTTTATTCCTTTATATTATAAAAAACCAGTATCCTGAATATAATATGATGTTTTTATGAGATGTATTATATCTAAACTTACACACACCTCCATCGAATGGGTAAATAACATATTGTTTATGTGAGCGGCGAACTACTGTCTCACGAAATGATGATTGTTCAATTAACTCCTACCGCCTCTCATGGTGGACATTGATATGAAATTGTATTTATATATGATATATATTATTTTTATGTTATCTTTATAATTTTGTATTTTTCATTTACTTAATACCTTTATTGTTTTTATTATATGTAAATGGTATAATTTCATTTGAGCAAGTGAGGACTACCGCCCCCTCAAATTGATATGACTCGTTAATGCCATACGTGGGACATATAAAGGATGGAGTTAAAGATATTATATATTATATTGTACTGGAATTATAATATACCTATTTATCATTATTTTTTCATTCCATCCAAATACAAAATAGAAATGAAAGTAGCATTCATGTGTACGTATGGCTTACCGTCTCCATGAACGGTGCATTTCATTTCTTACCTCAAAATGTTATACACTAATATAAATACATGTATAAACTAGATATATTTGATATATATGATATATAAATCATGAATATTATTCTAGATATAAAAATAATTTGACCACATGTACAACTTGTGGTAATAAGAAGTTCATTTTTGAATCAAGTACCAAATATCAACAAAACGAATGTTATTAGCTTAAATGATTACATAATGTTTATAACATTGTAATATGTGACATAAATGGAATAATAAACTTGAAAAAGTATCCTAAGAAAGATTAAATTAATATTATTTTATTATTCAGGATATTGAAGAATGTATGGGTTAAGTCAGACACGAGGCAAAGGACATCGTCTCAATCTCCTTTCGTTGAGGCATCTTTTGATTTCTAGTCGACTTTATTTTATACAGTATATAAAACCCTTTTGAGGATTCATTTAATTTATAGGGAATATTTTCTCAACAAATCATTATACTAAATGACAAAAAATGAATGTTTCTTTTAACAAACGCTGTGACAATGGCCTTTCCACTGCCACGAGTATTATTTGATCTTTTGCTTCCTCATTAAGCCATAATGTTTTTAAATGGATAATAAATACCATATACACTCTTATGTATTTGGTATTGAAAATGGTTTTTTAGAATGGATTTATTATTTCAATATCTTGTTTGATATCTTAAAATTGCAATGTGGGATTGTTATCTTTCCTTTATGCTTATGTTATGTGTTATGTTTATTTTATGGTTATTTGGAATTCATTAAATATAAGGGTGTTTCTGTGATAAAACTAGGTCGGGTGAGCCGAAGATATCTCTCCAAGGCATTGGGTAACATGAAAGAGGTAAAATTTAATGTTTCTCCTAATATATTTTCGGAATATACAATGATGGGTATCCCAAATATAACTCCCTATATAGATGTGAAAGCTACAACGTCAGTATGTTATGGATTCCACAATTTACCTTTATGATTTGCGATTACTATGTGTTATTCGAAAATCTGATACACTCATGAGATATGTTAAAGTACTTATGGTATGGATTTATTGATGAACTACTATTTTGCCTCTTTGTTTTATATCCCTTTCTAATCTTTTTATGCACATCCCATGTTTCGAAATGTTTCTCACATGACTTAATGATGAATAGGGTCAAGGATTAGATCAAGGGATTGTCATGATGTCTAAAACATGGAACTGGACATGACACTTTTTTCAAGAGTTTGTATTTTATGAAAAAAATGAAAACTATGTAGAAATGTCTACATTTTTTTTGAGTTGTAATTTTAATGTTATCGACTAATTCTCTAAAACTCTATATCTGAAAAGATCATCAATGAGAATAATTCCTTTAATTCAAGATTATGTAATGTTTTAAGGCCAGGTCCTTATAGTTGGTATCAGAGGTCGTTTTAGACAACATTAGGAGTTATAATGTTGATAAATTAATCTCAATAAAATATTTTATGGGAATACTGAAATGATATAATATTTATAGATTACTTTGTTGCTTCAACAAAGATATTTTTGTGTTCAGAATTTTTTTACGTAGAGGAAACAGGGAAGCTCTGTTGGGACAACATCGGGAAGAAGAAAAACTTCCTTATTAGAAGCCTCAGATGGTCAAAATTGGAACAGAATAGTTTATTTTAGTGATGTAATAGTTGACTCAGGCAATAAATGAGGGTGGTATCGATACACAAGATTAGATAGATCAACCACAAAGGAACATGTCAATAGTGGATCATGTCATGAGGCAACCTCCCCTATAATTAAGAGGATCATCTAACCCTGTGCTAGATGAATGGTGATGAAAGCACTGGAGAAAATTTTTGATGTCTTGGGGTGTTCAGAACATCAAAAGGATAATCTCTTTGTTTACCTTTTTGAAGGAGAAGTTGATTAGTGGTGGACGATGGTGAGAAATACTAGGGATAATATGGAGATGGATGCACTTTATTAGGATGAATTCAAAGGTATGATCCATGAGAAATATTTTCCTAAGGTGGTTCAATATAGGATGGAAAAAAATACATGGAATTTAGGTAGGAGGATGACTCATTGGCTGCTTATGATGCAATGTTTACTCAACTGGAAAGGTATGGTCCAAATTTCATACGAGATATTGATATTAAAATAAACCGTTTTTACTCAGGATTAAAGCCAATGTATCAAAAGGATTTAACATCTTGTGAGTTAAAAAGTAATGAAAAACATGTTTGATGTTCATAGAAGGTGGAAATTGAGTTTTTCGATGATTAAGTGTTATTTTAAAAACAACAGAATTAGAGGTCAAGGTGGCAGGAGAAAGGGAAGAACTCTTCAGGAAGGTCTGATGGTAAGAAACATAAGTTTACAGTTTGTGAAAATTATGGTAAAAATCACACTATGGGATGCCTTTTTAGTTCTGGTAAGTGCTATTGATGTGATAAAAATGGACATAAGGCTCGTAATTACACTAAAAAAGATTAGGGTAATGGTAAGACAAAATCTGATTTAAAACCAATAAAATGTTTTAAGTGCAATGAAATGGGTCGTTATGTGAATGAGTATTCAATAAAGATCTCAACAGAGGGAAATATAGCAGAAAAAAACATAATGGGGTGGTTAAATCAATTTCAACTACATTAGCATATGTTGGCCCGTCAAATAAAGTGGTATCAGGTACACTATTTATATGTTCAGATTATGCCATTGTGTTGTTTGATTATGGGTCAACACATTCATTCATTATTATGAATTTTTCTAGTAAATTGTGAATTCCATCTCAAGTTATTAATCATGAACTTATGGTAAAAACACCCATAAGAAATGTTGAGACAAAATGAAATTATAAGATCCTTTCTCCCCTTGATTGTGGAAATAATCTACTTGCAATCCTTATTGTTTTTCCTCTAGTAGAGTTTTTTGGTATTCTAGGTATGGATTGGATTTCTATTTATCATATTAAGATTGATTGTAGAAATAAAGAGTATTTTTTTCAAAATTATTCTCAGTTTTTGTACAATAATGAAACCTTACTTTTCATAACATATTAGGATGCTGAGAAACTGGTAAAAGATGAAAATGAATGTTACCTTGCACATATTGTTGAAAACCATTGAACTATTCAGATTAATGATGTTCAAGTATTAAATTAATACCATGATGTTTTTTATGATGAGTTTCCTAGTTTAATACCTGGTCGATAAGTTGAATTTACTATTGACTTATTTCCTGATGCTAAGACAATTACAAAACCCCCTTATCGAATGGCTCAAATTGAACTTTTAGAGTTAAAGAAGCAATTGCAGGAGTTATTAGTTAATGATTTTATTCGACCTTGCACATCACTATGGGATTCTATAATCATTTTTGATAAAAAAAGATTGTTTAATGATAATATTCATTGATTATAGGGCATTGAATATCCATGCTATTAAGAAAAAGTATCATTTTTCCACATATCAATGATTTTTTTGATCAGCACCTTGGAGGTCAATATGTTTCGAAGATTGACTTGAGGTCGTGGTACCATCAGTTGAATGTAAAGGAAGAAGACATTCCCTAGACCGTGTTTCATACTAGATATGGCCATTATGAATTTTTAGTTATTCATTTTGGGTTGACAAATGAACCTACTGTATACATGGATCATATGAATAGAATTTTCCATGACTTCTTAGATATGTTTTTGGTTGTGTTCATTGATGATATTTTGGGTTTTTCAAAAAGTAAAGAAGAACATGAATTTCATTTAAGGGTTTTATTGGAAAACATAAAAGAAAAGAAACTGTATGAAAAATTCATCAAGTGTGAGTTTTGGTTACAACAAATTTCTTTCCTTAGTCACATTGTTTCAAAAAATTGGTATAAATATTGATCCTATTAAATCAAAAGTTGTTGAAGAATGTCCAAGGCCCACAAATATAACAAAGATCCGTAGTTTTCCTGGTTTGTAAAGTTTTTACTAGAGGAATTTTGAGAAATTTTCACAGCTATCTTTTCGAATGACTAAATTAATTCGAAAAGGTTTTAATTTCATTTGAAAAATGAATGTGATGATTGTTTTCAGGAATTGAAAAGAAGATCGGTGAATGCTCCAGTTTTGGAAAAACCTTCTAGAAATAGTTAGTTTGTTATTTACAATAATTCTTATTTGAAATTACATGGTTCTGTCCTTACGCAGAATGATCCGGTAATTTGTTATGCTTCATGTGAGTTTAAACCTCATGAGTTAAATTACCCTACACATTATTTGGAATTATCTACTGTTGTTTTTGCTTTAAAATTTTGTAGAAATCATTTTTATTGAGTAAAGTTTGAAATATATACCGATCACAAAAGTTTAATGATTATATTTACATAAAAATAATTGAACATGAGATAGAGGAGATGGTTGGAATTAATCTAGGATTCTAATTGCACGATCCTTTACCATACAGGAAAGGAAAATCAAGTGGCAGAAGCTTTTAGTCGGAAATGTAATGCTAATTTAACCATGTTACATTTAGAACAAGATCCGTTGATTAATGATTTGATGATCTTTGGAATAGAAATATTGGTGTAGGAAATTATTTTGTTTTGTTTCAGGTATCATTGAGATCATCCCTATCAAACAGAATGAACTAAGCGCAAAAGGAAGATAGTGAGTTACAAAAAACAGGTAGAGTTGGTTTAGAAGGGTATGTTTCCGAAATTTAACATTGATAATGATTTTATTTTTAGGGTTGGAAATAGATTATCTGTGCCTTTTGATTCACAATTTAGGAATGAGTTGTTATATGAAACTCATAGTTCTCTACTCTCCGTTCATACTTGTAGTACTAATATGTACAGAGATCTTCAGTAGTATTACTGGTGGGATGGAATGAAACAAGATATAGGTTACTTTAATGTGATGTGTTTGAATTTTCAGCAGGTTAAAGAAGAGCGGCAGTTTCCGAAAGGGATGCTTCAGCCTTTACCAGTGCTAGAGTGGAAATCGATAATATATCCATGGACTTAATTGTGGGATTTCCAAAGACATCTCAAGGTAATAATGAAATCTAGGTTATTGTTGATCGATTGACTAATTCTGATCATTTAATTTCTATTCAAGATGCTTTGTCTCTAGATAAACTTTCTCTATTTAATGATTAAGATATAGTCCGGGTTCATGGAGTTCCCCTATCTATTTTATCTGATCGTGATCCCAGGTTTACTTATAACATTCGGAAAGGCCTTCAGAAGACGGTTGGTACTGAATTAAATTTTAGTAAAGCTTTTCATTCTCAATCTGATGGGATGTCAGAACGAAAAAGTCAGACCTTGTAAGATATGTTATGTGCTTTCTCGATGGATTAACAGGGATGTCGGGACCAACACATTTCTTTGGTAGAATTTTCATATAATAACAGTTTTCATTCAAGTATACAGATGGCTCCATTTGAGGCATTATATGGAATTCAGTGTCGAACTATAGATTTTTTGGATGATGTAGGTGAATGGATGTTGATGGGAATAAAATAGGTGGATGAGATGGAAGTGAAAGTTCAGTTGATTCAAAATCACATGAGAACAGCTCAGAGTTGACAGAAAAGTTATGTGGATAACAAGAGGAAGGATCATTCTTTTGATGTAGGTGATCATGTTTTTCTCAAATTTTCACCATGGAAAAGTGTGATGCATTTTGGTAAGAAGGGAATGTTGAGTCCAAGGTTCATTGGACCTTATGAAATCCTGGATAAATTTGGATCAGTTGCATACATAGTGTCTTTCCCTCCATGTTTCTCCGAGGTACACAATGTTTTACATGTTTTAATGTTGAGAAAGTATATTCCAGACCCATCTCATGTTTTTTAGTCTAGTGGTAGTTCCCTCGGAAGAGAATCTCTCTTATGAAGAACAATCAATTTGGATTATTGACTGTAGAGAGAAAGTGTTTCAGAATAATGTAATTCATCAGGTGAAGGTTTTGTGGAAAAATGATATGGCTGAAGAGGCAATGTGGGAATCTGAAAATGCTATGAGGGATAACTACCCCCTTTTATTTGATAAGTGAATAAAATTATGAGGACACAAATTTAAAAAGGTGGTAAGGATATAACATTATAGATAAATATAATATAATACATTTTTCATATTTATTAATATTTTTGAATTAAATATTAATTTTACTTTAAAGGGGTTTCTATTTTCGATGGCGTACCCGATATGCAACAACGGGTCTCTTTAAAATCAAACGTTGCATACGAACAATATAATATTATTATTTTAAATGGTAGTTAACGCCCAACTGTTGTATTGGAGAGAATAAAAATAACTATCTAAAATATTATTATACATGTTTGCTAATTTTTTTGACATTTACCCAATAAATGATAGAGGCTTAAAATGTGAATGAATCTAATTTTAAGCAAAAAATCTATAATATTCTTTAAAAGGTGGATTTCCCGCCTTTTGATGCCGAACCCTATTTAAATCTAAATTTTTTCAATAATATTTGTTCTATTTGAAAAAATATAATTGTTCTTTAGAATTAGGATATTAATATTTACATTGAATGGAATTTCTGTATTTTTCATATAAAATTCAATTTCTAATGGACAGTGAAAAGTACTGTATTTTAATTCAAAGATGTATTTTAATCAAACATAATTATATGTATATATTCTCTTTAAAATTAGATTTAATGTGTAATTAGAATACATTTCTATCATTTATTCCAATTTTGGTGATTATAAGTAATTTCATTTTGAAAATTGGACATAAACAAGTATCAATCATTTGATAGATATTTTTTCTTAAAAACAAGGTATTTATTTTGACAACAGGAATGATTGTTAAATTAATTAATGAAATATCTATGTTTATAATTTTTCAAAGTAGACATCATTTTTTAATTCGTAATATCAAATATAGATTACGATGAAATTATGATATTTTTCGAAAAAACATCAATTTTTGATGAATAGTGAATCCACTAAGTAGTAGTTAAAAACCGACTTTTTCATTTAAATGATATTTTAACACTTCTATGAATTTATTTTAGACAAAAAAAATTCATGTTTGTCATTATAATGTAAAATTTGGTTCAATGGGATTAAAACATTTTTTGGTGAATTGTATCTTTTGATTTTTATTAACCGTGATTAAAGGTAATTAGGGTAATTAAGGTAAAAATAATTTCATAATAATATAAAACTACCTTGAAACATGTCATAACCTTATTGGTTGAGTAATTTCCGAACAATAAAATCCATGGGTCTATTTTGGGACCCCATGGAGCCACTTGGGTAAGATAATTACATAAATAACTTTTTACTTAAAGTAAAAATAAAAATGTCTTAAACATGTTTTGTTTTACTAAAAAAAATTTAAAGTGGGGATATATAATTGATATATTTGACTATAAATATAAATTACAAAGATAAAAATATTTCCTACATCAAGTTAATTTGTTTATAATTTTTATTCATCAAATAATTATAATTATTTATGACACAATGATGATGTAGTGTTTATGTCATTAATGAATGAGTTAAATAAATATGAAGAAAAAAATTAGAACAATATCCCAAACTTATCCAATTCTCATTGGATGATTTTATTTAGAACATGGTCTATATTATCTGCGTCTTTAATGTTTTTGGGACCCTTATGAACCGAAAATATTTATATAATAAAATAATATTTCCAAACATTCCAAAAGAGCCCCTCCTCTCTCTTATAAAATTCTTTCACATACTCCACATTTCTCACATATCAAAACCCTTTTTCTCATCCCACCATTGCTCCAATATGCTCCCAAGATCCCTATCTTCATCCTAGAAGCCTTAAATTGGGCATAGAACACTTCAATAACCCTTTTGGTTCAAATCAAATAGAGTTACCCGATTTAAAGGTAACATCTACTCTTAAGTTTTTTGTTATATTTTTTTCTCCAACCCCTAAAATCGTTTTATTAATTTCTGTTATAAAACCACCAGTATCTTAAACATACTAGGATGTTTTTATGAGAAGTATTATATCTACACATATACACACCTCCATTTAATGTGTCAAGAATATACTGTTTCTTTGGACGATGAACTACTACCTCACGAAACGATGATTATTCCATTATCTCCTACCGCCTCTCACGGTGTCCATTATGATGGAACATTATTAATATATGATATTTATGATATTTATGTTTTCATTATGATTTTTTATTTTTCATTAATTTCTTACCATTATGGTTTCCATTATTGGTAAACGTAATAATTTCTTTTGAGCAAGTGCGGACTACCGCCCCCTCCAAGTGATATGACTAGTTCGTTCCATACATGGGGCGTATAAAGGATTCAGTTAATGATATTATATATGATATTATACACTAATTATAATATACCTATGTATCATTATGTTTTAATTCCATCAAAATATGAAATAGAAATGAACGTAGGGTTCATGCCTACGTACGGCTTACCGTCTCCATGAACGGTTCATTCCATTTATTACTTCAAAATTTTATGTACTAATATAAATAAATGTATATACTGGATATATATGACATATATATGATATCTAAATAATGAATATAATTCTGGATATAATGAACTTTTGACCACATGAACAACTTATGGTAACAAGAAGGTCATTTTTGAATCAAGTACCAAATATCGACAAAATTACCGTTATTAACTTAAATGATTACATAATGTTTATAACATGTTAATAAGTGATATAAATGGAATAATAAACTAGAAAAATGTTCTTATGAATGTTTAAATTAAATTTAGTCCATTATTCCAGATATTGAAGAACGATGGGGTCAAGAGGGACATGAGGTAAGTGACATCGTCTCAATCTCCTTTCCTTGAGGTATCTTTTGATTTCTACACAACATTGTTTTATAAGGTGTATAAAACACTTTTGAATTTTCATTTCATTCAAAGGGAATCATTTCTATAGGAAGTGTTTTACTAAATGATAAAAATGGAATGTTTATTTTAATGTACACGGTGATAATGACCTTTCCGCCGACACGAATATTATTTGATATTTTGATTCCTTAACAAGACATAATGTTTTTAAAAGGAAAATAAATTTCATATACTATCTTAAATATTTGGTATTGAATTTTTTTTTCATATAATTGATTTATTATTTCAATATCTTGTTCAATATATTGAAATTTCAATGTGGTAATTTTATCATTCCTTTATGCTAATGTTATGTATTATATTAATTTTAGGGTTCTTGGTTATTGTTTACATATACGGGTGGTTCCATGATAATCCTAAGGTGGGTGAGCCTGAGATAACTCTTCAATGCATTGGGTGACATGATGGAGGTAAACATGAATGTTTCTCCTAAGAGATTTAGAAAATATACTATGATGGGTATTCCAAATGTAACTCCCTACGTAGCTGTGAATGATACAATGAAATTATGTTATGGATTCCACAAGTTACCTTTATGATTTGTGATTACCATGTGTTATTAAAAAACTTATGTTTTCATGAGATATGTTAAATAGATTATGGTGTGTAAGTATTGATGTACTACTGTTTTCTGTCTTTGTTTTATATCCCATACTGATCTTTTTATGCTCATCCTATGTTTTGAAATTTTTTTCACTAGACATAAAGATGAATAGTGACAAGGATGGGATCAAAGGAAATTCATGCTATCTAAATCATGGAAATTTAAATGACTCTTTTTTGCAAGAGTTGTTATTTTATGATAAAATGGAAACTGAGTAGAAGTGTCTACTTTTTAATTTTTGAGATGTAATGTAATAGTTATGGACCAATTTTCTAAAAATCTAAACCTGAATAGATCCTTAATGTGAAATATTCCTTTAATTCAATATTATGTAATGTTTTAAGGCTGGGTCCTTATAGATGATGTATATTTTTTGTAGTCATTTGGTTAAACAAAATCAACACCACAACCTTATGTTGTCCGTTTTGGTCCTTGGTGAGCCCATTATGAGCCAAAATTAAGGAAAAATTCCAAGTCCCAATCCTAGTATTGGGTGTCAAGCATTAGAGGAGACAATGTGGGTCAAAACCAATGTAACCTAACCATATCCATGATGTGGTATAAATTACCCAATAAAATCATATACATTATGTTTCTCAATATGTTTTTTATTTCTAATTATGTTCAATTACACAATGACCAAGGTGGATGTTATGGAATAGGCTGAGGTGATTATTCTTTTCAAATTTACAATATAACATTCATATTCTGGTCATCCAATTTTTTTAATATATTAATGTAAATGTGTGATATCTTCATTATGGGGAGTTTTAATGAGTTTATAAGCCCTCACATTCTCCATTATTTGATGTTACATTATCCTCCAGGAAATCCATCTAATCTTGGTGATTTGTATTAACATCAAATGATCATCGGTGAGACTAAAATTTTATTATCACATTATTGTTGAGGGTATATTTTCTATCCTATACGGAAGGTTATGTATAGATATATGGGTGATTTTTCCAAATATTCAATGAAATATGGAATTCAGCATCATTGGATCTAATAGTGCAACCAATATTCCTATATTACCTGACCAGATTAAAATATTTTAAAATAAGATAATGATATTCACATGTATGATATATATAATTTTTAGGTATATTCAAAATAAATTATGTGTTCAATTCTTTCATCACTATAGATTTCTTAGAATAGATGTTATTGTACTATCATTTCAGTATTGGAACTGTGTGTATACCTTCCTTAACATCTTCATTGAATCAATGGCTGATAACAAGACTGATCCATATCACCTGGGTTGATCATGGTTTCTCATTGAAAAATTATTAAATGAGGATGGGGAACTCTTGATGATACCCTACAAGGTTGATAGTAGAGGGAGAGAGTTAAAAAATTTATATATCTAGAACACATTTTTTTCATCATAGATATTTTCTCTATTTATTATGTACAATAAATATCTCTTAAGAATGTGATATAATTATATATTTATAAATTCATGTATATGGATTACAATTAGAAATAGAGAACCTTTTAAATTCCTTATTTCCAAGTGAACACCATGTATTAAAATTAAAAAAATTAATATTAACCTGAAATGATCATTTTTTATGAATAAGTAAATGAATTTATATTATTTCGAATTGTACAATTAACTTAGTTTGGTATTTCTTTTGGAAATTTACCCATCCATGAATACTGACTATTTATTTAGTAAATAAATATATCATCACTATTCACTGATAAAATGATAAATATTAAATTCACTATACCTTTTAAATAATATATCCTAATATATATTAACTAGATTTTTATTTTTAATAATATGTGATTAAATATTTCAATTCTATAATGATATTGAAAAAATATTATTAACTATAACTTGGAAAATTCTATAATAAACTTAACTAGGATAGGTGATACACTTAGTAGGTGATCCCATAGTCCTATTTCTCTGTGGAATTAGGATGAACTTGCTATTTTCCAATATTAGCATCTGGAAACATGACCATGGATCCATATAGAATGAATTTCATGTCTAAATGTCATAATAACATCAAACAAATGCTTACAATGTCTAATAATCACTTTATTATGACAACATGAATCAATCCAGTTGAATACTAGTGCCATCAACCTATGTTCCCATAAAACCATTATTTTATATATGGGAATTGAACTCACCCATAGAACACAATGACCATATATTTATATATGGACGTCCATTATGATAAATGGATGTAAAGACCCAGAAATTTCATGGATTTTTTTTAATAAAATATAGGGGAATTTTATGAGTCTGTAGTTTATGACGGCACTTGATTCCGAGGCCCGGTGTTCCCAGAATCGATTTCTGATGTTTTTCTCAGGTATGTTCAGAAAATGTATGGGCATGATTTTATATCTTTTGTACCAGTGCTTGGAATTGAAATTTGAGGACATCGCTTAACTCGCATTGCCGGTATTTTCTTAAGGAGACCTTTACCGCAGTTGCGTTTTATCGAGGATGGATGTTAATTTTTAGGGATTCTAAATAAAATTAAGTAAAAATATGTTTAAAATATTTTTATTTGGATGGTGGTTAAAACCAACAAGTGTAGGATAGAGGTGGGTCCCACCACACCCTATCATCCCTGGGAGGTTATAACTAGGTGGGGACCACTATCTTGATCCCCCTTAACCCTCATTTTAAACCCTTGAGATCCCCATTAATGGGGGAAACTCTTGAAACCTACCACCTTCCCCCATAATGGTGCCTATTAGCCCATTAATGAGGTGAGGTAGCTAATTTTATTTATACTATTCACCTCCTCGAAATTTTAATTTGAACCATCCCTTAGCATTAATTAAATTAGTTGCCTCATTTAATTAAACACATCATTGTGTTGTTGTGGGAAAGAATTAAAAGAGACCATCCGTTGACATTTTTGGGGTTGGCATAATCCTTTGGAAAGATTGAGAGAGAATAAATTCTTCCTTCAAATGAAGAACCATGGAAGAACTCCATTATTTCCACAAAGGACATTAAGAACGCTTCTCATCTCCGAAGAACGTGAAGAATCATCTTTTTCCCTCTCCAACCAAAGCAAGGAAGGGAAGCACCGCCACCCACGAAGTTCATTGAGGGCATCCTATTAACTAATCTTCACCGAGCTATACCTCCTTTGACGTTGACAGAATGATGTACATCATCCGTGATGTCCGTCCTCCATGACTCATCAACATTCAATGACAAATATGAGGTAGGGGGATTTGATTATTTTAATTATACCCTCATTCCTCGTCTTATATTTGGGATCAATGATGGAAAATTGTTATCAACTAATGTGGAGGGAGCGGTCCGTACCAACACGGCATTACGCCCCTCCGTTGGTTATTGTTTGGTTTATGTCGAAGGCAGAGCCAAAAGGGTGATGGGTCGTCGCACCGTGCCAGAGAAGAACCACGGCCAGGAGGGCCGCATCGGACGAAAGAGGAACCACGGCTGTGAGGGCTGCAACAGATGAAGTAGTGCAGATCCGTTGTGCCACGTAGTGGAGCCGAAGTCTACAGCCAGGTTGGCCTCGTCAGTGGGGGCGCGGCGCCATTGCACTGCACCGAGGGCATAAGAACCGTGAAGTCGTCGCGCAGTGGTGGAGGTGCGGAGGCAGCCAGCGGAGCCGGCCGCCAAGGATCCGGACTAGCGAGACCAGCCGAGTCATGTGGCCCTTAAACTGGCGCAGTGTGCTGGTTCTGTTCGACGAACTAAGGGGGGTAGGGGGGTGGGTGGTGTCACCCCCTCCCTTGCGTGGTCGGCCGGGCCACCATGAGTCGGGACGCCCTGGGTCGGGCCGCCTTCGGTCGGGCCACCTCATTTCGGGCCGTTTTTTCATGTCAGCATGTCCCCTTGTCTTGGATTGCTTCTTCAGACCAGGTCAGACCCACAGAATGGGTCAGACCTTGGTTCAGACCGGGTCGGTACAGGTCAGTCTGACTTGGTCGGACCGGACCCGGACCCGCTATGGTCATTTACACCTTTTAGCCCGCATCTAGGGCTACAGGTGTCCAATTGACGTACCTCCTGCGGTGATGATATTATTATAGGGAGAAAATTCTTTTGGCATACTCCAATTGTGGTTCAGATGCAGTTGGTGTATGGATGGGTTGTATTGAGTCTAAAAACCATCCGGACCCCTCGAATAGAAATGCCAATAACTCTCAGACCGAGTGTCTGATTGATTCACCTTCTGTCACTTTGGATCCTTATGATGAGATGGAACTATGGGATACATAAACTCAAGACTTCATGATAGTTGATGTATCAACACATGGATCGAGAAGTGGACCCTCACAGAATCGAGCGTGCTGTGTGCGGGAACCCAAGGGATGGCTGCGATAATACTGTACCAGAATTATCTGTTTGTTCGACATCGATGACGACTCTACCAGTATCCTTCGTGGGTCCGGAAGTTGTGACTTCTATTCTAGTATCCTATGTGGGTCCTACAGAATAGGTGTTCATGTTTCCTGTGTGGGTCAGACAGCTTAGCTGGTCCTGTATCCTCTGTGGGTCCGACATCTTAGATTAATTAGTGAATACATCTGATCATATCTATCACTCTACGAAATATGTATATCTGTGTGAGACGAGTCATTTCATTCAACCATTATCATAATGGTTATTGACTTTACTTTTTTATGCAATGGTTTGTGCTTGGGCTCAAGAGTTGGACCCGGACTGGGATTGATAAATTAGGTATATGTATTGGCATATACCTATGAAGGGTTGGTTGATACTTCATGATTGTATCCTTCTACTATGGTTTATCCTTGGTGTATTATGGGATACCATTGGGGGTCTCGGGGTCCCATACTGAGTATTTTTATACTCACCCCTACACGGGCTTCGCCCTCACCTTGTTATGTTCCGTGCAGATGACGATCTGTAGTGATCGAGGCTGAGGGAGACGGACCGAAGGCTTCTCGGAGCTGGACTACATGGGACGTACCGTAGGGATGAGTTGTTTAAGTTATGTACCTACCCTTCAAGTACGATTCCCCTATGGACAATCCAGGAGATGATTTCCATTTTACATGAACTTGTTGTTCAGTTGGGTTTGTATACTGGCCCACTTACATTCAGTACACTTTTCTATTTTAGTACTTGTTGATTCTATAGCTTGTGTTCAGACATTGTGTGTTACGGGCTTAAATAAAATTCCTTCCCTTTTTATTGGGATTATTCCTTTGGTGCAATTCTCCATCCCCTGGCCTATAGAAGGCGGGCATGGGGTAGTCACGACACGGGTCCCAAGGACGGGTGATCACAAATTGGTATCAGAGGAGTCGGTTCTACTGCAAAATTGGAGTCTTATTTTTTTTATCATGAATAGTGTTAAGTGTTTTGGGTGTGTTTATCAGTTTAGGGAAATCAGTGTTGTTGTGGTGGTAAACTTATCCAGACACTAGGACTCTGACTTCTAATCTCTGACATAGTGCACGAAAACACTGATTGTGTGTGTGTTTCCATTGAAAAAGTTTTCTTCGTGATTACATTGTGTTAGCTCACCATGTATAATGTTTTAACCGTGACACACCTATTTCTTTTTAGGATGGACCCATCATGGCGGCAAGCTATGGGTCCATGTTTCATACGAGAAGGTAGCCCACCGAGCGATGAGGCCTCAATGCAGAGTCCCATCACAGTGGAGGTACCAGCGGTACCACTACCCGCTGAGCCACCGATACCACCAGCTCCAGCTACAGAGAGTGCACACCGCCTGAGTGAATTTCACGGGTTCCTATGGCAGTGGCCACCTAGGTTCCGGGGAGAGACAAACCAACAGGTATATGAGGATTGGCTGGAGGCTGTCGTGAGAGTTTTCATACTGGTAGGGACACCATCTTACCTCATGGTGATCCTTGCCACGGGTCTCCATCAATCAGAAGCAGTAGGATGGTGGATCCTGATGCTCCAGGTGAATGAAGAGGCATCATTACTCTAGATATATATCGAGAGTATCTTCCGCTCAGATCTTGTTCCAGCTACCCTATCTGTTGTGCGGATTCAGGAGTTACATCATCTGCAGCAGGGAAGCATGACATTAGTTCATTACTCTGTGAGGTTCACCGACCTCTGGAGCTACTCCACGAATATGGTATGGGATCCATTATTTAGGGCCTGAACATTCGAGCAGGGACACATGAATGAGATCAGGGCTTTGATGATCTCACTCATCATCCTGACGCAGGCGGAGGTGCTGGATCGAGCCCTTATAGTAGAGAGTTTTCTCACTGAACAGTCACCAGTGGCGAGACCCACCACATGGTGACACGTAGTGGAGTCTTCTACAGCCGGGAATAGACAGATGTCATAGAGGTCAAAGAGGACCAGACCATCAGGTGGGTGACCCCAGGAAAGACATTCGGTTGTGCGGGGCATACGAGACAGAGCCAGCTATACGAGGAGAAGGAAGTGCTATGCATGTGGCAGGTAGGGCCACATGGCTCATGACTGCCCGACCCACCATGTATATGAGTATAAGAAAGTAGAGGGACCTCCTAGGCAGATGAAGAGGTTTGACCTTGGTGGTCCACCAGAATCATGCGGTCGTGGCAGAGGAGTTGGCCAAGCAGCGGGTGGTGGACAACGTTTCGAGGCTCTGCCACCACCACCCCCAGGAGGTCCACCCTTTCTACAGAACTTATAGCCACAAGTGCGAGTCATTCTTTTATTTCCACTACCCTCGTTCGGAGCTCTGAGATTCTGAAAGAGCTGTTGGCCCGATCCTTACGACTAGAGACTCCTACAATAGAATAATCAATGATTATGCACTAGTATCGGCAGTGTGAGCTTACTTTAGGAGGCGAGAGGTTTAGCTGAGGTCATATATTAGAGGCATCGATGCATTATAACTTCATCTTGGGTATGGACTATTTATCCACACTTTATGCCCAGATTGACTATATTAGGTGAAAAGTGCATTGTGTTCACACAGATGGGACTAGGTTCACCTTCACCAGTGATAAGGGAGCCTTCGCTACCAAGGATTGTCCTACACAAATGAGGGGGCATCCAATCACACATCAGTTGGCTAGTCTCATCCTTAGAGCGGTTTTTGTGCAGAGTCCGAGTTTTCCTGTTGTGGGGGATCAGTACGCGATTTTTTCCCTGATGATGTTGCAGGATGACCTCCTAGTAGATATGTGGACATCTACATTGACATGTACCCCGGGACGACACTGATATCTCCTCTAGCATATTAGATGGGTCCCATCAAGATTCATGAGATGCAGGTACAACTGGAGGACTTACAATGGAAGGGACTTATCCAACCCAGTGTTTCACCCTGGGAATCCACGATTTTGTTTGCCAAGAAGGCAGATGGGAGCTTACGACTGTGTGTTGACTACCATCTCTTGAATTAGGTGACCATGAAGAAAAAGTACCGACTCCCGAGGATTGATGACCTCTTTGATAAGATCAAGGGATCATGATGGTTCTCGAAGATAGACCTCAGGTCAGACTATCACCAGCTCAGAGTTCAAGACGAGGATGTGGAAGAGATGGCCTTCATGTGTCGGTATGTCCACTCCAAGTTATTTTTTATTCCCTTCAGCATAACCAATGATCCAACAATGTTAATGAGTCTCATGAATTGGATCTTCCATCCTTACCTCGATCTCTTTGTCATAGTCTTCATAGATGACATAATGATCTACTCCACTATTAAGGAGGAGCAAGCCTACCATTTGCTGGTAGTACTGGACACACTCTGAGAGAACTAGCTTTATTGTATGCTCTTGAAGTGCTAGTTTTGGATTCAAGAGGTTCACTTCTTGGGGAACTTAATCTCAGATGATAGAGTTGTAGTGGATTCATCGATGATCGAGGTAGTACATTCATTGGAGCCACCCAAGAGTGTGACAGATGTATGGAGTTTTCTTGGGTTGGCTGGGTATTATCAGAGATTTGTGCAAGATTTCTCCAGTGATGCAACACCGCTTTCATCTTTGATGGGAAAGGGGAAACACTTCGTGTGGTCAAAGAAATGTAAGCAGATCTTTCTCAAGCTGAGGCAGAGGTTGAATAGTGCACCCATCTTGAGGCTTCCAGAGGAGGGTGTTGGCTATGTAGTTTACTGGGATGCATTTGGGACAAGAATCGGGTGTGTCCTGATCCAGGAGCAAGCAGTAATTGTGTATAGATCTCGGTGGTTGAGACAACAAGAGAAGAACTATTCTACCCATGACCTAGAGTTAGAAGCAATGGACTTTTCGTTGAAGATGTGGCGACACTATCTTATGGGAGATCATTTTACAGTCTACTCTGACCACCAGAGTCTTAGGTACATCTTCTCGTAGAAAGACTTGAACCTGAGACAATGGTGATGGCACGAGTTCCTCCAAGGTTGTGACATTGACATAGTATATACTCCTAGTAAGGGGAACGTTGTAGTAGATGCTCTCAGCCAGAGATCAGGCATTTTGATATTAGGAGAGGTGAAAGAGCAGCTTGTCGTGTTGTAGATATCATTTATGGGTAGAGATAGAGGAGCCTTTCTGCAGTCTCTCATAGTCACTCCTCCACTTCTTCAAAGAGTTAGAGAGGCGCAGCAAGGGGATGTTGACTGTGAGATGTGACGTGCTCAGATATCCATAAGGCAGGCACCTGAAGTATTTTCTAAAGGTGGGGATCATTTCATTCTCTTCAAAGGACAGACCATGGTAACTGTTTCACTTCAAGAGGAAGTGTTGAAGGAGTTTCACACTTACCCTCTAGAAATATATCCAGGAGTGGATAGGAAGTATTAGGACCAACGATGATAGAACTTGTGGCAAGGTATGAAGAAGGTAGTTGTATATTTTGTGTCACGATGCCTCACTTTTCAGTATGTGAAGGCGGAAAACCATGTTCTAGAAGGATTTGTTCATCCTTTAGAGGTACTAGAGTGGAAGTGGGTTGTGATATCCACTGATTTCGTGATGATAATTCCATGTGAATTTAGATAAAATGAATCAAATTGTGTGATTGTTGACTAATTGACCAAGTCGGCACACTTCCTACTAATCAGAGAGCAGGTATCAGTAAATATATCAGAATGCCTCTACATATACTAGATCGTATGACTTCATGGTGTTCCATCGATGATCATCTCCGATCGAGACGAACGTTTCACTTCCCGTCTATTGAAGGGGTTGCGGGAGGCATTCAGGATGAAGCTTCACTTGAGCACCGCCTTCCATCCTCAGGCGGATGGCCAAAATAATAGGACCATTCAGACTCTTGAGGACATGCTTCGTGCATCCATCCTCGACTTCTGTCACAGCTGGGAGGATCACTTACCCATGGTGGAGTTTGTGTATAACAACAGCTACCACTCCACTATTGGGATGCAACCTTTCGAAGGACTATACGACCGACCAAGCAGATCACCTCTCTGATATACTGACGCAGGGGAGTCATCACATGTAGGACCAGAGAGGGTGCAAGCTACGATGGAGAAGGTGCAGATTATCTAGGAGCATATGAAGACTTCAGAGAGAAGCCAGAAGTCCTATGCTGATAGGATATGGAGACCACTGGAGTTCGAGGATGGTGACCAGGTGTTCCTACGGGTCTCACCTCGACCAGGTCTATGGAGATTTTCTTGAGGCGGCAAGCTATCATTGCAATTAATTTGACCTTTTCATGTCCTCAGCAGGGTTGGTGAGGTGGCTTACCACATGGCTCTTCCACATCAGTTTCACCGACTGCACGACGTCTTCCACATATCTTAGATGAGGAGATATGTGCATGACCCGTCCCACATCATCGACCATGGGGATCTTGACATTGATGACGGGGTGACATTCATGGAGGTTCCAGTGAAGGTTGAGGATCGACAGGAGAAGGTCCTGCATGGATGGTCGATTCCTCTGGTGCATGTTTGCTGGCATCCTGAGAACCTCCAATAGAGAAAATGAGATGGGGAGGCTCAGATGCATGCTTAATACCCCCATTTGTTTCTTTAGTTGGAGTTGTAGCTTATGAGGACATAAATCCAGGAGGTTGGAAGAATGTAACGACCCAAAAATTCTAAGGAATTTTTTTTAAAAATACACGGTAATTTTACGAGTCCGTAGTTTCTGACAGAACATGATTCCGAGGCCCGGTGTGCCCGAAATAAATTTCTTAAGTTTTTCTCGGATACGTTCAGAAAACGCAAATTAAGAATTTTATTTCTTTTGAACCGGTGCTCGGAATTGAAATCTGAGGAGACATCTGAACTCACAACACCAATATTCTTTTAAGGAGTCCTTTACTGTAGTTTCACATTATCGAAGTTGGAATTTAATTTTTGGGGATTCTAAATAAAATTAAGTAAAAATATGTGTAACATATGTTTATTTGGTTGGTGGTTAAAACCATCAAGTGGAGGTTAGAGGTGGGTCCCACAACACCATAACCTCACTTGGGAGGATATAACTAGGTGGGGCCCACCAGCTTGAACCCCCTTAACCCTTATTTTAAACCCTTGAGCTCCCCATTTATGGGGGAAACACTTGAAACCTTCCACCTTACCCCATAGTGGTGCCAATTCACCCATTATTGAAGTGAGGTAGCTTGTTTTAATTAAACTATTAACCTCCTCTAAATTTGAATTTTAACCATCCCTTAACATTAATTAAATTAGTTTCCTAATTTAATTAAACACATCTTTGTTTTATTACGGGAATGTATTAAAAGAGGTCATCCTTTTTCATTTTTGGGGTTGGCATAATCAATAGGAAATCTTGAGATAGAAGAGCTTCTTCCTTCCAATGAAGAACCACGGAAGAACTCCATTATTTCCACGAAGAACATTATGAACGCTTCTCGTCCCCAATGAACGTGAGGCGTCATCTTCTTCCTTCCCCAACCATAGCAAGGAAGGGAATCATTGCCGCCCACGAAGTACACTGAGGGCGTCATCTCGACTCATTTTCACCGATCTCTACCTCCTCTAATGTTGACGGAACGACATCCATCATTGGTGACGTCCTTCTATAGTGAATCATCAATGTACAATGAAAAATACAAGGTAAGGGGATTTTATTATTCTAATTATTCCTTCATTCCTCATCATTAATTTGGGTTCAATGATGGCCCCTTGTTATCACCAAATTCAAGGGGAGCGGTCCGAACCAACACGGCCTGATTCCCCTTTGTTGGTTCTTGTTTGGTTGACGTTGAAGGTGGAGCCGAAATGGCGCAGTGCCATTGCACCTTGCCGGAGAAGAACCGTAGCCAGGAGGGCCGCGATAGAATAAAGAGGAACCGCGCCCGGGAGAGCTGCGACAGATGAAGTAGCATGATTTCCTCGCACCACGCGGTGGAGCCAAAGGCCGCGACAAGGTCGGGCCGCATCAGTGGTGGATCGGGGCCGTCGCATCTCGAAGAGGGCAGTAGGACTGCGGTGCCATCGTGCCATAGTGGAGGTGAGGAGGGGGCCGACCGAGCCGGATGCCCTGGAGCCAGACCAGTGGGACCAGATGGGTACCGCGACCCCTAAACCAGCACAGTGCGCCAGTTCTGTTTGATGAACCAAGGGGGGGGAACCCTTCCCCCGCATGGCTGGCCGAGCCGCCACGAGCCGGGCCGCCACGGCCCGGCCACCCCTCGGCCGGGCCACCCGTTGGCCAGGTCGCCATCAGCAGGGTCGTCCCCTCTGCTCAGGTCGCTTTGTCAGACCAGGTCGGACCCACAGATAGGGTCAGACCCCGGTTCAGACCGGGTCGGGCCAGGTCAGTCCGACTGGGTCAGATCGGACCCGGACCCGCTATGGTTGTTTACACTTTTTACACACATCTAGTTCTACATGTGTCTGATTGATGTACCTCCTTCGGCGATGGAATTCGTGGAGAAAGACGATTCATTTTTCATACTCCACATGAGTTTCGAACTTAGTTGGAGTACGGTCAGGTTGTTTTGTGCCTAAAAGCCAACTGGGCCCCTGGAACTGAAATGCCAATAACTGTCAGACCGGGCGTCTGATTGACACATCGTCTGTCACGTTGGGTACCTAATGATGAGACAGAACAATGAGATACATCAACTCAGGACTTCGTGATAGTTTATGTTTCAACACTTGGCTCAAGGAGCAGACCCTCCTGGAATTGAGCATGCTGTGTGCGGGAACCATAGCGCTGGCCATGACAATATTGTACCAGAATCCTCTGTGGGTTCGACAGCGATGACTACTGTACTGGAATCCTCTATGGGATTGACAGTGGTGACTATTGTACTGGGATCCTCCATGGGTTTGATAGTTCTGTCTTCTGTTCCTATATCCTGTGTGGGTCTGACAGAATAAGTGGTCTTGTATCCTTTATTGGTCCGACAACATAGCAGGTCTTGTATCATGTGTGGGTCTGATATCTTAGATGAATCAGAGACTACATTTGATAATCTATATCACTCTATGAAATATGTATACCTATTTTTGTTGAGTTATGTCTTTCAACCATTATCATCATGGTGATTGACTTTACATCTTTGTAGAATGTTTTGTGCTTGGTCACGAGAGTTGGAGTAAGACTGTGATTGATAACATAGGTATATGTAAGGCCATATACCTATGTAGGGATTTTTAACATCTCATGATTGTGTCTTTATACTGTGTTTTCTCTTATGCGGATTCTAGGAGACATTCAGGGGTCTCGAGGTCCCCTATTGTGTATTCTAATACTCACCCCTGCACGGGCTTCGCCCATACCTTGCTGTGTTCTATGCGGACGACGGTCAGTAGTGATCGAGGCTGAGGATGAAAGATGGGAGGTATGTCAGACCTAGACTAGATGGGACGTACTGCAGGGACCAGTTGTTTGAGTTCTGTACTTACCATTCAAGTAGGTTTCTCCAGTGGAAGATCTAAGAGATTTATTCCTTTTTACTTGTACTTGTTGTTTAGTTGGTTTTGTATACTGGCCCACTTACTTTCAACACACTTTTCTTTTCTATTTTAGTACTTGTTACTTCTACAGCTTTGTTCAGATAGTGTGAGTTACATGTTTAAGGGAAATGTCTTAACTTTTTATCTGGATTAAGCCCTTGGTGGTTGTCGCCAGCCCCTGGCCAATGGAAGGCGGGATTGGGGTAGTCACTACACAGGCCCCTAGGGTGGGTCGTGCCAATGGACCTGATATATCCACATGTATCATAGGACAAGATGGATAAATCATTTTTCTCATTATCCATTATTGTAATATCACCCATGACAAACCTAACATACTCTAACTCACCATGATAGTATTTTATAATGGTTTTTACTAATACATTAAACTACATGACTCATGGTATCTAATAATGATAAAAATAAATTATAAGGATTTATACAATCATTTATAGATAGTAACATTTAAGGACACATATAAATATGGATTTCTTATTAGCGGGTCTCATTTAAGTAATTTTATACACATAAAATTACCAATGACATACACCATGAGAGGTATAATCAAATTATATGGATTATAGACCCTTGATAGCCTATATAAATATGTCTTATCAATTGATATCTTCCAGAAATGGAAAATATATTTAGGAATATTGTCGTAGCACGTCCTAGTTCTCATAATTATAGAGAACAAGTATGACCTTTCTATGTGACATATATTCTTAAAAAATTGTCACATACAAATGTTATGATGAAGAAAAAAATATTTGGTTATATCAAAATTTCATTAATAATGAATTATTTTAATCATGTAAAATGTATTAAATTCAGGGGTAAAAACTCTAAAAATACCCCACATTCTCTATAACGACTCAAAATAACATTTAGTACACTACATCTCACATGATAAACACACCTATGATGAGATGGAGAATTCATAAAGGGGTCTATAATGTCTTCCTTCATGGATAATTTTCTCCCTAAAAATTCTCCACCTTGATAAAAATACCAAGAGAGATGATTCTTCTACGGATTATGCATTATCCTTTGATGTGACCATTGATCGTTGGAAGGAGACAAAATTTATGTTATATAATAATAAACATTGATAGCGTCTTGAATAATATGAAAAAAATCACTCTTATGTGAATTTTTCCAAATCCAAACTTCTTTCTTCGATACATCGGAAGCTAAAATATATTTGGACTCCATTGTAAAATCAATGAAAACCAGATGCTTTGAGAACATCCAAATCACTGTTTCTCTATTGAGACTGATTACATATCCTTACTATGACATCAGATAATTCTCAATTTTCTAAAATCTAGTACATTTAATATCCTTGATGAATATCCCTCTATATCCTCTATACACCATGAATATATCAATAGTTAACCTCAAATACTTATTTATTTACTTAAAGATAATCCAATTTCATTCACTTATATTTCCAGGATATCTACATACCATGATAAAATCATAGGAAACATGATGATTCACACATAAAATGTCACAAATGATATGTCCCATCAAATTGGAATACGAGATCGTATTCATTCTCTCCCTTTCTACGTAAGTATGGGGAAATTTTTTCTTGGAAAATTTTATATGCTACAACATTGTAAAAAATCCCATCAAGGATTTTTCAATATTGATCAACTTTTTTATTTGGTTAATATATGTACTTTTACAAAGACCAACTGGACACTTTATTATATCACACATTATCTTGATCATTAGAATGTAGTATACTTAACCAATGTCCTTCATATATATGACCTTACTAAATAAATTATTATCATATTATAATTTTGGATTCCGATTTCCAATTTCTAACATATTCTAAACATTCACTACTATGAAAAAGACAATACTCACACAAAACATCATGTAAAAACAAATATTACTTTTAATTTTAGTGAATCCAAATTTATTCATTTCTTCATCAAACTAAACATTCCTTAAAATGGATTCTTTCTTTAATCCATAATGGATATGTTTAATTTTCATATCTCTTCAGAATTCGATAATTTCACAATCACTTCTAGTTGGGTCATATAGACATCCTCGGTAAGATAAACAATAATGAAATAGTTTCAATATCCATATTTTAATTATCATATTCATGGATAGCTTCTAGGGAAGGAAAAATTAAAATAGATTTCATCATTTAAAATAGATAAAATTATTATATACAGTTAATCATGTCATATTAATTAAACTCTTTTTCCATATTATATTATTTATAGTTTGTAACCTAACATCCAATGAACAAAATTCTCTCAAAAAACAATTTAATGTCAATAATATTCTCATTAACTGGAAGATCAATCAGAACAAAAAATGGGTTTGATATATAGAATCTATATTGGAAGTCATGGTTTCTTGTCATCTTTATGATTTTGAGATCTCAAATTTCTCTTTATTGTATAGAGGTTCACTATTCTTAACCAAAAATGAGTCTCCATGTTCGTTGAGTAGTAAAACATATATTTCAAATTCTTTAACCTTTATAGGATTTTATACGGTACTTGTGTTTCAGTGGAGTCATCTTACATTAGGATATCTATAATCTATTCCTTTACCAACACTTGTGTATAATGAGCATCTACTGCATCAATGTCAATATTTTCTATACTATCATTCTTGATAATGTGTTCCTTCTCCATTAATATAGTTTTACTATAATCAAAATAATTTTTAATCCAATGTATTATATAGGTATAATCCCACCATTTTCATGTGTTAACATATAAAGATACACTTCATTACTCTAGGTGGTAGTTTTTTTCATGGGATACCCAAAACAAACACATCAAACCCCCATACACAAATATGTGTGAAAACTTGTTACTTTCCAATCAACAAGTCAAAGGCTATACCATTTTCCTCTATAGAATGGAATTTATTTTGTATAAAAATTTCTTGTGAAATGTATATCCCCAAAATGATAATCGAACGATTTCATGACTCATCATTGACCTTGATATATTTATTATGGTATGGTTCCACCTTTCCCTTGCACCAGTCCATTATTGTTGATAGGGTTTTATGAGTTTAGATAAAATACCATACTCCCATATAACCTTGATAAAATATTGGTTATCATATTCACCACCTTCATCAGATCAATGTTCTATTATCTACCTCGAATGAAAACTGAAAACATTCCTTATAAACTCATTCAAAATTTCACAATATTTATAATTATACCACATGAATAATAAATAGCCATACACACTCAATTATTCAGTAAATATCATTAAATATTATAATCCACATCAATCTTCTACATTAAAAGGCCCATTCGAATGAGTGTATACTAATTCTAGATGATCTATGACTTTTTCACCTTAAACACTAAGTCATGGTATTTTAATACTACACTATAGACAATAATGACATCCGAAAAGTTTTTTATTCTAAATAAATATATAAGTAAACATCTCAATAATCTTTATCACACACTTCTCATTTTTTGGATAAGTACATTGATTAAAAAACTGAGTTTTAAATGAGTCACATGTAATTTATTCATTATCAATTAAATATATTTAGTTTTAAAATTTTAAGACATAAATATTATTATTAATCTATTCAATTCTATAACATATTATTTATTAATAAAATAAGTCACTCTTATTTTCAAAAATGGAAATAAATATATCGATTTTTATGTAAAAAAGAGAATTTATTTTCTTAGAAAAGAAAATAATATATTTATAATTTACTAATACCAAGAACAACAATTTTAGAAATGTGAGATGGTATTCTCAAATGGATAAAAAATGTAACATCTCTTAATTTGTAGCACATAAGTCCACCTCTCCTATGGGAAAAATCATTTATATAGTTTGTTATATTATTGGGAAAACATTTAGTACCACATGTAGTAATGAATACCTAAATTTTAGATATAGTAATATCACACTCACTAATGAAATCACATAAATATTCCTCTTTCTACGTTGACAAGGTGTAGTTCCTATTCTAGTGGCCTTTCATTCCAAATGAAATACAAATAGCAGTTTGTTACTTTATTTTTTGTTGGATACATTTCTTCTTACAGAGTTGGTCCTCTCAAGGCTTAGACATGGAATGATTATTTAGTTCCATTTCCTTATTTCCCTTATTTCATATTCACCATAAGTAAATAGGGTTGTCATGTCCTATGTTATTATAAACTTATCAAATAATATTAATATAGCGACCCATAATTTACATACATGGTTAATACTTCACAATTGAAGCATACTTATTACAACATATAACAAAACCATGAAAGGACCGTATAAGTATAATGTCTTTAGAAACAGGGAAACATAAACATCTGGTTCATAAAGAATCTACATTGTCTCCCATTTATTTGGTCATATCTATAGTCTCTTTTTGGAATATCTTACTTAATACCCTTATTCCTGACCTGGGGAAAGAAAACATACAAAAGGGTGAGCTCAAATTCTCAGTAAGGGTAAACAAAAGAAATATCAATCACATCAAATTCATAAGAACATAACATTTTTGAAATCGTACCCTGCAAAAGAGATCATAATTTCATAATATGAGATAAATCAAGGTAGTGAAATGTAATCCCAATAATCATAACTTAAAACATGAAACTTTGTGGCATACACACATAATCATATAGAATCATTTATTATTAGTCAAGACTCATTTACAAGACTATCTTAGTGGACAAAGTCCATTTCTGAACGGAGGTCACTCCTCGTTTCACTCTAGTTTCACCGAATCTGTTTAACCTTCCATTCCAGCCATTCTTTCTCATGAGATATAGAATCTTTACCCAATTTATTGGAGGGAGATATAGGTCCCACCAATCTCATAATGATCCCATTCTTATGTGTGCCAGAAAATCATAAAGCATACATCATTGCATAACCCATGTAATAAAAATGTGATTCTTAAACATCGTGACATAATAAAACAATTCATATAACATAAAGATTCATAAAAATAATTCCATCACAACATTATCAAATCAATGTAATTATAGGGATATAAACAAAACCCTATATTATCTTATATGGAAAATAATTTTGATAAAACACTTTAACTCCATTCTTGAGGAAAATATCCTTTCTACTTCAAAAACATTTTTCCTTTCTTAACATGTCCTACAATTTTAAACGAAAAGAAGTTGATTAAAAATAAACATGAAAACTAGTAAAGGATGATTAATGGAAATAATGTTTTAAAAATACATTCTTTCTGTATAAGTTAAAAAAACATTTCTTCTCATACTTTTGTCGGAAAAGTCAAAAAGTACCTCGTACGAAAAACGACATAAGATTCCTTTCATATCCTTTACTAAAAACTCAACGAATGGTAAAATTGTATTTAAACAATTGTAGGTGGATGGAAACGATATTACATATTGAGGGAACATGGATGTGGGTGATAAAATACACCCTAGTAAATTCCAAAGTATAAACAATCTCGGATAAAAATGAGATTGTGATATTTTCCCTTTCCTTAGGTCTGATTTGCTTTGTAAGTGTCCGAACCTCTTGTATAATCATTTAAATAATGTTATTGACTTATTCAAGAATAATACTTTTTGTTATTATATCATATATGGTCATATTATTAGCTTCTTATTAGTAATATTTCATTACTACTTGTTATTCAGGTGTTTATTACTTTTTGTTCTTATGCGTGTTTTGTCGAATAAATTCTTATTATTATCTTTATGTTATAGATACCTCATTTATAGAATGGTATTACTGTACTATATATCATATTTATTCATTAAATTTATTTATATAATCATTATGCTATGAAGATCATGTAGAACGAATCACACCACATCGTGGAGACGGTATTCTGTGCGTACGCACGAGCGATGATATCGTTCCCATGATCGTGGAATTGTATTTGAGTGTATGTATACTATTTCATAATCAATACCACTTTAAAATAATCATATATAGTTATTTATTTTCACCATTATAACAATCCAAGTATGGTGGTGATGGAAAATAGATTACACCAAGGCGTGGAGATGGTATTCCATACGTACGCACACACGGTGATTTCGTTTTTCCATAGGATGGATAGATGGTGAAATAGTGTTGTTTCATACTTATAATAACATATCATTATATGAGTGATACTGATGTTTTTAATTCATAATGAATCAACTATTGAAGAAGAAGTGGAAGAAGAAATAAAGTTGAAAGAATCGGTAACAGACCTTACCTCTTCTTTGAAGCGCCTCTTTGAGACCTCCTATTAGGGCACTAAAAGTGGTCTTTGAAGAAGACCAGTACCTCTAGGATGTTTCTAGGGAAGTGGGGAAGTGAAATGGGATGATATTGGCCAACATTTAAGGCTCAAATTGGTCTGAGGAGGAGAGGGAGGAGGTTCCCTTTTATAAGGGAGGAGAGGGGCACCTTCGGAAATATATGAAATATTAGTTTATATTAAATCCAAAACCCACATAAAAACATCAAAAATGACTCATATCAGAATATTAGATGGGATAGGGTTGTAATCGCATCAAACAATAAAATTTATACATGTTAGGAATTTATTTTAATCATTATCATCTTGATTTATCCATGTTTATCAATTGAATTTTATTTGTGCTAATAATATTCTAAATTTTAAATTATTATAAATAATTACATATGTGTTGTGAGTTTTCCATAATTTAACACTTTATGACATTTTAGACCATATAAATTTTAATTTATAATTTTTAAATAATTTTTTTATTTTTAAACAATTTTATAATATGTTATTTTTATAAAATAACAATAGTGTTAATTTTGACCCTTTTCATTTATTTGAATTTAAATAAAATATATACAGAAGATATGTTCGAACTAAAAGCATTAATAGATTTATAAAATGTCATAAGTATGTAGAAAATTAGTGGAGCACATTAAATAGTTCATATAATATTTATTTTAATATTTTTAAAACCATTTATTTGATATTTTAATTAATAAAATAATTTCAACATCACTATTGTGTCATAATTAATGATATTTATATAATACTTAAAAATTCTAAATAAAAACCTATTATGTAGATAATTGTATTATCTTTTTGTAGAATATTTATGATCGAATTTTCATTATGTTTATCACTAAATTAAAATTATTATACTTATAATATTTAAGAAAGTGGCATTTTGTCACATTCATTGGTTTTAATAATAATTAAATTATTATCATGGAAAAATGTCTATTAAATGAATATAATCCGACCCTTAGGTGATATGGGTCGACTTTTAGTCATCCAATAGGATTTTTTCAGGTGTTAGGATAATTTTATAATCTTATATTTACCCTTAATTACTCGATTTACCTTTAACTATGGTAAATAAAATTTACCGTAGTTACTATTCATAATGCTCAAAAATAAAAAGTATCCTATTAACATAATTTGGACCCAATTATTCCGAATATGGAATCCATTTTTAAAAATTCAAAGAATATAATTTTTAGTAATTCATTTAAAATAAATCCGGTTGTTAAGAAAATCAGTTTTAGAAGTTAAAACACTGCCAATGATTGAAATATTTTTACCTATGAATTCAATGTGAAATTAATGCTAATGACATAAATTATATTAAATGGTAAAAATATATTATATTTATACTTTAAAAACATTCAATATTATAATTTAACCATATAAATTATCTCAATGAAAAAAGTTGTTTTTATTTAAAAATTAGCGTATTTTTACTATTCATCAAAATATGAAAGTTATCAGAAAAATATCAAAAATTTATCCAAAGTAAATTTTTATACCCTGATTCAAAAGAAGAATTTTATTTTGTCAAATTGAACTTATAAACATGTCAAAAACTAGATTTAATGTGGGTGCACCATCAAAAGGTGGCAAAACTGTATTTTTTTAAAAATAATTATTTTACCAGAAAAATTTATTTTGTTCTCTTACCATGTTCTATAAAATGTTTAAGATGAATAATAAAATTCAAACTGTAGTTAATACTATTCATAATGGCTAGTTCATAATAATATATTGTTGTTTAGTGAAACCCGGTAATGCGTACTACACACGCAATCGAGGAAGGTCACGATTGCGTGTAATTCAAGCCAAGTCTGTATTGTGTGCTGTGAAAGATTCCTTTGGTGTTGCGTATAACATAAGACATAAAAAAATTTCTCATAAAATCTCAGTGTGTTACATTCTACCCCCATAAAATGAATTTCTCTCTCGAAATTCGTCACTTCGTTACAAACAGACGAGGATACCTCTCCCTCATCATATGATCAAGTTCCCATGTAGCTTCTTCTAATTGGTGGTTCCTCTATAAAACTTTCACTAAGCGAGTGGTATTGTTCTATAGGAATTTATCGCTACGATCCATAATCTCTATCGGTTGTTCTTCATAAGAAAGATCTTGCTACAGCGGTACAACTTCTGAGCTGAGTACATGTGAAGGATCAGGTATGTACTTTCTCATGAGAGATACATGGAACACATCGTGACCTTGAGAGAGATTAAGTGGAAGCACCAATCGGTATGCTACCTTCCCAACACGATCCAGAATTTCAAAAGGACCGATATATCTAGGGCTCAACTTTCCCTTCTTTCCAAATCTCATGACCCTCTTCTAGGGAGATATTTGTAAGAACACTTTATCACCCACTTTAAACTCTAGGTCTTTTCATCAGTTGTGGGCATAACATTTCTGTTGACTCTGAGCTGCTCTTATATGTTGTTGAATTGATCTGACCTTTTCTGCCATTTCATCAACAATATCACTTTCTAATAGCTTTCATTCCGCAACTTCATCCCAGCAAGTTGGAGTCTTGTATTTCTTTCCATAGAGAGATTCATAATGAGCCATCTGAATACTAAAGTGAAAGCAATTATTATAAGAAAATTCCACCAATGGTAGGTGTTAATCCCAACCACCTTTGAAATCTATAGAGCAAGATCTCAACATATATTCTAGAGTTTGAATCGCCTCTCAGACTGACCATCTGTCTGAGGATGATAAGCAGTGCTGAAACTCAACTATGTATCCAGAGTATTCTGAAGACTTTGCTAGAACTTTGAGGTAAACCTCAGATCCCGATCAGATATAATAAAAAGTGGTACTCCATGTAATCTTACCACTTCCTTTACATATATCCTGGAAAGCTGATCTAGAGATAAATCCTCTCTAATAGCAATGAAATGTGCAGACTTTGTAAGACGATCAACTATGACCTAGATATCATTATTGCCTTTGGATGTTTTAGGAAGTCTAGTGAAAAAGTCCATAGTTATGTTTTCCCATTTCCATTCTGGTATGGGTAATGGTTTTAGCATCCCCTTAGAGTTCTGTCTCTCAGCATTAACTTGCTGACAAACCAAGCATCGAGAGACATATTCAGCACCATCTCTTTTCATGCCATCCCACCAGAAGTACTCTTTCTAGTCCCTATACATCTTCGTGCTTCTAGGATTAATAGGGAACAAAGAACTATGAGCCTCATCCAGCAGATTTTTCTTTAATTCGGGGATGGGAGGAACACAAACACGATTACTAAACTTTATTATCCCATCACAATCAAGGTTGAATTCAGGAACATTTCTCACCTTCTTTTGTAACTCGACATCTTCTTTCAGTGCCTCTTGAATCTTCACATATATAGATGGTTGAA
Source organism: Viscum album (assembly GCA_963277665.1). Lineage (NCBI taxonomy): Eukaryota > Viridiplantae > Streptophyta > Magnoliopsida > Santalales > Viscaceae > Viscum > Viscum album. Next base: position 331,386,654 of record OY728161.1, read on the forward strand.
CATTCATTTGAGAAAGATAAGATTTCTCCCCTTCCATTAAAATTTCAAAATCTAATCCTTTGTAAATACATAAATATTGGATCTTTTTTTATCCTCATCATGGATAAGATAGCATTGTCTTGTCGACTTAACGTGTCTGCTAACTTGTTTGAATTCTCAGGGTGGTAATGAATTGAGTAGTCGTAATCCTTAATCAGCTGCAACCATCTTCTTTGATGCATATTCAACTCCTTTTCTGTGAAAATATACTTCAAACTTTTATGATCAGTATAAATATCACACCTTCCACCATAAAGGTAATTCCTCCAAATCATTAATTCAAAGATTACCACAGCTAACTCCAAATCATGAGTTGGTTAATTTTGCTCATGGATTATCAACTGTCATGAGGCATAAGCTATCACCATATTATTTTTCATGAGAACACATCCCAGACCCTTATTGGATGCATTACTGTAGATCACAAAAATTTCTCCACTGCAAGGTAGTATGAGCACAGGTGCACTGGCTAACCTTCTTTTTAACTCTTTGAAATTTTCTTCACATTCCTCCGTCCAAACAAACTTAACTCCTTTTTGAGTCAATTTTTTGAGTGGGTTAGATAACCTTGAAAAAACATTCACAAAACTTGGTAATATCTAGCCAAACCAAGAAAACTTCGGATCTCATTTACTGTTGTTGGTCTCGACCATATTTCGACAACCTCTGTTTTTGCGGGATCCACATATATCTCCTCTTTTGAGATTATGTGACCCAAAAATGATACTTTTTGAAGCCAAAATTCACACTTGGTAAATTTGGAATAAAGCTTCTCCTCTCTTAGGGTCTTTAATACAATTCTCAACTGATCTTCATGTTCTTCCTTGATCATTGAATAGACACGAATATAATCTAAAAATACTACCATAAACTGATCAAGACAGTCTCTAAAGACTCTATTAATCAGATCCATGAAGATAGTAGGGGAATTAGTAAGACCAAATGGCATCACAATAAATTCATAGCGTCCATACGTTGTTCGGAAATCCGTCTTTGGTATATCCACCCTTTTGACCCTTAATTGATGATACCCAAAAGAAGATCAATCTTGGAAAATTATTCAGCTCTACGTAGTTGGTCAAATAGTTCATCAATGCATGGGAGAGGAGATTTGTTCTTGATAGTGATCGTGTTACATTCTCGATAATCAATGCAGAGTCTCATTGATCCATCTTTCTTTATAACAAACAGAACATGTTCTCCCCAAGGTGATGCATTAGGGTGTATGAATCCTTTATCATGATTCTCTTGGAGTTTCTTTTTCAATTTCTGCAACTCAATTTGTGCCATTCTATAAGGTGTCTTTGATATAGGCAAAGCACTCGGTACGAGTTCTATTGAAAACTCAACTTCAAGATTTGGTGGAAGACCTAGAAATTCCTCCAGAAAGACATCATCAAATTCCCGTAAATGGGAATATTATTAATCATGGTTTTCTCTCCAACCATTTGAGATAAATAACCATCATTTAGTGGATTCAAGACCCATAAGATAGAAGAAATTTCCACTGGAATGCTATGTTCAACCTTTCATCGATAGACGATCATAGATTGATCTGGAATATGAAATGTGACTTCCCTTCATTGGAAATTGATATGAGCTCCATATAAAGGAAGCCAATCCATGACATGAATCACATCAAACTACACTATAGGAAGGATCACACGATTTTCAGAAAGCACATTCCGACAAACATCAATCGAAGAAGAATTGTAAACTTTTGATGCGACTTTTGTGCCATCAGGAGTTGTCACAGCCAACTCAACATCTTATTATTGATGTAATATGGTGATACCCTTAGAAAATTCTTCAGAAATAAAATAGTGGGTAGATCTAGAATCAAATGATACATCTTCTACTTTAGAGTGGATGGTAAGTTTACCTCTCACCACTTCGTTGTCGTACTCCACATAACCGATAGTAATTGCATGTGACTTTCCTTTGTATTTGGCCTTAAGAGTTTGTTGACGTTGATCATCATCATCAACCCTTGGATTTGGGCATTGATTGGCATAATGCCCCATTTCCTTGGACTTGAAACATTGAAGTGTAGTAGGTTATTTCTATGTATCCCTTCCTTTGATTTCATTATTATACATCTTCTTCCCATTATTTCGACATTTAATTGCCCGATGACATTTTTTTCCACACTTATAACATTTTCTTGTCCCCTTTAGAGAATTTCCTCCATGTTTCCTTACACACATTGAGCATAAGGGAAAACTCATCTTCTTTTCAGTGTGGTCTTTAGATTTTCCTTTGAATTCCATTTTCCTCTTCTTATCAAACCCATGTGACTGATGGTTTACACCAATATCCATCTCAACCTTGAGAGCACATCGAACAATTTCCTCGTAGCTATTGAAGTCCCTTATGGATAATGCCCTTCGAAGACTTGGTTTTATGACACTAAAGAATCGATCAATATTACTCTCAGGTTGGATAATAATTCTGGAAGAATACCTTGCAAGTCTTGTAAAATTTGCTTCGTAGGTACCAACAGATTCATCATTTTCTTTCATCAGTTCAAGAAACTCCTTCTCCTTCTTTTTTCGAAGAATACGAGGAAAATACTTATTGAAAAACAATTTCTTGAACTCGTCCCATTCCATGGACTCAATTTCATCCCTTTGCCTCATATTCTTAATAAGATTCCACCATTGATCAGAATCACCTTCCAAATGATACACAGCTAAGATGAATTTATCATGTTCAGAACATTGAAGAACTAAAAATATCTTTTCAGTGGTACTGATCCATTGTTCAGCAACTAATGGATAAGAGGACTCTCCGAATGAAGGTGGACGCTGCCTCATGAAGGATTCAATAGAATGTTGCTCATTCCTTTTCTCATTTTGAAGTCCTGCATGATTCATATCTTGAGAAAGCTGTGTGAGCATGGCTACAAGATTTTTCATTCTATCTCCCATAACATTTGGTTGCTCATGGGGACAATCATTGCATTTCCTGTCGCATTCTGCATTAACACGGTTCCTTCGGGTTCCAGCCATTGATGAAAACCATGAAGAATAGTGTGAGAAACACTAATTATAATAGGAAAACCACATAATCAAGAATAAAATTTCACACTTAAGGTCTTATCATAGGTTTTTCATGGCCATTTCTAAAACACTAATATTGTGTTCTATGCTTAGACATATCCTTAGGTTTCATCCTAAGGCTTTCACATCCTAGATTCCAAAGTTTGACTATACCTTTCCTCTGATACCAACTATAACGACCCATACTTTACATACATGGTTAATAATTCAAAATTGAAGCATACTTATTACAACATATAAAAAACTATGAAAGGACCGTATAGGCATAATTTCTTTAGAAACTGTGAATCATAAACAATTGGTTTATAAAGCATCTACACTGTCTCCCATTTATTTCATAATATCTATAGTCCCTTTTTGGTATATCTTACTTAATACCCTTCTTCCTGACCTGGGGAAAGAAAAAATAAAAATGTGGGAGATCAAATGCTCATTAAGGGTAAACAAAAGAAATATCAATCACATCAAATTCATAAGAACATAACATCTTGGAAATATTACCCTGCAAAAGAGATCATAATTTCATAACATGGGATAAACAATGTTAGTGAAATGTAATCCCAATAATCATAACTTAAAACATGAAACTTTTTGGTATACACACATAATCATAGAGAATCATTTCTTTTTAGTCAATACTCTTTTCCAAGACTATCTTAGTGGACAAACTCCATTTCTGAACCGAGTTCACTCCTCGTTTCAGTCCTGTTTTACTAAACCGGTTTAACGTGCCATTCTAGTAATGTCTATCTCATGAGATATAAAATCATTACCCAATGCATTGAAGGGAGATATAGGTCCCACCCATCTCATAATTATACCATTCCTATGTGTGCCACAAAATCATAAATCATACATCATTGCATAACCCATGTAATAAATACAGGATTTTTAAACATCGTGACATCATAAAATAATTCCTATAAGATAAAGGAATTCATAAAAATAATTCCATCACAACATAATCAAATCAATGTAATAATAGGGATAGAAACAGAACCCTATATTATCTTAGATGGAAAATAATTTTGATAAAACACTTTAACTCCATTATTGAGGAAAATATCCTTTCTACTTCAAAAGCATTGTTCCTTTCTTAACATGTCATAAAATTTTAATCTAAAATAAGTTGATTAAAAATAAACATGAAAACTTGTAAAGGAAGCTTCTTGGAAATAATTTTTTAAAAATCCATTCATGTTGTATAAGTTAAAAAAAACTCTTCTCGTACTTTTGTCGGAAAATTCAAAAAGTACCTCGTACGAAAAACGACAAATGATTCCATTCATATCCTTTACTAAAAACTCACTGAAGGGTAAAATTGGATTTAAACAATTGCAGGTGGATGGAAAAAATATTACATATTGAGGGAACATGGATGTGGATGATAAAATACACCCCAGTAAATACTAAAGTATATACAATCTCGGATAAAAATGTGATTGTGATATTTTCCCTTACCTTAGGTCCGATTTGCTTCGTAAGTTTCCGAACCTCCTATATAATGATTTAAATAATGCTATTGACTTATTCAAGAATCATACTTATTTTTATGATATCATATATGGTTATATTCTTAGATTATTATTAGTAACATTTTATTACTACTTGTTATTCGAGAGTTTATTACTTTTTGTTCTTATGCGTGTTCTGTCGAATAAATTTTTATTCTTCTGTTTATGTTATAGATAAATCATTTCCAGAATGGTATTAGTGTACTATATATCATTTTTATTCATTAAATTCATTTATATAATCACTATGCAATGATGATCATGAAGAACGAATCACATCACATCGTGGATATGGTATTCCGTACGTATGCACAAGCGATGATATCGTTCCCATGATCGTGGAATTGTATTGGAGTGTATGTATACTATTTCAAAATCAATAAAACTTTACAATAATCATATATAGTTACTTATTTACACCATTATACCCATCCAAGTATGGCGGTGATGGAGAATAGATTACACCACGGTGTGGAGACGATATTCCGTACGTACGCACGCATGGTGATTTCATTTTCCGTAGGACAGATAGATGGTGAAATAGTGTTGTTTCATAAATATAATAACATATCCGTATATGAGTTATACTGATGTTATTAATTCATAATGAAACAACTAAAGAAGAAGATGTTGAAGAAGAAATAAAGTTGAATGAATCGGTAACAGACATTACCTTTTCTTTGAAGGGCCTCTTTGAGACCTCCTCTTAGAGCACTACAATTGGTCATTAAAGAAGACCAGGTACTCTAGGATGATTCTATGGAAGTGGGGAAGTGAAATGGTCCGGTATTGGATGAGCATTAAGGATAAAATTGGTGTGCGGAGGAGAGGGAGGAGGTGCCCTTTTATAAGGGAGGAGAGGGGCACCTTTGAAAATATAAGAAATATTAGTTTATATTAAATCCCAACCCCACTTAAAACATCAAAAATTACTCATATATGAATATTAGATGATATATGGTTGTAATATCATTAACCAATAAAATTTAAACATGTTAGGAATTTATTTTAAACATTATCAACTTGATTTATCCTTATTTATCAATTTAATTTTATTTGTGGTAATAATATTCTAAATTTTAAATTATTATAAATAATTACATATGTGTTGTGAATTTTCCATAATTTGATACATTATGACATTTTAGACCATATAATTTCTAATTTATAATTTTTGAATATTTTTGTGATTTTTAAACAATTTTATAATATGTTATTTTTATAAAATAACAATAGTGTCAATTTTGACACTATTGATTTATTTGAATTTAAATAAATTATATACAGAAGATATATACAAAATAAAAGCCTTAATAGATTAATAAAATTTCATATGTATCTAGAAAATTAGTGGAGCACATTAAATAGTTCATATAATATTTATTTTAATATTTTTAAAACCATTTATTTGATATTTTAGTTAATAAAATAATTTCAACATCACTATTGTGTCATAATTAATGATAATTATTTAATCCCTAAAATTTTTTAATACAATCCTATGATGTAGATAATTGTATTATATTTCTGGAGATAATTCATTTTAGAAGTTTCATTAAGTTTATCACTAAATTAAAATTATTATACTTATAAGATTTAAGAAAGTGACATTTTGTCACATTCATTGGTTTTAATAATAATTAAATTATTATCATGGAAAAAAGTATATTAAATGAATCTAATCCAACCCTTAGGTGATATGGGTCGACTTTTAGTCATCGAATAGGATTTTTTCAGGTGTTAGGATAATTTTATAATCTTATATTTACCCTTAATTAACCGATTTAACTTTAACTATGGTAAATAAAATTTACCGTAGTTACTATTCATAATGCCCAAATATAAAAAGTAGCCGTTTAACATAATTTGGACCCACTGATTCCGAATATGGAATCCATTTTTTAAAATTAAAAAAATACAAGTTGCAGTAATTAATTTAAAATAAATCCCATTGTTAAGAAAATGGGTTTTAGAAGTTAAAACATTGCCAAAGATTGTAATATTTTTACCTATGAATTCAATGTGAAATTAATGATAATGAAATAAGTTATATTAAATGGTTAAAATATAATCTATATATACTTTAAAATCATTCTATATTATAATTTAACCATATAAATTATCTCAATGAAAAAAGTTGTCTTTAATTAAAATTAGCGTATTTTTACTATTGATCAAAATATGAAAGTTATCAGAAAAATATCAAAAATTTATCCAAAGTAAATTTTTATACCCTGATTCAAAAGAATAATTTTCTTTTGTAAAATTGAACTTATAAAAATGTCAAAAAGTATATTTAATGTTGGTGCGCCATTAAAAGGCAGCAAAACTGTATTTTTTGAAAAATACTTATTTTACACGAAAATATTATTTTGTTCTCTTACCATTTTCTAGAAAATGTGTAAGGTGAATAATAAAATTAAAAATGTAGTTAAAACTATTCATAATAGCTAGTTCATAATAATATATCATTGTTTAGTGAAACCCAATATTGCGTACTACACACGTTATCGAGGAAGGTCGCGATTGCGTGTAATGCAAGCCAAGTCCGTATTGTGTGCTGTGAAAGATTCCTTTGATGTTGCGTATAACATAAGACATAAAACAAATTTCTCATAAAATCTCAGGGTGTTACAATTAGGTTGTTTGGAAAGGGTATTCTCACAATTTACAATATACTAATTCAGAATTATACTAGAAAATATTTTAGGCATTGATGGCAAAGTTATATTTTTTCACAACTCAATAAGGATTATTGACCCCTAGATATCTAGGAACTCTATGTATCGAATAATATTGACTACATATAGACCAAAAAGCATCGAAACTCCAAACATGCATGTGAATAGTGAATTTCCAATCTTAAACCAATATTATCCAACCTTCACTTGATAAATATAATAAAGATGGGAAATTATTCTATAGAAAATCAAGATGATCATATTTCAATACAATCTTGCAATTCATGGAGGACAAAATGAAATAGTATGCATATATTTAATAATAAAAATGTCTCATATACAAATAAAATTCTTCACAATTATATTTTTGTTAATTTGACTCTATAAGTGGGGGTTCTTTCATGTATAATTTCTCCTCATTGAGTTGTATAATGTTAAAACACAAATACTATTCCATGAAATTATAGCAGGATAAAAGGTTTTTATTATCTATTATGGATCATAGTGATATTATTGATTTTTTTATAATTTTTAATTTATAAATATTTATAGAAGTTAAATAATACTTCCTTGATTACGAATATAGATTAATAAATATAAATTCTTTTAAATTTTATTAATATCACTCTATTTTGTAAAAACCTAATAGTCAAAACAATTAGTTTTGGAATAGCATATTTCTTGGATATTTTTGTTGAAATAGACCATTTTCCCATTCTCATAATAATCATGTGCCTCCAAAGTTATTTGAATAGTTTTCTGTAGGAATATAATTCCATATTTGTTAACTTATAGTTCATTGATCTATTGAGTGGACTCTATAATCTAAAAATAGTTGATAAATATTTCATAAAAACATTATTCTTACTTATATCAATTCTTTCTTGGGTAGAAAACCATTAATATTAAAAATGATATGATAAAAAAATTATTTTTAAACATTCCTTGATAATTGAATGAAATCATAAATGGGTTATCTAATCACTTTAAACAATGGTGGTTAATATTACATAAGTAAAGGATGGCTATACCATCTTAATATTTTAGTTGAGATATTTTTAACCTTACTTGTAAAAACCATTTTATATTATAAAATTCCTTTTTGATATTATGTATATTTTACGTAAGTGATTAAACATTTTGGATAAAATTTATGTATAATCTTGTATTATTTTATTACATCTCTAATTCCCGTTAACAAATTTATTAAGAGATTATATAACACTGAGAAACATAAATAATGAACCCTGAAACAGGGATTAATATTATAAATATTTAAGGATGATGATTTAATGTAATTTTTAATTTATCTCGAGTATCGTATGTGAAACACCGCAATAATTTATGATATATTTCTCTACAAATATATTTTAATTCTTTTATAGCTTTCCTAACAAGCAACACCATTTTTAGGGAACTGTGATATACTATTAAATTATTACTTTTTATCATGGTACTTATCACGTAAATATTATATTTGTAGGAATGAATATGTATAAATAAATTATGAAAAAAGTATTTTTTTATATTTATAAAACAATTGTTCTTTATCAAATTATTAGAAACGAAAATAAAAGCATTTGAAGTAATACAATATTTTTTCAGAAAATCAATTTTTAAGTACACATTTTTTAATCAAAATAAATTTGATTAATTCTTATTAGTGAGTTATTTTAATCAAAGTAAAAAAATAATATATTCAATCAAATATTTTAACATTCTTATATATTTTTACTATTAATAACATAAGAATAAGTCATGTTTTATGTTCAAATATTAATTTTTTCTAAAAATTATCTTGTTGCAATTTTCGTAATGATTATAAAATGAATGTATTATACATTTAGAAGTTTAATCATGAAAAATGTATCCGATAATTGGAATAAATAGGATCAAATTTGGTCATTTAGTCCATTTTTGTTCATTATGAATAGTAACAATGGTAAATACGTTTCACCTCAATATGGGTATAATGAGAAAAATATAGCATAAAATTTAGGATAAGGATTTAATTTTAAAAAACACTTTATTTTAATTAATTTAATGTAGGTATGTCTACCTTAACTGTGGAAAACCAGAATATATGTCATTTTGGTTCCATTTCCCTTCATTATGACAGTTATGTAATTTTAACTAATAAAAATTTGAAATTTTTACTATCTTGAAATTAATAGCTCTAATTTTTAGAATAACAATTATACATGATATGTTTAGTTATAAATGATTATTTGGGTAATAAATTAATTTTTTTATGAATGTATTTTTATTTTTATATTTTATGCATGGAATAATTAATGTAAATTCTTACACCATCTCAACATAGTGCTTCTTCAAATAGTAAAAAATCATGTAAATGATTTGAAAATTCTAAAGGTAATTTTATTTGGGCTATTTAATGTTTCCCAATAAATTTGAAGATAAATTCATCATATTATATACATGTAAAAATTTTATATTCTTATTCTATTTTATAAATCTTTTAGAAGTAAAATTATTTCAATAGTCATTAAAACAACATTAATAGTATTTTATATTAAATAATATATATTTTTTGATTTATATAAATTTTTTCATTTTTTGAAATAGTAAAATAAGTTGATAAAATTACTAAACATTCCTTAATTTCCCATTAATGATCAAATTATTAACATAAATGTAAAACTATAACCCTTTAAAATTTTAATATTTGTTATAGTAAATAAGTTTAAATTTAGTAAAATAAGGCATTAATCAAAACTAAATTGATTAAAATGACACAAAAACCTATATGAATTTAATTTAATGATTATAATTTGATTATACCCACTTTTAATTTGAATTAATTCATATTAAAAGTAATTATACATGGAAAATAAATTAATTATATTATTTTATTTTATTTTATTCCATGTGCGTCTTTGCCATTCCTTATAAGAATACACTCATTATATATTTTATTTACCCCTCCATGAGCCATATTACTTGACCAAACCCTACCCATTTCACTAAAAAATATTCATATACCTGAATCATAGGTTTTGGTATTATTAAATGATGATTACAAGGTTCTTTAAAAAGGGAACTAGAGGAGGATTACCGAAGAAGAGGTAATCATCTTATTTGACCTCGTTCAAATTTTTAATTCTTTGAAATAATATAAATAATTATTATTAAACATAATAAAATAAATTTAGTCTTGTAAATATAATTAAACATAATTATTATTTTTTAATATCCATTACCCACCCTATATTCAATCAAATGTAGAGTTTCAGTATCACTTGTATATATGCGCGAACTACAACCTCGACGTCATGATACAATTGATTTTCTATAATTATGTATCATGTATGTTTATTATGATGGGTTTAATGTTTATATATGATATTTATTAAAAAATTTATATTTTCATAATATAATATCATATTTACCTTATAATATTCCAATATGTTGGAAAATGAAATTGTTGTTTGTGTGTATGTGTGGACTACAACCTCCACGAAGTGATGTGGTTATTTTTTCATTTATAATTTACATATAAGGTAAGAGGGATATTTTTTTAATATATATGATATATATGATATAATACTAATTATATATTTATTAATTAATATTTACCTTTATTTTGTTACACCCATCTAAAAATGGAAACATCGTTAATGCGTATGTACGGGCCACCATCTCCATGAATGGTGTAATTATTTTTTCAATATCTAACATTTATGGATATATATATATATATATGAAAAATATATAGGATATTTATATAATTTTTATCATTATATAGAATATGGAATGATGACAAATGTTGATGAATTATTATTAAAGAACCAAATTTCACATAAAAACACAGTAGTTACCACATTGAGATGGTGATTTTAGAAAATTACTATTAATAAATCTATGCTTAATTTTTATAATTTGATTATATAAGAAATTATAATAATTCTCATGAATATGGTATATAATTATAATAAAAATAAATTTACTACGTAGGATGTTGGTGTACTTTTAATGTAACTGAAAGATATAGTAAGATATTTATGAAACAATATAACTATTTACCAATATTTTTTATTATTATGTTTTAAGGGATGAAATTTAATGATCCAAAACTCAATAACCTAATGAATTTTCTTATCCATTATTTATTGTATGATTTTACATGTTTTATCTTCAATTTCCTATTTTTAATTAGTCATGATTCGAAATAAAATGTTTTATATAAACCCTACATTCTTCCACAATTTGGTCAAAAATGATTTCCCATTAGTGTTCATGTTTCAAAAAAAATCACGAACCTTTTTACTAATTTCCATTGATTTTATTAAATAAAAAAATCCCATTATTTACTATTGAAATAATTTTAATGGATTATTCTTGTTATTTTTATAATGATGTACTTTAGAATTTTTTATCAAAACTACAAAATGAATATTCATGTTGTCATATAAGAAATGAACAAAATTTCCCACCACCATAACATCAGAGTCAATTTAATCTTCCTTTACATGTTTCCCTTATTATTTTCAATGTAAATTTTCCTCAAAATATTTTTTATTTTTTTATATTTAAATGATTTTATTTCAATAGGAATAGGTTGTTTACCTTAAAAAATATTCTATATATTTGTTAACGATATTTTCACATAGGACATATTATTTTTATGATTCCTATGATTTATTTTTTATATGATAAAATGATTACATAAAATTTAATTATCTACAAGGATTATGATTATTATGATTTATGGATGTATATAGGGATCCTCTTTCATAATAATGGTTAATTTTATTCTTTAAACCCTATAAAACCCTGTTCCTTTTCCATGATTTATGCTATCCTGATATGGTGAGATATTTATGAACCCCTTTTCACATATATGTGATATACAATGATGAATTTTTTACTTAATTTTAGAACACAAATGTATGTTTTTCATTATATGATGATTGATATCGAAATCACATAACCCTCCAATGAAATGTGTAGAGAAGGATATCTAATGAGATAATGAAGATTGTAATGGGGAGTGAACCTAGTTCAGGAAGGAAATCTATATAATTTGATAATAATTTATGTAAACCATGAACAAGGATATGATGCAATCTGGTGTTAAACAAATAAACTCTGATTGTTTTGGGAGTGAAACATTACCATGGAGATGATGGAATGAGGAGTGAACAAAATTCATTACAATAGTCTTGGGAGTGATACTTGAACAGTGAATTGATTTTATCTACCAATGATTACGAAAAAAACTAATGTATTATTCCATTATTATTCTCCCATAGAACATGTTATTAGATTTCATTAAAATTATTTTCTTATGAACTACCTTGATTTATGACCTCACTCATGATTAGGATCCATGATATGTAGGGTATGGTTTTAAAATGTTAATATTATGTTTTCATGCCCTTATGCCCAAGTTATAATTAAGTGATCATTAATATATCATTTGTTTACCCTACCTATGAATAGGTGGTAATAATTTAGAATGTTTCATTTACATAGGTTATAAGGAATGATTTTAATTATGACATGTCTAATAAGGTTTCTAGTTTTCAAACAATTAGTGGGAGATACTATAGATTTCATATGAACCAGTTGTTTATGTATCCAAATTTCCAAAGACACTAAATATATATTATTATGGAATTTATCCTATTTTTTGTACGGATTATTATTCTGTTAAAATGTAATATCTATTTATGAAAATTGTAATTCATTATAGTTGGTATCATCTCATTAATTAGTTACCGTTGTAAAATAGGATTAGAAAACAATAGTTACATTCACATGGATAAGTATAAGTAAAATATTACATCCTAAAGTTTTGATAATTATGATGTATGACTTATGACTAACCAAAGGAATCATATATTTAAATTAATGTGTCATTATTTATGCATGATATAAAAAGTTTATCATGATTATAGGGTTCCCAATATGAATATTTTTTATCACATTATGATTTTTGGATTTTATCAACCAAAGGAAACAGATACAACCATCTAAATGATGAATGTAATGTAAAATGAAATTATGTACCTCTTAAGAATATTTGTTTTATGAGAGACTGATGTTAAAATATAGTTTCATTTTTAAAAACATTCTTAATCTATGAATCATGATGACCTTACAAATGAGAAAAGGTGGGAAAAAATTTCTATTGAGTCGTTCATGAGGAAACATCCACCTTATATTATAGGGTTCATTCATCCACTAGTTTCTGAGTAGTGGATCATTACCTATAAAAATATGTTTTCCATTCTCCAATATTTTAAATCAAAAAATGTTATTTTAAAATTTTATCATTCAGAGGGAATAGAATAACAACCATGGAATATTATCTATAACATGAGGAAGGTGGATGGAAAATGACTCCATGGATTGGATACGTTTATGATAATAGTTTTCGATTATTACATTCATCATACTCTTCATATGAGAATTTAAAAGGAATTCCTTGAGAAAAACACAAGGATGATTAATCTGTAAGTATATATGAGTATAATTTTACGATACATGAAAGGTATGATTATTTTATTTTTATTTAACTTGTATTTAATATTGATTAATTCATTAGTGTCTTTAAAAAGTCTCAAAATAGAATTATCCTTACGAATAATTATTATCTAGGAATTTATTATTATATTTTATATCATAATGTAGATAGATATTGGAGTAAAGTATCAATATCATGGTTTTCATAAGAAAATAAATATTTCATTCATAGGAAATTCAATAAAAACAAGTAGAGATTAAAATGATATTTCCTTTATATATTAATGAATATTATTATAGAATGATCATATCTCAAGATTATGCTTCATCTATAATTTAATTACATGTTAATTCTCTTCATTAAAAACCCATTAATCTTTTTTAGTCAGGTTTGATGTTATCTTAGTCATGGATTAGATTTCATAACATAAAACCCACACTAATTTCTATGCAATGAAAGTAATGATTTATATTCCAATCTAAACTATGATTATCTATCAATTAAATGATCCTTATAAGCATCCAATGGAAATTAAATTCAATTTATGGGTCTTGGTTCATATAAAAAATGGTTTCTTCACTCAAATGGTTCAGCAGAATATCATCATCAATGTTATATCTATTAAATGAGAATATTTTATGTATTTTTTTTAAATATTTTCATATTATTCCTCTAAATGATGATGTATATTATTCAATTATACTCATAAATAATGCTACACCAGCATTAATGACTCTATAAAAAATGACCCATATTGAGTTATAAGAATTTAATATGAAACTCTATGAGAATATTGATAATGGATTCATTTATCCATCTGCATCCTCGTGAGGTGCATCTGTGTTTGTTTGTTTAGAATAATTATATATCAATACAAATATTCATTTTTTGTGAGAACTTATCAAGATCAGAGTAAAAGATAATGATCTATTATTTATTCAATCAATTATGAGGAGATAAATTTTTAGAAATGATATATCTTCAATCTGGATATAATTAGTTGAGGTTTTATAGTGAATACATACCTAATATAGCCTTATGTATGAGGTACCAAGGCAATGAATTTATATTTATTCAATCTTTCCTTACTAATTCCCCTAATATCATCATGGATATAATGGATATTTCATATAAAAATTACCTTGATTAGTTTTTGGTAGTCTCCATATTTTCAACTCCTATATATTATGTTGGTAAAGATGTGAATAATGATTTATTAAGGATTGTAATGAAGAAATTAAGGATGTAGAAGAGGAAAAAAATATTTACAAAGTGTAAATATTGGAAAAAAATGTTTTATTTTTGGGTTATATGTTATCATGAATGGGTGTATCAGTGGATCCATCAATGATGGATGATATTAATCATTGGACTAGAAAAAATATACAACTGAGATCCTTATTTTTAATTGTCTAATATGATATTATGTATTCTGTGAAGAAATATTCTCATTATTTCCTAATCCACTCCACTTGTTATATTGGAAGGGACCCAAATTCACTTGGATATGTGAATGTGAGTAAACATTCATTGAAGGGAAAATAAGATTATAATGTGAACAAGTGCATGAACTACCCTACTACGAAGAAAGTTTTTTTCCTAGAGTTATTCATCAATGAATCGTATGGGATGCATCCTCATGAATAATGATAAGGTGATATGATATAGATAATGAAATCAAAATATTAATTAAAAAAATTACCTAACTCATGATTTGGAGTTGGGTATGATAATTTTTACATTAAAGATGTAGATGAATTATTTTATATGAAATGGTTTGATATATTTACTGATAATAATGTTTTAAATTCAATACTCATACATAAATGGTCGAATGTGTGATATAGAAGATGGTTTTAGATGGCTGATGACTCTGTCTACTCAATACATTACCACCATGGGAAAATGAACAAGGTGGATGATGCCTGGATTTTAAAGGATAATTCTAGTTTATCTATAGAAAGGATAAAAATGATTCAATATTTTTTAGTTTTATAAGTATGTATTTTAAAATCATGAAGGAAGGGGAGAGTATTTTATTTATCAAATGAGTGTTCGACCACATATCAATGTGAATATTAAAAAGGAATAGAGAGAAGATATTGGACTATAAATGAATGTGATCAATGTTCCTATGTGCAACCTTGATTGTGATGGAGTGGTAATGAATAGGAACCATGTGTGTGTTCCATCAATACATGATTTGAAGAATGAGTAGTTTTATGAACCTAATATTTAATCATTTATTGTTATTATTAGAATAAAAATATATAAAAATATATTTGATAGAGTTTTTATGGTCGTACACCCATAATAGTGATATTGTAGTGTATGTATCTCAGTGCATAGTATGTCAGCATATTAAAAAATATAGACAAAATTCTAATGGGATTATATAACAAATACCCTTACTATAATGGAATGGGAAAACAATTCCATTGATAATGGTATTATACTCAAAATATATATATAATGTCCATAATGTAATTTGGGTTACAGTATATCGCCTTACAAAGTCAGTACACCACATTACCATCAGAGAAGACTTATATCTTGATCATATTTCCAGAATATATGTTAATGAAGTTAAAAAGTTTCATAGAGTACGCCATTATATAATATTTATTCATGTTAAGAGGTATACATTGAACTTTTGGAGATGTCTCAATGAAATTGGGTTTAAGAATTGTATTTTAGAACTTCTTTACATCCTCAACAAGATAGTCGGTCTAAGATAACCATTCAAACCCCTTAGGGTATACTGAGATCCCTTCATACAGATTTCAAACGTGGTTGGTCTAATCATGTTTTCATACAAAAATAAATTTCACTCAATAATTCAGATGGCTCCTAGTGAATTTCTATATAAAGGGAAGTTTATAACCATAACATTCTATTCTGAAGATTTAGATAGGAAGGTATTAGGACTTGATCTAGTAATGGAAATATAATTTAATGTTTATCCATTCAATAGAAAGTAAAAGTAGAATATGGTCAGTAAAAATTTTATGCTAACAATTACCAATGAGAACTAGTGTTCAAAATGGGTGAAATGGTATACCTATAAATATCTAATTGGAAGAAGTTTAAGAAATATTGAAATAAGGTAATACTAAAAACCAGATATATTGTTCCATTTATGATTCTATGGTCGAGTAGGGATTATAGAATATTACCTGATGTTTCAATAGAACATAAATTAAGTTCATGTTGTGTTCCACATATCTCTCTTGAGGAATAACATGTATGGTCTTTCTTATTTACAAAACTAGAAGGTTTTCCAACTAGAAAATCATCATTATAATGAAAAAATAGTATAAATTTTGGAACATATTGAAACTATTCTACTGAACTCTACTAATAAATGGTGACATATTTCAAGAGGAATAAAAATTCAATTAATCTACTTGGGAACCTAAGGATGTGATTAAATTGATATATATAAAATTGTATATGGTGATTTGATATTATTTAAATGGATAAATTCATTATACTATTGGTAAAATGGGACACCTCAGGATTTTATGATATATCCCTTTTTAAATAAGTTTTATTTCTTTTTTATAGTTCTTTAAATGCAAAAAAAATGTTTAAACAAACCACACAATTATATTAAAATATTATTATTTATTGTGATGTTTTTCACCTAACTGGGGGATTATTGAGTCTCAATCGAGCTAACAAAATTATAAATAAATATTTATTACATACTTATTCATGGAATACAGTGGATTTAAAATTTTTAGTAATTAAAATAAAATGGTTTTAATGTAATTTTATTTCATTTTATTTAAAATTTATTTTATTCATAGAATGTGTTTTTATTTTTATAAATTTGATTAATATATATTGATGGATTATTTTAATCAAATAAATAGATAATATATTAAATAATGTCTTTTAATATTAATTTTTATGTTTTTTCATTTCATGGAAGAATAATAAATCTTATTTTATGTGGAAATATTATTTTTTTTAAAATAGTTTTTTTTTGTTTTTTGTGAACATGTTGTAAAATGATTTTTTCCCTTTTCGTAATTGAATATTAAAAATAAATCCCATATTATAAATTAAAAGGTTAAAATTGGTTTTTTACGTCCCTTGTATTTTGGGTATTGATTAATAGTAACCCTTCTCAACATTTAACTCCTTAGTAAGAGTGAAATGGGAAAAACGTTTCAAATTTTGGATAAGGGATTATTATATTTAAGAAACATTCCTTTAAAAAAATTTAGGATAAGATAAACTATAACCATTATAATTTTGAATATTTTTTATTCTTTTTCTATTGGAAATCGATAAGGGAATTTATATTATTTTGTGTAATAGGAAGTTTAATATATCAGTCTATTTACATTAATATCTCTAATTTCGTTTATATAAGGATAAAAATGATAAGTTATTTTATAAATGATCATTTTAAATATTTATTCTTTATAAGGGTAATGTAATTATAATTTTTTAGTGGTGCAATTTTTACCATAAATTATTGCACAAAGTCAACACTATGCTTTTTCATGTAGCAGAAAAATCCTGAAATTTATCTTCAAATAAAAACTGTGATATTATTATGGTGAGTTATTGAGTTGTATGAATTTAGAAGGTAAATGTAAACATTAAATATTGTATAAAGTTTACATTCAACTTTATATGGATTTGTTTTATTTTCAAAATCAAATTTTGTGAATAGTTATTAAAATGTATGTAATACTATTCTATGTTAAATAATATATTAGTATATTATTTAAAAATTATAAAAAACATGAAATTGTAAATTTATTTTGATAAAATTGCTACAATAAATCCCATTTTGATTAATGATATAAATTTTATGTTATATATAAAATTATAATTCATTAATATTTTAAAAATCATCATCGTAGTTAAGGTCAAAATTGGTTAATAGAGGGATTAAACTAAAAGAGAAGGTTTAAATGAAACATTGACCTTTATAAATTTCATTTAATGATTCTAATTATACAATAACATGTTTTATAATTTATTGATATTTATATGAATTATAGTTGATAAATACATTAGTTATAGGTAAATATTTTATATATTTGAAAGGGTGTCCTTTCCCTACCTTATAAAAGACAACAATTATATAATTTCATTACTCCTACTAAGACATCTATAACAACTAAAACATACCAATTAATCTTATAAAATTATCTATCCAATAAATATAGGTCGTGGTATTATTAAGAGGCCATTCCAAGTGACATTATTAATGGATCTAAAGGAGGCCTACTAAAGTAGAGGTAATCATCATACAAGGCATTTTTCAAATTATTTCTTCAACCGCCACATGTAGATATTTAATATTCATTATAAACTAAATAATTAAATATTATAAAAATAAAAAATTTAATTATGATTTTGATATCACCATTATCAACCATCTATTCCATGAAATGGGATGTGAAATTATCGCTCATGGGTACGTGTAGACTACCCCTCCACATAGTGATGCAATTAATTTTACATTACCATCCTTTATGGATGTGTATTATGATGGGATTTTTGTTTATATATGATATTTATGAAAATAATATTCATGTGGAATTTTAATATCAAATCTAATTTCTTAAATTACCATCAATTGGAAAATGATAATGTCATTTGTGAAAACGTGGGGACAACAACCTTTATAAAGAGATGTATTTTTTTCATTTATTATTTACATGGATGATAAGTTGTATAAAATTAATGAATATATATGATATAAATGATATAATAATTATTCAATAAATTTTAATTTCTATTTTACATGTTTATCATCTATCAAAAACTAAATACAACGTTCCAGCGTATATACCACCTACAACCTCCATGAATGAGGTAATTAATTTAGTATTTATATATTTTATGGATAGAACCAACTATATATATATATATAATTAATTTATAAGGTATTGATATCATTGATATAGTTTTGGAGATTAATGAACCATGATCAATGTAAAATTCATGTAACTGA
Source organism: Viscum album (assembly GCA_963277665.1). NCBI lineage: Eukaryota > Viridiplantae > Streptophyta > Magnoliopsida > Santalales > Viscaceae > Viscum > Viscum album. The sequence goes on from OY728161.1 coordinate 331,406,423, forward strand.
AAATATAAAACTCATACAAAAAAAACTACTAAAACCCCAAAACAATGATTTCAATAATGAATTATTAATAAATTGATATTGAAATGTAATAATTTTATTATATATGATATCATAATTTGGAAATTTTATATTATATAATTACTATAAATTTATATTTATTATAGAAGAAGTTTGAGAATGTTTGGTATTTTTTGTGTAACAATCTCATTCTTTACGGGGATTGATTGTGACTACACTTTAGATGATGAAATTTCATGATCTACCTTCCATTATGCTAATTAATTTTTATATCCTTGGGCTTATTTGAATATATTACATGTCTTCAAATCATTTCTATTTCTTTTAGTACTCAAGTGTTTGAAAGAATAATTTAATGTAAATATGACTTCATTTATATATTCAGTCAAAAATAATTTTTCATTAATGACCATGATATCTACACTCATTTTTAATTTAATTAATATTATCCAATGGCTTTTAAAAATATATATCATCAATGTTATAAATTTTTAGAAATTTTCCAAAAGGAATCTTATTTTCAATTTTTGAATGATTTTATTTTGATATTTCACAAAAAAATGTGGATGGAATAATTATTTAATAAACACTACTTGGACCAAATGTTTCTGATGTCATGGAAACAAATTTATCTTAATATGATTTTAAATGTCTCCATGGTTATATTCAAATATACTTTTATCCATTATTTTATAGGAATTTTTTATATTTAAGGAATTTATTACAATTTGAAAAGTGTATTTTTGTCAAAAAAATATTCTTGATATCTTATAATGAAATTTTCATCTAAGATGACATCCCCTGACATTACTTATGATTTATTGGGGATATAATCAAAGGATGAAAAATACTTTCATCATATTAATGGATAATGATGATGAATATTTAAGGATGATTCTAAGAAGAAAATTTCATTCCTGTGGGTTAATTATTATTTGATGAAATTGTTATGAATTTTGTTATATTTCTATGTGTTTTGATATGATGAAATGATGAAATATATATGAAACCCACTTCATTCCCTCAATTTATTTTACTAGTAATGTTATGTTATCATTTTGAAAAAAATTTACTTGTTTCATAATTATTTGATGAGTGGTAATGAAATTTTATATTCCTCTAATTAATTTGGTTAATATGGAAATATCCTGAGATAACAAAGAAGGGATTGGGTATTGAACATCATTATGTAAAGGAATCTATACACTATTATATTTTCTTGATTGATCATTGAAAAATAAGATGATGGAATGGGTAGTAAATCCATTCCACATTGATAATCATAATAATGATCCTTATGTAACGATATATCATAATGTGGAGTAATTTCAACCTACTATTATAGTCTTGGCATTGATCCTTGACTATAGAAATGATTTTTTTTATTATGTGAAAGAAATTTTTGTGTGCCAATGTTATAATATCCTAAATCATTTTAATTAATTCAGTTAAGAATTTTTTCTTATAAAATTACATGATTTTATCCAATACATTAGATTATATTTTCTAGAAATATAAGGTATGTTTTTCAAAATATAAACTTGTGTTAGTATATAATTACAATAATGTAATTTTTAAGTTATCATTGATATGTTCCTTCTTAAACATTTTGGAGAATTTGAAGTCATCCTTTAATATGATTCCTCTCCACATGTTATAAATAAATGTTTTATGAATGACATGTCTAAGATGTGTTCTGATTTTGAAGAACATAATGGGAGATAACCTATATCTATTATGAACAAATTTTTTTGTGTATCCATATTTACAAAGAAAAAACAAATTATTATTCTACCATGGATCATAATGTTATATAATGAATATCCACATATTAATACACAATTTTTTTGTTGAATTATTGGTCATTATAACAAAATACCCCTTGAATATTTAAAAAGATGATTTGATATCTAGCATTGTTCATATTATAGCATTCCAACTCAACTCCAATGTATCACCTCATTTGATATTGTATTTACTCTAAGACTTGGAATGCCTCCACAAAGTTTTGAGCTGCATCATTCTATAATATTTTACTCACCAAAAGGTGTTCTGATATAATTAATTGGATATGGTGTTAACATAAATGAATCCATGAGCTCACATTCCCTTATATAATAAGTGGTAGGGGGTGAAGCAGAAGCAATCATTTTAATTTAATGATAATTAAAAATTAATTTGAAACTAATCACATACATATGTCAAGTTTAATATCATGATCAACCACACAAATAATAAATGAACATACATTTTCACATTACCATCAATTACATCATTTTTTATTAATCCTGAAAAATTCCATGAATTAATCCTATAAATCCAGCTTATCATAACTCCATAAATGTGTCCTTAAGACACCATCATCTATAATTTCTAAAAAATATTATGAATTCAATTAATATTAATAATGTACACATGTTTAAATTTAGGAATAAACTTGTAATGATCCAAATTACATGAAAATATCCTTAGTCTCTTGATTCACATAGTGTTCACTATATGAAAAGACCATAAAAAATTTATATTTTGATTTCAACAAAGAATTAATTTAATAAATAATTGAAAACCTATAAAATTTGGTGTATGGTAAATAAAACGAATTGAATAACACATGAATAGTGATAATTATATAGTAAATTTATCTCTCCACTATTTATAAAGAACAATATTTTCAACAGGCTACATGACATGTACTTGTTTACGTGTTATGTGGTTACTTTTTACCTTGTCTACATCACAGTAATGGGGACTGGTCATGTGACCTAATGAGGATATGTATGTGGTACATTATTTGAAAGGGTTATTAAATAATATTTGTCCTTGATGTTTCTTTGTTTTCAGTCATCCTACAATGTTTTAAATCCATAACATATTTGGCCCCCCATGTTATCATGTAAAAGTTAACATGGACTACACATAATGTTCTTGTGTTACATGTTGATTAGAACTACAAACCATTTGTCTATCTATCTAGATTTACTCCCTGTACCACTTTTAATGGATTACTAATCTTATTTCATCAGATTGGTAAAAAATTATCATGAGATACAGACAAGTTATTTTGGTACTCTATGTGTAGTTTGGTGATACCCACCATGCATTTTATATATTGTATAGGAATAACCCTTAGAACCTCTTGATGGTGTTCTAAAACGTATTTCTATTTATATTTAACCATTCACAATTTATCTATGTGAAAACAACAAATGTACATAGAAAATGATGTTTTTACTTTTGGAATTTATCAATTTAATACAAAATAAAATTAAAAACATGAAAAAAACAATTATTCATATATAATAATAAGTTAAACATGCGACTAAGAGGATTCAGGTGTACCAGATATTTATGGATGGCCCGGAAAAATAAAAACATAGTCTGATGTCACTAATAATCATTATTATACAAATTAATAAATGTCATGAATAACAGAATTTGTAGGTTGCATGACTAGATTAAATTCTTGAACCTGTAGAGGATGATGTTCACATGAAATTAATAATTAATCTATAAATATTTATTAAATTACATGATCTTATAGTTATGAATTTTTTATAGTCCATTTGAATCAACCTCATCATACTATCATTCCATCACAAGATACGTATATAGAATACCACTAGTGGTGATCCACACATGAACAAATATATATGAACATCTCCATAAAATTTACTAGTACTAGAATGGTTGATCTATATCTCATTCATAGTTTGTGGGTAAAAAGTGTAGAATAATCCTTGGGGGATCAATAAACATTGACGATCATTCAAAGGAGTTGAGGGAAGATGAAGATTGAGAAAAAATTAAGATCTCTACAAATATCTCTAAGGATTGATACATCTTCCCTCTATATGTTTTTTAAAACAAGTGTATCTTAGTAATGTGATATAATTATATATTTAATGTTATATTAAGATGGTTTGAAATTAAAAAAACATCCCTTTTCAAATTCCTTATTTCTTAATAAATACCATGTCTTAATAATATCAAAATTATTATTTTCTTGACATGTGTATCATTTATGAATAAATAAATATCATTAATATTACGTCAAAGAATAAAATTGAACACTAAGTACTTTTTGTACAAAACACTTTCTAAGCCCTATATATTAACAATAAATAAATAAAACTTCTCATTGTATCATTCTTTGATTTTTTGTAATTGAACTCTCCCTTATAACACCATGTTCATGGATTTATTTAGACTGTTTTATTATTATCATAAGGTATTAGATTTCAAATTCTATTGAAGGGAAAAAGGGATAAATCTTTTCTTGTATTATACATTAATGTAATACTACTCATAATACACCTAGATTATCCAACGTCACCACAATAATATGCTATTATAGTTTTAATTAATTCATAAAATTACATGAATTTTTGTTCCAATTAATGATAAATTTAATGTATAAGTATCAATAAACATTTCCAAAAATAGTAATATCCAATGACACATGTTAATGTGGATTTTCTTTTGGTATGTACCATTATAAATGTTTTATATACTATAAATTTCAAAAGGAAACATTGTGAGAGAGTGCCTAAAAGACCTACGAGCCTCTAACCCTAATTGATATTATGATTTATATACCCTCGAATGATATGATCTAGTTATAGAACATATATTCAAGAATACTATCATAGTTACTACATGTTATAATCATAGTAGAGAATTTCAATGAAATTTCTATGTGACATATATTCATAGAAAATTATCACAAAAAACATTCATATATAGTATTACTCATGATTTGATAAAAATCATAATCAACAATAAATACATATTATCATGTACTTAGAGGTCGGTTTTTGGGAAATAATTCAAACATTATCCTCCAAAGATCATTCCAATCTATTTCATGGCCTTTTTATTATTTTGAACTAGTTCTTGATTGTTTGAATGAAATTGATTAGTTTAATTAGGAATTAATTATTGGATCATTCATCGATGATTTACACATTGAATTTATCTTTTTCATTGAAATAGTGATTTATTATTTATTTTGGTAAAATGTTTTATACTTCTTGTTCATTGTATTCTGTTAACAATTTCAAAATTAATATGATCTTCATATGATTTTTACTTTTTTGTTTCAATAATATCTCCATCTATTATATATTTTTATAATTTTTGATTCATTTGTTAATAAACTATATCCATAATCCTATTTCATAGTTCACTGGAATCTATTTTTATAAGATTATTTATATGATTTTTTTTCAATATGGGAGTGTGGATGATGTGTGATAGTGATTATTTAAATATTATATTTGTTCATGTAATAGTGGTATTCTGAACCAAATGTGTAACATACAATTACATTTCTTTCAGGTAAGTTTTAAACCATGTTGCGTTTTTTATTTTTTGTCGTCTAGGAGGTTCGAGAAAGAAAGGTCAGTGTACCTATAATGGTCAAGTAAGGTAATTTTTTGAAATTTACAGCACCAAAAACATTCTAGTTCGGTATCCTGATAGAAATGTAGATGTCATATAATATGTTTAAATGATTCTGTAATCATAAATGATAATAAAATCCATTTTTAATAATAGGTGATGGGGTTTTGGTGATTTTTGTGATTTTTAGATTTCACATTGTTTAATTGGGACAGACATCATATATTGTCCCAACTATTATTTTTAAAAGCATTCTATCTGATTTATTTTTTACTTATTTCCATATTTCTTTTCTCTCCACCCAATATCCATTCCAACGATATTTTGGGTCCCTCATATCCTACTGAGTCATCTCAATCAGTGATGTATCATTGTTCTATTTTCTATGTATCCCACCTAGTATGTATTATCCATCTCTCTTTGTCTACTTCTGTTTTCCTTCCTTGGAGATTGAAAGACCATATTGAGTTTGATGGATCTAAGATCCACGTTTGTGAATATATTTTAAATGTTGAGTTCCTATATCTTAATCTCCTTCATTGGTGTTGGTGGGTTTCATTTAGGGTGTTGTGTTTCCATGAGAAATATAGGTGGTTCTGTCTTTGTATTCTAATTTAATTAAACATAAATTTTTTATTTGAAATAAATTTTAATAAATTTAAATTTATGTAAATAAATAAATTTATTTTATATCATTTTATTAAAAATTAAATTCTAGTGAATTGGGGTTTGTGTCTCATTTTGAATGAAATTTCAAAAACCCCTTATTCCAGTTAACTGGGGGTTGATTATGGAAATTCTTAAATTTTTAATAGTTTAAATTAAATTTGATATTTTATGGAAAATTATGAAAAAATCCATTTTTAGTGATTTTGTTGTTTATTGTGAAATTAATTGATTTTATTTAGAACTAAATGGTTGAATTTAATTAGTTACAAAAATTTTAAAATTTAATTGTTCATTGATTTCAAACTCTTATTTGGAAAAAATGGATTAAAATGGCTTTGATAGAAACCAAGTGGTTTTATCATGATTAATGGATATATTTTTATTAAAGACCCATATATGGGTTTAAATAGAAATTGGAATATTTGAAATGGAGAATGGGGTTAGCTATATTTTAAGTATTATTTAAATCAATTTCTGATTGTTGTTTTCCACTACATAACATGGAATCCTTGGGTAGTTAGTGAGTTATAATGGTGACAAATTATGACTTACAAAATTCTAACACTTCATATCAGCACATCACAACCATTAGAAAATTGTGATGAGTCCTTTTAATTATGGCCAAATGGGTGTATGTACATATTTTTCATTTCACAATTCAATCTCTGTATAGTATGGAACTTCATTTTTATTTATAATTTGACCACATTGCTCAATTTTTTTATTTAAAATTTATATATGTAATATTTGTAAACTGTTTTATATGACATGTGAATTTATATATATTGTTTTATATAAGAGTATTTGTCTAAGCCAGTTGATATGTCTGAAATTATTTTAGAATTATTCCATCAATAAAAATATAAATCATTGTTTGAAAATTATTTCCATCATTTGAAATGTGAAACATGAATTGCTAATTTATTTCCATCATTTATATAATAGACGATTATTTGTGTAAATATGATTTTGAAAATTCTAAACCTATAAGATTTAAATTTAAATCATTTTATTTGTTTAATTATATATTGGAATCATTATATTGATTTTTTTGTGAAATCCTACACTAATTTTTCTCACACTATAAGTGTACCTTCGAGTGTTTTTAGATTATCTCATTGTATGTCCGAGTAGGATTAAAGAACCACTTGGATTCTGTTCATGTTATTGATGCATAGACATGGTGGGTTGCATCCTTAGGGACTTGGGGATGTTTTTATTGCCTTTTTCACTATTGGTTTTAGTACTTTGGGTTGTTATTCTTATTGGAATTCTGGAATAGTTCTCCAAATAGAGTTTATTTTATATGGATTACTAACATGTGTCTTTTACTTCTCAAAAGTTTGGGGTAAAATTTTTCCCAGTTAAGTTTTCAATGATTCTAGGTTTATCCACTGATGTATGGGGAACTAGAATTAATTTCAGGATATGTCTGTTTCAACTCCCTTATCGGGTTACCATGGTACCAGGGATATTTCCTTAGAAAGTAGTATCAAAGAGAGGTTCTTTAGACATGTGGTGTGAGACCAAGGAATACCAGTTGGTCTAGAGAAAGTAAAGACTATTATGAACTATGAGAAAATAGTGAATGTCTTCAAGATTCATAGCTTCTTGGGATTAGTGGAATATTATCATATGTTCAATAAGGAATGTTCAATGTAAGCTTCTATGATGACTGATATAACGCAAAAGGTAGTAAATTATTCATGGGATGAGAAACTCCAACATTATTTTTTTGGGAAGAAACATTTTTTGAATACTAAGCTTTTGATGACTCTTCTTGAAGATAGGAATGGTTATGTGGTCTTTTTTAATGTATTTGGTTCATGATTGGGCTATATTCATATATAAGGTGATCATGATTTTCCTTTTGTCTCTTGAAATCGTGGGGTACACGTGAAAAATTATCCAACCCTGGACCATGAACATGTAGTGATTATGCATAGACATATGATTTTTTAAAATTACCTCTACAGAGAAATGTTTACCATTTTTTCATCCCACAAGATATGGAGTTTTAACCTCCCTCAAATAGATTTCAATATTTTCCAGTGGTGTCGGGATGAATACATGCAGTCTTACTATATAATCCAAACAATTATTAATATACATAATTATTTTTTAAACTATCATTTATGCTTAAATGTGTTTTCCTTGAGTGATTACGGAGTTTGGGATGTGTTCTGAGCGTTTGGGACACTAAAAGATCAGGAAAGTGGCCACTAATGAATAGAACATGATTTTCACATGGTTAATGTTAACCATGTGACTGTACTAGAAAATAATGTGGTAGGGGATCCGTTTCAAATATAGTTCTATTGTATTATTATATTAAAAATATTTAAATTTTTCTGGTAACTCCAGGCAACCATGCAGCCCAATTTCGTATAGATAGTGGCATTCACATGGTTTGTGCTTGGTTTGGAATGAATTGTGGGTAAACCATGCACCCCATTAAATGGTCAAAATTTTAGAGTTTTTTCATTTTGTTATTTTTAGATCCCTACAGGATTTCAGCCTCATTTCAACCCCCATTATCCAATGTGATGAACCAAAAATCCCCTCTACCTCCATGGATGATTCTCCTTCAATTCATGCATGTTTAGAGTTCTTTTTTGTGCGAATTGATGATCATTGTGTGTCTAACACATATTTTTTCTCTATTTTCTAGATTATTGATTGTGGAATCTCTCATATACTTCCCAAGTCCTAAAACCATAAATTTTCCACTAGATTATTGGTTGGTAATCTATTTGGAGTTTCAGTTAAGATCCATGGTTGATATTAAGGAATCATTCATTAACGGTCCTGCGGTAGGTAGTATTTAATCTTTTTACCATAGTCTTCATGTGTTATATGTCTATGAATTGTTTATATTTCATTTGTCTATTATGTATTGTTATCATGGGTTAGAGAATGTTATTTTTATAATATATTTTGGTGCGAGAACTGTTATGAACACCGTAGGGTTCGTCGATGATGTGAGACCAAACCTAGGGCTACCCATGGGGTAAGTTGGACCCTTATAAGTGGAGAAAAAATTAATAAACCTTGAATATGGGTTCCATGAGAGATAATGGGTAGGGAAAATATTTTTTATGCATTGGTAAGGTTAATATTTTGATTAAAACATATTTGACCCGATTATACATTTATTGATGGAAAATGATTTTGGAAATTATGAAATGGTTTTATTAGCGTTTTGAACTCAAGGCTATTTAAAAGGGGTTTTATATGGGATTTTAAATGGTGTTTGTAATGGGAATATGGTTCTATTTTTTGGAATATGGTTTAATGGTTGTCCTAATTTGGTTTAAAATGGAAATAAAATCCTTTTTTCATGTTTTACTCTTTCGAAGGGGAAGACATGTGTTTTAATGGGTGGTATCAATATTTTTTCAATGAGAACACGAATTGTGTTTACTACAATGATGTAGTTTATAAAGGTCTAATCGAGTGATGTTAATTGATGGGATATAGGGGTAGTGATATAGAACCAATAACATTTTTGTTGCCTTGTTAACATGGATATTATTTGAACCAAATGATTAATGTTATTAGATGGTGATATATAATACAGGGGTGTTTGGAATGATATAAAAATGGCTAAAATGTGATTAATGTGAATGTATACAATAGAATGTGATTTTTACTAGAAAATAATAAGATGTTAATAAATGGTAAATGTTTAATAGGTTAAGTGAGTTAACATATGGAATGGTCAGATATATTTTGGCTTATGATATGATAATTAATGAATATTCAGAGTGAGTTAAGCATAAGAAATGGGTATAGGGATAACCAAATATGTAATGTAAATCTAAATGTGTTATTTTTTTATGGAATGATTTTTATTTCTTTGTTTTTTGTCATGGAGTTTTATAGCTATGTGAATTGGGTGGATATGGTATTTGTTTTGATCGTATATATATAAGAATGTGAGCATGGCATGGTATATTTGGGTATCGAAAAGAGGTTTACACCAATGGGATAAGTAATAATTATGAAATAAACTCTACCCCAAAATGCATGATTTAGGGGAGGGGATATAGATATATTCATATAATGGTTGTATTCCACGCAAACAAACGCTTTGAGTTTTTTTTGGGATGTGTACATACCCAGTGATATAGGGACTTGACAAAATCACTTATTCATGGTAATTTACTACTATAAGAAATATTGTAATTGATGCAAATGCATAACCTATGGAACATGTGAAGAAGATGAATCTTTTTAATTTAAATAACATAAGTTAAGAAATTGAAATATTGATGAATGTATATTAAATTAATATTGTTTCTAAGGGGTATGTGATGTGTTGTGTTTAGGTAAACCCCTTTCAGATAAAAGTTTTTTAACCCCTTGTTCCATGGTTTTGATTCATAGTGTGACCTTACGTATATGGTCATTGGATCCTTGTAGAAAATGTAATGGCTAAAATGAATATTTGATAATTACTTAAATGTTCCCCTTTTTTCCTTCCCTATTTATTTCACTTTTTTCCTACATAAACCTTGTAAATATTGGCTATTACGTCTGAAACCACTGGTTGTGGGCTATTGAGTTGTACATATACCCTACTGGGGTCCCCATGACACTTGGGTACCTGAGAATATGTCACTTGTTTTAGGTAATAGTTAAGGACAAGGAACTACTACATGGTTGTGCATGGGATGATTGGTTGGAGAATGGGGGCTGGACCGGGTTGGGTAGAGGTTTGGGTTAAATTCTTTAATAGTTTCGATCTTTTTTTATGGAATGACTACATTGCATGTAGTGTTTCAAAGTATTTTGTTATATCACGAGAACTTGGTGACTTTTTTCATGCATCCATTTATTGTTCCTAGGGTTGTTTTACCTATTTTATTCACTTATGATGTTGCTCCACTCTGATAAGTAGGTATAGTCTCACTATTTTCCTCTTTTGACCCGTGCTACCAGTTAGTGTACTCTTGCATATAAGGATGCATGCCTGAGGTCTTGTGATTATCAGGATTGGGTAGCCTATTATTGTGGTGTCCGATTCAGGGGCGTTACAATGTGGTATCAGAGTAGGTTATATATTTTATTACATTTTGGTCATGGTAAAAAAAGAGACTAGGATATTGTCAGGACATCGTAATGTGCTCATTCATATGTTCTTGGATCCCCACGTATGAGGGAAATCCCATGTTTCCCTAGTTGAGAAAAAATTTCCTTTTTTGGTTTTAATGATGGTTGATATTTATACCTTTAGTGGCATACTAGGATGTGATTTTATTGATTTATGAGTTTTAAATCATGTCCCGACACAACAATAGAGGGTGTGTGGGTTCAAAAATCATGTTAGGAACATATCATAGATATGTCATCTGTATGTTTCTAATGATGGATTTTTGAATGACATGATGATAAACTGAATGTGAATAATTAGAATTATTAAATGAAACATATGGTGTTTAAAAGGGGATTAAAAGGGTTTTGATAATCCTAAATCCTTGGGTATGTAAAATGGGATTTTATTTGAAATTTTATTTTTAATAAAATTATGCATTTCCAAATGATGGGTTAGTAAAATGTTTTTTAATAAGTATAAATTCTTGTATTTTAAAAATTAAGATATTTGATAAGTGAAATAATGTATTTTAATGTTAATGTTAATTGATTGAAAAAATGGGGAAATTATGAGTCTTAGCGACACTAGTGGTGGTCATCCATTGTGTTGGCTGTTGACCCTGTATATGGGTGGGTTTGGTAGTGAGAGTTTCATAGATTGAGACTAAAGGATATTGGATGTGATACCTAATATAGTTGGATGTTCAATTTAATTATATAACATTATTTCGTATTGGGTTAAGTTATTCCCCCACTGTTATGATATGGAGTCTGTTAATATGAATTTGGTGACTTTTATGTATTGAGACATTTTTTGTTTGTTTTGGACCCTAGAGTGGCAGTTTACTTCGTGCTTCCAGTGTACGTGTGAGAGTATAATTGTTTTGAGACCTAGAGTAAATGGTTGTTCGGTGTTATAGATATAATCTGGATTGAATGTGCGTAGGATTACTACTAAGAAAAGTCAGATTTTTGGGTTTGTTTTGTGTGGATTAGAGAGAGAAAATGACCTTTTCATGGAGTAGATCTAGTCCAGGGTGTTGGTATCATTAGACATTTGTGGATGGCCTATTAAGGAGTTTGGTTAAACTGTCAGTTCTTAGAAATGCATGTGACCTAGGTTGATGTTTCAAACGATAGATGTGGAATAATGAGAGATTCTCCAACTACATGATTTACCCTAAGGGATAACTGGAAAGGTTAATGACTTTAAGATATTACAATGGATTTTTGGATAATAGCTGAAAATCATTAGAAATAATTTGTAGCCCTGAGGGAGGTTAGCCCGATATTTTCTGTTCATTTGAATTTGAAGGTCATTTGGATGCTTCAGATGTGAAATCAATGCATTGTGGGTGACCTTGAGTTTTGTTAAAAGTTTATCATCATGCCTTGGAATCACCTAAGAGAAACACATGGTTTCTTGTGATTCTTTCTAATGGTGGTGGTGAAGGGCAGGATTGTTTGGAGACCTAACCCTAAGGTTTTAATGGATTTATATGTGCAAAAATTATTTTTTTGGTGGAAAAGGAAAAGGTGATCAGAGCACATGTGGGAAGTGTTTTTGGAAGTTTTTGTTATATGAGATGTTGAGAAATCATTGTGTTTGAAGAAGTTGGAGGATCTAGTGGCATGATTGGATAATGTGAGATACAAATGGGTATTGTGTTTGGTCATAAGAGAGTGTGATACCATGATGGTTTGGATGAGTATTGGGTGGAGAGCACATGGTAGAGATACATTGTTTCATTGAGAGATGTTCCCAAGTGGGTTGGATGTAATTGAACATATTTTCCATTATGTCAAGGTAAAGTGGCCCATGGATATGTGAGATACTGGTTGATTTTTGAATGGTGGAATGAATAGTTGCATATCTATTTTGATCAGTAAAATTTTATGAGAAGAACATGAGTAGAGTGATGATAGTGGTTCCATAGGCAATGTTCGATCAATCTTCTTGGAATAGGGTCGGGATGTGGGAGAGAGTATGGTTTGAAACAACATTTGAGATGTGGTATTCATGTGGGGATAATAAATCGATAAACAAGATATCCTGACCCATTCAATAGGTTGAGGTGTCCATTGGGTAAGAGGTGATAGTGTCAAGGGGTTGTTGTGTTGATGTTCATCAACGAATTCATGGTTTAATTTTAACCAGTGAATATCTAGACCAATATGATGATATAATAAAGGTTCACTAATAATGATATATATTTATTCCTATTAGCTTGAGTGTGTTTCGGTTCAATGTGATCATCTTGGTGGATACACTCTGGGAGAGTTATGTGTGTGGGATCCAATGATGGGGGAGTACACAATCGATCAGTTACGGAGAGGTCATTGGAAGGGATATGACTCTGAAAAAGGCCATGGGTTTCATTCTCATAAACTGATAATAGTTTGTGGGTATAATTCGTTTTTTGGATCAATAAAGGATGAAAAAACTGTGACTAAGTTAAAGTTTCTTTTTTTGGAAGAGGCAAGAGCCATGATAGTTGAAATGTCTTGAGGAATGTGGTAAGTATGATATTATAAAGGAGGGGAGCACTATGTTAAATCAATGAAGTTTGTAGCATGATGTGATGTATATATGGTGTCATTTAGAAGCGAATGGAAAGACATTGAGTTTTTTTGGATTCCTTGGGGAAGATATATGTTTTCCTTGTGTGTGATGATAATATGAGACAATATATGACTTTGGACTCTGTCTAGTTTTGAAGTTAATTCACATGGTTGTGTCGGGGATGTGTTGAGGGGAGATATGGAGGACCAATACTGTTTGAAGAGTATTGAATGACATGATGGAGGATGTTTCATAGGATGGCAAGGATAACTTCAGTAAGTGAGTTCAGATGATTGAGGTATTCTATAACTGAAATGGAATCATGTCTAGGTATAGTTGTGACATACCAATACTAGAAGTTGGGCATCAATATAGCTAGCCAACCTAGGATAGAATGACATAGATGGACAAAAAAGAATGAATTTAGTTGTCTGTGGGCCACACTAGTTAGAGTCGGAATGATAATGGAATTTTAGTAATCCTAATGGGCTATGAGGATGATTCAAGATTCCCAAAAATGATAATGGAAAATGTAGGCTTCTTATCCATAGGGTTTCAATGAGAGGTCTAAATGATGATTGTGAATGGTAATATCATGTATGTTTGGGAACGAGGAGTTGGAAAGCACATTGGGTACATATTGAAATTTAAGTTATTGTTTTATCGGCCACTTTTAAGAATAAGTAAGTTCCCAGTAATAGAAATAGGATTTTGATAAGCTAAAGAATGTGGTTAGAAAAACCATAGAAGGTAAAGAGTTGAATAATGGTGTAATTGGTGTATGAGTTTGATGGACCTAGGTGGAATCCATCAGGGTCCATCTATTTTGTGACAATCACTGACCCAAATTATGAATTATTGGGAACCTATAGATGAGTTGTTTTTGGGGTTTTGGTATTTAAATGGTTGAAATTAACCAAGGAGATTTGTCCTCGAGTTTTGGATCGGGGTAGGTCAGGAAATGCAGTTAAAAATCAGGGCATTGCTTCTGGTGAAGTCATTCTTGGATCACCATTAGTTGTTTGAAAGATTATGGGTGAGATGGTGAAGTGTGATTTGGTCACTAAATTGTGATGTTGGTTGGACAGAGAGAGTCCTAGTTAATTCTTCCAAGGTAATATAGTTTGTAGTCAGGATCCTATTATGTGGTGGTCTAGTGATGTTAACAAGACCATTATCATGTTTTTGGTTTTGGTAATGATGATTTGGGGAGGATGTCTTCTCATGGATAATCTGATTATGATTGTGGAACTTCGTGAGGGACATTTTCTAGGCATAGGCATTTTTCATTCGTTCGAGAATTTTTGTATCATGGCTACGTTCAGGGATAAAATCAGAACATGAAGGTCTATTGGTGGGTGTGCGGTAGGAAATTTTTGGTCCTAAGGTCTTGGAAAAGCTTAGAAGTGTGTCCCAAGAACAATCCATTATAAGGTGGTGGTTTTTTACGATCTAAATATTTTCTGAAAGTATGTACTCATTATAATTGTGGTAAAACTCTCTTTTATGGTTAAAGAAGTGTTTCTAGAGTGCACGGGGTGTTTTGGATTTGTTTCGAGGGTGTGAGACACAAAAGGAGGATGAATGATGCCAATAATGCATAGTGAATGGTTAGTTCCTGGTGAGAGTATATCATGTTCCTGGACCTAGAAACAATGAAAAGAGGAACCATTTTGGAAAGGGGGATATGGAAAAAATACCACATCGTATTCAAAACACTACATGTGTTTCCAAGTAACAGTGCAACCCAATTTCCCTTAGATGGTGGCTTTCACACAGTTTGTGCATAGTTTATGAAACATTGTGGGTAAACTGTGATCCCCATTTATACATGAAAATTTTATAGTTTTTCCTTCTCAATATTCTTTGATCCCCACCCAATTTTCCACTCATATTGAACACAACCACCTTTGGTGCTGATCCAATGCCCCCACTCCCTCCATGGACAATTCTCCTTCAATTATTGCATATCTGGAGTGTTTTTGGGTGTGAATCAAAGATCCAGGTGAGTCTAACACTCCTCTTTAATCTTTTTTATTGATAAAGGATTGTATAATATTTGTGCTTCTTCCAAATCCCTAACACCATCACATTTATAGAATATTCAATGTTGGGGATCTATCGGGTGTTTGAGTTCAGATTCAAGGTGCAGATTAACCAAGTGTATGTAAATGATCTTGAGGTAGGTTGTTTTTAATATTTTTTCCATAATCATTATGTATTTTAAGTTTATTTAGTTGTTCTATTTCACTAAAATGTTGTGAAATGATGTAATGGGTTATGAAAAGGTATTTAGAACACATATTGAGGTGATAAATCCTTAGTAGACACCATTTGTTTTTTCGATGTTGTGAGATGGAACCTATGTCTACTCATGGGGTATGTGGGACAATTTTATGTGGTAAAAAAACTAATTAATCCTTGAATAAGGGTATTATGAGAGACAATGGATAGTGAAAATGTATTTTATGTGTCGTTAAGGTTAATGGTTTGATGGAAATGAATTATATATTGGATTATTAAATTTTTGAATGGTTTTTATTTGGGTTTGATGATATGATCAGTTTTTTAACCTGATTATAGATTTATTAACGTAAAAGCATGTTTGAAATTAAGAATTTTTTTGAAAGGAGGTGTTGACATGATATTGGTTTGAAATGGGGTTTTTCTAAGGGATTTTAAATGCTGTTTAAAATGGAAACTAGGTTCCATTTTTCTGAAAATGGTTTAAATGTTGTCTTGATTTGGTTGAAAATATAAATAAAATTCTTGGTCAAGTTTTAGTATTTCAATGGGGTATACCCTTGTTTTAAATAGAGGTTTCAGGATGTTGTCAATGAATAATTGACTTCTATTTATTTCCATGATGTAGTTTATAATAGTCCGATGGCACCATGGTTATTGAAGGGACGTAAGGGTAGTGAGATAGGACACATAAAGATTATGTTGGCATGTTAACAAGGCTATGAAATGAACTAAATGAATAATGGTCATTGTAGGTGATATCGAATAAGGGGGGGTTTTGGCATGACATTAAAATGGGTTAAATGGGATAATGTGAACATGTCCAATGTAATGTGATTTTTACATGAAATTCATAAGTAATTATTTCATAGGGGACGAGGAATGAGTTAACTAATTTGGCACATGGAATTGTCGAATATGTTAATGGGTTAATGTATGGGAATTAGTGAATATTATTGTTTAGTTTGGAATAATAAATTGGTATTGAGATAAAAGGAAATGAAATGAAAATGAAAGTTTGTTTATGGGTTATTTCATGATTTTTATTTCCATGTTGATTTTCATATACTGTGATTATTATGTGCATTGGTTGGATATGGTATGTGTGGTGATCAGATATATATAATCCAGTTAACATGTATTTTAGATTGGAGTATTAACAAGGGGTTATACGCCCATTTGTACAATCAGAATGAGACTCTTTACTACATCCCTCAATACATGGTTTAGGGAAGGTTATAAAGCTATATTCCCCTAATAGTTTCATTCCACCCAGACTAAGGATTCAAGTTGGGGATGATATGTTCTTGTGATATTTTTATCTCTAGTGAGATAGGGAATTGACTTATCCCCTTAGGGATGGAAATTTACCAGATTTGGGCATAGTTTAAGTGATGTAAATTCTATCCTATGGAACACATGATGAAGATGAATCATTGACGTGGAAATAGAATTATTTATGAAATGTAAATAATTATTAAACTGGATAAAATGAATATCATAGAATGTGGTTATAAAATATTTCTCATTTAGTTAAACACCTTTGTGGATAAAAGCATGTGAAATACCTTATTACTTGGTTTAGATTTCCAGTGTGACCTAAGTTAGTTGGATCTTGGTTATTTCCAGAAAAATAAATGGATAAAATTAATAGTAGACAATTACATAAATATTCCCCTTGTATCTGTGTTTAATTATTTCAATAGTTACTTGCATACAACTTTTACAGACTATGTATTACCTTTGACACCGTTGGTGGTGGCCTATTGAGTTTTACTCACTTCTTTCTCAAGCTTCCATGGAACTTGGGTACCCGATAATATGTCACTTGTCTGAGGTAATGTTTTGGGACAGGGACCTGGTTTGTGTTTGTGGATGAGATGGCGGGTTAGAGCATAGTGGTCAGGATTTTGTTTGGGCTTAGGTCCGAGTTTGATTATTTGATAGGATTGATCATTTTTATATGTAATGATTTCGTGGAATGTAGTGTTTCAACATATTTTATTATATAATGAGCATCTAATTGTTTTTTGGTTTTAACTACATGATGTCCATTTTTTCATGTGGTTATTTTACCTGCTCAAGATTCTTCTATTGAGGATCCACTCCGATAAGAAGTAATAGTCTCTGAATTTTAATCTTTCGACCCAGACTACTTGATGAAAAAAACTAGTGAAGAGGGAGGTGTTCCTGATTTCATATGATGACTGAACTGGGGGCACTAATTATAGTGGCTTCTGGGTTTGGAAAATTACACTTATTATTTCATCATCACCTATACCCTAGGAAATGGGAATATCATTGAAGATTATTTGAGATAGAAACATATGATCCAAATAGTGAAGGGATCATTAGAAGAGTGGAAGTTGTTGGCTCTCTGCACAATTGCATATTAAGACTAGGAATCTGGGGATAAGGATTCATTGGATAGTGTTTAGTTGAAATATTCTCTTCAATAATTGAATATTCATTGCATGATGTTGAGTTAATTATCATTAGAGACTCTCATAATGATGGATAGACTGTTCTTGATTAGTTGTTCTCCAATGAGTATATCCTATGCATTCAGAACAATTTTGTGGTACCATCTTTGGTAAGGGAAGCTGTTCTAGGGGATTATTCATAGTTTCATGTGGGTAGTGCCCCCAGGAAACCTAAATATACTATATGACATAAATCGTCAGTTCTAGTGGACATGTTTGAGATGATATAATTCTATATTTGTATCTCATTATTATACATTCCAACAGGTTATGTTCGAGCACCAAAAAAATTCATGTTTGCTTCATCCACTTATAGTCCCTACATGGAGGTGGGATGATATCATTATCGAAATTTTTTGGGTAGTAGTGTTCCCAGTGAAAGAATAATTCAATTTGGGTTGTGATTGATAGGTTGAATAACTCTCTTCACATTATATCCAATCATGATATAACCAAGGTTGTGATGTTGGGAAATCTCTAGGTGAAAGTGATTTTTCATTTTCATGGATATCGTTTAAATATAGAATCTGATAGGGATCCACGGTTTACTTCTTGCTTTTGGAAATGCCTTCAAGAGGCTCTCAGATCAAACATCTATTTGAGTATGGAATACCATATACAGTTAGATGGCCAAAAAGAAAGTGATATATTGTTTTTTAGGATATTTTATATGCTTATGATCAGGACATTAGTGGGTCTTGGGATGATCACATGGGGCTTGCTAATTTTTATTATAATAGAAATTACAAGTCCGTGATTAGGATGTATTTTATTCAGGCCTTGTATCGATGGGCTTGTAAATATCCATTATGTTGTTTGGATATTGGTGAATGTTCCATGGTTGGATATCGCTTGTTCCAAGAGATGAAAAAAATATTTATTTGATTCAAAAATAAATTTTGATGGCATAGTTCTGGTATAAGTCATATACCGATCATCACCATAGACATTTGGAATTATCAGTTGGGGACCTGGTATTCTTGAATGTTTCACCTCAGTTGTGTCATCAAAGGCTTGGCGTGAAAGGGAAGCTTTCTCCCTAGTTTTTTTTGGAACTTTTGAGGTTGTTGAGAAGGTGGTGTAAGTTTCTTATTATTTATAAATTCTACGTTAGATGAAATAAATACATAACCTATTCCATGTATCGATGCTGAGAAAGTATCCACTTGATACATCTTATGTTTTGAGATGGAGTTATCAAGAGGTTGAAACGAATTTATCCATTAATGAAAGGCCATTAATGATAGTTTATTTTGAAACCATTTTACTTCATGGGAGGACGAAACCTTTTGTTATTGTACTATGATAGCATAGTTTAAATTCCCATGAGACATGGGAGCGCCTGGATCTGATGATAGAGTAGTGACCTCACTTTTCGATAAGGAAGAAACTTAATAGGATTTTTGGGGATAAAATGTTTTTATGGTGGGGTTGCGGTAACATCTTATAAGCTTCCTATAAGGTAAATTAGAAACTTTGTTGTGGGTTCCAAATTATTTTCTTGGTAGGGTTATGAAGGAAATTGGACAATAACTATAATGGTGAAGTGAAGTGTTTAAATGAAATTTCCCACACCAAAAATATGATGGTTTTCCATCCTATTTTAGCTATACACACCATGTAATATGGTTACAAGACATGTAAATAATAAATGACAATAAATCCATTTTTAATACGAGGCGATAGGTTTTGTCTCAAAATTTTGGGGGTTTTTAGTTACACAATGTGTAATTGGATACACATCGTGAAATGCCCCAACTATTTTTGTTAAACTGGTTGATCAACTACTTTAATTTTCCCCATTTCCCTATTTCATTTCTATCAACCCAAGAGCCATTGTTGTGTGATTTTGGATCACTCAAACCATTCTGATTTATCTTGATATGTTATTGATCACTATTGTGGTTTCAGGTTTACTCACCGAGTAAGATTTCTCCATGTCCCTCCATCACTTTATCTATTAATTCTTCTTGATTTTGATATATCATCTTGATTTTGATGGATCTAAGCCCCATTTCTCATCCTATTTGTCGTTTGAGTTTGTAGATTATCTGTACAATCATTTATTTGGAGGGTTTCATTGATGTCATTTTCTTCCATGAGAAAGGGAGCTATTTCTATCTTTGGATTCCAAATTTATTAAGATTAAATTTATTTATTTAAATTCAACACAATTTAAATGTAATTTATTAAATTGAAATAATTTATTCTAGTCGTTTTAAAAAAACCCAATTCATGTGAAATGGGGTTTTGGTTCTCTTTGGTATAAAATTTGGAAGGACACCAGTTATAGTGAATTGGGATGTGTTTATGAAAATTTGATGAATTTATATTGATTAATTTAAAATTTTTATTTGATAGAAAATTATTAAAACTATAATTCCTATGAATTGGGGGATTATTTTGAAATTAAATGAATTTTTTTAAAATATAATTAAGAAATTTAATTGTGAAATTGATTAGATAATTGGTTTTAATTTCTAAAATTGAAAAAATTTCATTAAAAGGTTTTGAGGGAAACCCAGTGGTTTTATCAATGAAGAGGAATATTTTTGACTAAAAACCAAAGTATGGTTTTTAAATAGAAATTGGAATATTGGAAATAGATAATGGGATTAATTTTATTTTATGAAATACTAATATAAATTATTCATCATTATTTCTCACTAGATAACATGAAATCCATATGTTGTTAGTGAGTTATTTTTTCTGAAATAATTTGACTTACAACATTATAAAAGATCATATCATCACATCACATCCCTTAGGCAATGGCGAGGAGTCTTTTTTTCCTTAGGCCAAATGGAGATTGTTTACGTATTTCCGGTTTCATAGTATATGGTATCTATATCCTAGAACTATCATAACTATTTCGTATATGATTGCGTTACTCAATTGTTTTTATTTCAAATGTATATATGCCATTGTTATAAACTCTTTTACATACCTTGTGAATATATATAAAATATTTTATATAAGAGGCTTCATTTAATCCATTGGTAAGTTGTGTCATTATTATATAAATATTACATAAATTGAAATGTAATTCTTTATTTAAAAGGTATTTCCATCATTTTAATTATGAAGCAATAATTGCTAAATTATTTCAATTATTTGAATTTTAATGCATAACTTTTGTATGTATGATTTTTAAAATTACAAAACTATTTGTTTTAAATTCAATTAATTTTATTTTTCATATTTTATATTGGAATATTTATAGTGAATATTTTGGTGAAATACTACTTGGTTTTGGCTCACACCCTATTTGTTCCCTAAGTTATTTGTAGATTATCTTCTTCTAGGTCTGAGTAGGGCCAACGAATAATTAGGAAATTGTTCTTGTTATTGATATATAGACTTGGTGAATTGAATCCATAGAATAATAGTGTAGTTTTTCCTATATTTGGTAATTTTTGTTGAATTAATTTGGGATATTATGTATTTTTGAATTCCGGTATGGTTCTCATAGTGGATTATATTTTGTATTCATTAATGACTTGTCTCATTTCACTACAACAAATCCACAACATAATGGTAGTTTAAAATTCCACTATATGGTTTTATGGTGGTTTCATAGAACCGCTTCTAAATTTAGTTTCAGTGTTCAATACATTTATGTTTATTCAATTTCGTGGTGGTTTCTGTAAACTATCATAGTAAACAAATTTAGGGGTGCTTGGTGTGGTTTTTGCAGCGGTTTTCCCAAAAAAAAATTAAAGTTTTTTTTGCAGCGGTTCATACCTCTGCCAAAAAAATTACATTTTTTCCAAGAAAACACTATGATAACCACACCAAAAATTGATAAATTATAATGTAAATTGGGATGTTTTTAGCTACAGTTAAAACCACCGCAATAAAATATACATTTTTTCACAAAATTCTCCGCTAAAGCACTGAACCATGGCTAAATTATAACGTTCATGTATTTAGCAGGGGTTATAACCACTGCAGATAATAAAATAACAAATTAGAGTGGAGGTTTAAACAACCTCTATATATGGTCCATTTATCTAGAAGCATTTTAAACTACCTCTAAATGTACAGTTACAAATAAAAATACGCTGCTGATTCTTCCGCCATAGTACTAGTACCCTAAAAAACCATGTAAAAATTAATATAACACATTGTATGGGTGGTGTGCAAATAGAAATCAAAATACACATATAATTCACTCACACGCACATATATATACTCATTCATGCCCATCCTATGGGTTCACAAAAAGAGTGATAACCAAATTTGAACATTACCACCAAAGATCATATAACACCTATGATGGGTGGGGTACATATAGAAATCAAAAGAAACAAACAATGAAAACACACACAGACGCACACACACACACATATATATATCAACCCACATGCCTATCATATGGGTTCACAACAAGAGTTACAACCAACTCAGAACATCACAATCAAACCTCACAACCTCTACTAATTTTACAACCAACAATAATTTAATAAAACCATAAATTCAATCTTAGAGCCACAATTTACATCCACCTTTCATTTCAAGTTTAAATCACTCCAAAATATCCAATAATCATTCATAATTGGATGGAAAACTTACTCTGTGGCCAACTGGACTAGAATTTGGCCATGTAATCCTACGACATCATCCATAGGGACCCCATAGGAATCAAATAGAAAATCTATCTTCAAATTAGTTATATACCATAAATAGTAACATTACATATTTCCTTCCATAGTTTCATTGTTTCAATCTTTTATAAACAACATATTAGTATAAAAGAAGTTAAAATATTTATGCATATTAAAATTTTAACCTATAACAGTCACCCTCTTATATAACCATAGAGAAGTAGAAGTGGAGCCTCACTTCCTCTTTGAAATTCCAGTCATTTAATAAAATAAAATTAAGTACAAAAAAGTTAATTAAAAATAGTAATGTTGAAAAAAAATTAAAAATGATAACAGATGAAGAGTACTAACTAACAAAAGATACATAACATTGATAACAACTGACTACACCAATTAATTAAGTTGCTGCTAAATGAATTCATAATTAAACATACAATAATTTTCCCCTTCAATCATTTCATTTTTCTATGTAAAGAACCAAAATTTTCAATTTAAATTTATTATTATTATTATATGGGAATATTACGAGTCTGCGAAAATTGATGGCATGTGATTCTGAGACCCAGTGTGCCCAGAATGAATATCTGAACGTTTTTTGGGTACGTTTAGTAAACAAATGAGTGGCATTTTGTAACATTTGAGCCAGTTATCGGAATTAAACTCCAAGTACACTGTTGAACATGCAATGCCAATATTAATTTAAGGAAACCATCACCTCAACCACATTAGGTCATGGGTTAAAATTAGTTTTTGGACATTTTGTGTGGAGAAAATAAAATAAACATGCTTTATTTTAATTTTCAAATTGAAACCCCCCATATTGAATTTAGTGGTGGGGACCACCCAAACTCACTTCTTTAATAGGATGTCAATCATGGTTTATTAACCCTATTTAATGTCCCATGTTTAACTTAAATAAAGTGCCAAAATTTATTTAATTAATAAACACAAGTTATTAAGTTGGATTCTCACATTTCTTGAGGTTGGAAAATTGTTGGAAAAAAGAGGGGAGCCGTGGAGGGAGCATTTGGAGGATCATTTTCCAATGAAGAATGTCCATGTATCAAGAATGGGGACGACACACGAGCTCGGATTGGGAGCGTGGTGCGGGATCAACGAACACATAAGTCACCAACATCATCTTCTTCCTCACGACATCATCGACAAACATCATGGTAGAGGGTTTATTTTTATTTATGATTGAATTTATTTGATAATTATTTATATTTTGGATTCACAATGACAATGGACAATCTAAAATGGCCATCATAATGCACACATACATTTCCCCTTTATATTTTTTTCATCACGCGTTCATCAACACGAAATAATTAATGACATTGGAAACACAATGTTTTGTTGAGCGCGACGTATGGACAGGAAGCCCTCGACCTGAGGATCAGGGAGATTTAGTCATAATATTTTTCAATTTTAGAATGGATATGTGATGAACCAAAGAAGAGGATGGTTTCTAGCACATAGGCTGGTCGTGTAGAGGGAGGGTGGTGCGCATCCACGCCGCTAGAAGAGGACCCGCGGCCTGTTGGACGCGGCGGAGTAGGGTGGTGGCAGACATCTGGCTTACCGTTTGGCTAAGAAGTGGTGCAAGACCATACTTCTGGATCCCGAGACCATGACCACATGGCCACGACGGAGGCCGAAGGGCGGCCGACTCTCGGTCGGCCATTGGTGGATAGAGGCATCATTGTGCTGCTGGATATAGAACTAGACGACTGTTCCGACTGGCTGTGGAACACCGAGCGGTCTCGCGTGCCACGAGGGAGACTAATTATCTATCAAGCTATTCTGAATACCAGGGCATTGCCTACCCCCAAGATGCGGATATAGAGGACCCCGCCATGGCGTTCCACCCAATCACGGGCCGCCCATCGGGCCACGCCCAATGCGCTGGGCCGAGCCACCCCATTCATGGGTCGGGATGGACCATGTCCCAGCTGGCTGGCACCTCCATGGCCCAAGACAATTGGTCCAAACCCGGACTAGGTCGGTTCGACCCTGACCATGTCATCTCGACCTAAACCGGGTCAGGATAGGCATGGTCGGACTGGACCCGAGTCCATCGGGACCAAGATATGCCTTTTTGGCCATGTCCTGAGAACTGAGAGACAGTTTGATGAACCATCTACAACAACGAGATCCTTGGAACGAGATTGTTTTTTTTGGTATAATCCACTTGAGTTTTGGTTAATGTTGGAGTACGGATGGGTTGGATCGAACCCCAAATCCATATAGGCCCTCGGAGCAGAAACACTAATAACTTACTCACTAGGCGTTCGATTGACGCGTTGTCTATTGCCTTGGGTCCCTTATGATATGATATACCTTTGGGATAATTCTTCATGGAACATCATGGTAGATCAGGTATGACTGATGAATTGAGGAGTGGTTCTCCCAAAGATGCTAATAGTGGGAATCCAGTGGCTGGTAGTGAGACAATGGTTGGGGACAGCTCATACAGAGGTATGTACCGAGAGATCCTCTATGGGTCAGCACCAATCATGTGTGGGTCAGATCCTATGTGGGTTATTTCTCAGCGATCCAATGTGGGTTAGTACATATCGATCCTTTATGGGTCAGATCCTATGTGGGTCATCACTCAGCAATCCTATGTGGGTTAGCACATACAGATCCTGTGTGGGTCAGATCCTATATGGGTCATTGCAAGGGTCTATACCTATTGATCAGGTGTGGGTCATACTCTTTATAATAAGAAGTAGTGTCTCTTGATATAATCAGATGATCCAGCTCTGCGACTGATCATCTGTACTTCTATACTTCACTTATACCTATGTGAGTTGAGTCCTTACCTTCATGGTGTTCATCTATGTGGTGTAGCTATGTGGTACTTAAACACATTTGGTGTTACTTGTGTGGTACTTCCATCTGTATGGTGTAACTGTGTGGTACTTATACCTTCATGGTGTTACATATGTGGTACTTCTACCTTTGTGGTGTTACTCGTGTGGTACTGTTACCATCATGGTGTTACCTATGTGGTAGTCCTACCTTATTCATGCTTCCTTTCTATGTCTTGATAACTTATGTATATATATATGTGAATATACCTAAGAATTTTTTGATGACTATTGCTTCATTATTTGTGGTTTTCCTTTATTGAGATCTAGGAGACCTATGAGGGAATCAGTGTCCCTACTGAGTATCGTTATACTCACCCTTGCATGGGATTTGCAAACACCATGTTGTGTCTTGTACAGACGATGGCAAACACTGATTAAGGACACATGTACTAGGACTGGAGGCTTTTTGGAGGTGTATATTAGATGAGACGATCTATAGGGATGACTGTTCAAGAGTTTCACCTACCCTTCAGGAAGGGTCCTTAGAAGGTGTTCACAAGAGCTGTTTTTTTTCAGTTTTACTGGTACTTTCAAGTTAGGCATGTATTCTTTACCATTTACATACTTTTCTCACCCTATTTAATTTATTGTTTACCTTGTAATTTTATTTTTCTATTTTCCTTGTTTGGGTGAGTTTTTAGGTTTAGATTCAATTCCTTCCCTCTTTTAGGGAGAAACCATTCTGGTGTAAGTCACATGTCGCTGGCCAATTGAAGGCGGGCTTAGGGTATTCACGGAACGAGCCCTGGGGGACGGGTCGTGACAGATTTGTATTATAAGACTTTGGTTCTTCTGAAGAACTAGGCATCTGATCGTTTATGTATGGAGGAATAGTGATAAGTATTTTGATTGTGGTTTTCAGTTTGGGGAATCCAATGCTAGTACAGCAGCCGACGTATCCATACACCAGGACCATGACTTCTGATTTCTGACTCAATGCATGAAAACACTGATTGGGTATGTGTTTTTGAAATGTTTTCATTAAGATATTTATGAGTCAACTCTCCAGGTATAACCTAATAATTATGGAACACCTATTTCTTTTCAGGATTCCTCCACATAGACAGCCATCTAAGGATTCGGGTAGAGTACGTGATGATAGCCCACCAAGTGATGAGGCTTCGGTGCTGGGTCCTTATACGGCAGTTTTACCATCGGGAGGTGTACCAATGGAACCTCTAACCGTTGGGCATATGATGCCAGCAGCCCCAACAGTATAGGGTGCACGCCGCTTGAGATCATTACCCAAGTTACAACACCAGAGGCCCCCAAGGTTCCAGGGCGAGATGGATCAAAAGGAGACTAACGACTGGATGGAGGCCATGGTTAGTGTTTTTTCGACTCAAAGGGACAGTAGGTGATATCATGGTGATCATTCCCTCCAGTCTTCTTTAGGCAGCAGCAGGGAGATGGTGGAGATTGATGCTCCAGATTCATGACGAGGTGACTCTCTTCTAGGAGGAATTTGAGAGCCTTTTCAGTTAAGGGTTCGTCCCAGCGACCATATGTTCAGTGAGTATACATGAGATTATCCACATGCAGCAGGGAGGCATGACTGTGGTTCAGTACTCAGCGAGGTTCACTGACCACTCGAGCTACTCCAAATACATGGTTCGCAACCCTTTCTACATGACCCATACCTTTGATTAGGGGATCAGATGGGATATTAGTGCTTCGATAGCTTCTCTCAACATCCCAACGTAGATGAGGGTGTTAGAGAGAACATTCATAGTTGATAGATTTCTTACTAAGCAGTCACTGGCAGTGAAAACCACCACCGGATGACACGTAGTAGAGTAACCAGCTGCTGGTAGTAGAGAGATGACACAATGGTCTAAGAGGACTCGAACTACATGTGGATGACCACATAATACTTGGTATTTTGTGGGGGACTCTCTAGAGAGAGCATAATTGGCAAGGAACATGCAGTGTTACTCGTGCGATGGGCAGGGTCACAAGGCTTGTGACTGCCCGACTGGCCGTACGAATGACCAGTAGATGGCCATAGGACGACCTGGGAAGAGGCAAAGATTTGTTCAAGGAGGTCCGCGAGTAGGAGCCAGACATGAAAGAGGTGCATGTTGTGCAATAGGAGGTGGGCGGTGATTCGAAGTTCTACCAGCACCACCTTCAGGTGGTCCACCCCAACTACAGAGAGCCAGTGGACAGGGACGAGCTCAGCTCTAGATTTAGTACATATAGACATAGGTGCCAGTCAATATTTTATTTCCACGACCATCGTTCGGAGCTTGGAGTTACCTGTGGAGCCTTTGGCTTGATCTTTATGGCTGTAGACTCCTACAAGAGCAGATTCGATGATTACACACTGGTTCTAGCAGTGTGATCTTACTCTAGGAGGTGAGAGCTTTAGTTGGGATCTCTTAGTAGCGGCGTCGAGGCCTTACGATGTCATCATGGGTATGGACTGGTTATCCACATTTAATGCTCAGATCGTCTGTATTAGGTGCAATGTGTGGTGTGTCCGCACTGACAAGACTTGTTTATCCTTCACCGTTGAGAAGGGAACCTTTTCCACACAGGATTGACTAACTCGGAGGAGGGTTCAGTTGATCACACATCAGTTTTCTAGCCTTACCCAAGGAGTGGACTATATTGAGAGTCTGAGCTATCTATAGAGGTAGACCAATACATTGATGTTTTTCCAGACGATGATTCATGTCTACCTCCTGGAAAAGGTGGAATTCTACATCGACATGTATTTCGAGATGGCAAAGATATCTACACCGGAATATCAGATGGCTATTGTGGTGCTTCGAGAGCTGCAGACACAGCTAGAGGACTTATAGATCAAGGGGTTCATTAGGCCCAGTGATTCTCCTTGGGTAGCCTTGATTTTGTTCATCAAGAAGGGGGATGGGAGTTTGAGACTCTGTGTGGACAATCAGCACCTGAATAAGGTGACCGTGACGAACAAGTACCCACTTTTAGGATTTATGATCTCTTTGATTAGCTGATGGGAGCTCATTGGTTTTCGAAGATAGACCTCAAATCAGGTTATCACCAGCTCAGGGTATGAGATGATGATGTGTAGCAGATGGTATTCAGATGTATGTATGGACATTATGAGTTCTTGGTTATGCCTTTTAGCAAGACCAACGCCCCAATAGTGTTCATGGGACTCATGAACGGGATCTTCCATCCATACCTTGATCGTTTTGTGGTAGTCTTCATCGAAAATTTCCTGATATACTAAGCGATGGAGGAGGAGCATGACTATCATCTACAAATAGTTATGTACACACAATGGGAGCACCACCTTTATAGTAAGCTCTCAAAACACTTGTTATTGATATGAGTGGTCCAATTTCTAGGACACATCATCTCAAATGCTGGAGTTGCGGTGGATCTTGCATTGATCGAGGCTATGCTTTCTTGGGAGCCACCACAGAGCAAGACAGAGGGGCGACGTTTCTTGGGTTTGGCTGGTTACTACCTGAGGTTTGTTCCAAACATTTCTAGAATTGTGTAACCCTTATTAGAATTGAAAAATATGGGTCAAATGTTTGTGTGTTCGGAGAGATGATACCGGAGTTTCCAGGAGTTGAGGTAGAGACCGACGAGTGCCACTATCTTGAGGCTACCGGAGGAAGGTGTTGGGTTTGTAGTCTACTACGATGCATCTGGGATTGAGCTTGGATGTGTCCTGATGAAAGAGAGAGCAGTGATCTCATATGGTACTCGATAGTAGAGACAACATGAGAATAACTATTCTACCCATGACTTGGAGTTATCCACAACAGTTTTCACCTTAAAGATGTGGAGACATTACTTGATGGGTTAACATTTTACAGTCCACTCTAATCACAAGATTCTCAGGTATATTTTCACTAAAATAGACATGAACCTGAGACACCAGTGTTGTATTGAGTTCCTCTAGGACAATTACTTCGAGATAGTCTATACTCCTGGGAATGAGAGCATAGTAGCATATGCACTCAGCAGGAGATCTGGTATACAGTTGCTGAGTGAGTTGACAAAGAATCTTGATGCTTTGCGGATATCCTATGTGGATAGAGCTGGAGAATTTTATAACCAGTCTTTGACAATCACTCCCCACTCCATCTGTGTGTCGGGGAGGCGTAACATGTGTACACTGACTGCGAGGATCGACGTGCTCAGATGTCCACAGGACATGCACCTGATGGTTTTTCGGAATGTGGGGGGAACGCCATTCCCTTTAGAAGGCATACTATGGTACTGATGGTGCTACGGGAGGAAATATTGACTAAGTTTCATAAATCCCCTCTAGTGGTACATCTAGAAGTGGTGAAGATGTACCTGGAACTTCAGCATCAGCAGTGGTGGCCGGGAATGAAGAATGTAGTGGTCGAGTTTGTCTCTCGGTGCCTCACTATTCAGCCAGTGAAGGTAGAGCATTTGGTTCCAGCAGTCTTAGTTCAGCCACTAGAGGTTCCAGAGTGGAATTGGGATGGAATTTACATGGACTACACGATAGGATTTCCACGGACATCCAAAATTCATGATTCTATCTTGGTGATTGTTGACCGAATAACCAAGTCATCCCAATTCCTACTTATCAGAGAGTAGGTTTCAATAGAGATCATGGGACGCCTCCAGATGCAGGAGATTGTATGACTTCATGGAGTGACATCTATGATTCTATCCGATCATGATGCATGTTTTAGTTCATGACTATGGGAGGGGTTGCGGGGGGTGTTATAGACATAGTATCAGTTGAGAACTACCTTCCATCCTCAGAAAGATGGATAGATAGAGCGGACCATTCAGACCCTCGAGTACATGCTATTTTCTTGCATCCTTTATTTCAGCCGTAGCTGGGAGGATCACTTTCCCTTAATGGATTTTTTAAAAAAAACAGATATCACTCCACTATCGTTAAGGCACCATTCCAGGCATTGTTCATCCGACCTTGCAAATTGCCTCTGTGATGTACTAAACTAGGGGAGTCAGCACTCATGGCATGAGAGATGGTTAGGGCTACCATAGAGAAAGTGCAGATCATCCCGGAGTAGATGATGACTACATAGAGCAAGAATATTTTCTATGATGAATGGATACATAGAAATATTCAGTTATAGGATGGTGATCATGTCATTCTACGGGTCTCACCTTGACGAGGATTGCAGAGATTTGGCTGAGGCGGCAAGTTATCTCCGAGGTTCATCAGATCCATTTATGTCCTCAACAGAGTTGGCGAGGTGGCTTACCGCTTAGCTTGTAGATCTTCCACCTCAGTTGAACCTGGTTCACGACATTTTCCACGTATCCTAGTTTAGGAGATATGTGCATGATCTTTTACACATCATTGACTAGGGTGAGCTGGACATCAACTATGGGCCAACGTTTTCAGAAGTTCTAGTAGAGATTGAGGATCGACCAAAAGGGTCCTTCAAGGGCGATCTATGCCTCTAATGCGTGTACGCTGGAAGCACAAGAACCTCTAGGAGAGAAAATGGTAATGGGAGGCTCAGATTCATGCTCAGTACCCCCACTTGTTTCCCAAGTTTGTGTTGGGATTTCAGGGACGCAAAGCCTTGAGGTGGGGAAAATGTAAAGACCCACATTTTTCCATGTAAATTTTTTTATGTGGTAAATACGAGTCCTCAAAAATTGATCGCGTGTGATTCTGAGGCCCGATGTGCCCGGAATGTATTTCTGAACCTTTGTTCAGGTATGTTCAGTAAATACGTGAGTGGCATTTTGTAACTTTTGAACCAGTCATCGCAATTGAAATCTGATGACACTATTAAACTCACAACACTAATATTCGCTTAAAGAGACCACCACCTTGAGTGTAGTAGGTCAGGGGTGTAAATTAGTAATCAGAATTTTCATGGGAGAAAATATATTATACATGAATTATTTTATTTTTGAAATTGAAACCCCCCATTTTGAATTTATTGGTGGGGACCACCCAAGTTCTCCTCATTAATATGAGGCGACTCTTGGTTTATTACCCCGAGTTAATGTGCCATATTTAACATAATTAATGGGAAAACATTGATTTAATTAATAAAATTTATTTATTACTTTGGATTCTCACATTACATCAGGATGGAAAAATTATTGGCAAATGAGGACAGACTTGGAGATAGCATTTAGTGGATCATATTCCAATGAAGAATGTCCTTGGATCATGAATGAGGATGACGCTTGAGCTCAGATCCAGAATGCGGTGCGAGAGAAACAAATGCCGACGTCACCAAGATCATCTCCTTCTTCAGGAAATCTTCAACGAAAGTCAAAGTAGAAGATTTATTTTTAATTATTAATAAATTTATTTGATTATTTTCCATATTCTAGTTTCACAATGATAATGGAAAAACTAACATGGACATCATTCCTCACACATACCATGCCTGTTTATCATTTGTTCTTCTCTCATTCTTCGTGCAATCATCAACGCCAAATAATTAATGACACATGAAATAGATCTTTTTGTTGAGCCCGACATATGGACATAGAGACCTCAACCTAAGGATTGTGAATACATGGTAGTTATACTTTTCAGGCATAGAACAGAGATGCGGAGAATCGTGGAAATGGGGGGCTACCAAAAAACCGACCGGCTACGTGGATTTAGGGTGGTGCGTGTCTGCACCGTCGGAAGAGGATGCCACGACCTGTAGGCCATGGTGGATCAGGGTGGCAGCTGACATCTGGCCAACCGCCTGGTGGAGCGGTGGAGCACGTCCGCGCCTCCAGAGTAGGATGTTGTGGCCGCTTGGCCACGTTAGAGGTCGGAGGGCGGCTAACACATAGTCTGACGCAGGGGGATAGTGGTGTCTTCTCACTACTGGGAGGAGAACCAAACCACCTTTCTTGGTGGCCATGGAACACCGAGCGGGACCGCTGAGTGGTCCCACGTGCCAGCAGGGCGACCGAACGGCTATCGGGCCATTCGGTATACCAGAGGGAACCTCCCCAAGGTTTTAACTAGGGAAATCCCCACCATGGCGGGCGACCCGACCGTGGTCTAGGGCGTTTCTCCATATACGAGGGCCGGAACAGACCCAGACCGGGTCGGGTAGACTGGAACTGGTTCAGGTCGGTCCAGGACGAGTCCACCAGAACCGTGGAAGGTCAGTCCAGGACGGGACGGACCGAACCCGGGTCCATCTGGACCAAGATATGCCTTTGTGGCCATGACATAAGAACCGAACAACTATTTGATGAACCGTCTCTGGAACCGGTATCCTCAGATCGAGATGGTCCTTATGGTATAAATCACGTGAGTTTTCGAAAATGATTATGTACGGGCGGGTTGGATCAAACCCCGAATCCAATAGGGCCCTCAGAGCGAAAACAATAATAACTTACAGTCTGGGTGTCCAATTGATGTCATGTATTTTGTGTTGGGTCCCTTATAACATGAAAGATATTTGGGATACTTCTTCGTGGAACATCATGGAAGATGAGGTATGACCGCTGACTTTACGAGAAGTTCTCCCAAATGTGCTAATAGTGGGGATCTGGTGGCTGGTAGTGAGGCAGAGGTTTGAGATAGATCATTCGGAGGTTAGTACCGAGCGATCATGTGTGGGTCAACACCAATCGTGTTTGGGTCAGAACTCAGTGATATTCTTTGGGTCGGCACAAACCAATCCTATGTGGGTCAAATCCTATGTGTGTCAACGCTCAACGATCTTGGGTGGGTCAGTACATACTGATCCTGTGTGGGTCAGATCCTGTGTGGGACATTGCACGGGTTAGTACCTATCAATCCTATGTGAGTCAGACTCCATATAATCAGAAGTTGTCCCTCTTGAGGGAATAAAATTATCCATCTATGTGAATGATCATCCGTACTTCTATAAATCAATTATACATGTGTGAGCTGAGTCCTTATCTTCATGGTGTTCATATGTGTGGTGTACCTATTTGGTACATAGACTTTGTGGTGTCACCTGTGTATAATTTTATTTTTATTGTGTACCTGTGTGGTAATTTTACCTTCATGGTGTTATCGGTGTGGTACTTATACCTTCATGGTGTTACATGTGTGGTAATGTTACCTTTTTTGTGTTACCTTTTCGGTACTCGAAGCTTCATATTGTTTCCTGCTATATCTTGATAACATAGGGATATGTATGGGAATATACCTAAGTAGTCCTGATAACTATTTCTTAGTGAATTTTTGTTTTTCATTTGTGGAACTCTAGGAGACCTACAAGGGCCTCAGGGTCCCTACTGAGTATCGTTACACTCCCCTGCACGGGCATTTCCCGCACCATGCTCGGTCTTGTGCAAACGATAGGAAGACCTGACTGAGGGTGAGAGTACCAAGACAGTAGGCTGATCTAAGGTGGAAATTAGACGAGGCGATCCATAGGGTTGACCATTCTTGATTGGTACCTACCCTTCATGTAGGGTCCTTGGTGGGTGTTCAGAAGAGCTGTTATTTTTTAGTTTTACTTTTACTTTCTAGTTGGGCTTGTATTATGGACCCTTTATTTACTGTTCACACCCTAGTTACATTATAGTTTAACTTCTTCTTGTATCTTGTTGTGTGCTTGTTTTGGGTGAGTATTTAGGTTTTTAGGAAATGCTTTCTCGGTTTTAGGGATAAACATTTCCAGTGATAGTCTCTAGCCCCTGGCCTATGGAAGGCATGTTT
Organism: Viscum album; assembly: GCA_963277665.1. Lineage (NCBI taxonomy): Eukaryota > Viridiplantae > Streptophyta > Magnoliopsida > Santalales > Viscaceae > Viscum > Viscum album. The sequence goes on from OY728161.1 coordinate 331,441,003, forward strand.
GGGGTAGTCACGGCACAAGCCCAAGGATGGGTCGTGACATTTTACTCTCTTAATTCAACCAATTCATCCACTATTTTATACTAATATTTTCAATATCATGATAAAAAAATAATCTTGCTTATTTCTATTTATGAGATTCCATGTTAGAGGTCAAATATTCCACATCATCACCTATATCAAAAAATTCTGTTTGTTTAATGTGAGAAACTACACTCCAAAACATAATCCAAGACATCATTCACATAATATAAAATTTTATCTTGCGATGATAACATATACAGATCATGTTGTTCACGATAACCAATATCCATCAAGAGAGAGATGTTCATAGAAGTAAATTGAAAGGAATCTCTTCTAACACCTCTAATAATATGAACCCAATTTAATTTGAATAAAATAACTGAAAAATTACCATTATAGCTTAATTCAATAACATCTATCAACTTTCTATAGTTACTCACTTCATCAAAGGTAAATATACAACTATTCTATGTTTTAAAACCCTCTTCTCGATCAACTATACAAAATCTAAATCCATTCATATCGTAAGCATCTAACATTTGATCTTCTTTTAAAGGAAATCAATAAAAAACTCAAATATTCAGACAACTCTGCTCGAGTGTCAATATTCATTATTGAAAAGAAGAAATATTCCTGATTATATTTACAAAATAAATGTGTCAACATAATATTCACATTTAATGCAATATTTATGAACTTACACATCATGAAAACCATTATAAAGATCTTTATTAATAGTTTTTTTATTTCTTTAACATTTTGTGTTCATACTCTCATCAGTCACTTTGTTTGTATCCTAAACTCTTAAATAAATGGATCTTCAATTTCACTATTTGGTAGCACATATTTACGTTTTTTTAATACTTCCATTTATGTTACAGTAACATTTGAGGTCCACCCAAATATTTGACCTACATCAAGAAATATTTTTGATTTCCCATGTATTTCAGACTGACATGATGTTTTGTCAACACGTCCAACTCAATTAAATATTGTCCCAATATCATCCAAGTATCCATAAAAATGATAAGACACTACTATTCCGAAGAGCCTTTAGAAATAGAGCCTTGAGGTTGAGCTTTATTTCTCACGTATGATTTCAAATTCCAAAGATATCTATAAAACAAAATAAAAAACATAATTATGTATTTAATTAAGTGACAAGAATTGTTTAAATTACTAAAAAACACATAAAAAATTTACCTCTCAATTGGATTAATCCATCATTAATGTACAAGGCCTAAAAATTTAGATTCCTCAACAAAATGCACAGTTAAATGCATCATTTCAGTAAAAAATGATGGAGGAAAAATCATATCCAATACACAAAGTGTCAATAAAAATCTAACCTAATGGTTTTCATGATAAAATTGATGTATAGATTTCTCACATAGTTATATAAAAAATATTCATAATTGGAGTAAAATAAAAGTAACCTTTTTAGGTAATAATGTTAGCAATTCCAATGGTTGTAACTATTATAACAGAATATGTGAGTCGTGACATTTCAATCCATGTAAGCTACAATGCATTAATAACAAAACACATAAATATATTACTAGAAAAACCATCAGAGACATTCACATTCTTTAAAGTTCAAAGGAATGTGTCTTTGTCACTATTTATAATTGAAAACAATTCCGGATCATACTTTTCATTCTCATCTGGCCAGTGATCACGTTTTATATTCATTTCGTATAAGTATTTTTGAGAATTGAGATCATCCTCTAAATTTCCAGGCTCATTAAGAAATGTGAAGATCAAATTCTCACCAATATTCTTCTCAATATGAATCACATAAGTATTATTTTGAAAAAAATTTAATTCCCAATACAGAAGTTTCAATAATATACTTTTTTCAACCATTGTTTTTATGATTTTTCATGATGATTGACATCGAACTTTTTTCCCATTATCACTCAATTGATGCAGCATCCCAAATTCTATTTCATCATATCCTTGTTTTTCCAATATTTAAAAACAAGTTTAAAACATATGAGTTGGTCTAAGATCCAAGAAATAATTCAATTATGATCTCTTCATTGGAAATATATGAGATGAATTGAGAAATCTTCAATTGTATAAGAAGAACCATTTTCTACTATGAGGTAGCCCTTTGGGCTCAAAATCAAAGTTAGAAATAGGAAATACAAACCCATTTTTCTGTTCCAACCATCTAAATTCCCAAGTCTAGGGAAGTCACTAATGTAACATATTATTGAAATATGCATTTTTAACAATGTTTTAGAAGAATCATCATATGTATCAAGAATGCTTCCCCATAAATCCTATAATTTGAAAATTAAAGGCCACAAGTATACATCAATATAATTTCCAAGAATTTTTTTCAAGGAATAATCATCAAAATGATAAAATATGTTTTTTGAATAAAGATACATAAAGGAAGATAGTATGGTATAAAAACAATTGGACAAATTCTATAACTGGTTCTAAAATTCCCAAATGGGTTGAATCCATTGATAGCCAATACCCATCGAACATTTCTAGGATTAGGTGAGAAATATAGATATAATGAATCAAATTAGTTCAATTTTTTCGAATCTTGTGGATATAACATTAAACCATCATTGTTAATATTTATATAATTCAACTTCATGTGTTTGGCAGTTTTTGATGACATGAATAATATTTGCACTCAAGGAGTTAAAAGAATGTAATGAAAAAAGCTTATAGGTGCTTGCCCTTTATTCTTTTTTCAAGGAAGTATGTTAATTTAGACATCCAAGATAACCCACTAACTACCATTTAGAAGAAGAATTTTTTTTACAATCATGTCTACATGAATCCTCTCGCTAATAAAATATACATTTATTAGGACACACATGTATTTTTAAATAATTCAAACCAATCCTTTTAACAAATTTTTTCATATCTTTAAATGAGTCTGGGTTTTTTACATCAGTAAATGTATTACACAAAAATTAAAATATATTTGACATTTCATTATTTGTGATTCCTCATAGGCATTTGATATGGTACAAATTCTGCTGAAATGAATGTTTTGAATATTTCAAACATCCACTAAACAAATCTTGATTTCAAGCGTCAATTAAACCATGAAATACATCTTTCTCCTCAGTTAAGTATTCTATTATATTAGAATCAACTAATTCACATAAATGATCTTATGATATATTAAAATCTTGACCTGGTAGTCCTATAGTCTCAAAAACATCACATTTCACTTTTCTATTCCTTGCAACATGTAATTGTTGTTCTAATCTGTTTTTATGTTGATATTTGTTTCTTGAAATTTAGAATTCAACATTTATAAGGATTTTTATTTCATTTTCCATTTTTAATGATGTTGGGAGCTCATTCTTTGGATTGACATCAGTGCTCAATTGTTCAGTAACATTCAATTCTTTATTCGAAATCCAACACAAATATTGAGCTGAAAAATGCATCAATATCAAGTGTTCATAAACATCATCTCCCTTCAACGATATTCTAAATTTACATTTAGTACATGTTAATCATATTCTACTATTAACAAATCAATTGGAAATAGGAAAATATAAATAATCATCAAAACCCTTAGTATACTGAGGTGTGTTCGTCAGTAATGTGATCCACCTTTTATCCATGTATAAAACAATGTGCCTACACAATTTTTTAAAAATTTAAAATAGATAAATATTACTAAATAGGGATTGATATTCATATATACTAGTCAAAAAAAATATGATTATGTTAAATTATCATTTCTTATAAAAATACATATTGAAAATAATGATGCACTCTAAAAGAGATAAATGAAATTCATAAAGTCTAGTTGTGAGAAAAATGACATGTAAAAGTGTTTATTTATTTATTTAAACACCTTTCCAAAACCCCAGAGGAAAAATAAATGTTGAAATCCATTTATTATAGAAAATCCATTTATTAAATCATTCAAAATAATACCATAATACATTGTTAATAATTAATTAGGGGACCACAATTGTTCTCAAAACTATTAAGATTTTATCAAGATACTCTTTTTTATTAGTTTCATACATTTTGTGGCAATTTTTTAATTGAGTGAATTGGGATATTGATGATGATAAAAGATGTGTTATCCAAATTGGATAGAGGGGATAGATTCTTTAGTGGATCATATTTGGAATGAGTTTTTGTGTATAAAAATCCATTTGATCAATATTGATGTTATTGATGGGTTTTCATTATTTTTAAGATATCCTATAAAACTTATTTCAGCTATAAGGATGCTAAACATAAGTCTAGTTTCAAGGGAATGCATTTATGTAGATGTGTTCTTGGATCTACTTTAGTACATTTTGATTTAGGAAAACTAGTTGAGATTACCTTATGAAGAGACTTATGAGAACAATCCTATGTTTTATACTAATGTCATAAAGTCATAATGTGTATATTAATTCTATAGTATGTTATAATCCATAACCCGCATCATATCCAATCTCATGGTTAAATACAGTGTGTTTAAAGGTGATAGCCTTAGGGCACCTTGGTGAGAGGCATGGTAAGGGGCAGTTGGAGCGACTCATCATGGGTGAGGTGAGACTACCACCCTGAGGTGTGCCGTGGGTGTGCACCTCACGTGCCATCTTATGAAGACATATGGAATATGATGATGTAATGATGTGCCCCCTAAAAAACAAACAATACCTCCTTTAAAAAATTCAACACAATATCTTATGCATGGGTATTTTGACAAAATTTCTATATTAACACGTGAACTAAATTCATTGAAAAATATTCATATAAATATGTTTCTGATCTATGTGTTTAAACAATAATTCAATGTAAGGGTTAATAAACCAAAACATTAGTTTAAAATTCATAGAATCCACAACATATATATCACAATAGGTTAAAATATTTTAGAGATAGTACTCAAAAATAATGAGGAAATTGATAAGCCCATACGATTACACCAATTTCCTTACAATTCAACTTAATATAGTTAATTACAATCATTAGTTATTACATAGAACCCACACACTAGAAAACCAAAGCATGAAAATGACAAAGATACATAATATAAAAGGAGAACAAGGATCACATCCCTATGGTTTTTTATATTGTTCTCCCACAAAATAGATGAAAAAACTGATGATTCCATAACCATGATATCACAAATGTAAGGATTTGAATTTTTTTTTAATAATATAATAGAAGTTAGTAATACGAAATGGAATCAATATAGTACCTCAAACATGACTCTCTATATTAAAAACTACATGGAGAACCAAGATGTATAACATGCCATGAATCGTCAAGTGAAAGGATTCACAGCTTGGGTGGATGAATCCAAGGCTTATGAGTAAGGTGATAGTTTTTTCAGAATCAAAGGAAAAAAGAAATTCCTATGATAATTAAATTATTTATATATAATTTCAAAAAATATATCCTAGAATAAATCAGAAAATTATTTTTATCAATATACCTTTCCAACATCCATTTAATTTTTTTTTCAATTATAGATAATGGGATAATTTATTAAATCAATAGTTTTATGGAATAAAACTAAAATATTAAATCTCCAAGAATATATATTTAAATTTTTATTTATGACTTTAATTTTACATTTTACATTAATATTTTTTTCACATAATTTTGTAAAAAATACTGTTATTTTGATGAACTATAAATTTTTTACAAACAATTGAATCGACCATGAGAATGGATCAACAACATGCAGCTAATAAATTATCCAAATTATTGTACTAACCAACCGTATGAAATAACAATCTAACTATTCAGAGGAGAATGTGGTTGTGATAAGAAATAATCTAAATGAATTAAGTAACTATCCAAACACAAGATGAATCAAAATGAATGAATGAATGAATATGTGTATATAAGAAAAAACCATCCATCCATATAATGGATTGAGTGACTAAAAAATAAATCAAACAAGTATAATAAGGAACAAAAGAACCGAATAAAATAACCATCAAACAACATGAAAACCCGAAATAGACGCATGAAGTAACTGAAAGACCATAATAAGGAACCAGTAAACTGTACTAAGGAACTGATCGACCGTACCATGGAACAAACTAACCACCCATAGGGTAACGTGATAACACTATTGGCCAATGGTCCTTGTATTAAAATCTATAAATTTAAAGTGGGAATTTTCTTAAACTCCCCCCGATACTTCCAAGCCTTGGAAAATTAGAAAGGAAACATTACAGAAACCAATGATATTATAATGGAAAAAATCATAATTGGATAAGATCAAATTATTAGTAAGCTAAAAACATATCAATATACCATTAATGGTTAGATAATAATTATATGGTAAACATGATCATGGAATAAATAACTTATTTAAAATTTCAATTATTCATAAGGGTTGATCACATGTCATGATATATGGACATGTAATATCAAATGAAAAAACATGTACCATAGTTTATGATTAAATAAACATAATATAATAAAGATGATGTATTGATCAAAATGTAGGAATGTTCCAGTGTTTCATAAAATTGTTACATAGAAATAATTATAGTAAATCATAACATAGTTGATATGTTATCACTAAATATTACACCAAATACAGTAGAGTATGCATTAACACTAGATTGACATAAAATAGTAGAGAATAAATCATTACCTAATATCATGATATAACCCAATATCATTAATTCAATAATCAAGAATCAAACTATAATTACTATTATTTAGAAAATTCATGGAATACATTAAGAATGCATAATAAAGAAGAAACAAATGAAAATTTACATATTTCATTTTCAAAATAATCTTTCAATTCATACACACCTCAAAACCCTTTGAAAACATATTTGGATCTATTCACACAATTCATAAAACAAAATTAAGAAGAACAAAAGGCAAGATAAATTCATTTAATATTGTAAAATTCTAGAAACACCTTCCACAAGCCTGGACACTTCTTGAATATTGTGGAAAACCACAAGCACACCACAATAGGAACCTATAAATGCAAGAATATACCACAACCATCACAATTAAAAATAAATAACCAAGATAATACCCAATTTGAATAAACACACAAAATATCATACCACAAACGCACTACAATGGTATAGAGACCAACGTTGAGGGGAGACAAAGGTGGTGACTGATAGTGATGGGTGGTGAGACGCCTCTAGGGTATCCAATGGTTAGGACCGGCATAAAGAGAAGTGAGGTTTGCGAATCCTGGGATTTTGGGGATAGTAGTGGTCTAGGGGTTGGGGAAAGAATTGTTGGGTCTGTAAAAAAAGTCTTAGTGGTGGTTTTTAATAAACTGTCTCTTAATTATTTAAAAAAATAGTGGAAGTTTAATAAAAAATGCTAAAAAAACACCACTAATGGGTAATTATGTTGTAGTGTTTCTATCCAAAATGTTTGAGGTAAAATTGTACCAATATAAATTTTGTATGATTCTATGTGCTAGTCTCTAACATATGGGAATCGGGAATTTACTTTGGGATATGTATGTACGGGTTCAGTTATCAGGTTACCAGCTTACCCAGGCTGGATCGTGATAATATATTTTATTATGGAGGTGTGATAATGAATAAATTGTAGCAGTGCACATAATATATACGATTTTTTTATAAGGCTTATAGTATAATAGTATGTTAAAACTGTAAGTGAATATAAAAATGTAATATATAGAGAGTCTAGGAAATTACAATCAATAGAGTGTACAACATGGAGGAACTCAAATCATGTGAACCCCTCCTTATGCGGGTTTTATTTTTCAATTGATATAATATCATACATCATTTTACATTTGATACATTCATTAAGACTCTAAGGATGTCTTTAGTGTAAGAATGAGTGTGTTCCCTCAAACAATTTTAGTATGTGAGAATTACCTTGAATCTATCCACTAGGAGTATAGCGAGGTATCAAATCCTATGTAGAGGATAAGTGTTCCCCTCTGTTGGATATTACTAGAAAAATGTAGGTATCCATCAAAATGGATGAGGTATAGTATCCAGTCTCATTCTTCTAAACAACGATTCAGGTGTCATGTGACCAATATATAGGGCATGTGATTCCCTTCATAGATCATAATTCTATATTGAGATATATTTCCTCCATAGGACATATGATGATACACTACATATTTCTATTTATCATTTGGTGTCACAAAATTTGTTTAAGAACCAATTCAGTGTGTTCTCCAGGACAAGATTTACCTTGATGTTTTGAGTATAATACATAGACTGGAAGTGAGGTCATACCTCCCTTACAATTTGGAACATTACATTATCAATATATAGGCATACCTTCTAAATAATTTTTTATGTGATTTAGAGATAAATATTCTTTAATGATTTTTGTTTTGTGATTCAGGGTTAACTACGAGTTATGTTTATACTCATTTCTACCTGGGCTCAACCCCCACATTTAGTGCCTTATACAGTAGATAATGCTTTTGATGAATTCCTTGGTGGACTAGGAGTAAGTGGATCATAGTTGGGTTAGACTAACTTCATGCATATCCCAGAGGCATATTTTGATAGTTATTTCCCTTTTCTAGGAGGTCATATTCTACTATTATTTTGTTGGTATTTTATTTTTCCCATCATATCTTTTAATACATTTCTATTTTAATCTGTTTTGTGATTAAAAGTTTAGTATGAATTCAATGTATTAGTTTTTATCTTTATAAATCATAATAGTAATTGGATGAATATGAATCTATATAAGTATTTTGGGATGAGGTCTCCTATATGTATTATATGTATACTCTAGAATAGTCACTATCCCCTTACCTATTGGAGGTGTTCATAGGGAATCACTCTTATCTCACAACTAGTCTTGATGGCCTTAATTAGTAAGGTTGTTACGTTGGGTACCCTTTTGGTTTAGTATTTCATATAAAATGGTGTGTAATGTTAGACTAAACATTTTATACTACGATTAACATTGAGTGTGGTAAAAACATGAAACTCAACATGTACTACAAGTTCACTGAGAAATGTAGTCCATACAACACAATGTGCATTAATAGTAACACGGTGTGTAGACAATGATAACACCATGGGAATTAATTTCTACCAAATTTTTATCTATTATACCATACAGGGATAGTATCCTACCTACACTCTATGTCAATGGGAAATCACATGTCGTACACCCCATCATTGTGTGTATGTCAAAACTACACGTGGTTTGATATTTATATAAGCATGAACACATATCACCATATTTAGGGAAGTGAAGAACAATTTATTATGAAATACACATTATTTAGTTGAGTAATTTTCCTAGACCTATTATTATCAACTTAATTTCACCATATTCTACTATTTGAAAATAAATCATGCCCCTTTGGTCCCCTAAGTCTCCAATAATCAAAGTAAAATTTTCTATCATCAAATTTTCCATTATTTGAAGGAAATAAAATCCATCACCATTTTTATAAATCTCATTTCCCCATATGGTTCTATGGAATAAATTTCAAATACATTAAATTATCAACCATCACATGATGATATCTATTTGAAACAATATCTCTTGTATATTCCATCGTTACCCATGTGATGTGATTTTTTAATGAATTAAACTAGAGCATGAATGTTGAATTTCAAATATATCCATAAGATAATCATGAATATATGAAAAATGCTTGGATAAATATAATAAAAATAGAAGTGATTATAAAAAATGGTCATTGAAATTATATCCACCAATAGATGATTTTGAAATATTGAATTTGCTAAAAATAATGAACCATGAATTATTCTAATACAAATATATAGCCCCAAATTAACAGGTACATGTAAATAGGGAATTTAATATGGAACATTAATTCATTCATGGTAATATTAGACCGTTGAGAAAAAATAAAACTATAAATCATAAATACATCATTGATAATAGTTTTTTAACAAACCCATTTATAGATACTTTTTTGAATAAATGAAATTACTTTGATGTCTTTCGTTGCACGCTACACCAAGTTATGTTTGTGTTACACACAACACCACCTCATCGTACATTACACAAAATATAGAGTTTATAAGATACAAAATTTTATTATTATATTCATTTAAACTATAAAATTATAACCTAGCCATTAGAATGGGGGGTCTGGATATGATTAACTGAATTATGATTGTTTGGTTTACACATTTAAACCCCTTTTAATAATATAATGAAATTATTTTTTCAAAACATTTTAAATGACACAAAGTGTCTTTTATACCAATAAAATAGAAAAATAACTATTATTTGTTATGTATATATATAATATATTAAATATATTTTTTATAATTCATCCTATGCGTTATAAAATCATTATATAAAAATAGGTCTAATTTTACAAATAATTTTTTTTCTAAAGGTTTTTTGCAGCCTTTTGATGACACATTGATTTTAAAAATAATATTTAAATGTTTTATATTATTTTTGAAAAAAATAACCTTTATTTTTAAAAGTTTTATATAAAATTTTCTTTTCATAAATTATTCTTCTTTTTATGATAAGTATAATTTTTTTTAATATTGAAAATACTGTATTTTAATTGAAATCTAACGTTTCATCTAATTTTTTTAAATGATAAATTATATTATAAAACTGTTTTAACATATATATATATATATATATGAATTATAAATTTTTTAATGAAAATAAGTTCATTAGAATATTTTTCATAAATCATTTGGATATACAAACATTTTAGACTAATGAACATTTTTACTTTAGAAACTAACATTCTCACCCCACATATGTGGTTAATTTTAAATGAATTTGATCCAATTATGTATTTAGAATTTTGAAAAATTGATTCCATATTTGTAATATGATGGTATAAATTTACTAAATAGTTTGTATTTATTTTTTTCTTATATGAATATTATCATTGAAAATTTTATACCACGGTAAAGGGAAAATTAGGTATTTTTGATTAAAAATAATGTGATAAAGACCAAAATCACCCTAACTGCCATGTTTTTTTGAATTTATTTAATTAAACCATAAAAAATGAGGTTCAAAATATAATTATTCAATAGTTACCATAACATGATAATTACGTTGATATAATTAAAATAAAAGAGAGTGAAAAAATGTCACAGTCTTAATTTTAGTAAGTATTATATTTTTAATATAGGGTATAATAGATGATATACTCGACAAATAAATATTAAACTGTGATATAAATTTTTTATCTACATCAAGGTATATTATTTTTAAATTTTAGTGAATAAATAATTATCATATGTAAATATAAAATAATGGTGAAATAGTTATTCAGTTAGTGAAAAAATCAATTAGATGATCATATAAATATTAAAATAAATAAAATTTAAATTATTTATGGTTATCCACGAATTTTATCAATTAATATTACATATCAATGGGGAATTAAATTTTTTGGTATGAAATTTTATTTCTATATTTATTTTCATAAAGTCAATGTAAAGAATGGTGTCAAAACATTCCAAAATGATATTTTATAAAATTATTATATTATTAAATTAGTCAAAATAATCAAAATTCTGAAAAAAAAACTATTTTGATATGATCTAAATTTACTAAAAAAAATTATTTATGCAAATCTAACACCATATGTGTAATAATAAAAAAAATATTATTATAAAAAGTTGTTATAGTAGTTTATGTTAAAATAGGTTAACTAAGGGTTAATCAAAATGATAAGGTTTAAAATATTACCAAAACATGTCCAAAATGTGTTGGTCGGTGGGATTACAACCATATATTATATTATATATTAATACATTTCCATTTGGTCATACATGTAATTAAATTGAATTTATTATAATTAAATCTTTTGAGAAATTTTGACAGTTCTGCTCATCTCTATTAAAAAAGGACACATCTTTATCTTCTAATATCACCACATTGAGTATTTTAGATCTACCAAAATCTACTAAAATCACATAAACACTAAACTAGAATCATTATAGAGTTTATGTTCTTCCCAATGGACTAACTATAGAGTCCTTTTGAGGAGATATAAAGGAACAGTTTTGAAGAAGAGGTAATCTTCCAAACTAAGCCCTCCCATTTATATTCATATATAGCTCCTATAAATCTATTATATCTATCATAAAATAATAACAACATAATAATAAATATTGATAAATGGTATTATGATTATTGACACAAAATTATATTCCTCATTCCCTCTAAAATATAGAGTGAAAAAATTGTTCATGCATATGTACGACTTACTATCTCTATGTAGTGATACAATTAATTTTCCATTGACATATTTTATTGATTTGAATTATAATGGGTTTAATTTTTCTATAGAATATTTATTAAATAATTATAATTCTATAAATATAATATAATTTTCACCGTTTTATCATATAATCTTTTGGAAAATGATGATGTCACTCTTGCGTACGTATGGACTACCATCTCCACGATGCGATGTGATTCAATTTTCATATATATATTTCACATGTATGGATATAAGAATTATTTTTTTGAATATATATGATATATATAACATAATAATTTTTCAATATATTGTCGTGACATGATCAATGTATAAGTATCAAGACTGCCAAATAGAAACATGATTTAAAACCAAACCAGATATCACTCAGAATGACGATTTAAATTAAAATAATTAATAAACGTGTGATAAGACATTATAAAAAAATAATACATGGTAGATTGAAATCATGTATAAAAAATAAATATTTATTACACATTATGTTTTTTATTTGAAAAATCTCATGAAATAATTGAGGTACGTTAATTATTAACCCAATATTCATCAATTGGGTTAAACTACCATTTAATATATTATCTTAGGATAAAATTATATGTGAAATTACTATTGAATATATATTGTTGTATGTAAACTTTTTTTATATATATGTAATAAAAAATTCAATACATGTTTTTAACTCTCACTTTAATATTTTGATATTTGTACGGTATTTTTGTCTCACTTGTATTTTTTTTGGACACAATCCTTATACACTAATAGTTTTATTGATGTGGTTTATATACTTCACATGAAATTAGTTTTTTCATTATTATACTGAAATTTATTGTATTCACACATTCATATAATTTTCTTTATATCATGTGTAATTTTATTTTAGGGATTAAAATTGGCAAGGGTTTATTTTAAAATCTCATCAATATTTGGTATTGTTTCGTTTTATGACTCTATTGGGTAATATTTCTCAAACATGTCCATATTTTCTAAAAATATTTCAAAACGGGTTTCAATATTATTTAAAAACATTTTCCCCATGTTTTATCTTCTTAAAAAATAGTTTCAAAATAATTCTATTGGGATTTTATAAACAAGGTTCATTATTCTTTTTCATAAAAAATATAGAAGGATAGTTTTTTTTTAATTATAGGTCATGTGAGGATTTTCCATCCATCATAACATATTAAATCCATGAGGCTTCCATTAAAATATTTTAATTTTATTTTCAAACAAAATATTTTCTTTTATAACTATATGACTCATTTAGAAATTATTTCATTACGGAAAAGAAAATTTTCCTCAATAATTATTTCCAGTGATGTTTGAAAGATAAATTACCATCTAAGAGAAAATTATTTGTGGTTACCTTTGATTTAAGGGGGACATGAACCATGAATACCATTCCTATTCTCCCTCATAATGGTTTATTATTATGATTGCATAAATTTTATGATGATTTTTTCATTTCCACGAGTTATGATATTATTTAATGTTTATGAAACCCATTTAATTTCATGAATTATGATATGATGATTGATTTATGATCTTATAGACGAAATATGTATGGTTTAAATTTTATTATTTTTGAGATCTATATATACCACTAATTTATATGGTAATGTGTTATATCTCCTGAGATATTTAAGGGAAAAAGTCAATGTGCTTGATCCCTTTGGGGAAACTTGTTAATGTGCTTATTTAGTTATGGGGAAAAGTCAATGTGCTTGATCTATTTTGTGAAACATGTTATAAGGCCAGATCTATGAGTCTTCATAGTAAATTTGACATATCAAATGGTTTTTATACTTATTATTATGACACATAGACAATTATGATATAATATTCTGTTTTATTATTCATTTATGATGAATTTTCATTCTTATGACTCATTTATTTTTAAGTGTTAATGTTTTATTCCATCAATCATGTTTATGATCCATTATAGGTTGGGTATGAACATTTTACCTTGATCTCAAGATCACATAACCATAGTTCTTATCTTATGATTTCATATGTTAATAAATTTAAATCATTCATGTTTACCCTTAATGAGCATATTAACTCACCATTTACTTATGTTCCCATTTTAGATGATATGAATAATGGAGTTATTAATGATATGCTAAAACAATTATATTTATTATTAATTAAGTGGGAGATGATGTAGTAATTTTGCGAACCATTTGTTTATCTCTCCATTTTTACAAAAGTACTATAATATTACAATACTCAGGCATGTGATTTGTATATGGTGATGAATGTTCATAAAAAAATATGTAATATCTATGATTTAAAATCATAGGTTACTATAGTTTTCATGATAGGATATGTATAGTTAACCACTATAATGTGGGATTATTAAACAATAGTAAGAACCCTAAGGATATGCCCAGGTTAAAAACCTAGAGTTTATTAAATGATTATGATTAACCTAATATAAAAAAGGTATTATGGATTGAAATTTTATTCGTATTTTCTAAGGATTATGTGGTTTTTTTAGTATGATTAGTATTTATCACACTATTCATTCAAGTTCTAGGAAATGTTGGGAACCAGATCAAACTCAGTTAATGTTGAATGTGATTTATTTTTTCTGAAAACAAATCATAGGGGATAATGAATGGATTGATGTATTTTTTGATTTTGAAAAATCATAATTCATATGATATTATCAATAATCACAACCTTGGTGAGTTTCTTATCCCATTTAATAATAGAAATATGGAGTTTTATGGTGATAATTGAGGAAATAAAGTTCAATTTTTCTCATATTAAGCATGTAAGAATTGGCATAATGGAGAATGATTCCAAGTAACTAGAAGATTCTTTGGTTGTAGAAAAAATAAAATAGATAAAGTAATTTAAGAGGAAAAGGTTCAGTTAGTGCAATAGATGGGTATAATGGAATCTATGAGGAATCATTGGACGTTAAATTTTTTAAATGTGGAATCTATGGGAATTATGAAAAGTAGTTCCATATGGGAAATATATTGATGAATATTATTGTGGTTTTACGTGTAATGGTTTTATTATATATGATGATGATACAATGAATTAAATATGAGATAAAAGAAGTGTTACTAAAGAAAATGATGAATCCTATTTAATTGTTAAAGAATGTAGTTGAATGATTTCATCTTTATGTATTGGAATAAGGTGTTAGAATAATTTTATGGTACTATGGAATAATGAAATATATTTGGATGGTTCCACTAATATTTTTACATAAGTATTCAAATGGATATATTGAATTGTACTTGTAACCATTGAAATTAATTGAGGTAGTAATTTGATAATTTTAGAGGACCCATGATTAAGTGAAATATGGACCTTATTATGTGAATGATGTTGGGATAGTAAATCGATGAAGATATTTTTTATTTTTATAAAATGAATTGGATACTATTGATATCCTTATAACTAATTAATTATATGATGACAAGGTGGTTTATTGATTCATTTTATTGAGTTTTTGGATTTACAGTATCGGGAAAGAGTTACTTTTTGAAAGTATTTTTTAACTAATTTTTTATTGTAATTCCGGTTATTATCATGTTTCAAGAGAATATATGATAATGATATCCATGTGATTGGTGTGTGACAAATAATAGGTACATCAATTTATTTTTCTGATTAGTAATAATATGATTTTGATAATTTAATGATCTTATATCGAAAGTTTTTTATTTTTAATATCTATTAGAAGATTCATGATGAATAAAATTTATGAAATTGATTTCATTTGAACTTGGATGACGTTCAATATATAAATGTTTTACCTAACTATATGAAAATATATTCATATTAGACAACCGCTGCTAAATATATTTTCATGATGATAAATAGGGATAGATGAAATAAAATTTCATCCTATTATGGATCTTATAATCCACTAGTTATGTATGTATTACATCTTCTTATTTATTTCCTAGAGTAATAAATGAAGAAGATATTGATCAAGGAACAACCAAGGATTTAGATTGTAATTATGGTATAAAATCAAGTAATTACTTTTTCTAAAATTATTTATAAATAAAATTTTATCCATTTATCAACATTTTTTATGATATCAGTGTCCTTTTTTATAACTATTTGGATTATGGGTTTGAGTTCATTAACCTTATAATTGCCATATTCTCTATCAGTATCGGTCAAAACAAGATAGTTTCAAGTCTCTACCATTTTCATGTTTTCACTTTCAAAAAATGTTCTCCAAATCAAATTCATAGTTATGTGTTAATCATGGCATTTTTATATTTCATATTTTTAAGAGGAAGCTTTATTATACATTTTATAGTGTCGATTTACCAAAAATAAAATTTCAAAATCCATCATGGATTTTTAGTTTGATGTTTTAAATTGCAAGGGAGTTATTAAATTATTTAATTCTTGATTATATTTGGAATTTCAATTATTTATTTGAGATTCCATCTAATCACCCTCATGTTAATAAAGTGTTCTATGTATCTCTTATAAGGAATTATTTTTCAGATCCTTGACATGTTCTAAATATATAGGTCATTCTACATGAGAATTATTTTTATTATAGAGGAAAACTAACCGAAATTCAATTTCATAGAGATAAAGTTCAATTAAATAATACAACTCACCTGGTTAATGTATTATAGAGAAACTACATGTTTTAAGAAGAAATGTTGGAACATGTGAATATTATATGGAAGGAGAATCCTCATTTTTTGTATTATAGTCATAAATTTTGATGGATAAATTCATTTTAAGGGGGTAGAATATGAATCCATGAGTTTGTATGAATGTTTTTTTGAATAAATTAAATTTCATTTAACTTTTACATTACAAGAAACACTATGTTATATCTTCTGTACATAGAACACTAGTTTAGCTTTTGTTACAAGAAACACATAGCTTCTGTGAAAAATAATTTTATTATTATAATTACTTAAACAAACAAATTATAATAGATCCATTATAATGGAGGGTGTGATCATGATAAAATATGTTATGAAAGTATGGTTTACAAAAGTAAAACCATTTTGAAAATAAAAATGAAATATTTTTATAAAAAGACTATTTAAATCCATACAAGTGTGTTTTATACCAATTAAATAAACTAATAACTCCTTTTTGGTTATATATAAAATATATTAAATCTAATTTTTAACAAAAATCCAATTTTTTATGATTATGATATAAAAATAATTCATATTTAATGCATAAAATGTTTTTTTTTTCAAAAGGCAGTTTTCTACCTTTTAGTGGAACACATTTATTAAAACAAAAAACTGACACTTTTATAAATATTAAATAAAAAAATAAACTTAATTTTTTAATAAATACATCAAAATTTGTTTTTAATGGATTTCTATTATTTTTATGATATGTTTCATATTTTTATATGAAGTGAAGAATACTATATTTAAATTGAAAACTGACATTTCATCTAAATAATTTATAATGTTAAATTTAACTATAAATTATTTTTAATTTAATATCATATCAATAATGAATATATTAATTCATCTAATCTCATTTTTATATTTCAAATAGAGAATTTGGTTATAAAAACATTTCAAACTGTTGAACATTTTCACATTAAAAACCATATTTCTTGCCTCATTTACGAGATTAATTGTAAATTAATTTATCCATTTTTGTGTTATAAATTATGAAAATTTTATTTAATATTTTGGACCTAGAGGACAAAATTTATTAAAAAGGTTCCTTCTATTTTTTTCGAATATAAATAGTAACATAGCTAATTGTTTTTCCACAATAAAGGGTAAATTATTTAATTTAAGTTATAAATAATGTGATAATAACTATTAAGTTACAATAAAACAAGAAATTTGTTTATGAAGTTAATTAGACCTATAACACCGAATTTGTTAAATTTAATTACGTAATGGAAAATTTTATAGGAAGACAAGTTCGGTATTATTAAAATCAAAGAGAGTAAAAAAATTGCAACACTCTAACTTTTAATTAGTATAATATTTTTAATACATTTTTAAATAGAAGATATGGTTGATTAGAAATTTTATTGTGAGATATAAAAAACTTATCTATATAATGGTATTTTATTTGTATTTTTTAATAATGAAATAATTATTATAAATAATTACATAATAATTATTCTATAATTGATCAATTAATGAAAACATAAATTTAATAATATTATAAGTATTAAAACAATTATAATTTTAAATTATTATAGTTATACAAGAATTTTATTTGATAATATTACATATGGGGGTGTAATAAATTATTTATTTATAATTCATGTTATTTTATTTATTTTATTAATGTCATAGTAAATAATAGTTAAAAAATTGAAACTAATGAAATTTGATGAAAATAATATGTAATTAAATTATTTAAAAAACATGAATTTATTTTAAGAATTAAAATATATTATTATTTGGTCTAAATTTTTTATGGTACCCTTTTATGTAAAATTTATACAATATAACATAAAATTAAAATATTTAATATTATAATAATATGTTACTGTAGTTAAAATTAAAATATGATAACTAAAGGTTAATCAAAATTATAAGGTTTACAAAAAAACAAAACATATTTAAATATATTGGTTGATGAAATTAAAATATTATCATATCTTATATTAAATTACATGTTGAATTTTTGGTATTTTTATATAAAAAGAATTTATGATAATTTAATATCATTAGAAATTCCAAAAGTTCCCCTCACCTCCATTATAAAAGGAACCCTACTCCATCATATAATTATTCCACATTGAGTATTGTATAAAAACAAAAATGGGAAATATTATCTTTTATAAATACCAAAACACATTTATAGGTTCTTTTCTTCTCTAAGGACCTGCAATAATGTCTTTTAGTGGATTTCGAAAGGAGATGTTTCGAAGAAGATGTAATCACTCTAACCAATCACTATCTATCTCTACTATTATCAACCAGCTTGGAATATTTATTTTCAATAATTAAATAATTACTATAGAATAATGAATGTTCATAAGTGTTATTATGATTTTGAAAAAACCATTATACAGTCCCATTCTCATCAAACAAGGAGTAAATGTAGCACAAGTGCTTATGTATGACTTATCATCTCCACATAGTGATACAATTAATTTTTCATCACCACATTTCATGGATAGGAATTTTCATGGGTTTAGTGTATGTATATTTTATTTATGAAATAATTATACTTCTAGAATAATAATATCATGTTTACCGTTTTACCACCCTTTCTTTTGGAAAATAATAACATCGCTCATGCAGAGTTTTGGAAAACCATCTCCACGATATTATGTGATTCATTTTTCATATATATATATATCACATGGATATAAATAATAATCAATTTTATGAATATATATGATATATATAAAATAACAATGGTTCTAGAAATTATTGGACCATGATCTATGTATAAGGACTTGTACTACCGAACAAAAATATTATTGGAAAATTAAATAGTTATCAACCCGAACAGTGACTTTAAAAAAAGTAATTGAAAAATTGGTGGTAATATGTTATTAAAAATGATAATTAATGGTATGATTGATATAGGGTTATTTAATGAATTTATAATAAATCAGTATATATTATACATGAGGATTGGATTTGAACAAGGAAATGTGATACTTGAGGTAATGGAATTCACAACCCATTTTCCATTCATTGGGTTAAACTAATATTTCATTGATTATGTAAAGCTACAATTATGGGTGAAATGATTTTTTATTATCTTATATATTATTTCCACTTGAATTTTATATATTTACTGATAAGAAATATAAACAATTCATTTGATTATGTATAAAATCAATTATATGATATTTTTATGTATTTTTGTCTCACATTTATTAATCTCACATATATGACTTCTTTAATAGGTAAATTTCATTTAATTTTAATTCATTATTTGTTTTGCGGGTTTCCAAATATTTTATGGAGGAAAGGGTGACTTTTCATGATTTGGGCCAAACAGTGAGCACATATCCAGAATTAAAAACAAACTTTGTTTCTTTTATAACCATTTAATTTTTTAATATTTTTCACTCATTCAAATTCCTAAATGTCCTCCCCGGACCATTTAACACCATAATTTTAATTTGGAACCTTTTAGAATCCATAACAATGGTGGATTTGAGTTTTTATATAACAAATTTGGCCAGCCAAAAATCCCATTTCCAGTTTAAAAAATTATTTAATTAAAAACATATTTAATATTAAGGATTCTTGGATTTTTCCAAGTGTCACCCAATACCACAAAACCAAGCCACAATCCCATCCTATTTCCCCCCTCTTTGGAGCTCTTATGCATCACAAATTCATAAAGAACGTCATAGGGTTTCTCAATTCATCCAGATTTGAGGAGGTAACTTCAATCCTTCACAACTCTCCTAATTCTTACTTTTTTCATCCATTATAATTCCTAATTTGACCATTACTCCTTCTTTTTTATCCTAACATCCATTTTATCCCTCATAGTCCCTCAAAACCTATTTGGAAACCAATTTTGAAGGGGGATTGGGTGGATGAAATTCGAATAATTTCAAGAAAGTCTCTGTCCTTTTAGTTCCTCCCCTTTCCATGATGTTTCATTCAATTTTTAATGAATTATCAAATTACCAGGGGAATATTATCTCACCAATGGTTTTACCTTGAGTTTTTTTGGTCAATAATTGTGGTTTTGTGTTCGATCTATGTCCCTCTTTGTGCAGCGGTGGTGCGATATAATTTTCTCAAGGTGATTTAAGGTTTTCCTTTGATTTGGTAGGTTATTACTTTTGGTAAGAAATATTTGTGACCTAGATACTGTTTTTATGGTATTTTAATATCTATTTAATTTTAATTGTGGATGAAAAATTGGTTTTAGTGGAAATTATAAAGCAAATGAAATATAAGTGCAAATTTTTGGTGAAATTGGGTGTTTTCATTTAAATCATTTATTGGTTCATTGAGGGACTCCCTATAGTTATTTAGTTGATTTTATTCAACTTTAATAGTGCTGAAAATAATGTTTACAATGTTATTCTATTTTTTTTGTTTCTGAAAAAAATGGTTTTTAATGGTGTGTGTAAAGAAAGTGGTGTTTTGGTGCCACTTTTGTGTGAAAATGGAGGTTTTACAAAGTTATCAATTCATGATTAACATGGGGCTACCATAAAATGGATTTTTTGTTTTTATAGAAATTTATTGAGATTACATTAAAATTTTGGTAACTAAAAATTTTGCACGTAGTGTTCAAGTTGTGTTCTTAAGGGGTTTTTTTGTGAAAAACAATGAAGGATTTGGATAAATTGGTTAATTAAAAATCAATGTGTTGGTTGTGTGTTTTAACTGGTATAAAATGAGATAGCTATTTTACTATATTTATGTAACCATTAGTGGTGTTTTATGTGAATATGGATATGTGTTTCATGCTGAAATTGTTTGAGCACAAAGGGGGAAGCCCAGTTACCTACATTGGGCGGATGTGTACTAGTAAGTCCAGTGAATAGGATGGGTTTGGTCCCTGTTTCCATAGAATTTGTAATGAAAAATCAAAATAAACTATGAAGATCATGATTGGGGACCACTAGATTGTGGGTATGTTTCATACACATGGCTCGTGCATGAGAGAAAATTTTAAAATTGTTACTTTACACTGAGGTATGAGGTACATGGGGCCCGAGACAATCTAGTGCCTTGGGGTGTTCTAGATTTTGTTGCTCATTGTATTTTTTGTATTTTAACTTTTATTGGGGTATTTTTGGAATTAAGTAATGGTATATAAAATTAATATTTAAATGTGTTAACATTCTTAAATTATTAGCTTGAAAACTGTTTTCAATTGAAAGTTGCATTTTTTGGAAGGTAACACTGGTTTTCATTGCACATTAAAACTGCTTTCTTTTCACATTGTATTGCATGATCTTTGGAATAATTGGGTGTTATCCTATAGGTATTAGGATCACACCCTACTTACACCCCTTGGGTGTATATAGAATTTATTATTCTTGACTCAGGTAAAGGGATGGCTATGGGTGATGGCGGTTCAAGGTGTTAATTCTCAGCCATGGTGCGGAGTTGTGGAGACGTCATGTGGGTGATGACCCCAGGTCATGTGGAGTCCTCGGGTCTATTTTTCTATTGTTTCATTTTGTATTTTAACATTTTTAGTGAATTTGAAATTATGTATTGAATTGTGTATTTTTTTATAAACCTTGTTTGGTATGAATTTTTTGAGATTCACTTTTTTAAATGTTTTTGATGTTTTATGTATAAATATTCAGGTGAATCGTTCCCAAACCAAGATAAATGATACCAGGGCATTTGTTCTATCCCGTGGGGATAAGTAACTCCATTTGGGCCTTTCCATGTGCCATGTTTGGTGTCGGGATTGGTTGTGACCAAATTCAGTTCATGATAAAATGGTATCAAAGGAGGTCTGTGTTTTTGGGTTATATTAATATTTGGGGATAAGTCGGGATACACATGAGCTATTATTTTTGGGGCTTGGAGTTTCGTTCTTGAGTAGGGTTCCTATCCCACACCCATCGTGGCAGACCATGAGTCACTAGGGGACGTTGGAATTTTCTGATTGACTTCACTTACACGTGAGACGTGTGGGCTGCATACCACACATGGACATCAAACGGGGTGGAGTAATTGTTTTTTTATTACATATATATGTTTTTATAATTTATATTTTATGTTTTTGAATAAAATTTTTATAACTTTGGTATTTACTATTTATTTGTGACTGTTTCATTTTGGAACAACATGCCTCTATGGAATGATCCCACACGCCGATTGGAGGAAGCCAGAGAGAGTTCCCCCACAGTGATTGATCAGAGGCTAGTCGAGGCTATGGTACAGGCAGTCCAATCTCTTAGAAATGGACTATCCCCTGCTCATATTCCTTCTAGGGCATAAGAGACGGGACCTAGAAAAGATAAAGCACATGAGTTTTTGAAAAACAATCCTCCTACCTTCTAATGCAGCTCAGAACCCCAGGAAGCAGAGGTATGGATCGAGAAGATCGAGTGTATGCTTGAGTTAGTAGAATTAACTAGGGAGATTAGGGTGAAGTTTTCCTCCTTTTTGTGGTAGGGTCCCAACCGTATGTGGAGGGAGTCAGTGCTTCAGACTAGGAAGAATGAGCAGATGCACTGGGGACATTTCAAGCTCGTATTCAATAAACAATAATACCCTGAGGTCTTGGATTATTCCAGGTTGAGGGAGTTCATTGAACTTTTATATGGGAATCCATATGTGATGTAGTACACTAATCCTTTTGCTGAGTTGGCTTGGAATTCTCCAGATAACATCTCCAATGAGCAGGTGAAGGCCCAGAGGTTTGAGAAAGGCTTGCAACGAGAGATATACTCCCATGTTTTCTTGTTCAGGATGAGGACCTATGATGAGTTTGTTGATCGCGTGCTCATAGAGATGATTGATAGGAATTAAAGGGAGGGTTATATAGTTCAATATTAGTAGTGGGAAGTAGAATCTCCTCAGATAATAAAAGGAAGCGGGAGGAACATATGAAGAAAAGAGGTGGCTGTTCCAACCACTATTCTAGGCAGTTTTCATATGTGTCATCTGATGTGAGCTTAGTCGTGTGCCACCAATGTTGAAACCTAGGGTATATACAGCCAAAAATCCCACTTTCTTCAAAGCCTTGTTACCATTGTAGAGGCATGGGTCATTTTCAGTGCTTCTATGGGGTGGAACACCCACATCTGAGTAGGGTATGGTCAGCGACTTTAAGAGGAGTGATAGTACAGTCTAAGCCGTCCGGGACTGTAGGATCTCGATTTGGATGTCATGGTGGTAGGTTTGGGTCATCTTCTGTGCAGATCAAGTTCAACATGTAGCCACATACTAGCGATCATCCTCAGTTAGAGACCGGACATCTCCATGTAGACGATCAAGCACTAGCAGGTTCAGATGTGGCCCATCGATAGTTTGAGGTAGCGTTCTGATCGCCACACTTATAGTTGCTTCTCTTTTTGATACTTCTACCTCTTTTTCATTCATATTTTCTTAATATGTTTACACACTAAATTTACCAACTTTTTTGTTATCTTTTTCGATAGATTTGGTTATGTTGTTGGGAAATAAGAAGAAGAAGGGTCTCATGTGCCCCTCAAGTGCACTTTCCCTGTCAGGGGTTGAGATAGAGTGGGACATCTTGGTCCTAAATATGGAACTATTTGATGCAATACATAACATGGATTGACTACCACACTTCCAGGAACACATTAATTTCTATAGTCAGTGAGTGAGTTTCACGACACCTGATGGGAGTCGTCAGGTTTTTTAGGGAGAATGGGATCCTCGGTCAGGTCGCACAGGACCTCCACTCCTAGAGTTGTAAATATTGACATTCTAGTTATTGTCTCTTGCACTAGAGGATTATGGTATTTACCATGATGTTGCACTACCTCATGTACTGAATGAGTTTTCGAAGGAATTACGAGATGATTTCTCAGGTTTTCCCTCGGATCGGAATGTGGAGTTTTTGATTGATCTGGAACTAGGGAAAAAAACCAATATCTCTTCCTTAATATCATATGGCCACCACCGAGCTGAGGTAATTAAATATATAACTAGAAAACATAGAATCTAAAGGATTAATTTTCCCGAGCGTCTCTCCTTGATCCAATCCTATATTGTTCTTGAAAAAAGATGATAGATCCCTCTGATTTTGTATTGACTACCTGAAGCTGAATAAGGTAACAATTAAGAACAAATACCCTTTTCCCGGAATAGATGGGTTGTTTGATCAGTTGATGGGGAAAAGAGGTTTTCAAAAATAGACTTTCACTCAAGATACCATCAACATTGGGTGAGAGAGTTAGATATCCTGATGAAATCCTTCTGAAGTAGGTACGGACACTTTGAGTATTTGGTCACGCCCTTCGTATTGACCAATGCTCTATCGGTATTTATGGAACTCATGAATAGGGTGTTCCATCAGTATCTTGATTCCTTCATTGTGTTTTTCTTGGAAAAAATTCTAGTATACTATGGCTCAATAGAGGAACACGAACATCACTTGAGGATCGTTTTGGGAACATTTCGTGATCACCGCCTCTATTCAAAGTTGTCAAAGTGCACATTCTGTATCGAGAAGGTGAAATTTCTAGGGTATGTGATCTCCGAACATGGGGTTTTAGTGGACCCCAAGAAGATTAGTGTTGTTATTTCATATGAGAAGCTGAATAATGTGTTCAATATCTGAGTTTTACTTAGCCAATTTGGTTATTACATGCGATTTGTTCAGGATTTCTCTCGGATTTCTTCACCAATGACTGTGCTCACCTAGAAAGGGGTGATGTTTGTAGGGTCCCAAAATGTCAGGCATCATTCAAGGAGCATAAGAGGTAGTTTACTACCACCACCATTCGGATTTTTCTTGAGTGTGGAAAGGTATCTGAGGTCTTTTTTTATGCTTCAGGTATGGGTCTCTGGTGCGTGTATATTTAGGATGATCACGTGGTGACGCATGGCTCTCAAAAACTCCTACCACATAAAAATAACTACCTGACCCATTACATGGAGAGGCAGCAGTGCTACATTATTTGAAAACATGGCATCACTACCACTTTGGGGAGATGTTTATGGTATACTCTGACCACAAAATCTTGGATTATATCTTCTCATATAAGGACCTAATCTTGAGGAAGTGTCAATAGATCGAGTACTTGCAGGGGTTTGACATTGAAATTATCAATACCCTAGGAATGTGTATTGTGGTGGCTGATGCTTTGAGCAGAAGAGTTTTAGTGCAGGCTTTGAGGAAGACCAGTGATGAGTGGACTTTGATGGTGATCTTTTATCAGATGCATGTGGAGACTGACAAGAATAGTGGAGGTGCGTTCATGGAAAATGTACAGTTGACTCCTTATCTGTTCGAGTTGACTCAGTAGGAACAACCAAGTAATGTTCATTATCAGTGGTCAAAAATACCTCTTCATGGTGGGGGTACATCCTCTGATTTGTCATCATCTCTAGAGGGAATCTTGTGGTTCAAGGGAAATTCAGTAGAGTCATTATCTATGTAGATGGTGGTGATGGAGGACATCCCCCAGTCTCAGTGGTATGTCCATCCTGGGGCCATCAAGATGTATTATGATGTTCGTCAGCAGATCTAGTGGCCTAGTATGAGATTAGTCATAGCAGAATTTGTGTCGAGACGATACACATGCCAGTATGTGAATGTAGAGAATCAAAGGCCCTCCAGTTTTCTCCAACCATTACCCATTCCTATATGGAAGATGGAAGAGGTCACCATGGACATCATTATCGGATTGCCTTATACACCTCAGGGTAATAATTCCATTTGGGTGCTGACTGGACATCTGACCAAATCATCCCACTTCATTTCAATCAGAGGTACAGGTATAGTGGATGGGTTGGGACGTTTGTATCTTCCAGAGGTGGTGATACTCTATGGTCTCCCATCAGTAGTTGTCTATAATAGAGACCCCAATTTCACAACTTGGTTTTTGGAATTCCTTCAGAAGGCCTTAAGGTCTCATATTAAAATGAGCACGGCATGCGATCCTCATACAGATGGTCTGACAAAGCAGGAAAAACCAATTTTGGAGTATATGGTTTGTGCACATGTCCTGGACTTTGGAGTTTCTTGGGATTTTGATTTGGGGTTGGATGAGTATTCTTATAATAACAGTTAACAATCATCGATTTGAATGGATCCTTTTGAGGTTCTCTATGGTCAGTCTTGTCGGTCCCCATGTGTTGGGTTAAGGTAGGTGAGACCTCACTACTGGGACCGAGTATGGTATAAGAGATGTCATAGAAGGTCAAATTGATTAGGAAGTGCTTGTTGATAGCTCAGAGTCATCATAAATCTTATGTTGACCAGAGGTGTCAATACCTAGAGTTTTCTGTCGGTGATAGGGTATTCATGGAAGTGTCCCCTTGTCTAGGCCATCATCGTTTGGGAAAGAAAGGGAATCTGACACCGCGATATATCAAATATTTTGAGATCAGCAAGCACATCAGAAAGGTGGATTATAGATTGGCCTTACATTCTTAGTTGACATCCATCCATGATGTATTGCATGTCTCCTTGTTGAAGAAATACCAACTGAATCCATCCCATTTCATGAGATTGGAAGAATTGGAGATAGAGCCTAACTTGTCAGATATTGATCGACCAGTGCAAATAGTGGATTTCAAAGAGAAGTTACTTCAAGGGAAGTCTATTCCACTGGTCTGGGTTCTTAGGCAGCATGGTAGTGATACACATGAGACATGGGAATGGAAGTCATGGGTTGAGGAAGAGTATCCATTCCGGTTCTTCAATCAAGCTTATGGTTGGATTTTCTGGGTGAAAAATCATTCATGGTATGGAGAATTGTCACATCCATGTATTATTTTAAAGGTAAATTTCATTTAGTTTCCATTAATGAATTGTTTTTGGGGTTTCAAAAGTTTTTTTAGTAAACGATGAGTTTTCATGATTTGGGTGAAACCGTGATCCCATTTCCAGATTTGAGAACCATTTTTGTTTCCTTTATAACTATTTCATTTGTTGATAGTTTTTACCCATTACAATTCCTAAATGGCCTCCCCTGACCTATTAACACCACCACTGCAATTTGGAACCTTTATAAATCCATAATAATGGTGGATTTGGGTTTCTTATGTAATTGGGCCTTCTTGATAGCCCACTACACATTTTTATTTAAAAAATTGTTTAGCTAATAAATTATTCAATTTTAAGGATGTTTCAATAATTACAAGTTTCACCCAACACCACTTAACCTAGACACGCACCCATCGTCTTTCCCCCCTTTTTGGAGATCGTATTCATCTTGTATTAGTGCAGAACTGCATAGGGTTTCTCAAATCATCCAGATTGAGGTAACTTCATTCCTTCATAACTCTTAAAATTACTACACTTTTTCCTCTATTACTATTTCTAATTCGACCCTTCCTACTCATCATTGATACTAATCTACATTTCATCCTTCAAAGGCACTCAAAACCTCTTTGTAACCCCATTTTTAAGGGGGTTTAGTGGAGGAACTTCAAAGAATTCTCAAGTAAGTGTCTCTCCTCCTCAGTTCCTCCCCTTTATAATAACTTCCATTCAATTTCCTTGAAATCCCAAATGACCAGGGTGTAGGGTTTAGAACCATTGTTTTAACCTTGGGTTTTCTTGGTCAATTCTTGTCGTTTTAGATTCGATCTGTGTCCCTCTTGGTGCGGTGGTGGTGCAACATGATTTTTGCACAGTGCTTCAAGGGTTTCCTTTGATTTTTTAGGTGATTCCTTTTGGTATGAAATTTTTGTGACCTAGATGATGTTTTTATTTTGTTTTAATGTCTATTTAATTTTAATATTTTCTGAGAAATTTGTGTTAGTGTAAATTATAATTCCAATGAATTTTAAGAGCCAATTGTTGGTGAAATTGGTGTTTATTCATATAAATCGTTTATTGGTTCATTAAGGGATTCCAAATAATTATTTAGGTGATTTTATAGAACTATAATAAGGCTGAAGATAATGATTCCAATGTTCTTCTATTTTGGTTGTTGATGAAAAAATTGGGTTTTAATTTTATTTGTAAAGAAAGTGAAGTTTTGGTGCCTCTTTTGTGTTAAAATTAATTTTTTACAAATTTATCACTTCTTTTGTAACACAGGGCTTCCATAAAATTTATTGGGATGAATTTCTTGTTTTGGTTACTTAAATTTGTGAAAATAGTGTACAATTGGGGGTCTTAATGGGTTTCGTGTGCAAAACAGTGCGAGATTTTGAGAAATTGTTTCATTAAAAATAAAATTGTTTGTTGTTTGTTTTAAGTGGAATAAAATGTGATACCTACTATACTGGGTGTATGCGACCGATAGTAGAGAGTTACATGAAAATTGTATATGTGTTTCATTCTGAAATTTTTTAAGCACAAAGGGGGATGCCCAGGTACCAAGGTGGGGCAGATGTGTACTAGTACGACTAGTGGACAAGATGGATTTTTTCCCTAGCTCACATAGAATTTGGATAACTTCAACTCTAACTAAACTATGCGGATGAGGATTGAGGACCACTAGGATATGGTTATGTTTCTTACTAGTGCTTAGTTCAATAGAATATATTTTACTTTGGTTACTTTACTCCGAGGAATGAGGTACATGGGGCCCGAAACTATCTAGTACCAAGGGGTGTTCCTGAGTTTCTTGTTGATTGTATTTTTGGAATTTTCCCATGTCACAGGGTGTTTTTGGAAGTAGTTTACAGTAGATAACATGTCTATTTAAATGTTTTAACATTCTGAAAATTTTATTTTGGAAGCTATTTTCAATTGAAAGATGCATTTCATGGATGTTATCACTGCCTTTCTTTGCGTACTAAAACAACATGCTTTTTTAAATTGTATCGCATGATATTTGAAATCATTGAGTGGTATCTTATTGGGTATAGGCTTAAAACCTACTTACACCCCTTGGGTTTATGTAGACTCTATTATTCTTTACTCAGGTAAAGGAAAGGCTATGGGTGATTGCGGTTCAGGGTGTTAGTTCCCATCCTTGGTGCGTAGTTGTGGAGACGACTTGTGGGTGATGACCTCGAGTCATGTGGAGACCATGGGTCTATTTTTTTGTTGATTATTTGTGTCTTTAGACCTTTTGTATTCTATTCCAACTTATGTGTTTAGTTCTATATTTTTTTATAAAACATGTTATATATGAATTTTTCAGATTCATTTTATCAAATGTTTTTATGTTTTAGGTATACATATTCGGGTAAATCATTCCCAAATTATGATAAATGATAGTTGGGATCCTGTTCCATCCCATTGGGATAGGGAGCACCATTCAGGGATTTCCATGGGCCAGGTTTGGTGCCAGTATTGATGGCGACTAGATTCAGTTGATGACAATTTATATGGGACACATGCCATTTACACTAGTTGTTTCATTTGTTTGGTGTATATAATCTCCAAGAATGTATTTTATGAGTAATATCTATAATATTAGTGTATTTACATATCCATATTATTTTCACTCCAGCAGGGTAATATGACTCAACTGATCAAAATGTGCAAGTGTTTGTTTCTTAATTTCATTAATATTAGCAATTGTTTTATTTTAAGTCTCCAATGGGGAGTATTTCTCTTCCAGGTGTATCTTTCCAAAAGAAAATCCAAAAAAATCAGATTTTTAAATATTTGATTGAAAATTATACTCATGTTTTATCCTTTTACAATATAATTTTAGAAAAAAAATTTGTGCATTTTCGAAACAAGGCACTTTTTGACATTTCTGAAAAAATAAGTAATGAATGTTTTTTAATTATATAGAATGAGAAGACTTTCCATCTATAATGAAACATTAAATACATGAATATTACATTATAATTTTACTTGTTTATTTTCAAATAAATTTTTTTCCTTTCTAATTGAGCTTCCCTTAAGAAAATGAATTCATAATTGCAAAGAAAATTTACTAAAGAATTATGTCTTGTAATATTTAAAAAATTATTTTCCATCTATGATTACATTTTTTATTGTTAGTTATTATTTAATTGGGATATGACCCAAGGATAAAAATCTTGTTCATTTATAATGGGTTTATTTTTATGATGACACAATTTTTATGAAACCTATTTCATTTCAATAGGTTATGCTATGATGAAATGATTACTAAACCCATTTCTTTTCAATGGTTCAAATATGATGACTGATTTTGGATCTTGTGGTACACATATGTGTGGTTTACATTATGTGATGGGTGGAAACTATATCTATCTCAAATTAATTGTGTAATGAATTAAATATCCTTATAAATTTATGGGAAACAAGACAATCTGCTTTACCTGTTATAGGAAACAAGTCACTGTGGTTTATCTATTATAGGAAACTAGTCAATGTGCTTGATCTATTATTTGAAATTGGTGATAAGGCCTGATACAAGTGCCTTGGTAGTTTACCATGATATTTAAAAAAAAATTATATACTTATTATGATTCCCCACATACATTTATTATATGAGATAAAAATTCATGATAGAGTTATGGTGAATTTCTATTCTAATGATTCATGTAATTTTAAATGTTGTTGTTTTATGCCATGAATCATGTTCATGATTCATGATAGTTTTGGTAAGAAATATTTATGTTATTCTCTTGATTACACACTCATATTTATTATATTTTGTTTTCATAATATAATAAATTTATATCATTCATGGTTACCCTTACAGAGAATCTGATCTAACTCTATTCTTATGTTTCCATTCTATAGGATATAAATAATGGATTCATGTATGATTTTATAAAAGGTTTATAATTATGATGAAATTAGTAGAGCATGATTTAGAAATATTATGAAATATTTTTTTATGTTTCTAAATGTCCAGGGGCACTACATCATTACTATCCTCAAGTGTGTGTTTTTAGAATTTAATTAATTTCGATAAAAAAATATGTAATATTTATATATGAAAATAATTGGTTGTTATAAGATAAAACTTGAGACCATGATTTTCTTAGATACATAATTCATATATAGATGCCTCTAAAGAAATGATATTATTCTATTAATTCATTTTATTCAATTGAATTACCAAAAACCTCTCCCAATAGAAAATTGTTTCCAAATAAAAGAGTAGATAACACTAAGTATGTGATATAGTAGGGAATAATTAGTTGATCACCCTGGGTATTAACCATAATTAAATAGTATACTACTATTTAATTAACTAGTTAATTAATCCACTCACAAATTAAAACAACCAATGATTCCAATAATAATAATACTGACACTAATCCTACAGTAATCACCCCATTCTAGAATCAACATTAGTCATGATGTTCTTATTTGAGACAACACAAAAGATTTATAAGTAGTCCACCACTAAAGTTAAATGTAAAATATAAAAAAATAAATATAAAATTTTTATTAATTTATTTTTGAGTCCACTCAACACTCTCTTTTCAATGTTGAATCATCCTAAAGGTAAACTAGAAACTCTAGAATGGACAAATCCAAAAAAAAAATATATGGTTGTCTAATAGTGTAAAAATAAATTTTTAATCATAATCATGTACCAAGACTCCCCTAACTCAATAATACATCAAATCCCCAATATAGAAAAATTAGGGTCACTATATGTGCTGGGGAGACACACCCTATTGTTAGTGTAATGTAGTATAAAAAAGTAATACATATGTCATTGGATGATTGATCAATTTTCAATGAATTTAATAGGGATACATTGGTAGAAAAACAACGTGTCATTATCTTTAATTAGAAAATGTTGGGATCTATTATACACTTAAGGGTTGGAAAAAATGATGCATTGAAAATTCTCTCTAATGTTGTGACTGTGAGAATACATTGGTGAGGTTGTATATTCTCAGCCTCTAAAACAAGATGTGATGGATTCCCCGTGTAATATCTATTCTCCAATATCAACATATAGTAGCCTATAAATTTCACTATTTTTTATTCCTCAATATTTTCCCCATGATTACTATACACCAAAATTAGTGAAAATATCAATCATAATCATGGTTTCATAGAATAAAATATTTCATTCGGAATTTATCACAAAATTTTATTT
Source organism: Viscum album (assembly GCA_963277665.1). Classification (NCBI taxonomy): domain Eukaryota; kingdom Viridiplantae; phylum Streptophyta; class Magnoliopsida; order Santalales; family Viscaceae; genus Viscum; species Viscum album. The sequence continues at coordinate 331,473,768 of OY728161.1, forward strand.
TGAATATTAATCTCCCTAAACTATAGAGTTATTATTTTTTAAAATATTATTATATATTACCGTGGATAAAACATGACCAAAGAAACAAATACTGAAAAAATGTAAAAGTTTTGAAATGTATATGACTTTATGACTTTGAATGATTAAAATATAGTATAGTATGACATTTGAATACTTATTATTGCATGCCTTCCCATGTATTTACACATTCATCTGATGTTTATAAAATCTATTTTCATTTTAGTTAGTTATTTAACAATAATTGTTTTGATGTTAAGTTTATAGTATTCCCACCATTTATTATGAATCAATAATAACTATATATTAGACTCCTTTATATGAGAAGGAGTCTATAGAGTCATGTGGTTCTCTAAAATAGGTTATGTAGATGGCTACATAAGCTAAGGTATTTCCACACTTCATTTGAATGTTTTATTTTTTATAAAATTTGGGATAAGTTTGGTAGAGCTATAATAAGACATTATAGTGGATAAATGATGTATTTATTCATATAAAACACATGTATGGGTGGAAATACATGTTACTATGGAATTTTCATTTCTTTTATTCATTTAAATTATATTTATGTATATTTTTTAAAAATTTATGATTATGAGTTATTGTTAATTTTTATTTCTTTCTTCCCATGTTGAAAATAATGTGTATAAACGAATTATAAAATGAAAATATGTTAAAATGACATGTAAGTGATTTAAATGATCGAGAAACTAGTTTGGGATAATAAAGGGTCACGATTTACATTACGATTTTTCTGTGAGATATATAGTTATTTCTTCAATAAATTATTAGAGGAACATAACATTATGATGAAAATGATTTTATAAATTCCTTAATCAGAATCACAAGAGTGAAATTTCATTAAGTTACACATAGGTTTTGTAAGGACCATAACAAAGTAACCGAATTTTAGGACCCACATCTGATCTCTAAAAGGCCTCATGCTTCCTTCCCAATAAAAAATAATGGGAAAATAATGTCAAAGGATAATAATTATATCATTTGAGGTATTATTTTCCATAAAACAATTAAACAATAGACTCAATTGTATATAATAACCTTCTTCTTAAAAATTACCTAATATCAATCTTTATAGAAGAAAAAGTGTTTTCAAAATACGTAGAAAAAGAAAAATATTATAACATGAGAATAAAAATGTGACTCCAATCCTAAGCTTTTTCTTCCATATATAAATCGTGGACCTATAGTTTTCCATTGTTGAAGAATAAACTCATTTTAATTCTTTAATTATATATAATAAAATATACATTTCTACCAAAGTGAACATGTAAAGGGTGAGTATAATATTTTTAATAATTCTAGAAGTCTCAAAAATACTGTTATTCATGTTTAATTCGATCTCAAAATACCAGTAAAAGTTTTAGAAATTTTTTTAAAACATTTCAAAAAAATATAAAACATTCATGAAAAAATATCCTTATTTAATAGTGGTTTATGGTAGAATATATTTTTAAAATAAGATCCATATTTGTGTGTACAACATGAATAGTGATAAGACACCATAAAATAAGAATAAATGGTAAAACCCCTATGTCAAAAAAATTTACCCACAATTAGAGAGGGTATTAAAAATGTCAATATAAACTTTTATTACATACTATAGATTCATAATTTAATTTGATAGAACTATTCCATAAACACTAATGTTTGTGATGATGCGATTTACCTATGGCTTATTATGAGATATAATACCCTTGATGAAATATTACAACTATTAATTTAATTCATACTTATATGAACCCGGGACCATCTAGATCGATCATATAGATAAATACAACAACCCTCTATATACTCACATCTATTCTATCCGCATAACAAAATTTTAACTAATAGAAACATATAGAGCCAAAAAAATGTTGTCTTAATCAAATATATATATTTTTTAAAATAACATAAACCCTATAATTTATATAATAATAAATCAAAATATTTAAATATAATCAGTAGATTTTTTTAATAAAAATAATAATACCGTTCTCAATAAATATATTGTTAGAGTAACTTTCAAAAAAAAATTAAATAGCCAATTGTATGATAAATCATAGTATAGTTCTTTAACCTCTTATTTCGTGAAATTCTTGGTTGTATCAAATAATGACATAAAAATAGAATACAAATATTTTTCATGAATCTTGTATAAATAATAATTAATTAAAATTAAAGTTCTAATTCAAAAAAATATATTGTAAGATAACCAAACATCATATTTACCTACCTGAAATTTCATTACAATGAATTTTATATGGTTTTTGATGTAATTTTTCTAATGTGGGTAAATCACAAATTCCAATGATGAATAAAAATATATAAAGAATCATTAATATAAAAAATTAGGAACTATTATTGTAATAGAAGTATAGAATATTATTATATATATCATTGAGTATGATAATATATAATATATTTTTTAGAAAAACTATCATATAAGTTAGATGGACTCTTGTAACTCATTATTGATGATGTGGAAAAAAAGAATATTCCTAAGGGGGAAATTACAAAAAACTCGAAAAGACCCAATGAAACATTTCATAGGTTGTAAAAAAATTTCAAAAATCCCTTATAAAATAACAAATAAATATGAATTTCAAAATTGTAGGTTTTATGACATTTAAAATTTTTTAAAATATTTAAGAATTCAGATAATTTTAATCATCTATCAATATCACATAACATAAAATTGTCTGAATGATTTTCAATCTTTTTTGTATTATTCCTCATAGATTCCACTAATGCAGAGGGAATAAATATACAGAGAGAGATATTCAATGGTATGGGATAAATATATGTCTGTTGAATTGATAATTTGATGGAATCATCATATTATTAAACTATTTCACCATCTCTATTTTGTATTAATATGGCAATAAAGGCTTTAGTAAATATTGTAAAACCTCTATAATTTATTAATTTACCTTCTATACTTATAAATCCATCATCCATATGATAATATTACCATGGTGTAATTTCATCAACCAAACACTCTATTAAACCTAAAATTCAAAATAAATGACTATCATTACCCACATAGTCAAGTTTTATCCAATTCATTTAACTTTATAATTTTCTAGAATTATATACATGTCAAGATTAAAATCACTAAATTAACATGCACATATAATTATTTAAATGAAACCATATAGATGAACATTAAAAACATATAAATTTATTTTAATAAATATCAAATTATCCCTCTACAAAAAATATATCCATAATAAATTCAAATAACTATTTTCTTTCAAATAACATCCATGCTAGACCACCTCCATAATTACAATATTCCTAAATATTTAAATGTGCTTCATCATTGAAATAAACCTAATATATTAAAATAACAATTTAAGTAAATAATTCCCAATTTAATATCCACGTAATTATTTTCCAAAAAATATTTCACTAATATAAACAATAACTCACTTCAACAGATATCATGATAATAAAAGGAAAATACCTCAAAATTAAATAATAAATTTAAATAAAACATCTATAATATTCTCAATAGTAAATATAATTTAATAAATTTCATATAAATTACTTAAAAATGTTTTCCATGGATCCAATTTCATTAATAATGATCCAATATTTTATAATTAAAATTATATGGATATTAAATTATGCCTCAAAAATATCATTTTAAAAATGAGTCGAAATTAATCTCCATATTAATAAAATTAAATTTAAATAATGGTGATATAATTTTCCACAATATAAATATATTTTGAACCCAAAATTTTATCAAATTTAAAATGAGATGCCCAAATATTATTATCTCATTATATTTTAACATTCCTATGCTTCAACATGGTTATTAACAGGATTTCATAATAAAAAATATAATGGAAGAAAATTTTATCTTCAACTGTTTTCTTATTGGTATACAAATTTATCAATTATTTAATAAATTTCAAAATATATTCTTAGTAAAATAATAAAAAAAATATATCATTACATTAATATGGAAAATATAACATCAATTTTGATACATTAAATACATTATAAACTATATTATTTCTTTATGACAACTCTACATGACATTATACTTCACCAATTATATATATAATATCAAAAATACCCATAGATGTGGTTCCTTGATACATTTCATTCCCGGGCATACATGTCATATCATTGGAGAAATAATATAAAAATATTTTTACCATCAACTGACTATAAATGTATTTATAATTTATCATCATATAATTTTTTTTACTTAATTGTATTTATAAATACTTTTGAGTAAATTTAATATGTTATTTCTTCCCATAAGTATGTGTATGATATGTTTGAATCATCATTATTTTAGTAATTGATTCATTTTTGTTCCCCTTAAAATATATTAAAGTAATATGGGGACCTCTACTATAAATGATAAACATAAAAACCTTATGATTATAAAAAATATTTTTAAAATAAAACATACTAAGTCTATCAATTAATTTTTTCTCTCATGTTGGCATTTTCATTGATGGATTGTTATGCAGACATAAAATAACATAAATTGAATCATGAATTAATAATGATCTAGGAATACATTTACCAAATTTCATAAAATATTTTACACTCTTTCCTGAATGTATGGTAAATGGTCACATCTTCAAAATTGGGAACTTACTCTATACAAATATTCTACTAAAAAACTAACCATTGGGAAACATAATTAGTGATTTCCTTTTGTGTGATCAATTAATAACACATATACATAGTATTAATAAAATGTTTTTTAATAATAAAATAAACTATCTAATAAAAAGGATGAAATACCTACATTAATTTGTTCCCCCAAGGTATATGATCAACTATTCAATTTTTTATGATATATATATCTAATGTCATGTACCCTATATTTAGTAGACTCCTCAATATAAAATATTTATTATCCCATCACATTACAGTTCATATGATTGTGACTCTATCAAATACTCCTATAAATTAAAATTTAAATTAAAATTGGAATGACCTCCAAAAATCTTCATTTAATCTATTTTCAAATGAAAATTGGCCAATACACCAATTAGATAACAATATTATTTAGATTGGATATTTCTTAAATATATTTTTTTTAACATATATGAATGTTTAAAATAAATGGTTTTAAGATAGTACACCAATCATGGGTATATTAAATTGGGATTATGTTGTCAGAAAATATTCTAAAATTCATATGATATCAATTTTTTGGGTCAATTTATTCTAATATTTATATATTCTATGTATTCAAATTGTAAACCACAATAACAAAAATTAAGTAATTTATAGGATGGATCATGTTATGTTATTCCAACCACCTACAACTGTATACCATAAAAATGTTAATTTTCATTATAAACCACCTCAAATATACAAATAACTAACAATACATAAAATATGAATCACCCACCTCTTATAGTATAAGAACTATTGTGTATGTAATTATTCAATTCAATTAATTTAGGATTCATATAAATTTATTTATTTTTGTAAAATTTAACTACATTTTGTTATCAATATATCATTTGAAAATCCAATTTTGAGAAGTCTGTAATAAATAATCGATAATAATCAATACAGTCAATAAAAATCGGGGATTCGAAAATCATAGGCGTCTCCCAAGACATTGAAATCATTACATTTTTAGAGTCAATAAACTTATAATTTATAAAAAAAACTTTCCTGAAAACACAAACTCTTGAATCCAAATGTTCCATCTATTGATCATTAAATATTACACATGATCACATAAAATAGCTAAAATAATTTCACACTGTAAAAAATGAAGCAACCTTTATTTTTAGTAAATCAAGATGTTACCCCATAATATTGCAGAATAATTATTCAATAATTGTTTCAAAATTAAATTCACTAAATTAAAGGACACTACTTCTGAACTATTAACATCAAAATATAATATAACACCCTATGAGTTTAAAAAAAGTAATGTTTAACAATGTATAAAACATGCATAAAACAAAAAATTATTTTTATTTTATTATTGTTATTACATATCAATTGAATTGGTGTGTAAAAATATTAAAAATTTATTAGGTAAATAATGGCCATATTCAATAGAAATCTATTGTAAATTCATTGGAAATAAGAACCCAATTTTTGTAAAAACGTGATTTTATATGTTATAATAAATTTTCTCAATAATGTTTTTATTGATTTTTTGGGAAAATATTATAATAATGTTATGGAACATTTTTCAATTTAATTTCATAGAAAATATCATTTTTATGTTAGTATTTCACTTTTTATTTGGTGTACAATTTTGGAATTTTTCTGAAATGATTGATTTTTTAGTGAATAGTGAAATTACATATTTTTAAAACTACCATTTAATTTAATTAAAAAATAAGATTATAATTCTATTTTGATTAGAAATTAACATATATACTTTTTAGTATCACATTATATATTTAATTATATTTTATTCTTCATTATACCTTTTTAAGTTTCATTCTATTTTAAAAATTTTTATTAAAATTGATGTCATTAAGTTATAGTAATATAATTTGATGAAATTGAAATCATTTATGGATTTATAAATGCAAATTTATCTTAAGATGATTTTTTGGTTAATTTTTAGAAGAAGTTAAATTTTGAGGGAATAAAAAATATAGTTTTTATGAAATAAAAAAATATTTTTTGACATAAAAAATATATAAAAAAGATATAATATATTATTTCAATTATAAAATAAATTATTTATAATGAACAAAATAAAAATATAAAACATTCAAAATATATAAACTATAATTTATATAATGATAAATACAAAAAAAATATTTTATTTTCAATATAGTTCTTGCACAACATTTGAAATGTGATATTTGGTGTCCAAAATAAACTATTTTATATATAATAAGAATTATATTAATTTGGTTGTTATATATGAATTATCCTTGATGATTTTTATTGATAGATACATATTTTTTTATAATATGACATGTGACATTTTTGAATTCTTAGGAAGCTCATCCAAAAGTCTATAATAGTGAAAACAACATACTTTGTAATTTATCATGAAATAAATTTTTGTAAATATTAAGTTTTATTGATTTTAAAACATTATTAATTTATTTATATATATCTAATTTATTTTTAATTTTTTGTAGTCAAATAATTACATTAAATACAAATGTGACAAAAATACAATGCATATGAAAGAAGTAAAAAAAAGGCAATTATATAATAAATTTTATGATACGTGTTATAGGAATGTATCAATGCAGCGAAGTTTGTTTCGACATCATATTATTTGAATAGTTATTAAAAAAATATTAATATTATTTTATGGCATAAATTTTTTATTATATAATTTGGAAATATAAAAAATATTTTAGGAGGATAAGTAGGATGAGAAATTGTCTAAAATTACATCCCTTGGGAATTTATAAGATAATTTTCTCCTTATATATATAATTAAGCCTCTTTAAAATCTAAATATTTATAGCCTCTATTAATGTTAAAATTGGTTATCAAAGAGGATAAAGCAACAGATAATTTTTAAAATGAAATATAAACTAATAAAAATATTATTTTATTAGTATATAAATAATTTATATTACTTCTGTTCTGATACATGTAATTTGGAAACAATTTTACATAATGTAGACACATATTTTTTTATAATATTTCATATATTTCCAAAAAATGACATTAAAGATATTTAAAAAAAATTACTTTATTAAATGATTTAAAATTAATAAATGTCCAAAATTTAATATATATAATATGAGATATTATGAAATATCAACCATAGTCCTTTTATAGTTTCTTTATTAGCCCCTAAATATTAAATCAGTTTGATATCAGACTAATTTCCAAAAGGTTTTCGAGGGTTTAAAACTAATTGATAATTATCAAATAGTAACCCAAACATGTCCAAATATTTTATTAATAGATTATTTTGGTTCATATGAATCTTATAATCAAATGACATAAATTTTGGGTAATATTTTGATGAATGTTTTCTTATTAATTTAATACTTTAATTAAATCTAAGAGTACACCTCCCCTCAGTTACAAAATGGAAACTCATATCTATTTTTATTCACAATGATTAATTAATATAAATTTGAAAATTAAATCTCAAATGTAATAAAATAATATTTACCCACATGCTAACCCATTTTTTGTTTCCAAAATACCATCCTTCAAAGGCATGATGTGTAAGTCCAAAGTTGTTTTTTAAAGAAAAGCACAACTCTTAATAGAATATTTTATATTTTTTTTATTATACATCCTATAAATATATATAATACATTCCAAAAAAATAACATAATTGTATTAAATTGTCATAATTTTTTATTATGATTAAACAACTAGTATAAGCCTTCTTCCCATCAGTTATAGTTTTATAACTTCGTACTGGCTTTCGGGTTGACTACCAACTCCACGAAGCGATATGATGCTTTTTTTCCTGATTTACATAGATGGTAATTAATATATATTCCCATAAAATATATGATTTATATTATGTAATAATACATCTATAAATTTTAATTAAGACTAAATTTTTATCTATTCCATCGATCAAAAATAGAAAACGACATTCATGTGTATGCAAAACCTTCAATCTCTATTAAGAGTTTAATATATTTTTATATCACTAATTTTATGCATGACTATAAATATATTTATATTGAATATATATGATATTTATATAATTATTAAAATTACATAGAGTGCGGAACAATGATCAAAATATAAGTAATAGGGTTGTTAAATCAAAACATGCATGAAAAATAAAGGAGTTATCATCTAGAACTACAATTTTATTAAATAAACAAATAAAATGGTTATAAGATATAATATATAAATCAATTATATAATGTTATAAATGAGATTTTTAAAAAAATAAATATATAATAGTTCTATATTTATCATATAAGATGTTCTAATGGATATATATAAAGATTATAAAAGATGTGATGGATTTTCGTCCTACATTTATTTCAATAAGACACATTCTATATTCACCACTTGTTTCTTTTATGTGGATTATATATTTTCCATTAATGAATTGTAGGATGGTTCTCAGGAAAATTATGGATATATACACATCTAGTGATGGATCTCTCTTACATGTGGTTTTTTATTCAAAAGATACCTACGTGGAAATGAATTTATGTATAAATATAATTTTCCCAAGAATGTCATTTTTTGAATTAACATTGATGAAATTATATGATAATTATAACATAAATTCTATTAATTTTTCTTCTGATGTTGTTATTTTTATATAATACATTTTGTCCTTTAATTTTACACACATTATGTGCTCACAAGACTTAAATATTATTCTAAGAAAAGAAACCATGTTTTACGATTTGGATAGGAATATTTTTTATTACATGCACATGTTTTATTTAAAATGGTTTCATGAATGTTTAACTATTGTAAAATGAATTTTTAAATGAATTTTTACATTTTCTTGATTTTGAACAATTAGTTTCTACATAATATTCTTGTGATTTTTTTTGAACGAGGAACTTTTTACATAATGAATGAGAATAATCATTTCCTTGATGATTATGAAATGAAAAAAAATTCCTCATCATCATAATCCAATAATTACATGATGAATAATTTAAATTTTCCATAGTTATTTTCAAAGAAAATTATTACCTTTATATTTTATAATTATTATTATTTTAAATAAGTTATTTAATAATAAAATGGATATTCCATCAAGAAATATTCCAATTGATTTTTAATATGATTTCATTTATTATTATATCATTTTATGTTACATATGATTTAATAGGTATATGTTCTAATTATATTATCCATATACTATTTTTAGGTGGTTTATAATTATATAAATGAGATTTTTCGGAAACCTGTTTTTTCAATCAGTTTATTAATGATAAAATGTGGATTTTTCTTGAAAACGATTTTTTCTATAGATAATGATATGTGATAAATAATTTATGATATAATGGCACACATGAAGAATAATTTAATTATGTTATGTGTGTGCCCAAAATAATATTTCCCATTATTGAATTGCATAAAATTTTATATATCATGAGACAAAAAGGGATTGAATGGGGAGTGAATCTAGTTCTGTAAGGGACTCTATCAACTATGATATTACTAAGAGTGAACCTTGACAAAGGATATGATGGAATATGTTGTAAAAAAATTCATTATGTAGTTCTTATAAATGATCCATAAATAAGGAAATTATTTTCTTTGATTATTGATATAAATATAGTCGATATCTTATGTGAATGCCAATATCTCATGGATCATGATCATTAATTCATTTGTTAATGATGTTGTATAAACTACCATGCATTATAACCCGATTCGAGATAATGATTTATGATAGATTGGGTATAAAAATTATATGTTATGATCTTTATCTTATGCCCTTATTCTTATCTTATTCTTTCATACGATCATAATTTGATGACATCCTTATTTACCATTACAAACATGTTATCTCATACTTTATTAAGTATCTTTTCCCCAGGATATAAAGAATAGTTTTTGTGTTCAGGTTTTCAAGGTGGGTATATAGCGAATAAAAATTTATGACAGATATTAAAGGATGTACATATAAATATTTTCCCATGTCTATTCTCTAAAATCAAAAAATGTTTACAATTCTAGTATGGATTATACATTTATATATTGTGTATTAATCTAAAATTATATAATATATATTTTTGATATGTAACAGAAATTATAATTTTGTAGTGTTTCTTTTAGTCAATATTTTTATATTAAGATTATATTTTTTTTTGTGAAAACCCTTTGGATAATACATCCAATAGTATAACAATATAATCTTTTTATAATATAGATATTTCTTGGGATTCCATGAATTATATCAATGTATAAAATCTATATGTGGATTTGGTTTTGGAATAAATGATTCTTGAAAAAAAAATACTAAAAGTAGTTGGTTGAGTATATCTAATATATTAATTTATTTCATGGGTAATGTTCCCACATTTCATAAATAGTTTGAAACTCCTTAGGTGTATTATTGTGTTAAATAATATTTTATATATTAGCCATTGTAAAATATTTTAATATATGATGATCATGGATTACTTGATGTGTCAATAATAGCAATGAATATGTCAAGATTTAGGCATACTATAAATTGTTGTTATTGATTATGTTTTTCCCCACTATGATTATTATTTCCCACATTATTATTTATTATTTTATTACATAGATGCAACTAGGAAGAATCATGTTAATGTATAATTTGATGAAAATTGTAATTATTTTCTTCATGGAAAACCAAAACAAATAAGATATGGAAGGAAAAACCATTTGGTTAATCCCAATAAGTTGTCTCATTATATGATTATCAATATCAATATACATGATTTTTTTTTGAAATGCCTCATAAGTGATTAATTTTATCTCTGGGTGAATATAAATCAAATAAGATTAATGTTCCTACATTTAATGTATATTGGAAGAATAAATTCAAAAAATTCCTTAGTGGAACATCATGATGTTTTATATGTAGAAAATAAAGGAATATAGTATATAATTTCTATTGAAATATATTAATTTCAATGGAGGTATAGAAATTTTATTCTAATGTATGATTTTTAGATCATGTTCTTATTTTTGGGGGAATGGGGGAATTATCCATGTAAATTAAAAAATCAAAGAGTTAACTTATAGTCCTAGGAAGAAACTATGATACGCTTATTTTTTTTATTGAATCTCTGTGATTATGTAATAGGATTTTAGAATTATGTTGTAGATGTGTTATATCAATGAAATTCCAGTAATAAAAATATTAAAAATCTATTTATAATTCCAATATAATTTTTCATTATGGATTTGAATTCATATATTTAATGGTACTGATAACTATGATAATTCATTTAGTGGTGGGGTGATATTGTTTGGAGAATACATAATTTAGGGAATGATAAACCAAAATATGTGTATAATTATGAGTTAATAATGCTTAGTTGGGATAAAGGGAATTATATTTTGTAAATATATGATTAATCTTATAGATAACCATGAGATTGAAAATTAATGTGGTGTCTATGCAAATAATGGTATTTTTGGATAAGTTCACTATTTTATAATCATATGTTAGATGGAATCGATACATTTGAAATGTGGTGTAGTTAAAGGGTGATAATTTTATGATATATTAATTTGAGGATATATTATTGAGGTAGAAATACTTTTGGGTTAATATGTTCTTGATGTTTAGATAATAATCATAAACATGGATTACATTATTTTATCTAAAAAGAGTTGTTTATAAATCCATAGTGGTTAAATATGATTGGATGGGGACTCTTATTTTTAGGTTGTTCATTTTATTTTTAGGAAAGTAATAGTAAATTTATTAATATTGTTTTATAAAATTGACAACCCATTGGTCTAGTGAGAACCCAACACCTTTGGAAAAGCTGTGGGGATTCAACCTAAAACCAAAGGCCAACGATAGTGATATGGTTACCACTAGACAATGTGATGTCTTGGTGAGTATATTTTTTTATGTTGAAATATTTGATAGATATTAATTGAATTTTTAAGCATATAAAACTATATGGAACTATTGACATATTATATAATATATTTTCATATTTTTTGAGAATATACAGTTAATGAATATTCATTTATATCATTTCAATAATATAATGGCATTTATTATTTTTAAAATTTTGGGGTTTCGAACCTTGTTAATCATTTTACATGGATATTTTTGTTTTACATATTTTAGAAAATATTACTATAAAAATATTCTTTCATCACAATAAGGATTATTCATATTGGATATTTAGTTACCTTATGATAAAAATTTTATTTGTGGTTAGTATCTAGAGAAAAGTACGAATTACTCATATATTGGGTGATTTATTAGAAATCCATTTGAGTACATAAATGATGAATGAATATTCATCAAGAAATATCTTAATTTATGGAAATATATGAGATTTTGGTTGAAATTTATTAAAGGATGAAAAAATAGTTGTAATGTTTTTTTATTTTTCAAGTTATTAGTCTAAATGGTAAAAGAATTCCTCAACTATAGGAAAATGGATCTTGAAAAAGAATTCTTCTACTCCATTAATTTCTGATTAAATTATGGTCTTTTTCAACCTCATTTATTTATGGTTCTGTGGTAATTAGGTATATCATGATCATTCAATTTCTTATGATCAATGTTCTTTATCACCCTCCATCATTATTGATACAATACGTTTTCTTATACATCTATATTTTTACATCAAAAAATTTTATAACATTTTGAATGATAGATAAATGTTTTTCCATATGATCATCATATTTAATTTTCCCTCATTCTAAGAGGATGTTTTATTAACCACTTTTATGATGTGGTTTTTTAACAAATGAATTTTCAAATGTAAAACCCAAGATTACATAGAACACGTTAAAATTTCTATGAAAAATTTGATTAAATCTAGAAAATGTTACACGCATGGGTTTTCAAAGAACAATACGTTAGGATGTGTATATAATACACATTGAACTATGTGAAAATATTATTATATGACCATTAAGACATAGTTGTTTAATTATAGGGTATGAATAGATGTAATGAAATTATGAGATATATCAGGTTTATAATCAGTAAAAAAATATTTATAAATTCAAAATTAATATGGAATAATTTTATAGTAAATCAATGTTATTCTTAAATATACATTTTCTTCCAAAATTAGTTTTTTTACTTTGTGAGAGAATATTATAATTAAATTTCCAAACATCTATAAACATTATTAAATATAAATAATTGAATTTTTACTACTACAATATCACAATAATATTAATATAAAATAATTTTATTTATTATGAAATATTTATTTTTTAATGAATACTGAAAAATAATGATTTCTGCAAATAAATATTTATTTTAATTAAAAAAATAAAATTATTCATTGAATTTATCAAAAATTGAGACCTGTATTCTTTATTTTGATGTTACATAATTATTTTTTTTGAAATGTAAATATGCTAGATTTTTTAATAAGTTCATTTTTAGGTTTAAAGATAAATTTTTTTAAAGACACTAATTATCATTTCATTTTATGCATTTATATTCATGATGATTTCTATGAGTTATAGGATGTGACTTTTAGAAAATTGGAATTTTTTTTAATTAAAAAATAAAAAATATTAATTAAATTATATTATAAATGTAGACACATATTATTTTATTTGATATTATATAAATAATTTTATTTGAAATTTCAATATAAAATATTATTTAGTGAGTTCATTTTAATGGTTAATTTTTTAAAAAAAACTAATAATCATTTAAATATACAAATTTATATTAATTATAATTTCTGTGAGTTATAGGATTTGAATTTTAGGAAATGGAAAATATTATGTTTTTCTTAAATTTTAATTAATTGTACATTTATTTTTTTTCATAAGATGTTTAATATTGGTGAATAATAAAAAATGTACAATTTTTTTGAAATTAATATTATTTTATGATTTATCTAAAATATAATTATGATATGAAAATTTGTTAATCTTTTGAAATGAATTATGCATAATAATATACTCTAAACATCCTAAACGATATTTTAAAACATATAAAGTACAATTATTTTTATTTTAAATATAAAAACATTTTCTTTGATGTCATAGTGGTTGTGCATCGAAGGAAAAGTCGTGTTTTGTGTTGTAAAGATAATATTTGAGAATGGGAAAGTATATTAAATTATAATTTATTAAATATAAGTAATTATTGATTAATATTAGAGATATATATGGATTTTGGAGTTATATATCTAGTAAGTTATCAAAAATTATTATAAAATGATTGTGAAATTCTAGAAAACTCAAAATAACATATTAAAAAAATAATATATCATGGCATAAATGTGAGTAAATATAAAATTTTAAAAAATGAAAATATTAATTCGAAATTAATTTTTTTATTTTTGGTACGATAATATATATTTATCTTTATGTAATGAAATAATTACCATTGATACTTATGCAACGTCAATACACTGCTAGTTTAAAAAATAAAAAATAATGTAAATGATTTTTAAAACACTAAATGTAATATGCAATGGGTCTGTTAAACTATCAAAATAATTTTGAAGATAAATATGACATAATACTTAAGTGTAATATTTTTATATTCAAATTCCATTATTGTCATGTTTTTTAAGTCAAATTATGTGAATAAATCTTCAAATGACATTAAAAAATATTCAAATAAATATATTTAATAAAATGTTATATGTGATATAATTCTGATTTAATAATGGTAATGTATATTTTTCCTTCGTTTTTTTATTTCTATTGGAAACACAAAATTATGTTTTTGTGTACGTATGACCTTCTGTCTACATGAATGGTGTAATTCATTTTTCAATATATAACTATTATAGATTACCCTAAAAATTTTAATGATGAATATATATGTTATATATATTTATATTGAAATTATATATATTATGAACCATGATTTATGTATATGGATGATGATAATTCGATAGATGCATGTATGAAAAATGAAGTAGATATCACTAAGAAGAGTAATTTTGATAAATATTTATTAATCGATGGGTTATATGATAATATAAAAAAGTCATATATGGTATGGTATATATATGAGTATGGTTCGTGAATACATGTATAATTAATATGTCATTATTTTATTGGAGGATTGAATGTGTATGAAGAAACACAAGGCATAAGGTAACTAATTTTCATATAACTTTCATTTCTGTGAGATACATGCCATATTCACCACTTCTTTCTATTATTTGATTATAAACTGAACATAAACTACTTTTATGTTTAATATCAAAAAAATATGGATATATACTATCCATTTTATTTTCTCACTTTCATTATTTTTTTATATTAAATTTACTAATTGGTATGTGATTTATATTCCATCTAATTTTATTCAGGATAGTTTATTATTGAATTTGAATTGATGACATAAAATACCATTATATTATAAATCCCATTATTTATTTTTCTATTTTTTTGATTTTTTTAGAATAACATTTTTACTTTAATATTCCTTATTTTATGTACTCCTGAAACTATAATAATTTATTTAATATTGTTGAATATGTTTTAATACTTTGTTGGAAATCTTTTTATTTAATTCCATTGTTTTCTTTATTATGTTTTGAAGAATATATTGAAATACTATCCAATGTTTATTTACTGTTATTTTTACACATGTTTTATTTTATTTAAAAATAGTAAAAAATACATTTTTCTTTTTTTGAAGGATGCTCTTTTTACCAAACGTGTGAATAGTATCTATTTTTTAATGATTATAATATTAATTTTTTTTACATCATGAAAACTCAATGTTTTAAATAATCAATTATATTATTCTATATTTGTTAAAAAATAGAACTTTTTTTTATATTTTGTAAGTATTTATATTTTCAATATGTGATTTCAAAATAAAAGGGTATCTTCTACAATAAATATCCCTAGTTATCTTTTAATGTCATTTTATACTAAAATGATATTATTTGGTAGTAATTATGATTTTATGGAGTTATGATTCAATGAAATAATGATTATTATTTTGATTTATGGAATATAATTTTAATAATTATATCTTTATGAGTCCAATTTATTTAAAAAATGTTATCTTATGAATCAATTTTTAAATATTAATGAACCACATTTCCATTCTATGAGATTTTTATATATGGTGAATGACTAATGATTGGGGAACACGTATTTCTGATTTTTCATTATTTTATGGGTGGGTCAAAAATTATACATACCACCAATTAATTTGGAAAATATGTATATATCATTATATAATAAGGATCAGAATGGGGAGAAAACCATTTTCTGTAAGGTGAATGTCCAATGCAGTAGTCATTAAAGATAATTATGACTTACTATGATATTGAATGAGGAGTAATGAAAATCGACTTTGATAGTCTTGGAAATTATCCTAAACTAGGGTATTTTTTCTCATTAATTATGTGTGTTGAAAATTATTATGTCTTATTCTAATATTATGTTCTATTCAAACATGTTTTTTGATTCTTTAACAATTCATGTCTTATGATGTGATAAATATTTTACCATGGATCATAAGGTTTTTTATTTAATATTCATCTAATATGATGTAATATTAATGTTTCAAATTTTTTATTTTCTATAAACATGATCCGAAAATGGTTAGAATTGTATTAAAATGTAAAAACATTCATGTCTTATTCTTTTATCCTTGATTCATGTTATCCATAATGATGAATAATTTTCAGAAAACTATCTAACTCCCATTAGATGATAAAATTTATCTTAGAAAAATATGAATTATTATTTCATTAATTATACCATTATTTTTTTGATAGTAAATTCATGAACAAAAACTATTGTAATACTTCTAGAAAATAACACTGCCACTACACTTGGTTAATATATTTTCTGAAATAAAATTTCACCAGACTTCATCTCAAGGATGAGAAAATATTATTAGAATCTATATCACCTATCATAATGGTACGATATATTTAATCCCAGTTTATTCCTTTTACTAATTGGGTTATCATTGTTTTTTATAATGAATTATACCAATATAAAATCTTGTTATATTTACATCTCATACTCATATAAAATAAAAATGTTACCTTGAATCAAATAAATATTTCATGAACAAAAAATAATTTTGGATTCGCTCTCAAACATTATATGGTGACATATCAATATTATGATCATTTTCCATTTTATTGGTTATAAAACTTATCTATGTTACATTGAAAATACTATTTTTATATTTATTTCAAAATAATATTTATATAACTTAATTACTCAAACATTTTTCCCTTGAATTTTATTAGATTCAATTTAATTTTTAATTTCATAAAAAAAAATTATAATATACCATTAAATAATAAATCATTCCAAATTGACGGAAAGGTCAATGTTGAAGAGGTTATTGATTCATTATATTATCAAATTACGAGCCGTAATAGATTGGAAGATACTTTCCAACTTTAAAATTAAATGATGACACAGATGTAGTCCATAATTCATTTTTTTTGATATTCAATTCATTTTCCCCCAATTATTATTAATTTATTTATTTTAGGTAAAAAATATAATTATTGTTTCAAATCATTTGAATATGTTAATATTTTTTTATATTGAACATATGGGAATTTAAATTACTTATAATATTTTTGGAATTAATACGTATATATTACCACAGATTATCCTTTGTTATTCTATTTTGAAGGAATCATATAATGGGGGTGGGATTGGATTTATTTTTTGATAATACAACTGTTAAAGAACGCAGTGATACATGGAGGGTTTCTGTTGTCTTATTTTTAATAATAAAACAAAAATTATTTTTAATGGCATATGTTTTTATGATAGATTCGTTATGTAAATATATGTCATCTTCTCTCTATGTAAATTTTATTTTCACCATTGTTTGTGTCATTCTGTCAAGGAATGTGTGAATAAGATCTATGTAAATTTCACCCTTCACTAGAATTTGAGTCATTTGATCTTGTGTATGTGTCATATCACACATACATATGAGTCATCCATAACTATTTCCATGTCATGTCACACCATTGTGAAAACTGACTAAATGATTATAACGTGCAGTCATTAGGGGACTCACCTATGTTTCGAGACAACAAGTAGAGATGAAAGTTATATATGGATGATTCTAATCGAATGATCCAAATTATATTATAAAATTCATTATATATTTATTGATAATAGGGAAAGGAGTATTCATATTTATTGGAGATACAGTATCATAGATGGTAAAATAATAGATAGAATTTTTTTTAAAAAAAAGTAATGTGTTTGGATGATAGAGTTTAGACTGAAATAGAAATTTATATAAAATGGGTATCTATAAAAATGGGATGAGGTGAATGAATAAAAGTGTTTTGGTTTAATTTTGGTGGGAGACTCATGCACTACTATGGTTTCTACAGTTTTCTTTCATTTTTCATTTATTTTCTATTTTATAACAATGTTATTTTTTATTTCCCTCTATTTATCATCTCTACGCTTCTCATAGAGGGTTATTTCTCAAGTGATAGGGGAAGGTACAATTCTTATTTTATAATTCTTGAATATTCATACATTAGTGAATACCACTCTTTCTTTTGTTATAAATTATTTTATATTCAATTGGTTTTTAAATTTATAATTAGGAGTTGTTATATTTAATTACAATTATTTTCTATTTACCTGATCAATAATTCATTATCTATGTCCACATAGACTCATTCTATATATGGTGGAATAATATAAGTTAAGTGGTAAAGTGAATAGTTATTGTCAATATATGATAAATACTCAAAAATTAGTCATCATTTTTTTGGAAGAGACAAAATATTTTAGTTTATTTCCCAATAATCATTGAGTGATTTTCTATATCACATAAAAACATAATAATTATTATAGACTACTTATTTATTTTCTAATTTTTGATCTCACCATATTAAATTAACAATGTTTGGGAGATAAAATTATTATGAAACCTATAATTAATAAGTTAATAAGATTAAGAGAAATTAATTTAAATACTAAGAAAAAATTAAAATTATTAAGTCAACCATATTAAAAAATCACCGTTTTACCGAAAAAATTAAATAATTTATGCTGAATTTATTACATTTTTTAAAAAATAAATCGAATTCAAACACACCCCTTTCTATAACAAGAAAAGTGATAACAGATTTTGTGAAAACTTCTATAGAGAAAAATATAACATTTCCAAAAAAATTACACTTAACATATGAAAAATATATTTATTACACCATTTGATTGGTGTCATCAAAATCATTACACCATTTATAAAGTGAAAATTCCAGACAATAATTATAAAATTACATGACCAGAAATAATATTGTCTCACTTGTTTCTATGATCACTAATTTTTTTTAACAATGATAAAAAAATAAGGGAATCTAAATTTGAAACATTATTTTTTCGGGATTTCACTCATAGGCCCTTGGGTAACAATAATTGGTCATTTTGAGCCTTCATCTATGGTATGAATCCAAAATTAAATAGTAATATATTTATGTGCACCAAATTTTTCTAATCAAAATTTCATATAACCATACAATATTTACAAAATGGAATAGAATAAAAAACTGGTCTAATAAAATTGTTTCAAAAATTTGATTTATTTTTTCACTAAAGGCTCAAATAGGGAAATCATGGAGTTTGCCCTAATGTGCACTACAATGAATCCAAGGTGAATGGATATGGAAGAATTCAAGTGGACTTTATTCCTTATAAAAAATGAAGGAAAAACCAAATACTTGTAGTAAAACGTATAATCTAGTGAAATATATTAATAAGATGATAAAATATTTCCTCTTCAATGAATCTTCAATAAATATAAATACAAAACCACCAGAAATGAAATTTATTCCATAAAAAATCTAATAGAGACTCTCTTCATGACAACATTGAGAGTTATAATACTATTTGTGCTCATTTTCCAAATCACATTTTAGAGGAGAACCAAATACTATTATTTTTATACCAATTAATATTATAAAATTTTATATAAATAAAAACACCAACAGAACCCAACTGATTGATTGATTTGATTTCTAAAAACTCACAAAAAATTTTCAAAAGAGGTAACAGTACGAAGGGTATTCATGAAGATATATATTTTGACTCATCACCTTTTTTAGAATCTAAAAATGAATAAAATATTTCCATTGTGAGATACATATACATTAATTACTGTAGTGAAAAACATGAACTGGCTATGGTATTTGGATTATGTTCATCACCACTCCATTTTACTAACCAATATTTTAAGTTGTCGATATTAGAATGTTTTGCAATAACATTTCATCAATTTCAACAAAAATAGAGTTAACACTAGTGGAGAGACCATTATCATGTCTAATATGGATTTAGAAGTAAATTATACTTTGATAGATTCCCCTTTTAAAACTATTACAGACAACAACCCCCATTCGAGTAGCTAAACAAACAATTCGAACACCCACAAATGTTTCTAAAAATATGAGCAATATGATACCCAACCAGTATGGGAAATTATAATGAATTTCAACAAAATAATAAATTATAATAACCTTCAACGATTCCATATCCTCTAGAAAAATTTTAACCATATACTAATGTTTAAAATATTTTCAATGTGTTGGGAGAATTAAGAAAAAAATATCTTAAATCATAGGGAGGTTCTATTTAAATTCACATAGAAACTAACATTTTTATACATCCCTAATCCAAAGGTATTTATGATCCACAGTGAAAAATGAAGTTGAAGTGAAAATCCACCATAAGCGACAATTAATCCTAAACCGTAGAGACCGAAACATTAAGAAAATAATGTAAGAATGTTTAGATAGATTCCTAAATATTTTTATACATAAGGGCCAAAAGAAGTGGAGGTAGTGAATATTTTACAAAGTATGAAGGAATAGGAAAAATAATTATATTGGTAGGAATGGTAGAGGAAACACAAACCACATACATTATAATCTTGAATAATTCAATCAAATAAAATTTAGGAGGGAGTAATTTAAAAAGAAATTCAATAATCATTCTAGAAAGGGAAGATTAAATTTTCCATTTTTCAAAATCATAAAAAAATTCTCAAATATTAAAAATTCTTCAATGATACTTTCAATATAAATATGAGACATCAATGGAATGAGATATTTGACTTGGAATATATCTATTTATCATTAATCATTATATAAATTCACAAAAATTTTCCAAATCCATGAAAATTTTCTATCTATTTCACCATTGATTATTTGATTTTTTTTCTAATGTTTTGTGTGATTTAGGTGCATATATTAATTTAATTAAGAAATAATTATTTTAATAATTTTATATGTTACATTTTAAACCAAAATTATTGGTGGTATAACATGACAATATATTTATAACCCTTTTAGTTGGTGTAATAGAGGATGTGTTGATGGGAGTTTAAAATATGATTTTTCTGATATTCATTTATGTACACAATATAGATGAATAAAAATAACCAACACACTAACTCATTATATTGGTCAGAAAATTATTTAATATAACCATGTCAGTCATCAATGTTCAAGAAGGAACTCCCACAATGGTGTTTACAAAACAACATTGTGGACTATAATATTTTTGACCCTGTGAGGAAAAATTCTGAGAACAATTAATTTATTATGCTTTTAAAAATAGGTGTAACAAAACCCTGTGAATATTTTGGTATGTTATATAACATTACCTCAATATAATAATTTAATTATTGAGAATACCCTACATAATAATGTTGTATTGAAATTTAGAAAATTTGTTTTTATACTAGTGAAAGAGGTAATTCATAAATTATATGAAGGTTTCCATTATTTTATCAATGACCAATAATCTTATTTTTAATATTTTTAGTAGGTGATTACATAATTATACATATGAAACTAAAAAATGTTTATATCTCTATAAAACCCATGAGATGTGATGTTGAAACTACAATCCATTGAATTGATATATGTGTACCTCACGGAAAGAGAGAAAATACTACATAAAATTGATAATTATTTAATTAAAATTTAAGAAAATTATTTGGACAAACATTTGACAGTGAATATGAAAATATTCGATGGATTTTTGGAGATATTGTAAGCCTTTATCCAAAAATATTCATTCATATGATTCTACATGAGGATAAATTTAAACTTATTACAAATCTAAAATACAGGTTAAAAACTATCATGATATATGTATTGGAGAAGGAAATTGAAAACAAATTAGATGAAAACATCAATTACAAAATTTTAACACAAAATGGGTTATCCTTATTCAAATAGACTCCATGAAAACTTGCATGCCCACAGTAAAGAAGTATAAAAATGAGTTAATATTTATGTGAATTAAGAATAGATAGAGAGTCACCATTGAATATAGGAAGTAGAATTAGGTTATTAGAAATGACCATGTTTGTATCCTATTAATTTACTAGATACTAGAGAGTGTGATAGGAATATCCCAATATTTTTTCTAGATGAGTCTTCATGTTGTTTTTTTATACACATTTTTCTAGAGGACCAAGAGATTGAAAATTTTATATTGATTTTTTACCGTTTCTTACAGTAAAATTCTATTTTTATAGAAAAATCCCCCTAATAAATTTTATTGGTTCATGGTAAGTATCTTTTATCAAAACATTTATGACGTCATGGTGGTGATTTTATATTGACATATAATATTTGGAGATTCATTGGATAATTGCATAAAAATTTATGAAGGTATTTTGATAAAATGCATAAAAGAGATTTTTTTCATTAAATATATTCATTTTATAGTAGAATAAAGAATAGTGGTAGTAAATTTCATTTAAAAAAGAATATTATTGTGGAAAAATAAAAAATGGAAGTGATAAAAAAATTTCCATACCCAATAGGACTGAAATATATACATTTTTTCTATGATATAGAGGGTTTTATATTAGGATAATGAAATAAATTTCTATGATTTTACCTCTTCATTTAGTGTTTCTTTTGAAAATACAAATTTTTCTTGGTAATGGGTTTATGAAATTTTTTGATATGTTAAAGGAAGTATTGATCACTATACAAGTGATGCAACCCCAAAATAGGATAATCCATTTAAGTAGATTTATGATGATTCTATTCAATCTATGGGTGTACATATTTCCCAAATCATTAAAAGGATTTCAGAAATCATTGGTTTTGATTCTAGAACCTCATATGTTATTTATATCATCATAAAAATAGATAAAAAATATTTTTTTTCATATTTTTTCCCTTATAAGAAAGATTATCATTATTTTTTAAAACTAAATACATTGTTTTCTCCAATCATGAAAATAAAATATATTGATGAAGAAGGATGATAGATAAAAATATACATTCTGATGGATCATGTAACATAAAAAATTTAATTTTTAGATTAATTACAAAAAATATATGAGAACCATGTGGAAAATAAATTGAGTTGGTTTCCCATTACATTTTATATTGATATTCCATATTGATAAATAGTAAATGATTAAACATATAGATAACAGTTGCACATGGAATAAGTATATATCCCCTAATATGGATATGGTAATATTTCTAGAGTCATCCCAAGTCCCATATCACTTAAACCACAAGAAAAATAAACAACTCTAACATTTTCAATGCTTTATTTTTGGGATGATCTATTTCTCATTAAAATTTTAATTTATAAATAATTAATAAAATTATAATAGAGGATAGAAATCCGATCTAATTTTTTTAGTTTATCACACTCTAGAATGTGGAGGCTTCTTTGGTCCCTAATTTAAAATATAAAATTTGCTAGAATCTAAAATTTATTGGACCTTGTTGTTGACAGATGATTTTTAATTTTTCAAAAATATTGAAATGTTCCATTCGAGTGGAATCATTTGAAAAAGATAATAAATTCACCGGAAAAAATTATAATATTAAAGACTATGGATTTAATTTTATTTTGTATTTCTCCATTTATCTTTGTAATTCTTGCATATTTCTAATAGATGATTTATTTTCAATTTTTTTAATCTATAGATGCTGAAACTAATGATGCGCATTTTAAGTGATATTTTGTAGAGATTAACATAATTTGTAGAATTATACTTCCATGATCCATAATTAGTGATCAATGGAATCATTTATATACTAATACAATTGTTGTCATCATGAGGAGATATATATAACAACATTAAAATTTGACAAACTACCATTTATATAAAAGTGTGAAACGTAATGTTTGAAAAATATTAGGA
This sequence comes from Viscum album, assembly GCA_963277665.1. Classification (NCBI taxonomy): domain Eukaryota; kingdom Viridiplantae; phylum Streptophyta; class Magnoliopsida; order Santalales; family Viscaceae; genus Viscum; species Viscum album. The sequence continues at coordinate 331,498,531 of OY728161.1, forward strand.
AATGTAATTTTAGGGAAAATTGTTAAAAAGCATGAAATATTGTAGCCAAGTTCAGTAGCAACCATATAGACATTTAGGATATCATACAAATCCACAGTTGGAATGAGTCCATAGAGATGGTTTATGAAAAGATATTGCACTTTCCTTTGGAGTTGGAACACAATGAATTCTAGGACATAAGAAAGATAAATTTAAATATAGTCATAGATGAGAAGGGGAGATAAAAATCTATTATAAATATACTAAATTAGTAAAGAATATTTTAATTGTTATATAATATATAAATAATTTTTTAGAGGGTCTTGTTAAATGATCATTTAGTTGAAATAATATTATATAGGGAACCATGTGTTTCTTTAAAAAAATACACAATCTACAGACAAATTATAATCCTTCTAGATAGGATGTTTTAGTTATAATAACACATTTGAATCATTTTGGTGTTGTGTAGATCATTAAATATGTAACGGAAAATCCATTTACAATTACTAGTCCTAGGATGAAGAACTAATGTGGGTGTATATCCCATTAACAAGTAGAGGAGATTAGTCTCTTCCAAACCCTTTCATAAGAAATATACATTAGGTTTTAAATTTTCATAACACATGATTTGATTTTTATGATTCCTTTTTAATTTTTTCTTCTAGATTACGGATATTTGGTGGCGGTGAATTGACTCATTGAAAATTACTGCATAAAATAAAGTATTATTTCAAAATTAACAAGTTTTCAAATTATAAATAAGTAAATCAAATATTATATAGATGATATATTTGATTACTTTTTATAAACATAATATATATTTAAGAAATGTGTTGAAATTTTCAAATCAAAACTACACAATATTTGAGAAGATGATAAAAGTTGCACTGTATAAAACTAAATTGAAGAAATACCCAATTGATAATTAGTTTAAAAAATGATCGATGAAATCCACTAAGTATATCCCCTCAATTCAATAAGTAAATTGTATATATACCATTGAATCATTGGTGACCGCAAACTCGTACCTCAAATATGTGGCCCGTGAGGCTGGACATAAACATTTTCTGATGTAATGTAATATAGCCCACTCTTTTTCAGAGTGTGAACCATTTGTTGAATGAAGGATAAGGAAAAAAATTATTTATTTAGGAACACTTGTTGCATTGTATCTCATAAATATCTTGATAAAATTATTATAATATTGTCTGAAGAAATTTTTTGTAGGTTGTATAGCCTTTAAGAAATTAATACATTGATATATCTTTAGTGTAATTTAAAGCCTTTGAGATTCACCAACGAATTGGAGAGTTGGAGAAAGTTGACAACCAATGTGGATCTTTAAGGGACCAATGGAGTCCTTTAATGTGATAAAAATAATTTGGAATCTATTAGAATTTTATCGGTGAATTGAACATGTAAAATATTACCATCTATACTATAAAATGCACGAAAATTCTAAGAACATGGTTGCCTTCATCGAGTACTTGGTTGGCTACCAGGAGCCATACTCCTACTAGAAATTGTTAACTAGAGAGCCTCTATTGGAAAGTGGTTCATTGATAGCCTTAAAATAGAATAACTACACACATTCTAGAGCCACATCTTATAATTTGCTCCTCCACTGAGTATTCTATAGTAGATTCGCACTTTAGGGATGCTTCTACCATGTCACTCAGTAGTAGAAGTAGTGTTCAAATTAAAAACATCATTTATAGCCTCATGGAAATCAAAAAAAATTAAATTATATTTATTATATGATAATTAAAAGTACTTCAAGAGTGGACAAATAAATGTACAATCATTCACAAAATATTTGACAGAACATGAAGATTCTACATAATTCACATCATTTAAAATAATAAAAAATTGAAAATCACTTAAATTAAAAATCTAGATATATTGGTGTTAGTTTGTGATAAAGAAACACTATGACTGTGAGAGGGATATAAAAATTATCCCAAGTTTGATGATCACAAAAACGTGATATTAAAAGATACATTAATCATAGATTAATTGTGAAGGATATAGACAAAATATTAAATTTGTAATCACAACATTCAATGAGCTCATTAAATTACCCATATTAATAATTTACCAACAATAAATAATAGAATTAAAATATTTTAAATGGACCCCATTTTAAAAAAATCACGAATTAAGATATTAGTTTTTTCTAGAAATTTTATTTCTCTCTGCATTATTTTTTATAACCTTTCACCCCCTTTAAGATTTTCAATAATATAATTACATAAAAAAGTGAAAATAACATGATGGAGAAACATAAAAAATATTATGGGGAAAATTTCAAGGGACAATTCATATAATAAAAAGAATAAAAGTGAAAAAATATATTTTGAGAACACTTTTGAATTTTCATATATCCCAAAATAATATTTTCATAATAGAGTAAGTGAGTGTAATATAGAGGATAAATAATTGAGAAAGGTGAAATTTTGGAAAGACATCAAAACATTCCAACTCCCCAAATCATATGATCATTAAAGAGACAGAGTAGATAATCCAGAATAAAATAGTATATTAAAAAGTAATAAAATATATTTGAATATATGAATTAAATTAAGATAAAAAATTATAAAATGAAGAAAATAATGTGAAAAAAATAATAAAATTAAAATTCTTATATAAATTCTCCACTCCAAACATGACTTGAAGTAATGGATTAATATATTTTAATGATATCCCCTTTTAAATGTCATATAGAGGTTATTCTATTTAATTTTAACCATTATTTAAAAATATTTCTTAAATTTCAAATTTTTTAAAAACAAAACACAGAAGAAAATTTAGAGATATATATATATATATACTATTTTTTCTCCTTATTAATATTCTTTAATCGAGATAAAAAAATTGATTTCAATAATGAATACATATATTATTTAATCATTTTAGGTTTATTATAGTTCTAAAATTAACGATACATAATATAAATATAAGTTATCAAAGATATTTTAAAAATAATAATAAAATATTTAAAATGTGCTTTATTTTGAAAATAAGATTTCCAAATTTTGAAAAATAATAGAAAATAGTTTGAAACTAATAAATAATTTATTTTATTATGAAATACCACTCTTGAATAAAATATAAAAATTAAATAGAAATGAGGATCCCACTAAAATGATATCATAAGTGAGATAAGGGATCAATGATAAGAAAAATAAATAAATAGTGAAATAAATTAATAAATTAATAGTAATTTTTTTTAAAAGAGTAGAAAAACGTTTTTAAATACAATAAAAGATATCCATTGTTCAAAAGAAGAATATCACCGGAAAATATTTCCTAATTTACCATTAATTAATTCAAAATGTTCTTGTATGACAGGTTTTCTGAAATGTTATGAACATTGATATTCTATCGGGAAAACATCCAATAGGATATCACCTTTTTAGAAGTGAGGTATTAGGAAATGGTAATGAATATCAATGTTTTTGGTGTGAGAATACTATATAGGATTTCAATAGATATTTATATCACTGGTATTGTTACACATTATAGGTTTATAGTTAAATATTTTTCCAAAGTACAAGAATTTTTTTGTATGTATAATATTTGAGAATAACAACTCCCAATGCCTATGTATTCCACATTTTCTATAGAAATAGAAACAAGGTATTACTTAATTAACCTACATGATAATATGGATTTTCCTTGTATTTGGAATGGACCACATTTAATTTTCCTATCTAATTGGAATATGAAAAAAATATCTCCAAATATGGATGATAATTAAAAAAATTAATTCGAGATAAATTAAATAGTTATTTTTAGAAACATTTAAATACTTATATTCTTTTGACATATTATAAAATATAATCCTTTATATTTTATTGGAAATGAGCATATAGGAAATCATTTAACATGATATCATGTAGTGTTATAGTAATTTAAAGTATACTTCCAATCATACGTCATTAAAGACTATTATCTATCATTTTACTATATTTATCAAATGTGATCATATTATTTATACCAATTGGAGTACTAGTTTCTTTATAATGATGCATTATGACTCAATTTTTATGTTTATTGGGGTATGCTCATTTGTTTTAAAATATTACATCATTATGTTGATAAATTTTTACACAAATAAATTATTTATGATCACCCATATATCTTATCTCAATTTTTTTATTATATAACAATATTCAAGAAAAAATGTATTTGGAAGAGTTTAAATTCACATCATCAACATACATTTTAATGAGTAAAATATATTTTGTTATTTTTCTTAATAAATGTTGAATTTAATTTTCCCATATTAAAATCCCTTAAAAGAATATATTTTTAATGGAATTCATACCAATCCTAAGGGTCTTGTATTAAACCATAATGTGATTTTGTATATTTTAAAATAATATTTTGGGAAATGGATTTTCAAAAGTAGGTAGTTTTTCCATGAAAACATTTTTGGAAATAAAACAATTTATAAAATAACATTTAATATCAATTATAAAATGGTATAAATTCATATTAAAATAGAATAAAAATAAACTTATTAGTTATTTTAACTAATATATAAGTGTAATGGATTCACCAATGATGATTCATTCTTCTTGTTTATAACATTTTTCAATTAAATGGTATTTTATCCTGTAAAATTTCTATATCTTTCATGTTTATTTTGGATAATAAATTAAGATACGATAATATTTTTACCATTAGGATATTCAATGAGATGGAATACATCATATCATGTAAATTTATTTAGTATATATTTCATGTAATGTTCCTAATTTTTGTCGATATGAGATTCATTATTGTTTTGGGGTTCAATGTGATAGAAAAATACAATGTGATTGACCGCATTTATGACTAACATATGACTATGAGTTATTATTTTTATATTATTGAATAAATTTTCTACCTGATCTTGTTTATATTTTTTTTGAAAACCTTCAGAAATTATTTGGATTCTCAATTTATTCAACTTATTTTGTTTTAAAGGTTTTTGTTTTAGTTATTATTTTCAAAAACAGTTTATGGATAAGGTTTTTTAAAAACATTATCAAAAATAACATTGATTTTATATTCTATAAAATTATTCCTTTGGTTAAAGGAATGTTATGATATTATTACCATGGAGTACCAAATTAAGATACCTTTATACTTTTTATACAAAAATTACCTATATTTTCTTTATCTTTTAAAATAAAAAAAATCATTAAAAAACATTGTAATAGTAAAATATAGGTTATTTATTAAATTACAGCTCAGAAGGGTTTTTCTTAAGAAACATCCCAATAAAAGTGATAATAATTTTATATAATACAATATTCATAGCCTTAGGCTAAAAATAATTTTTATGTTAACATTAATTTAATAATGTTCAAGGGATATCATTGATTTATCAATTCCACCTCATTGTTATATCATTTAGACGATGTGTTGAAGGAGTATAACAAGTATGATTATATCCTTTATAAGATAATAAATAATCATATATCATATTATAGAATTATATTCTATGATTAATATGTATAAAAATAATTTTTCAACCATCTTTAATATTAATCATTTTTTAAAACATGATTAATCCTTTAAAATAAAAACTTTTATATGATATTGAATAAGATAATGTGAATATTTTAATTTAACAAAAAAATCATTAGAGTATAAATTTTTCATCTTATTAATTAAAGTTTATTAGGACTAAAAAGTTAATGATGAACCATTTCATGATTTTTGGCGGGGATATGGTTTATTTAGATTTAAAAGAGTTTTTGTCTTTGTTAACAAGGTGGAATGGTTTATAAACCATGCCATTTTTTAATTATAATTTACAAAAATTTAAAACGAGTTGATAATTTTTTATTATGAAAAGTGAAATTGAGATACAATGACAATGGAATCTACGTCAAATCCACGAATCGTTCACTTGTGTACTCAACCATTGGTATTTCTTAGAATCATATTTTAAATTAATTGAATGACCTTTTTAAAATATTGATGTTGTTTATAAGTGCTTTAATTTTGAAATAATAAATTTTATAAAATAATTTTAAAAAGATATTTTAAGACATCCATCACACAACTGTATAATACTTAGTATATTAAAATCCATGAATTCTAAAAATAAATCATTTTATATATTGGTTGAGTTATAAAATTAAGTGGTTATTTAACTGATTATCATTCAAAATGAAATATCATCAAGGGTGAAATTAAATCCTTCATGTTTAAAATTTTGATTGAACTTAAAGAGGTCACTATAAATGTGTCTCATGTTACCAGAATCATTATACCACATTGCCTATGGGGTTTTCCTTAAAGAATAAATTCCTATAAAATTATGTTATTGATGGTTTTGTTACCCACACACACATGGGTCCACATATATTATCCAATAAGTATTTTTGAATTCAATGTTAATTATGATATATTGTTTTTTAGTGGTTGTAATAATGATAATTTTCCATAGTATTCCAAATCATTTGTATTTTCAATCACATCCAAATATTAAATAATTGATTATTTTTCAATAATTCTAAAAAAATTCATGTTAAAATTTTTTAAAAAAATTATTTTATATTTATTCATAGAGGTTCTCACATGATATGTTTAAATTACAAGGACCACATCCTTTACAATTTTTTAATTTCCCAAAAAATTATTTATATTTTCTTTACCTTGGTTGAATTTAAATAGGGAATTTTTGAGATCATTAATGTCAGATTAAATTTTCTCAACATCAAGTTTTTTCTTGATATTAAGACATAATTAATCTATTTATTTTAGTATGATATCATTTTTAGGGATTATATATTTATTCAATGAATTTATTATATTTATTTTTTAGTTATTTATAGAAAGAATAAAGTTAATGATTCCCATTTTTGAGTAGATTTTAGGAATAATTTAAATAATCATCGATTATGTGACTTGAGGACTGAGAAGAAGAAGAGGGAGGATAATAATGAGGATAATAACAAGTAAAATAAGAATTTGAGTAGAAAATAATAAACATGGTACTTTAATTTACAACTTCATCAACATGTTCCATGATGTACTTCAGTACTGAGTCACTTTCCATGGATGATGAAGTTGAGTCCAAAGAATCATCACTCATTGTCCATGTAGGAACATTAAAATAATTTTTAACATTCATATTTTCAATATTATATTGTTCATAGATGGGTCACATTAGTAATATGTGCCATTTTCATACATTTTCAGCATGCAACATTGGATTATGCCATTTGATTTGACTTTTTGGGATTTCTTATTGATGTTGTTCCTATTTAATGTTATTTGACATGTTCCTAGTGAGAGGAAATTAGTAATGAATTTCACATTTATCTTTTTTATTATTGGTAGCTTTAAAGGTGATTTATTAAAAAATATTAAGATTTATTGTCTTTTTTCTCTTCTTTTTTGTTTCATTGTGCTTTAGTTTTTCATGAAGGAGGTGAAGAGTTCTACTTCCTCTATATTCCTCATATATTTAGCTGCGTAGTTAGCCATCACCATAGTATACCATGAGTTAGGTAACACCGATAAGATTTTATTTATTATAATTTCTATTGAAAAATCATCTCTAAGGACCTTTATAAAATTATTGATTTCATTAAAGATAATAAACACACGTATAATATCATTATCATAATTTAGAGTAAAACTATCGAAATCACGATGAAACATATATAATCTTGTATATTTGACCTAATTTGTCCCTTTTTGTGTGACTTGGAATAATTTTCTAATTTTATTAGCATTTTCATGCGGAATCCTTGTTAAATTAATTTTTATTAAGACCAAAATGTATGGAATTCATATAATTTTAATTCTATTATTATTTTTAAAAATAAATAGGTGTATTTGTTTCTTCAGATTATTTTTTGGGGACATTTTTATTCATTACCTATTTCCATAAATGAAAAAATTTATAAAACATTAATATTGAAATTTTTTCTAACAGTAAGGATAATTGGTTTTATCAATAATACATTCCTGTAAATTAAAATTTTATTCCATGAAAAAAAAATATCATTGAAATTAATTATATATTTAAAAAGAAAAGTATCATCTATTAAAAATTGTTTGTAAAAGATTGAATGAAAGGGGGTTATTTTTAAAAATAATTTCTATATAAAATTTTAATTTAAAAAAATATATAATTTTTAAATAATGAAGTTAAAAATCAAATACATGAAATTTTATTAGTTTTATTTATGTAAAAAATATCCACGAAATTTAAGAACAAAAATTATTAAATATTACCTATGAATGTATACGAGTCAATGTTAAATGATATAGTGTAGAAAATTAATGTGAGGACAAACAAATTTGATAAGGAGTTCAGATAGATCCTAATGTGAGACCCTACATCTCTACCACTAGTCTTAAGAGATTAATGGTATGAATAAAATAGTAAAAATGGTTACCAATATCTTATGCCCCACAATTGTTTATTTTGAGAACCCTATTGAAATTCCTCGCCCATTATGTTACCCATCACCCATATTTATATAGTCTGAACCATTTGTTAATGTTGTATGAGTAAAAGTAATTATTCCTTAGAAAAAAACGTTTTAATGAATGTAAATATTATCTTAATAGATGGAATACAATAGGGGATGATGATATTTTTAGAAAGGTTGAGATATATGAGAAAATTAAATCTTTTAACAAACTAAATTGGAATTGATAAATTTTTCAATTTTCCATTGAATTTGAACTTGGGAGTTTTTTTGTAACTGATATAGATATTCAAGGGGAAGGGAAGCCTTTTACAGGCTCTTAAAAGCGAAAGAATGTTATAAAATACCCTAGGTGCATCAAAAATTGAATGGACCATTATAATTATTTTTTTTACAAATAATAAATACATCCTCTCTGGTCACTTTTGGACTCTATATGGTACATGTTATTCTCTACTATGTAGTTGATGCAGTGCATGGAGACAAAAAAATTATAGGGACCCTCCACTAGATAGCCTCTACTGAAACAATTCATGATGATATACTTTAATTATAACCACTTCACACCTATGGGAGTGACTAACAAGTCGAATATCATTCAATTGGTAGCCATTGGTAGTTCTACACATCAAGATTGATACCACCATGTCTTCAAGTATCCATTGGATTGCACATGGGTTTCCACTGTGGTCTGAAAAGGATCACCATCATCTAGAGCCTTCTATATTTAACTCTAATTACTTATAAGTATATTTTATGGAAATTATATGTATATGAATATTTTAATAATACAAAACCAATAAAACAGAAATTCTAGAAATGAACATGAAGATACCATGTTATTCAACAAATTGAATTCTATAAAAAACTAAAAGTCCATTAAATATAAATATTAAATATATAGGTGAGTCTATTTAGAAAACAAAGCACCTTTATGGAGAGAGATAAACTAAACATTTTATATTCATCATAAATTTATATTCTTGTATTAAATAAAAAATATCATTTAAGTGTGGGGATGGAATCCTTTTAATTTTAATGAATTTTCCAATTACCTTCATCCATTTCAAGTTTTTTTATTTTTTTCCAAATTTTTCACAAATTTAGCCACCTTATATTAATGGTAAAATTGGTTTTCTTCTTAAAATTCCAATTTATGGAATTTCATGAAATTCCACATGAATTTTTATTCTAATTCCGTAAGATATTATCACTGATTTTTAATTAATTAAATAATAAGCCACTAGAACATTTTTTATATCCATTTAAAAATATCATTTTCCCTTGAGATAAAGAAATATTTAATGAATAACATGAACATTTTGAGTAATCAGTAAAAAACCTTAGTTCATTTGATGACTTATTACAATAAATTATTGAGGCCTTATTTTTTTAAAGAACCATTTTCATTGAAATTTAATTTCTTCTTAACCTTTTCGTTTTATCATTATAGATTTTAGTATCGATTAATGTATTAGTTATGTAACCAAATTACAAAATTACTATCCCTAAATAAATTTTTCTAGAATCAAGTAAATAATATTGGTTTAATTCATGTTCCAGGTTAGGGAAAAGTGAATTGGAATAAGAAGATTTTAATAATCTATTTGAGATGAAGGGATGACTGATATAACATTTCTGGTCAAAATTTATGAGTAAAATCATGTTGTAGTGGATGAGAATGCAGCTTCAATATCACCCAAATCTTGGTAAGTAAGTATACCACTATTTAAAATTAAAAACCCATGTTTTCCTATAGGAAACTCAAATCTACACAAATATTATAGAAAATAAATAATATATTCATGTCTGAATTTGAGTTGAAAAGTTAAAAAAATGGGAAGTGAGGAATATATATATCATTAATGATTACTTGTATTAAGTTGGATAAATTGATAAGTTGTAATGATGTTTTTATTGAAAATAATGCAAAAATATACATTCATCTTCAATTTGGAGGAGTTATTTGAGGGAGGTTTCACATATATTGATGAATGAAATTTGAACAAATCATATAGAAGAAAATTACTAAATATTCCAGTACATGGTAGGTCATATAACAACATTAGTAATTCAATATCTCTCTTTTAATCATGAGATGACTCAATGTAAAAAAATAATAAATCCCCCCATATTTGAGGAAACATATATAATATTTTCTTTCAATTTTGGTATTTTTAAATGCTATGAAATATTTTTAGATAACTCATAATGGTGGAGTAAAATTAAGATAAAAAAATAATGATCGAGGATTTTTTGCCTAATGGAAAATGAAAATCATGAATTATGGTTCAATATAGATCCCATCCTTCTAAAGATACCAAAAAAATTCACATTTGAAACCAATAATAATTAATCATTATAACAACCCTATAAATTTATCATGATAGGAAAATATAAATTTCTCATTGTGTAGAGGTGAAGAAACTCATTATGTCTATGGTGAACCTTATATGTAATCAGAATGATAAAATACATATTATAAATTTGTACCCAACTAATGTGTGAAATATTCGAGGATATGTATGTATATGTTTATATTAGATGATACACAACTCCAAATTAATTGAATGTAGTTAAGAAATAAAAAAAATTTATTAAAAAATAAATTCATATTTTTTAACCATAGTTTTGAAAAATATAACCCACATTGCTTAGTGCTTGAATTTTTCTTGGGTGATCTTTATAATGTTCATATATCATGGTGTCCATAAATTCCTTGTTGGTGAATTTAATTTGTAAAAAAATTATTTTTTTATTGATATTAGATTCATTTTATTTTATAATAATTATTTATTATTATTTTAGAATGTTTTTTAGAGTTAATTTGTGAAATAATTTCACTTTGTGAATATTTTTAAAATGAAAAAATTGGAAATTAAAATTTTAAACATATTTTTTTAATAAAAGTGCATAAATTTCTATTGATTATCCTTTGTCTCACACTTAGGAACAAAAAAACACGGTGGTGATATTGGATGTCATGCTTAATATGGAATATTTTATAGAATTTGGTTATACAAGGAGGATTATTATGAATGTAATTTCCCACATGAAATAATATGGAATTGGAAAAGGAAAATGTTTATTTGAGTTATTCTTGGTATTTGTATGAGTAAATTTTTTATTGTATAATAATGAATTGAAAAGGATTATGAGCAATTCCCTTTTTGTATATGAGAATATAATTTTTTTATGGGTCATATTTTTCCATCATATGAGTCATTCAACTTATAATATGTGGTGTCTTTCACCTATGTACGAGTCATCCAAAGGTCTAAATATTTTTCAATCTAAAGTATATGTGTCAAGATGTTTTGTAAATAGAGATAAGGGTGATAATTATAACAATATACCAGAATCCTCATTGTTTCAAGATAATGCTTTGGGATGCCATATCTTCCCAAATATAACCTATTATTGGAGAAAAAATGGATTAAAATATATATGAATTTTAAATCAATAATAGATAAATGATCTTACAGATTGCAAGGGAATATAGAAACACAGTTGGAAAAGAAATTTGAGGAAGAAGGAAAATATTAAAAATTGAAATTAAAAGTATCATAGATGTTTGATCATGGATGATGGATTTAGAAATTAAGGATCTATAAAAGGGTACGATCCTTTTGAATCAATGGAGTTCTAGTTGAGTGTTTTGAGGAGGTTCAAGAAAACTACTAATGCACTTATTTATTTTTATTTATATATTTTTATTTTAGGGAGTTCTATAAATAATTTTTTTATCTTCATTTATGTTTATAAACCAACACATGGATGGTTAATAATCAAGTCATTAGGGAAGATAATTTTGTCTTATTGTAATTATGTAGTCTTTGAACATAAATTTATAAAACCCATTTATACTCATTAAATGGTTTGACATTCAGTAAAAAAGAAACTTCAACTATTGTCTTATTTTACCTAATTATATTTGTTGTTAATTTACTTCACAACTAATTTATCATCTCCCAAAAATTTTTCTTAATAAATATACTATGCAATTTCTAATGATGAGTGTAGAATTTCATGGTAGTTTTTGGATTATTTGTAAGGGACATTATATAATCTCTTTTTTTATAGGAGACATGAGGCTGAATTGGGAATTACACAAGTTTACTGGATTTGTTTTTTTATCCCTTACACACAAAAATAATGTTATTAGGTTGAACATAATAATTTCCTACATTAAGTATAACAATAAATATTAAAAAAATTCTGTGAACTAATATTGTTTTTCAACCACTAATTATTATGTTAATAGGATTAAGAGAAAATAATTGAGATACTGGTATAAAATCAGTTTTTAAAAGTTGAAACTAACCCAAGACACCCTTTTAACATTGTTGTTTTCAAACTACATTTATTGTAATTAATTAATTATTTTCAAAATCATAAAATTTTAAACACACCCTATTCTCAAATGAGAATGGTGATAACTGATTCTTTACAGTCCTATCTGGAGACAACAATGGGGTTTCCAATAGAACTACATTTAACCATATAGTAAAATATAATTGTTCCCATAGTGAAAATTTCTATCTAACACCATTGATGATTGTTTATGGATATCCTTCCACTTCAACATATTTCCCTATAATGAAATTTATCATCCATTTTATTGGGTAAGAAATAGATTTGTGGGTGACTGTGATATATGTTTGATTCCTACCAACTACATCTATAAAAGTGTTCAATCCTAAAAAATACTTGTATCTATATATTTAACGTTTTTGTAATTTTAAAATTGAAATAATATTTTCTATCATTTATTTGGATATTTTGGATTATATATTACCTCTAACAATTGACATGTTCTTTCAATTAAATATTAAAAAATTAAATATAACTATTGTGAAAACTATATTATCTCCCTCCTTTATCAGTTGAATAGATTCAATAATCCAACATGTACATTGAGGATCCCTAGAATGATTTTCCTCTTAATGTAGTTCTTGATTTGTAGGAATCCCTCCTGGTATCATTTATCTATTATCCCTAAATAATTAACACTTAATAAATTACCTACATATTAATTTTTGGATACACCTATGTGGATATTTTTTATTATTTTCATTGAAACAGTAATAAAAACAATAATAATACATCATTCAATGGAAATTCATATTTTATAACCATCTTAATGTGATGTAGTAATAGTTTTTCTAGATTGATTCCACGTACTTTACCATATTAATATATTTAAATTACACATGGAACAACTAAAGGTAATTTTTTGACCAACATTTTATTATACATAGACTTTTTGACATGTCAAATATATTAATAAAATGGTCAATAACCTTTTTTATAGGTATATTTTAGGGACTAATAATCATATTATCCCTCACTACGTGGCATTGAATAATTGATTAAACTAGAAATAACATTTTTTTAATGAACATTACTATGTACCTAAATTCTATTACACAAACTACATCACCAAAATTCATCAAGCCTCATTCCCATTTTCTATAGGATGGTAACCAGTTTCGTGGGATCAAAATTAAAATATTATTGAATGATATTACATTAAAAACAATATAAACCTTAAATTTATGTTAATGTAAAACCATTTTTATTAATAAATTTAATATATAAAATAACACAATAAAGAAATTTGTTTTACAAAAAATAGTAAAAATATCAACAACATGTTGACATAATAATTTTTTTAATAAAATCCCAAAGTCATAGAAATACTTCTACCATAAACATCATGGATATATAGATTCTATATGAACCTATGTTTGTACTATTTTATAAATTTAGGTAAAATTTTAATTTTCTTTATTGGTTGATGGTTCATTTTAGAATCCATGAATCAGAATGAGGTTTTGAGTTTTTTTTTTAAATAATCTAGGAGTTTTATACAAGGAGTGTCGCCATAGTGTGATGGGATTCACTATTGAGAATATAGGTGTGTTATCTAAAATCTACGATGATATAATATTTTTGGGGTATCAATTCTACATAATTTGTAAAAATGAATACACATTCAATGGGTGGTTGGTTCTATATCCTAGATATTATTAATGAATTGTGGTAGTTTTTCATTCCACATCCCATGCTACCGCAACTATGGTGTGGTTTTTAGGGTGTCCCAAGTTGTGGTAGTTCTGTGTTATGGAATATGGATTCCAGATTATAGTGTGGTTATGAAATATTGTTATAGGTTACACCATAATCTCAAGTGTTGTATGATGATATCCTCCTATATATTGTAGCATTGGGTTTTCCAACATTAAATTTTATAAACTTGACGGACACCTAAGCTAATGTAAACATCATCCTTTTCATTTTAAAAACAAAAATTGAGTTCAAGAGAGGGTTCATCAAGACATATTATCCCGCTATTATCCTTCGTTGACTGTGAAATTTGGTTTTATTCTATGATTTTAGTGGGTTGGTTTTATCTCCTCTCTCTAACCACATTTTTTCTCTATCATTATCTCTGAATATGGAGAAGAGTGTTTTTGGAAAAAAAATACTAATTTCCCAAGAGGATGGTTAAATAACTAGTTTATGTTAAATATTACATACATCCTAGAAATATGGAATCCTAATAGAATGTGGACCTGTATTTTTAGATCAATGAGTCAAGTAGGTTAAATGTTTTTTAGATTTTGAAAATGGGTATTACATAAATCAATTATTTAGTTGTTTAATTGTAAAATTAATTTGTGATTTTGTGTATCCCATAATACAGGTTTCCGTGAGAGTAATACAAAACCTATTTATGATGGTTTTAGCTTTATGGAATTCCCCTAATGATTTACTAGAAATATAATAGGATTAGAATTAATTAATTAATTGTTTATAAATTACTTAAATTAATTAATTATTGTTACTTGGCATGAGTTATGAACTTGGAGTGTTCTGTTCAGTCTGGTTGGTCAACGGTGAGTATATAAAATAATGGTAGGCAGTGGAAAATTCCATTAGACCCTAGAGTAAAAGTGGAAAAGCCTTTGTAAATGGAAGGATGTTTAATATACATTACCTATATTATTTATAATGTTAATGTTATTGTGGTTTTTGGCATTCTTTTGAGGGAAATGTCCAATGATTATTCTAATTATCAAAAAAGATTAGAAAAATATAATTGCCTCAGGGTAATTATAAAAACAATGGGTCATAGGAAACCCCTATATTTTTTCATGACACATCAGTTGTCAATAGTCGATGATGAGTCATTTAGAAAATAGATGTCCTCTAGAAATATTACTTAGTGATTTTGGGACTTTTGGGAACCCTCCCTATTAAATGGGGTCATTAATTTCAATGGGATGTTTAAAATAAATATAAATTTAATTTAGGAAGAATAACAACAAAGGCTCAATAACAACCCATGTGTGTTGGTTAGTTGCCTCAGCAGTTTATAAACATATATGGTAATGTGATGTATCAATAGGTCAATAAGACTCTTGTATATTGTGGCAGTTCAAAAATATCCTTAGCCCATGCATTGGGGATTAAGACAAGAGTGGAATCATTTTTGATCATTTGAATATTCATGTTTTTTGAGGTGAAGAGGGGATAATGGACCCTATTTTGAATTATGTGACCATTCCTTGTTACATAGACCATAGGCTGGTCAAAATATGTTTTCTATGAGAATACTAACATAGTGTTACCCTAATTTATAAGATGGCCGCTGATCCATCTCTTGTATACAAAATATGTACCATGATCTATTTATCTTATGAGTTTGTGCACCCTAGTTGATGTTTCCGTCAAATGCATTATCCCTAGGAGTCATGTGTTTTCTCGATTCCATTATGGATTCTAATGAAATGGTGAGAGTAACATACCACCCAAATTCATTTTCTTATGTCTAGGATTAATTTATACTAGACCTTATGTGACATCCCAAAGATTTCAAATGCTTGAAATAAATGCAATAAGCTATAATATAATTATGGTGGTATTTTCCCATTGAAAATAAAACAACCAAAACAAAACCTACCATAACCAAGACAATATTATAATTCATGATAAAAAAAATAAGGAAACTCAATCAATACCTAATCATACAAACTATAACATAGTACCATGCAGAAACCATAATCATCATTAACTATAAAGAGGAAAACAAACCAAACAAAGCTCAATGACACCAAATACATAACTCCACAGCTCCCCACAAGATCCATGATCAAAATAAACATTATATCCCAATGGTTATGAATTATTAAAACTAAATTGTTATACCTACACTTCTACTATGGCTGAATAAACAGTATTTTTAAATGAACCAAAGTGACAAAGCTGGGGTGATTAATGAAACTCCATAAGCATTCCCTAAATGACATCCGTACTCACACCACTAGGATTGAATATATTATCAAATTTATATGAAAACAATTATATAAAAACACAATTTAAGTTTTTAGCAATATTTATCAAAATATAATACAACATCAACACCAAACTATTTTCCATTGAATGAGATGAAAAATCTCTTCAAATTATTTCACATTCCATTTTAGTATAACTAAATGTGGGTGACACGCACACCAATACATTCATGGTTCAATGATAGATACATACCCATGGAAAATTCATCATCCATCTACTAGGTCATCACAATGTTAATAATCACATTTTTTCAAAGACAAACACGCCTTATCTAGGTTCACATCCTTTTGTACTCAAATGTTACACACCCCTTACACTGGTCCACATTGAAAGCATGAACTTACACCAACCTGTATAGGGAATAAAATGCCAAAACAACCATTTCAATCTATTTTTATAAAATTTTATTGTTATTAAAAATATTTCAACAAACCTATTTCCATGAATTAAGAAATTCTACAATTTAAAATACTCATTTAAAATTCATAATCAGAGCACTTTTTATAACAACCAATTTCCACAAACTCCAAAAATAATCACTATAGAAGGTTTCTACCAATATTTTCAAATAAAACATACAATAAATTTTATGAAATTAAATTAATATGAATCTAATATTTAATTTTTGAATAATATTAGTTTAGCTTCAATTCACCTACTTTATAAATCATGGGGAAAACCAAGAAATACATGAATTATTAAACAAAAATAGGTTGAATCTCTTAAAAACTTCTACAGATATCATCCACTAACAACCAAAAAACCAATATTATAAATATTAGTATTAAATATCACTGATATATCCCCAATATCTCATGTTTATGAATCCATGATAGTGATAAGAGTAGATCTAAGAAAAACCATCAGGAGTGGATATTTAGCAAGGGAATCAGGCCTCAACCCACTATGATTTTCCAAAGGATCACTCCTAAATCAAATGGGAATCTCTCCATAACAATCATAAGGAATTGAATATTATATAATCTCCTCAATAGTAAAAAATGAGTAGATTAATGAAAAAAAAGTGATATACAATTTTCTTAGGATCTGTAAACATACGACGAACTATTGGTTTTCATAGTTAGGAAGAAAATTCACCAATATTGCACTATTATTTTCTTCAAGGAGAACCTCACATGGATGACTCAAATAAATATAATAAACATGCTCAAACTATGAAGAATCCCTCTACCTCGCATTAAATGGTAACTTTTATGTACATACATGTTTTGGAAAAATGGTTCACCTAACTGTACACCACCCTAGAAACCCTTGTTTTACATTTCACAGTTTCTTGTATGAGTTTTATGAGATCTAGTAATAATTATCATCATACTCATGTTTATAATATCTCAAAAAACATTCCAATAGTGGTCCAAACTATCACGCCCCGGCCCCCAGACTTCCCCGGAGCCAGTGCGGTGATAAATAAAACATGGTATGTAATTTTTTTTATGAAATGAAATGCCAAATATTACACATAATGTTCCACTAAAGTGGGTCTTTTTGTTTTAGCTCCTAGATAATCAGATACAATTATTACAATTATTCAAAAATTGATAGAGGAAGAGTCTCGACAAATATGCCCCCAAATAGTGTAACTCAAATCTACTAAACCTGTAAAATTTAATACAAAACACCAGGATAGCATACGAATGCCCAGTAAGTGGATTTAAAATAAAATAATTCTTCAAATAAAACCACTTGCAAACATTCATTTAAAATTAATCAGAAAACATTTTCATAAGGAAAATTAAAATTCATGAAATATAACATAACATTTTTCAGAAAAATAGATGTTGAATTGGAAATAAATGACAAGTATGTTAGGCTGCAGGTGTGACAATAACTAAAGCACATAAAATACAGGATTTTCACAAAAAATGATAATCCCTAAAATCCTTATTATGAAAGTAAATATTTTATATTCCAATATTAATATTTCTAAAATTAGTATAATATTCATTTATATTTAAAAAACATTATAATAAATCAGTATATTTATCAGTACAAAACATAATGATTGAAAAAAGTTTTTGCAGTAGATTCATGTTCTTTAGAAAAATGAGTATCTCATGCGAAGCATGCATTCATAAAAATGCGTCTAAACATATTTTTCTACATGTTCTTACCGGGTATATGTATGAAATATTATTCCATCCATAAAAATATGAGTGCATACACTAGGGTGACTATTGTTCTTGTATAAATGTTGGTAAAATGAAAATAATATTAACTACATAAACTCATGGTGTATACACCGAATTTTCTCAACCAACACATGGTTTAATAAATTATTATGAACATTATACATCTCAAAAACATAATTAAATCACCAAAAATTGGTTTTTATGAAAACTATATCATTTTATGATTAAATCCCAAATATATATAAATATAGACATATATATATAAGGGTTTTGAACAAAAATATAATTCATTACGTTTTATAACACTACTTAAGAATTGAAACTCAATATATAGGAGCCTTAAAATCGAAAATAATAGAGTTTTATCCAAAACATTAGGATTATATATATGTATATATAACCGATATAGAAAGTCTATAAATAGTTTTTTCATGAGAAATATAATCCTTCAAGTATCAAATACTACATAAATCCAAAATCAGGAATTCTTAGAATCAGGAACAAGAGAGGTTTATCTAATTCGTAAGGATATATGTATATATATATGAGTATACACAAATATATATATATATATATATATATATATATTTCAACATAAAAAAGCAAGAAAAACCTATGCCATGTACTTGGTTTGAAGGAGGAGGAGAGGTCCAAGAAATCTCATTAGACGCATTAGAGAATAGAGAAACTGTAGGGTTTGGGTTCTAAAAGAGTTGTACATATAAATTATATATAATATATTCTAATGAAACTCTCATGGAAAACTAAGGCATCCACAGTTTAAAATAACACCGTGTGTGTCAATCTTGTGGAAAACTGCTAAAAGGAGGGACACCTGGAGTCACAAGTGTGGAAAAAAAGGAAAGAGTAACATGGTCTACTGGTTCAGTGCATGCGGGAGGAAAACGAGGAAGGTGATGGGAGAGGGTGCTGAAATCAACATAAAGTTGAGAATAACTGAAGAGAAGATCCAACGGTTGTAGTGTGTCTGCCAGTTTTTAAAAGAATGACCAGTCAAGATTAAATCTTGACATTATCGGACATCTAAGGGAGATTTAGAGTTTTTAAAAACAGAATAATGGTCACAATTATATTTGATTTGATTAGGAAGTTGATAAAATATGCATATGATAATCCATGACCACTAAGAATCAAGGACCAAACCAATTAAATAGCTTATATCGTGCACGGTGTGATATGTTGGTCCAGATCACATTTCTCACAAAAAAATCCATCCCACATTGAAACAGGTAGGCATCCTGATCTCCCTTATAAGCCCGAAGCTCCTGGACATAGCCGAGATTACTCCCTCCGCCCTCATAGTAAAGCCATGTGTTGGGTTCTACAGGCGCGCTCTTCACCCACCCCTTCAATCGTGCTGCCCCGCTCAGTGGTGTACTCTAGTTCCCATTCACATGTACACTCATGCACGTGACATAGCATGCACCATGTGTGTGCTCCACCCTGCGCCATTTTTTCAGGTTTTGTGGGTGAGATGCCCACCACGACCTTGAGTGGTAGCCTACAAGGTGGCCCTTGGCTAGGTGGGGTATTCACCCATCTTTTTTCAAAGTAAAAGAAAAATTTATTATAAACAATATTATAAGAATAATATAATTTCATAAAACACGATCCCTTCTTAATTTAACAGTTTGGGAGATTAATGTACACAAATACTGAAAACATTCAAGATGCTTTTATACATAAAAAATACATTGTAAGGACATTATTTCAAACATTTAAAACTAAAAATTAATATTTCCATAGAAAATTGATTTATAAAATTGAATAATAAAAATTTAAATCAGCTATAATGTATCATTATACAATATTTAAAACATTCAAGACATTTAAAAATTATTTTAAATACTTACCTATGTTTTGAAATAATACTATGTTTTATAAAATAAGCTCTTAACATTAATAGAAATATGTTAATGATAAAACATATGATTTGTTTAAAACCTCTAAACAATTTATATTCTTATGGAACTTGAATAGGTTTTATGAAAATTTATACAATGTAACATAAATTTTTCACTTAAATTATTTTGGTTTATCAAGATACTAATGATTACAATATTATAAATTCCAACCACAATAAAAGGTAAACAACAGTCATATGTATCTCCAATGGTCACCTTAGATAGGAAACAATCATATAATATTTAAGACCATATAATAACATGAGATATGGTGTACCAATTCAAAACAACATGGCGAAGATGGTGCACATCATTCCTCTGATGCTCAGTGTTGTTTTAGTGGCTCTGTCTATACGAATGTTCATTGTGACGGATACTAAGGACCCCTTCTATTTTCTTGGGTTCTTTTCAGTATTTTGTGGTCTCCTAGTGATTTTAATTGGTGTTTTAATATGTATTCTAGGGTTTTGAGGTTCATTGGTCTCATTATAATGTAATAATTTTCAGTTTTTCATTGAATATATAGAGTATTGTGTTTATTTACAAGTATGATTTTGATAGTATGGAAATTAAATGAATTAAAACCATAAAATAGTGTTATTATACATGAAATAAGTTTGGGTAATCACATTTTTCCACCAATTAAATAATCTCATCCACAGAATTCAAAATTATTCATACGCAACCCACTAGTAAAACCAGTCACACATCACTCTCGTGGCCCCTTCTCCGGTACCACTACTAAGGGTAGGGTGATGACTACCTCGGGTGGATTCCTAGGTTAATATTTTTCTCCTCGATTTCTTTGGCCTAGATACACTATGAACAACTTAGTTCAAACCTGTTCATAAAGCACTCATCCATCCATAGAGAGGCATGTGAGGTGTGGAGGTCAGAGGTTTATGAGTGGGTATGACTCCAATAAATCCCTCATACCACTTCGTGCTTGAAAATATTGATTTCGTAGAGTTTTCCATACAATCTAAAACTCCGGATGTGGAATAGGTAGCCCTCTAGATAGTCACCATCCATAGAAGATTCTAGAATAATTCTTATAGCTCGGTAGTTTTTATCCATAGTAAAACATATAAAAATAACTTCATGATACTTTCCTCTTTTCTTATATTCTACAAATTATGAATTTTCAATACGGTAATAGACAGTATTGTCTCCTTGGTAGAGATGGAGGATGTTAGGCTAGTTTGGAACCCGATGGAGTGGTTTTCAAGACAAACGTAAGCTTCCATAGGGTTGGTATTCTTATGATCATGTATTTCTAATTATAATCTCTAAATGTTTAGTAGGAAGTGATAAGAGATTTGTTGGTGAACACATGTCTTCTATCTGAAAATTTTCAAGAGTAAGGTTTTCTAAATGGAAAATATGTTTTAAAATAAATAAGATGATTTATAAAAGAATATTAAAATATAAAAACGGAAAATATAACATTATCCATTTAAACATGATTTATAATACTCATGGTATTACATGACCACTCGCTTCCTCTCAACCCACTAGTATGTATTTCCTAACACTCTCCAATATGACACTTCAGTAATTTCACCTATATTGGAGATTTACCAATATCCATGAGAAGTGAATCCCTAAAGTGGTTCTAAATTCATCAATCACTTTGGTCCAAATGCAACACGAGAAACTAGAATCAACCGCATGTGAAGAAATTGATTTTAGTGTGAGATAATCATGTCGTGTATCATGTTTAGAGATATTAATGTGAACTTGAAGATGATAAAACAGTCTAGAAGACTCATCCCCAAAAATTGCAATGTAAATTACATGACCATAAAGACCATAATTTATGATTTGACCAAGGTATTATTCTCTAGGGTCACCCTCTTGGGGAGCCTCTTGAATGTCCTCTCGAGATGTAGCATTCCCGCTTAGGGTGAAGCATTTAAATAAACCCTGAAAATACTTTCCATTCCATGCAAAGAATAGAAATTAAGTGATTATCATCATAAAATTGACAGATCCTCCTCCTTGGTGAAGTTGGAGTACATGAGGAGAATTGGATATACGATAAAGGTGTTTGTATGACAAACAAGGGCTTTCAAAAATCTTGTAGCCTTATAAACATGATTTTCCTACTATAGTTTCTAATTGATCTGTTGGAAGAGACAGAATTCTTGATTCTTCTGTCATCTGTATTTGTTAACGAAACATCTACTCAGTAAATCATAATCTTGTTTTTTAATGTTTTTCTAATTTTATAGGTTTTTCTAAACCAATCCTCTAATACAAACTATCACGCCCAGGCTCCCGGACTGCCCTAGATTCGGGTGATGATAAATAAAACATGGTGTATTAATTCTTTATATAAAGGAAAGTTGAATATTACACATCATTTTCCATAAAAAAAGTATATTTTTTGTTTGGGTCCTATATAATCAAGGACAATTTTTATAATTAATAAAAACTAATAGCAAAATATTGTCCCCAAAGATGCCACCAAACAGTGTAACTCAAACCTACTAAACGTCTAAAATTTATGTTAAAACGTATGGTGAGAATAAAAATGCCCATTAAGGGGTTATAAGATGAAATAATGTTTCCAATAAAACCTCTTCAAGAAATTTCATTAAAAATAATATAAAACGTTTTTGGTAAGGAAAAATTCAATGCATGAATCGTAACATAACATTTTTCCAATAATTATAAGCGAACATTTCTAAGAATACAAAAAAGGGAAAAATGAAGTATATTCCAAAAAAATTATCATTCTCAAACAAAATATAGGGTGTTAATCATATAATGTAAGAGTCATTCTAAAATTAATTAGTGTCACATGCATGTTTGTAAGTATTATTATAACTTAGAGAAGTACATGAAAAGAGATGAAAATTAAATGATAACTTCAATTTATTTATTTAATAATTGTAAACATAATTTGGCATTTAAATCTCTAAAAGCTAAATAAACATTATTCCATAAGCAATTACTTCTTCTGATTCTCATAATTTAAATTTATTAAACTAAGTATATTATACTATTCTAATATTCACTTGATTTATTAAATTACAAATCCATAATGAGAAAAATACATATGTCAGAATGTGTCATGGCTTTGGCCATGATGTCTTAAATGAATAAGGCCTCGGCCAAAATCCTTAAATCATAATTGGGAAAGGCCTCATCCAATTCAACATCTATTGGTCTCATGAGACCATTTGATGAACCGAGGGGCTATATCAGGCCCCACCAGCCACTTTCTATGTTCAATGCACTACTCATTTCTTAAAATCAAAGTGCTTCATACCACTGTGATTTATTAAATTACTCATCACATATCATTCCATGTGTCACATAATACTTGGTTTCTTATTTCATATTATTCAATGTGTCCTATACCACTTTGAATAATTTAATTTCACATTCCATATTATTCAAAGTGACCCATACCACTTAGAATAATTTAATTCTTTATTCTATAAAGGGCCATTTGAGTTTGATTAAATTCTATAGAATTTACATATACAATGTGAATCATGAATATAAGTGTTAATAACAATACTATCAACTGTATGGCTATGGAAATAAATTACATGTATGGTAGGAAACACGTGTGAAATTAAATAATGAACAAAAAATAAATGTTTTTTCTTACATAAAATGATAACACCTAAAATCCTTAATATGAAAGTAAACATTTTATATTCCGAAATGTATAATTCTAAAATTAAGATAATTTTCATTTAAATGAAAAACTCAAGCTGATAAATGGGAATATTTAACAAAAAAAAACATAATGATTGAAAAAATTTATTATAGCAGATTCAAGTACTATAGAAAAATAATTATTTCATGAGAAGCATGAATTCATAAAAATACATCGAAACGTATCTTTCTACATGGTCATACCATTTTTATGTATAAAACATTATTCCTTCCTTAAAAATAAATGTGCATACATTGGGGTGACTATTGTTCTTGTATAAATTTGGGACAAAAATAATATTATATGAACTACATAAACACAAGGTGTATACATGGAATTTTCGCAAACAATAAAATGTTTATGAAATTATTATCAACATTATACAAATCAAAAAAAAATTATATCACAAAAATTAATAAATCACAAAAAAATTGGTTTTTATGAAAACTTAATCATTTTATGATTAAAAAACAACGATATATATTTGTATATATATACAAGAGTTTTGTAAAAAAATATAAATTTTTTATGATTTATAGCACAACATAAACATTGAAACTCAATATTTAGGAATCTTAAAATCAAGCATAATAGAGGTTTATCTAAAACTGTATGTTTATATATATGTATGAGTAACCAATATAAAAAGTGCTTATATAATTTTTTCATGAGAAATATAATCCCTCAAGTTTAAAATACTACATAAACCCAAAATAAAAAAGTCTTAGAATCGTGCATAAAATATGTTTATCAAAACTGTAAGGTTATATATATATATATATATAATTATAACTACATATATATTTTTATATGTATATATTTTCAACATAATAATGAAAGACAAACTTAAGTCCCTTGCTTGGTTCAAAAGAGGAGGAGAGGTCCGGGGAAGCTCAGTGGAGGTGTTGGAGAATGGAGAACCCGTTGGGTTCAAGTGGAAAAAGGGTTGTATTTATAAATTATATATAGTATATTTTTAATAAAGCTGGCATGGAAAATAGAGGCATCTTTATTTTAAAATAATAATGAGTGTGTTGTTATTGTGGAAAACAAATGAAAGGAGGGCCACCCAAAGACACAGGTTTGGATGAAAAAACGGAAAGACTAGCATGGGATACTGCTCCAGCGCGTGTGGGAAGAAAAAGAGGAAGGAGACCCGAGAGGGTGAATAAATCAATGGACGGTCATTATTAAGAGAAGAAAAGATCCAACGGTTTTGGTGAGTCCACATGTTTTTAATGGAATGATCGGTAATGATTAAATCTCTACATAATTGGATGACTATGGGTGATTTAGAGTTTATAAAAACAAGAAGAATGGTCACGATTAGATCGGGTTTGATCAAGAGTCTAATAAAAATCACATACTGTAATCTGTGGATACTAGGAATCGAGGACCGAACCGATCAGATGGATCAGATCATGCACTATGTGATCTAATAGTATTGATGGAATTTCTACCTAAAATATTTTCCTCACATCAAAACGGAGAGGCTTCCTGAGCTCCCTTATAAGCCCGGAGCTCCTATCCATTACTCAGATTACTCCCTCCCTACGCATGATACTGCACTATACTGGGTTCTTCGGGCACGCTCTGTGCACACCATTTCTATCGTGCCACCCCGCACAATGGCGCTCTCTAGTTCTCTTGCACACACACACCCATGCGCATGAGTTAGCATGCACCATGCGTGTGCACTGCCCTCGACCATTTGACATTGGTTGTGGGTGAGATTCTAACTAAGGCCTTGAGTGGCTTCCTATAAGGTGTCCCTTGGCTAGGTGGGGTACTCACCCATCTTTTTACAATGTAAAATTCTTATTTATTATACATGAGATTATAACAAGAACATAATTTCATAAAACAAGATCCCTTCTTAATTTAACACATTGGGAGATTAAAGTACAAAAATACATAAAATATTAAAGATTCTTTTATACTTAAAATACTTTTTAAAGACATTATTTCTTATGTTTAAAAAGGAAAATTTAATATGACCATAGAAAATTGATTTATAAAATATAATAATATTAATTTAACACATCTTGAATGTATCATTATACAATTATTAAAACACATGAATAATTTTAAAAGTATTTGAAATATTTACCCATGTTTTGAAATCATACTAAGTTTTATAATATACACTCTTAACTCTAAAACCATGTATTTATAGTTAAAAATAATGATATGTTAAACAAATCAAAACAATTAATATACTTAATGATGTCGTATAGGTTTTTTGGAAATTTTTACAATGTTTCATAAATTTTTCACTTAAATTATTTTAGTTTAGCAAGCTACTAATGGTCAGTTTATTTAAAATTCCAATCGCCCTAAAAGGTAAAAAATGGTCATATTTATCTCCAACATTCAAAAAAGTGAGAAAAAATTCGTCTTATAGTTAATACCTTTTAAAAAAATGTGTTAGGGTATCCCAATTCAAGAAAAATTGGTAAATATGGTGCACATCATTCTTCTAATGCTCAGTGCGGTTGTGGTGTCTCTGGCCATACTGATGTTTATTATGATGGATCTGAAGGACCCATACTATTTTCTTGGGTTATTTGGTGTATTGTGTAGTCTCCTTGTGAATTTAATTGGACATTTAATAGGTATTCTAGGGTAGGGAGGTTCTTTGGTCTCATTGTAATGTAATCATTCTCAAATATTTATTGAATAAGTAAAGTCTCATGTTTATTTACAGGTATCATTTTTACAGTATGTAAATTAAATAATGTAAAAACCCATATAATAGTGATATTACATAGGAAATATGTTCATGGTCTCAAATTATTCCCCCCTTTAAGGAATTTTTTCCTCTCAATTCAAAATTATTCATATACAACAAAAAATTAAAAATTGTCATACATCACTCTTGAGGTACCTTCACCGAGACAACCACTGAGGGTAGGGTGCAGACGACCTCAGGTGGGTTCCTATAATAATATTTAGCTCCTCTATTTCCTTGGTCCATATACATTGTGAATAGCTAGGGTCAAACCTATGCATAAAGCATTCAACCTTCCATAGAGAGGGATGAGAGGATTAGAGGTCGGAGATTTAAGAGTGGACTTGTTGCCTATAAATCCTTCATACAACATCATTCATGAAAATATTGATGTCGTAGAGATATTTGTACATACTAAAAATAAGGACATGGAATAGGTAGGCCACACGATGGTAACCCTCCAAAGAATCTTCTAGAAACATTCCTACAGGTATGTAGTTATCATCCAAAGTGAAACATTCAAAAATCCCTTCATGATACTTTCCACTTTTCCAATATTCTGCAAATAGTGCATTTGTAATATAGTAAAAGATAAAATTGTCTTATTGGTCGACATAGAGGATGTTTGGCAGGTTTGACACCCGATGGAGTTTTTTGCAAGGCAGAAATATGTTTTCATAGGGATGGTATTCTTCTGAGAATGTATTGACAATTATACCATATAAATGTTCATAATGAAGTGATAAAAGATTGGTTGGTGAAATCAAGTCTTCTATATGAAAATTTTCAAGAGACATGTTTTTAGTATGGAAAATCTATTTTCAAATAGAGACGTTATTTTAAAAAATCTTATTAAAATTTCAAAAAAGAAAATATAAATTTATCAATTTAATCATTGTTTACAAAACTCAATGTATTACATGACCACTCGCTTCCTCTCAACTCACTGGAAAGGATTTATTAACACTCTCTAAGATGAAACTTCTCTAGTTTCACGAGTGTTGGAAATTTCCCCTGTTCCAAGATAAGAAGATCCTCAAATCAGTTCTAAATTATTCTATCTCTTTTGTCTATATGCAACACGAGCAACTATGATCAACTGCATGTGAATATCTGATGTTAAGTGTGAAAGAATCATGTCATGTATCACGTTGAGCGACATCATTGTGAACTTGACTTCTGTAAAACAATTGGGAAGAATCATCCCCAAAATATTCAAAGTCTATAACATGGCCACGAGAACCATAATTCATGATTTGTTATAGGAATGTTGCTCGGGGGTCACCCTCTTAGAATGCCTCTTGAATGTCCTCTCGAGATGTAGCATTCTCTCTGAGGGTGAAGCATTTAAATAAAACCTCAAAATATTTTACCTTCCCTGCATAGAACTATAATTGAGCAACATAATTAGTAATAGTCAAATCATTCTCCTCGGTGAAGTTGGAGTACACGAGGAGAAATAGATATACTATAACGGTTTTTTCACAAAAAAATGAAGGCATTAAAAAATCTGTTAGCCTTAGAAACATTATTTTCCCACAATAGTTTCTAATAATTTTGTTTTAAGAAAGAGAAGTCATGATTCTTCTATCATCTGAAATTTTTATGGAAACAAATACTTAGTAAATCATATTCATGTTTTTTTATGTTCTTTTAATTTTCCACGGTTGTATAAAGCACTCGTTTGATACCAACTGTCATTCCGCATCTGTCGGACTTCTCCAAAGCTGTCATGGCCCTCCTTCACCAAGATGAGATAAGGGACATCAGATATCCAAACCCATCCTTCATCAAGTAGAAGGAGAGATAATGACCCCCAAGACACTCCTTCAATAGCTTCCGGAGTGGAGACTAGCACCAAGGGTATATAATCACACAAACTCTGGAAGGCATTACCCTTTTTATTTAGTATAATCTAGCGATAAGATAGAAAAATACCAACAACACCAAAAATAGAGGTTAAAGAAAATCCAAAAGCAAACCATTTCCATATGCATGTTCAAATGTAATTTCTACAATTGTACAAGGAAAACACCAAAGGGAGGTACCAAATAAATGAAAAACAGTGACAACAATTGTCCCGAAGATTGAGCTAGTATGGTCCTGCACGATCCATGATGTCCTCCTTGAATCCTAAAAGCTTTTTATATATGTAGGGTGAGTATACAAGAATACATAGTAAGGAAAACCAAAATCTCTCATGAACAAGGGGGATGCATTCTTATACCCCGTGAGAAAATAATATAACCAAAACACCCAATAAGGAAAACTATCCTCCCAAACCTCACCAAGGCACAATCCACAAATAATACAAGTTAGGTAATATAAAATTAATAGCACATAGATATTTGGGTACCCCGTGACACTTTCCCCTTGTTATTGAAGGCATCCTATGTGTCAAACCTCTCCCACCATTCTCACCGCAGTCCCACTACCATCCCCTGCACGCACACACCTGGGATACCAGAACAACACATCCCACCCACAACCACTTGGTCTATCACAACCACACATATCGCTTGAAAGCATATGTGCCACAAAAACAACCGCCACACTTGAAGACACCTGTACCTCATCCCAAACATACTTGGGAAACACTCTGCCCGCACA
This sequence comes from Viscum album, assembly GCA_963277665.1. Lineage (NCBI taxonomy): Eukaryota > Viridiplantae > Streptophyta > Magnoliopsida > Santalales > Viscaceae > Viscum > Viscum album. The sequence goes on from OY728161.1 coordinate 331,528,413, forward strand.
CACATGGTGCAACCACCACAACTACCATGCACAAAGAATCTTGGGCTTCAATGGACCTCAGGCCATCACAGCCTTGCCCAACGGATCTTGGGCTACTCGGAAAATGGAGTATAAATGGAGCTAATAACCACCCACACAAAGGTGTGTTGGTAAAAACACCCTCCCTAAAGAAATGGTGGTCTTCGGCAAAAAGTTCTCAACATTGGTGGGGCACAAATAAGAAACATAAAAAATAGAATATACATATAGATAAGAAGAACATATGTTGTACTAGGGGTTCCAAACTATCCCATCACAAACACCCTCATTACTATTAATTCATAGAAAACACCACAGCAACAACCATGTTAAAATAAGAACCAATCTCGGAAGTCAATTTCCCATTGAACCTAACCCTGTTTTCACATTAAATTAATTCCATTAATGTATATTCTGCAATAATGGTCAACTAACTGGAATAATGATATGCCATGGAATGGAAAATATCCAAGCATCAACTTAAGAATTCAAACCCGATTCCCTTGTAAATTCACTTCAACAAAAACGATCTGTAAGATCCCTCAAAGTACTGGAACCAAATAAAGCCTCAAGATACATCCCCACAAGACCTCAGGTTCAAAAACCTACAACTTCAAACCAACTGAGTATCCCATCCCCAACCACTTTACTTCCCATGAATTAATAGTAAACACCACCAGAACAGAGCAAGGGAGTTTTCAAATTTGAAAAAATGTCATTCATTTAGTTCAGTCTTCCCATTTGGTTAAATAGGTTGACCACCCAATTATTATTATTCATTGGGTATCCATCTAATCAACCAAGTTTACATTATTTACCGCTTTCCATGTTACAGCCATTCGATCATCATAGAAGATTGGGGTTCATTAGTGTGCAATGAAGGACCACCAACAAATATGATTTTCAGTGGACGTAAGTTTGTATAATCCACAACATATAAAGGAACATAAAAGAGCACACCATCGTTGTCAAACACACCCCTTCATTATTTAAAAGTCATTTTATTATCATCATTAAGGTTTGGCTTCATACATCCCCATGGAAACAATAGCATACCCGTCCCACATGATATAAAGTAAAGAGAGGTGAAGGAAAATCCTACCTGGCTGATCAAGGATCGTTGTTTTTTTCTCCATGTGCTAAGATCTAGGGATGTGCAACTTACAGAAAATAAACTCAAGGGACTTCAAGGGTGATTAGGAAGGCTCTAGTATAGGCGCACCACTGGCCTTGGTAAGGGGAACTCCAAACTCACCAAGTGTAAAAACGAACCCAGCCATGAAGAACAATAATAATAAATTCATGTACGATAAAAGTGTGAGGTCCTAGAGATATGTGGTATAGAATTTTGAACGGCTTTAAAGACGGATCGTGGTTTCACCATGCGGTTGAGCGGTTACACATAATGGAGTATATTTTCATTTAATAATTTCCATCAAATTGGTGGCCATAAGAGATATGCGTTAAACAATTTCCATTAATCAGATGAAAAGGCACGATAGGGGAGAATTGGAATGTGTGGGGAAAGGGTGTGACACCGAGTAAAAAAAACAACATGTTTTGGTAAGTTAAGGGCAACCCAACTCTTGGAGAATTCCATATATCATTTATGGGCTATAACTGGCTTTGAAAGATGGTATTAAATTATTTTTACATCAAAATAAAAATTGCTGGAGCGAAAGGATTTGGAAACTGGAAAAGAAACTATAGTGGGACACCGTCATAGTGCCACCCACATGGTGCCACCGTCATGCTGCAACCCACACAATGCCACGGTCATGGTGTGTCCCTCATAGTTCCACCCTCACGGTGCCACCATCACCATGACACCATAAGTGATGCCACCATTTCAGTGTAATACCATGACCGGTGCAACCATAAGCAGTTCCACCATCTCAGTGTAAGACCGTGACATGTACCACACTACAAGAAAATTCATCTTTCACGTCAGTTTTTTTGAGTATAGTGGCGGTTCAAACCATCACTATATGGTTCTATAGTGGTTTTCAAAATCCACCGCTGGATTGTGTTTCAAGACCGTATTGTCATCGGTTATAGACATTTCGCAGCAGTTTTATGAAACCACTGTAGATAGCGCATTTTGCACGGAAGATGGGCCATTGTGGCGGTAGTTAAAACTTCTATGAAAATTAACACCGTAGAGGTGGTTATAAACATTGATAATAGAAAAATGTTGATATTTATCAGTGGTTATAACTGCGGCTAATTGAAAAATACTTACATAATGCGGTGGTTTAAACGGTCGCTAAAACCACTTTTAAAAAAAAGAAGTGGCTTCTGCAGCTTTTGTACCAGTTCCCTGAAAAATAAAATTACAAGAATACCAATGAATCGTGTCTTGTAATATCATCATTGCAACACCCCGAGATTTTATGAAAAATATTATTTTAATTTCATTAATGTCTTGTGTTATATGCTACACCAAAAGGAGCTTGCACAACACGCAACCTTGACTTGCCTTGCATTACACGCAATCGTGACCTTCCTCGATAGCGTGTGTAGTACGCAATAACGAGTTTCACTAAACAACAATATGCTATTAAAATATTATTAACACTACCCGTTATGAATAGTAATAACCACTTTTTGATATTTTTTAAATTTTATTTTTCAAAATGGAATTTATTTTTGGATTCGTAATATCGAAATTATCTTAGGTTGAAATTTTGTTGATTTTCGGATAACTTTCATATTTTGATGAATAGTAAAAATTATTAAATTTTAATTAAAAACAACTTTTTCAATCGAAATAATTAATAGTGATAAATTATTTATTTTAGTGGTTTTAAAGTATATTTAGAATATATTTTTACAATTTAATACAATGTTGGTCGTTGGATGTAATTTCACATTTAAACCAGACATAAACAAGTGTCAATCTTTTGATAGTTATTATCTTTTAAGAACACACTATTTGTTTTGACGATGGGAATTAATTTTTAAATTAATTAATGCAACTGATATGTTTTGAATTTCGAAAAATAGAAATCATTTTTGAGTTCATAATATCAAATATAGATTAGGCCTAATTTTTGGCATTTTTCTGAAAACATTCAATTTTTGATGAATAGTGAAACCACTAAGTGGTAGTTAAAAAAACTGAATTTTTCATAAAACTTAATTTTACCGCTTCTGTGAGTGGAATTTCAAAAATCCGAGAGACACGGTTGATTTCAGTAAGTAAAATGTGGTTCAATGAGATGAATATATTTTTTTGGTGAATAGTAACTTTTTACTTTTTTTTACCACGGTTAAAAGTAAATAGGGTAATTAAGGGTAGAAATGATATTATTATTACCCTAACACATGTCTTAATTCTATTGGACAAGTGCAATTCGACCAAAAACAAACTTAGGAATAAAATATAACCATTTAGGCCCACTTGGATTAGATTAGGACATTTATTATTAATTTATTTAAAGAAGGGTTAAAAGAGTTAAACTCAAAGTTTATTTACTAAAACATGTTTAATATAGGGTTATACATAAGATAAATTAGATTGTAAATATTCATTAGAAAGATTAAAATATTTCCTACATAATGGTATTTTATTTTTAATTTTTAGACATTAAGTAATTTAATTTATTTATGACACAATGATGATGCAGTAATTATCATATTAATGAAATATTGACATAATTGATGTTATAAATACCCAAATAAATACAATTTGAGACTTTTTATGAATTCCAATAATTTTTTAGGTTAATATGACATGTTAGTATTGATTTAATTAACTTTTTTCGAACTTATCATTCTGTTATGATTTTCACAAAAATCAATTACTAAATAGTGTCAAAATTGACATAACATAGTTTTTAAAACAAATATTATATTATTAATTGTTATTTTATTCCTAAAAATCTAAGGTTCGGTCAAATGACTTAGAATAGGTTATATATATTAATAATAAACAATTTGGGATTCGTTTGGCTTCTTATAGTAAGTTTATTAACCTTATAGTGTAAGAACACAAGAAGACACGGTAAATGTAATATTATTTTACTTAATGTTATATCTAAATGATATGGTTAAAATAGGAACCTAAACTTGTATAAATTCTATTGGATTATAGTATTGCGACCCATCCCCACCTTAGCCTCGAAATAAATCAATTTGGAGCTATTTAAAACCGAACTTGACTTTATAATAAAATAATATTTTTAGATATTCCAAAGGTGCCCCTCTCCTCCCTTATAAAAGGGAACCTCCTTCCTCTCTTCCTCACACAACTTTGAGCCTTCAAGCTCGGTGAACCCCTGCCAAATTCTCTTCTCCACTTCCCTAGAAATATCCTAGAGGTTCTGGTATTCCTAAAAGACCAATTTTAGTGCCCTAAGAGGAGGTCTCAAGGATGCGCTTCAAAGAAGAAGTAATTTCCGTTACCGATTGTTTCACCTTTATTTCTTCTTCCACTCCTTCTTCTTAGGTAGTTTAATTATGAAGTAATAACATAAGTATCACTCATATACTGATATGTTATTATAATTATGAAACAACCCTATTTCACCATCTATCCATCCTACGGAAAACGAAATCACCGCGTGTACGTACGTACGGAATACCGTCTCCACACCGTGGTGAAATCTATTTTCCACCACCATCTTACATGGAAGGGTATAATGGTGTAAAGAATAACTATACATAGTTATTATAAAATCATATTTATTCTTATATATTGTATCATCCACTCCAATTCAATTCAATAATTATAGAAACGATATCATCGCTCGTGCGTACGTACGGACTACCGTCTCCACGACGTGATGAGATTCATTCTCCATGTTAGCCATTCAAGAGTGATTATAAAGTATATATAAGAAATAATAATGAAATATATGACATTATAAAGCTACTGGATTTATGTATATATGTATGTCATCTACTTAATTCCATTCAACTCAATAAGGAAACGAAAACAGCATTCATGCGTATGTACGGCCTACCGTCTCCATGAACGGTGTATTTCTTTCCATTTACTGATTTATTATATATATGTATATTCTGAATATATAAATATATAAATCATGTTTTATATTCTGGAATTAAGTAATCATGATCTATGTAATCATATGAATAATTACAAGTCAAAACACGGACGACAAATGAAACAATTTTACCAAAAACGCTCTTTAACATGCAATTTACAAAAGAACGGGTAATATAAAGTCATAAGTGAACCATATATGAAATCATAACAATTAATATGATTTTGTAATATATCAATGACATTATTTAAATCATTATACAGGAGGTTCGGACACTTACGAAGCAAATCAGACCTAAGGTAAGGGAAATATCACAATCTCATTTTTATCCGAGATTGTTTATACTTTGGTATTTACTGGGGTGTATTTTATCATCCACATAGATGTTTCTTCAATATGTAATTTTATTTCCATCCACCTACAATTTTTTAAATCCAATTTTACCCATCGGTGAGTATTTTGTAAAGGATATGAAAGGAATCTTTTGTCTTTTTTTTCATACAAGGTACTTTTTGAGTTTCCGACAAAAGTACGAGAAGAATGTTTTTTTTAACTTATACGACATGAATGGATTTTTAAAACATTATTTCCAAGAAGCTTCATTTACAAGTTTTCAAGTTTATTTTTAATGAACTTCTTTTAGTTTATGATTGTACGACATGTTATGAATGGAAAAGTGTTTTTCAAGCAGAAAGGATATTTTCCTCAAGAATGGAGTTCAAGTGTTTTATCAAAATTATTTTCCATCTAAAATAATAAAGGGTTCAGTTTTATCCCTATTATTACATTGATTTGATTATGTTGTGATGGAATTATATTTTTATGAATTCCTTTATCTTACATGAATTGTTTTATGATGTCATGATATTTAAGATTCCCATTTTTATTACATGGGTTATGAAATGATGTATGATTTATGATTTTGTGGCACACATAATAATGGTATCCTTATGATATGGGTGGGACCTATATCTCCCTCCAATGAATTGGGCAAAGATTTTATATCTCATGAGATAGGCATGGCTGGAACGGTAGGTTATACCGGTTCAGTGAAACAGGACTGAAACGAGGGTGACTCGGTTCAGAAAGGGACTTTGTCCACTAAGATAGTCTTGGCAATGATTCTGGACTAACAAGAAATGATTCCTTATGATTATGTGTGTATGCCACAATGTTTCATGTTTTACGTTATGATTATTGGGATTACATTTCACTACTATGATTTATCCCATGTTATGAAATTATGATCCCTTTTGCAGGTTAAGATTTCCAAAAGATATGTTCTTATGAATATTATGTGATTGATATTTATTTTGTTTACCCTTACTAAGAATTTGAGCTCACCCTTTTATGTTTTCTTTTCCCCAGGATATAAATAAAGGTTTTAGGTATGAAAAAAAGGAAGATCTTTATGGGAGATGTTGAAGAACATTCACCACGATTAGAAGATTATATTCCGAGTTTCCAAAGACACTAAACTATTACGGTCCTTGTGTGCGTGTTTTTGTTGTATACTAAGTATTCTGCAAAAGTAATGTAATGTTCATGTACGTCAGGCTTCGGGTCTCTACAGTTGGTATCAGAGGAAAGGTTTAGTCAACCTTTGGAAACTAGGATGCGAATGCGTTAGTAAGATCCCTAGAGATATTTCTAAGGTATGTCTAAGTCTAGGGTTTCTCTAAGGTTAAGTATACGTATAGGTTATAGTCCTAGAATTACGTTAACGATCTTAGAATTTAACCTAAGATGTTAGATATTGAGGGTACTTCCCCTTTACTATGTTGTTTTCTCTAGCATGATTTTTGCCTCTCACAGAATTATTTTTGTGTTTTAGTTAATGGAGGGAACCAGAAGGAATTCGGTTAACATTGATTCCATTGGAGAAATTGGTGACTATGAGCAACAAAATTGTGTAATGCCTAGAGAGAATGATATTGTGATTATGGTGAATCGGTCATCGCGATATATGATTAACAAGGTGAAATTTAGTGGTATTCCTAATTCATCAAAGAAGAGGAAGATAGACTATTATGCATGTTCGCATGTTGAGGAGAATAAAGAAAGTAAGATTGAGATTTCTAAAGAAGGGAAGAAGAACCTTGAGGAATACCTCAAATGGAGGGACCGATGTTATCTGTGTGGAGAAAAGGGTCATAGAGTGACAGACTGTTATGGAGTTCAATGTCTTATTTGTGGAGAACATGGGCATTACCCAACTCAATGCCCTGACCTAAAAAGTTACTTCTAAATCAAGTAAGGACTTATTCCAGGATAGTCATTGAAGTGGATGGACTGAAGTGTTTATGTATTGGTATTCAAGAATAATGTTGTTGAGGTACTATTATGGTGTATTGGAATATTTATTGGTCTATTGTGGTTTTCAATAATTTTAAGGTACCGGTAACCATGAAAAGTGATTCAGATATTTTGGAAAGTAGATGATATGCACATAATGACGGGATAATGAGAAAATGAAATGTTTGAAAGTATTCATGAGCTCATGATTGATATATGGACTAAGTGATATCATGGTTTGAGTATATAGAATTTTGAGGATTTTGGTATGTGGAAAGTGTTAACTTTTAACTGCATTCATGTTTTCACTAAGGTTCAATGGGTATTCATTCTTCAAGGGAATACATGATTAAGGTATTCACATGTTTTTAATTTGACCAACAAGATATATCTTATGATATATGGGGGATAAATGATGGCATTCACGTGATTGTTCTGTGACATTTCAAGTAATCATTTTCTTTATACTATGAGCTTGGACCGAATTATTTTAGATAAGCCTAAATATTAGAATGGATTATGTTGGACATAAGTTAGGATAAAACGTTTTTCGGGAAGTTATAGTAATATAGTTTTAGAAAAAAGGACAACCTGCAGGACGGGCGACAGCCCATCACATCGGACAAGGATGTGGGAATCGAACCCACAACCGAAGTGCGACTGGCCTTTATCGCCTACCACTGGCCTACAGGAAGTCCATGGTTAGTATAAACTAGTTTTATTTTATTAAGCGGTATGATATATGAAGTATAAGTTCATTTTTTGGAACCATATATGATTAATCTAACCATAAGATGAACTTATAACTTTTGTTATCCTTTTGTTTGAAAGAGATGGTATGACCCATCATTCTATCACATGATCTGCTAACACATCACGAATAACAAATTCAACTTCATTTCTTTAAGGGATGAAGTGGAAATTGTTCACTTCACAAACAACAGTGAGATTGTAACAAAATCATGCAAGTATTTCTTTTAATTCATCAACATTAGGGAAATGATCTTGAAAACCAAAAATGTTGTCCTAGTTCCCTTATATCCGATTAATCAGATGGTACCTTAGATCATCATAAATCAATAGCTTTGTGATTGTTGGCTTTTTCATAGCCATGTTCTCTAGCACTCTCCATCAGAACTTGATGGTTAGATTTTTCTTCCATATCCATATTTTCACCTATGTGGAAACCCAGTGATTAGTTTATTTGGGTAACCGTTACGTTTCATACATTCATTTTTAAAGATTAGTTTTGTTATTCCTTTTTACGATGTGGGTTTCTATTAAAGAAACTTTCGAATAGTAAACCATTTATAACCCCGACGAATTTCGAGGGCGAGATTCATTTTAAGGGGGGTAGAATGTAACACCCCGAGATTTTATGAAAAATATTATTTTAATTTCATTAATGTCTTGTGTTATATGCTACACCAAAAGGAGATTGCACAACACGCATCCTTGACTTTCCTTGCATTACATGGAATCACGACCTTCCTTGATAGCGTGTGTAGTACGCAATGACGAGTTTCACTAAACAACAATATGCTATTAAAATATTATTAAAACTAGCCGTTATGAATAGTAATAACCAATTTTTGAAATTTTGTAAATTTTATTTTTCAAAATGGAATTTATTTTTTGATTCGTAATATCAAAATTAGCTTAGGGTGAAATTTTGGTGATTTTCGGATAACTTTCATATTTTGATAAATAGTGAAAATTATTAAATTTTAATTAAAAACAACTTTTTCAATCGAAATAATTAATAGTGATAAATTATTAATTTGAGTGGTTTTAAATTATATTTAGAATATATTTTTACAATTTAATACAATGTTGGTCGTTGGATGTAATTTCACATTTAAACTAGACATAAACAAGTGTCAATCTTTTGATAGTTATTAACTCTTAAGAACACGCTATTTGTTTTGACGACGGGAATTAATTTTTAAATTAATTAATGCAACTGATATGTTTTGAATTTGTTAAAACAGAAATCATTTTTGAGTTCATAATATCAAATATAGCTTAGGCCTAATTTTTGGCATTTTTCTGAAAACTTTCAATTTTTGATGAATTGTGAAACCACTAAGTGGTAGTTAAAAAAACTGAATTTTTCATAAAACCTAATTTTACCACTTCTGTGAGTGGAATTTAAAAAATCCGAGAGACACGGTTGATGTCAGTAAGTAAAATGTGGTTCAATGAGATGAAAATAATTTTTTGGTGAATAGTAACTTTTTACTTTTTTTACCACGGTTAAAAGTAAATAGGGTAATTAAGGGTAGAAATGATATTATTATTACCCTAACACATGTCCTAATTCTATTGGACAAGTTTAATTCGACCAAAAAGAAACTTTGAAATAAAATACGACCATTTAGGCCCACATGGATTAGATTAGGACATATATTATTAATTTATTTAAAGAAGGGTTAAAAGAGTTAAAATCAAAGTTTATTTACTAAAACATTTTTAATATAGGGTTATACATAATATAAATTAGATTTTAAATATTCATTAGAAAGATAAAAATATTTCCTACATAATGGTATTTTATTTGTAATTTTTAGACATTAAATAATTTAATTTATTTATGACACAACGATGATGCAGTAATTATCTTATTAATGAAATATTGACATAATTGATGTAATAAATACACAAATAAACACAATTTATACTTTTTATGAATTCCATTAATTTTCTAGGTTAATATGACATGTTAGTATTGATTTAATTAATTTTTTCGAACTTATCATTCTGTTATGATTTTCAAAAAAATCAATTACTAAACAGTGTCAAAATTGACTTAAAATAGTTTTTAAAATAAATATTATATTATTAATTGTAATTTTATTCCTAAAAATCTAAGGTTCGGCCAAATGACTTAGATAAGGTTATATATATTAATAATAAACAATTTGGGGTTCGTTTGGCTTCTTATAGTAAGTTTATTAACCTTATAGTGTAAGAATACAAGAAGACACAGTAAAAGTAAAATTATTTAACTTAATGTTAAATCTAAATGATAAGGTTAAAATAGGAACCTAAACTTGTCTAAATTCTATTGTATGAGAGGATTTAGAACCATCCCCACCTTAGCCTCGAAATAAATCAATTTGGAGCTATTTAAAACCAAACTTGACTTTATAATAAAATAATATTTTTAGTTATTCCAAAGGTGCCCCTCTCCTCCCTTATAAAAGGGCACCTCCTCCCTCTCTTCCTCACACAACATTGAGCCTTCAAGCTCGGAAAAACCCTGAAAAATTCTCTTCTCCACTTCCCTAGAAACATCCTAGAGGTTCTGGTATTCCTCAAAGACCAATTTTAGTGCCCTAAGAGGAGGTCTCAAGGACGCGCTTCAAAGAAGAGGTAATTTCCATTACCGATTCATTCACCTTTATTTCTTCTTCCACTCCTTCTTCTTAGGCTGTTTCATTATGAAGTAATAACATCAGTATCACTCATATACTGATATGTCATTATAATTATGAAACAACCCTATTTAACCATCTATCCATCCTACGGAAAATGAAATCACTGCGCGTGCGTACGTACGGAATACCGTCTCCACGCCGTGGTGAAATCTATTTTCCACCACCACCTTACATGGATGGGTATAATGGTGTAATGAATAACAATACATAGTTATTAGAACATAATATTGATTCTTATATATTGTATCATCCACTCCAATTAAATTCAATAATTATGGAAATGATATCATCGCTCGTGCGTACGTACGGACTACCGTCTCCACGACGCGATGAGATTCATTTTCCATGTTAACCATTCAAGAGTGATTATAAAGTATATATATGAAATAATAATGAAATATATGAAATTATAAAGCTACTGGATTTATGTATATATGTATGTCATCTACTTAATTCCATTCAACTCAATAAGGAAACGAAAACAGCGTTCATGCGTACGTACGGCCTACCGTCTCCATGAACGGTGTATTTCTTTCCATTTACTGATTTATTATATATATGTATATTCTGAATATATATATATATATAAATCATGTTTTATATTCTGGAATTAAGTAATCATGATCTAAGTAATCATATGAATAATTACAAGTCAAAACACGGACGACAAATGAAACAATTTTATCAAAAACGCTTTTTAACATGGAATTTACAAAAGAACGGGTAATATAAAGTCATAAGTGAACCATATATGATATCATAACAATGAATATGATTCTGTAATAAGTCAATGACATTATTTAAATCATTATACAGGAGGTTCGGACACTTATTAAGCAAATCGGACCTAAGGTAAGGGAAATATCACAATCTCATTTTTATCCGAGATTGTTTATACATTGGTATTTACTGGGGTGTATTTTATCATCCACATCCATGTTTCTTCAATATGTAATTTTATTTCCATCCACCTACAATTGTTTAAATCCAATTTTACCCTTCGATGAGTTTTTAGTAAAGGATATGAAAGGAATCTTTTGTCGTTTTTTTCGTACAAGGTACTTTTTAACTTTCCGACAAAAGTACGAGAATAATGTTTTTTTAACTTATACGACATGAATGGATTTTTAAAACATTATTTCCAAGAAGCTTCCTTTACAAGTTTTCAAGTTTATTTTTAATGAACTTCTTTTAGTTTATAATTGTACGACATGTTATGAATGGAAAAGTGTTTTTCAAGCAGAAAGGATATTTTCCTCAAGAATGGAGTTCAAGTGTTTTATCAAAATTATTTTCCATCTAAAATAATAAAGGGTTCTGTTTTATCCCTATTATTACATTGATTTGATTATGTTGTGATGGAATTATATTTTTATGAATTCCTTTATCTTACATGAATTGTTTTATGATGTCACGATATTTAAGATTCCCATTTTTATTACATGGGTTATGAAATGATGTATGATTTATGATTTTGTGGCACACATAATAATGGTATCCTTATGATATGGGTGGGACCTATATCTCCCTCCAATGAATTGGGTAAAGATTTTATATATCATGAGATAGGCATGGCTGGAACGGTAGGTTATACCGGTTCAGTGAAACAGGACTGAAACGAGGGTGACTCGGTTCAGAAAGGGACTTTGTCCACTAAGATAGTCTTGGCAATGATTCTGGACTAACAAGAAATGATTCTCTATGATTATGTGTGTATGCCACAATGTTTCATGTTTTACGTTATGATTATTGGGATTACATTTCACTACTATGATTTATCCCATGTTATGAAATTATGATCCCTTTTGCAGGTTAAGATTTCCAAAAGATATGTTCTTATGAATATTATGTGATTGATATTTATTTTGTTTACCCTTACTAAGAATTTGAGCTCACCCTTTTATGTTTTCTTTTCCCCAGGATATAAATAAAGGTTTTAGGTAAGAGAAAAAAGGAAGATCTATGTGGGAGATGTTGAAGATCTTTCACCACGATTAGAAGATTATATTCCTAGTTTCCAAAGACACTAAACTATTACGGTCCTTGTGTGTGTGTTTTTGTTATGTACTAAGTATTCCGCAAAAGTAATGTAATGTTCATGTATGTCAAGCTTCTGGTCTCTACATTCATGATCAATCCTAACGGGTACACACCCCCATATGACATTAAATTGAGGCAACCTCTATATCTGATTTTTTTCTTAATGAGTTCCTTGAAGTGGAAGTCTATTTTGTCATAAGTCAGCACATGTTAATCTAGGCAGGTTTTACCCTCATTAAAACCTCGTATTAAGATCATCTTTTGTTTATCAATCCATATTTTTTTGGGAATAACCCCAATTTAATTGATCACTAGATTAAATAGTTCTTTAATCATGGGGAAAATAGTAGATATCTTCTTTGGAAGTGTGAAAATAAGGGCATAGGGGAAAGGGGCTTATTCCACTAGTTGGAAAAAATGTTCAATCACATTTAATATAGTCTTTTTTATATGTAAACAAAATAATTATAATAAACAACATAAAAATTTTTTTATAAAGTGACCAAAAGGGTTAAAACACACCTTCCCTACCATGGTCACCCAAATAGAGTAGCCATTATAGTTAAGATATGGGACCATCATCATGGTAAAATCATAAAATTAAACCCATATATCCAACATCACACTATGATGCGGTCCTTCCCATTATGACACAACACCATCCCATTGGTTGGGGAATTACAATGTGGGATCCCTTTATATGGGAGTGATATTTCCCTTAGAACTATCAACCATAATACATCCCTTATGTGTTGTAGCATACTAATCTATTAAATAATTATTTAATTTCACATTTCCCTATGATTTACTCTTATATAACCCTCATGTTTCTCTTAAAAAAATATATCCACCCCCCAAATCATTTCTCTATGGCATGGTTCTCTAGACTCTAAAAAAAGAGTCTCACATATTACTTCACACTTCATTTTTCCTAAAATATGTGGGGTAACCACCCACATATATAAGATATTATTCTTAAATAACCCAAAAATTATTGTAATGTTCCCCAACATATTGTATTGTCCTTGACCTACAGAAGATTTCCAACCTGAAGTAGAGGTTGACTCCCAGAACTATCCCCCTAAACATTCACTAATTCACCACTACCCAAGATACAACCTATATAAATCCTCTCAATTATTTCAAATGTGCGTATAATGAAAATTATCAATATAACTAAAAAAAGTAAAATCATCTCTAGTCCTAACATCATTGGAAACTGATATTTATGTAACTCAATAGACACACATTGGAGCGAGGTGTTATAACCACCCCACCATAAAACCTATCATACATAAAAAGTATTTATGTTTACCACTTGTGAACTACATTGATCCATGAAATATGATACATGAAATAGATCTATATCTTCCATTGAAAATGATCTCTTATATACTTCACTTGAAATAGTGAAACAACCCAGCCACCAAATGCCTCATGCTTTGGTCTATAACTTATTCTAGTCATTTCTCATATGAAACATATAGATCCTTATTCAAGTAATGGTAATCAATCATGTATTAAATGTTTTATCCAATACCAAACTTTTCCATATAACCTTGGAAGATATGATGACCTGATAACCAAAAAAAATTATAACCATCATCTCTATAATGATTACATATCCCCAGTTAAATTCAGATATTCTAAAACATCTAATGTAATACACCCAAATTCAACAAGAATAATCTAAATTAGACCACTACATGTGAGAAATAACAATCTTTCACCCCTATGGATCCTTGTTATAGTATTAAAATTTCGACACAACCAAAACAAACAAACATTATCTATTTCATAGGACTTCTAACTTAATTTGAATACTAACACCCAGAAACCTGTTCCAATATCCATACATGTACCAAATTCCCATACATTAGTAGTTTAATAAACATAACTTCAATTTAATAGATATCTAACACAAGAATGTTTTCCTCTCCCATAGAGTAGATATGTCCATTCATATAGGATTATATTATCAATGTACCAATAGAGAGCAACAATATTTATCAGTCTATATTCTTGAAATTTAAAATATCAGATAATCTGTATATTTCACTCAATGAAGGTTTGGAATAGAAAATATAATAATGGTGGATTTTCACTATATAATTTCAACACCATTGATCCTTTATACTATTATCCATAAATCAAAAATTCTTCTCAATATTGATATGCATGAGTCCTTTCTTGACGCATTTAAAAATACCCACCTTGTGAGACTCACATTCAAGACATTAATAATTACATAATCAACATAACCAATATTAAAAAAACATGGTCAGAAGCTTAGTATTTGAGTAAAAAACCCAATATCTAGTGATCACTATCACGACCATGTGATTTCGGTGTTCAATTCCTCTACGAATTCTATCCAAATTCATTAGTAGTTTCAAAAAACATATTGGTTTCTAATATCAAATAATTTTTTATTACCACTGAAGACATCCATAATCAATACAATCCACTCGTATACTTCCATTCATGTTAAACTCATCAGTCACATAATCTGTTTCTACATCATTCAATAGAAAATAGCTAATAACCCTATGTAAGCTAACGAATTAAACTATTCCAAGTTCAACACTCATATATGATACAAGGTGTCATAAACCTCCACACTTTCATCTAGTACTCAATAATATCCTAAGATTGATCATCTGTAAGGTTCATCAACACTCCACAACATATCACCATGAAATAAGGGAGGATAATGCGTCATGGACCCATCACAACGTGTAGGTACCTCATAGAATTATATACCACATACAGTTCTCAAGGGACTAAATAAGAATCACATTTAGAAATAAAAAAACAATGGATGAAATAGAAGATATCAATATTAATTAAGAAGGTCACCATAATATAATATTATGAGTCATAGTACCAACATATAGTTCTCAAGGGACTAAATTGACCCTACCCTCTTCCTTGAACTAAAAACCAAAACCACTGAGAGTGTTTCTCATCCCATGAACACTAAATTACTATGAAATTACTCAACCCATTCATGGTTTCCCAGATAACCACACTTTTTTGTTATGTATAATAACATAATTAAGATATATGAGAAAAACTATATAATATTCAAACCATGACATTCCTCAACCCTTTCATTCCTAATTTTTTCCCTATTCTTCACTATGGTAATGTTTTTAGAAAAAGAAAGGTTGGTTCTGTTAATGCTCTAGTAGGGGACTGATGTAGGATATTGTATCCCAATGATGTACACCACACTCAAGAAATCAAGACATAAAAGGAAAAATCAGAAATCCATGAAATACATAAATGGAAGAATGACAAATCAAGAAAATGTTAGGTCATGAAAATGTTTTGTGGAAACTATGGGCCACATATGATACAAATAAAAACTGATGATGAACACATATTGTCACCCTATTCACCTCCAACAAATAAACAATACAACTAATCACTATCCAATGATGAATACATATAGTCACCCTCTCCACCTCTATATCCACTTCCGGCTATGACCTGTAAGAACATTATATTGAAAATTTACTAGTGTTGTATATTTATATTTAAAGATAAAACCAATAAAATATTTAAAACTAAATGATTTTAAATTTTTGTGATTTAACTACTCACCACAAGTCAATACATTATCATCGGGGGCATATCTGCTAATCTGGTGACATATATCAGTCAACTCTTTCTGCAAAGAGGATATTTGATCCACCTGCTCCAGAACTGTGTTTCATAGAGAAACAAGAACTTTTTAGCATCTCTGGGTATGGGATGACTAGAAAAAGGATTATATGTAGCTGCAATCCCTAGTGGCCATAAAAAACTTCAAATGGTATGGGTCTCAAACCCAGCCCGCGCACTCTACCAGGATGCTCCTACCCATGGACTTTAGCAACCGGGTCATCCTGGGAGACTGAGTATGACTATTGAGGATTGGCATCCCATTTTCCTTCAATTTTTACCTATAAATCAAATATAAATATATATTAACATAGAAAATAATGATAATAAGTTATTATAATGAAAAATGTGTTCATACCCCAACTTCTTTGGCAGGCTCATTAACAAAATTCCATCACATTTTTTGTTAACATCCAACCACAGTTTGTTTAAGGATGCGTCGTGCCCTAAACTCTGTGACTGCATTAAAAAAATATAAATAAAAAATTTAATATATTTAACAAATAATATTTCCTTAAAATTATTTAAACAAATGAAAATATTACCAGAGTTGATCAGCTTCTATAAAATCTTTTTGACTCTGTAGTGTTAGGGATAACATGCCATTCCCGACTTGATGCATTCTTTCATGAGAGATACTGAAATAAATACAATTCAATTTAATAGTAATTTATTCAATGTCATCTCCTCTACATATACATTTATAAATGTAAAATGAGTTTAATATAATAATATATATTTTAATACCAACTGCTTCACATCACAATTTCTATCAACAAAAACCACCCACTGTTCTTTGGGTACCCCATTGGGTATTTTCTCATTCATTTGATAGACGGTCAACGAAGTATTGTTGACATTGACCCAAAATCTCCATTTGAGGTCTTTCCATTTCTTTCATTTATTTTTCAATGTCCACTTTTTTGATATCACATCAGCAACTGTAATGTGGAAGAACATATGTATAAATAAATTAATTTTGAACATATAAATAAAATGACATTCAATTACACCATAATGTATTAAAATTAACTTTATTTTGGAATCAAAAACATCATTTTTTCTACTTGGAGGCATATTTCTCCATTCATCACAAGAAATAGGAAGAGAAATGGGATCCACTACCAGCAGGCCTAGAATTTCGCCAAGTAATCCCGCAACGTCATTAGTGGGGACCCCATATGAATCGAATGGGACAACTATATTCTCTCCTTTCATATTCCACACATCTGAACATATTATATTTTTCTCCATAGTTGAATTTTTTTCATCGTTAATGAACAAATATCTACTAGAAAAAGTGAAATAAATTTATTTATATTATAATTTGTACCTATAATAGTGACCCTCCATTACGTACATGATGAACTAGAAGTGGCACGCCGCCGCCCGACTGATGAGGCTACAAAAGGGGAGTCGAGTACTACTATTCTAAAGGGACACTCACAGAGGGTGTGAGAGATGGTGCATGGGGAGATGATGTTGGGGACAGGCAGCTTGTGGCTCAGATGCCGTAGGGAGGAAGATAGATTGATCTTCATCTGTCACAGTAGTGGATGAAACTGTGTATCACTTCCTCCTTGGAATTCTTGACATTTAATAAAATAAAATAATGTTCAGAAAATATATTAGAAAAATTTCTAGAAAAATATAATAAAGAACCTAATAGATTCCTAGTACTGACAAACAAAATATACATAGCAATGATAATGAATTATTGTATAAATTAAATAAATGGTTTCTGAATGAATAAATAACTGTACATACAATAATTTTCCCCTTTAATAATATCTATTTCGCATTCCATTACATTATCCAATTCATTCATCCTTTCTAGACTAATATTTTCAATATCACGATGGACAAATAATTCTTCTTGTTGTTGTTGATGAGATTCAATTTTAGGGGTCAAATCTTCTACTTCATCACCCATATCAAACAAATCTCTTTGTATTATGTGATAAACTACACTCCACCCTTCATCCAAAATATCATTCACATAATATACTATTTTTTATTTTGATGATAATATATATGGATCCTGGAGATCACGATAACCAACATCCATCAAGCGAGAGAAGTTCATAGTAGTAAATTGCAAGGAATCTTTTTTAACACCTCTGATAACATCGTCCAAATTTCATTTGAAAAATACAACTGTAAAATGCTCGTGGTAGTTTATTTCAATAATATCAGTCATATTTCCATAGTATTCCACTTCAGAAAATATAAATATACCACTATTCTGTTTTTCAATACCCTCATCTCGATTGAATGTATGAAATCTAAAGCCATTCACGTTGTAAGCGACGAAATTTCTAACTTGTTTTAGAGGACCCTGAGCAAGAAACATCAAATCTTCTTACACCTCTTCTCGAGTATCAGTATTCATGATCTAAAAGAAATATACTTTATTATATTTACAAAATATATGTGTCAATGTAATATTCATATTTATTGCAATATTTATGAACTTACACGTCGTGAAAACCATTCTACAAGATCTTTATTAATAAATTTCATTATATCATTCTCATTTCATGTTCGGAATCTCATTCTTCTCTTTGTTTGTATCCTCAACTCTTCAAAAAATGAATATGCAATTTCACTATTCAGTAGCACATATCTATGTTCCTGTAATAATTCCAATTCTATCAGTGTCACATTTGAGGACCTCCCAACTGATCAGCCAATAGTAGGAAATATTTTGGATGTATTATGTATTTGAGATTGATTTGATGTGACTTTAACATGTCCAACTTGATAAGATCTTTTCTCAATATCATCCAAGTATCTAGAAAAAATGGATTGACACTCCTAAGCTAAATAGCCTTCAGTAATCGAGCCTTCTAGTTGAGCATTATTTCTCAGGTATGGTTTCAAATGCCCAAGATATCTATGAAATAAAATAAACATAATTATGCAATTAATTAAGTGATAGAAATTGTTTACATAACTAAAAAAAATTAAATAAATTACCTCTTAATTGGATACATCAATCGATAATGAACAGGGCCTCTTAATTTAGCTTCCTCAACCAAATGCATAGTTAAATTGGTCATTATAGTAAAAACCGATAGAGAAAAGATCATCTCCACTGCACAAAGGGTCAATAAAAATCTCTTATAGAGGTTGTCAAGCTGAAATGGATGTAGATATTTATCATGTAGTTTTCTGAAAAATGTGCAGAATTGGAGTACAAAAGCAGTAATTTTTTCGGTTAATAATTTACGCAATGCCAATGGTAGTAACTTTTGTAACAAAATATGTGAATCATGACTTTTCAGTCCATGTAACTTTTGATTCATTATGTCAATGCACCTCGAGATGTTACTTGAATACCCATCATATACCTTAAAATTCTTTAAAATTCGAAGTAATGTATTATTATCCCTATTTTTCATTGAAAAAATTTTCAAAGGATACTTTTCATTCTCATCTTGCCAGAGATCACGTTTTATGTTCATTAATTGTAAGTCTTTACGAGCATTGAGATAATCCTTTGACATTCCATTCTCATTAAGCCATATCCAAATACAATTGTCATAGAAATGCTTCTCGATATGAATCACGTCATGATTATCCCGCAATAAATTAAATTCCCAATACAGAAGTTTGAAGAATATAATTTTTTTCTTCCATTATTGCGTTCCAATTTCGATTGACGATTCACTTTGAACCCGTTTTCCACTATCATTCAAATAATGAACCCTCCAAAATTCTATTTCCGCATTTGCAAATTGTTTCAATATTTTAGATCCAGTTAAAAACTTTGGATGTGGTTTATGATCAATGAAACCATTGAATTTTGATATGTTCAGCCGAAATATATGAGATGCATCGAGAAATATTCGATGGCACAAGAAGCACCATTTTTTACTGTGAGGTTTTCTTTTGGGCTCAAAGTCAATGTTACAAATAGGACAAGCCAAACCTGTGTAAGTGTTCAAACCAGATAAATTCCAAAGCCTAGGGAATTCTCCAATTGTCCACATTAAATAAACAAGTATTTTGATCATTCTCTTAGAAGAAACATCAAATGTCTCAACATCATTCCTCTACAACTCCTGTAATTTATTAATTAAAGGCTTCCAGTATACATTAATATTTTTCCTAGCATTTGTTTTCCAGGAATAATCATCGAAATGATAAACGGTATTTGTTGCATACACCTCCATGAAGGTAGAATGTAAGGGATCAATACAACTGGCCAAATGCTATAACTAGTACTCAATGTCCCAAATGGGTTGAATCAATCGGTAGAAAATCCCAATAAAACATTCCTAGGATCAGCTGAGAAATTTAGATGTAATGAATAAAATTTCTTCTATTATTGATATTCTCGTGGATGTCTCATTAACCCATCATTATTATTATCTATAGAGTTCCACATGATGTGTTCGGCTGTTTTTGATGACATGAATAAATTTTTCAATCGAGGCTTTAATGGAATGTAATGAAAATTATTTTCAGGTGTGTTCCTTTTCTTTGACATAAATAAAGTATGTTGATTAAAAAATACAACATCACCCATTGACTACCATCTAGAAGAATATCATTTTTACATCCAATCTATCTGAATCCTCTCACCAATATTGCATACAATCATTGGGACACACACATATTTTTTTATAATTCAAACCAAGCCTGTTAACAACATTTTTCATATCATAAAAAAACATGGGGATGTTTTCTTCAAGAAATGCATAATTCAACAATTCCAATATCATCTACATTGCCTTATTTCTAATTCCACATATGCATTTGATATAGTACGACATCAGTATAAAAGAGAGATTTGAATATTTCAAACAACCACTATAAAACTCTTGATTTCCATCGTCCACTAAATCATGGAACACATTTTCCTCAGTAAAGTTTTATCTTACATTAGTCTCCACAGAATCAGGAGGATGATCCACTAATATGTTAAAATATTGATATGGTTGTCCTACAGTCTCAAAACCCACACTTTCTCGTTGCTATTTATAGCACCCTCATATTGTTGTTATGATAGGTTTTGATATTGATGGTGGTCTCTTGTAGTGCCGAATGCATCATTTATATGGTTTTACATTTCATTTTCCATTGTCGATGCAGTTGGAAGGTCATTCTATGGATTGACATCAGTGCCCAACCTTTCTGTAACATTTGATTCTCCATGCCAAATCCAACACAAATATTGACCAGGGAATTGCTTCAATATTAAATGTTCATAAACTTAATCTCTCTTCAACCGTTTTCTAAATTTATATTTAGGGCATGGCAATCTAATTATCCCTTCAACGGATCGATTGAAATTGCAAAATCTAAAAACTCATTCAAACCCTTAATATACTGAGGTGAATTTCTCGGTAATGTGATCCATCTTTTATCCATGTATATCACAATGTTCCTACACAATATTAAAAAAATTAAAACACATAACTATTTATAAATAGGGACAGAGATTCATATATACCAGTTGAAAAAATATATAAATATGTTACATAAGGGTTTTCTATATCAATACACATGGTAAATCACCCACTAATGGTGTCATATAATATAGTACCACCAAAATGGATTAAAATTAAATTTGGTGATTAGGGTGAGTGAACAAAGCCCAACCACATTAATCAACTTATGAAATTTGGAGGTTCCCCTATCCCATTAAATTAAATAATTCTAACCATTGTTTGAAGTGGCCTAGTATTTAGGGGGAAATATAATCCATGGGGTGGATGTTCTAATAAAGTACATGTTATTTAGCTAAATGAATATATGATTAAATCTAAAAAATTTCATGAAATAAGTGATGTAATAATTATTTCAAGTCTCATTTGATATAAAATTTGATCAAAATGTGTCATGGATGATCATGAACCAACAACTAGTGTTAAGAAGCCACTTTTTTTTATTAAAAAACATGATCTAGATGTTTCATGCTGATGTAGAGTCACTTGTTGAATCTAGAAATACATAAAAAGGGATTATTCAGGAATAAAAAGAGGTTTTCAAGCTTTAACTAAGAGAATAAATGTTTTCATATTTAATCTGGTTTATCGTAAGGGATATGAAGCACTGAATTTAGTTGAATTAGACCACTAATAAGAAGAAACATTTGGATGAGGAAGTAGTTAGTCCCTTACTATCATTTGTGTGGTTTAAGTGTGATTGGAAAGTTGTTATTGACATGATGAATCTAATTGTGAAGTTATATTGATATTGTAGAAATTTTTTAATATGGATGATAAATACGTTTCTTATGGTACCATTCCCTATGTATCGTAACTCTACATAAGGGATAAATGTCTGTCAAGGGCCATATTCCTAACTCATAACGTTTGGAGAACCTATCATTATCCATATAGTCCATATTAATTTCTCATCGAGAAAAGGAACCAAACGTGGTTATATACTGGGTCATTCACATGTTCTCATAGATTATCATACCATAGATGACCATTACCACACCATCACATAGGCTTTCCCTTAGACATTCCTTTAAGAGAGAATCAATTATAAAAAAAGTCCTGCATATATAACCTGACCCATAAATATATGATGGACACCTTATTGGGGTTTTAATTTCCCTATAGTTAAGCCTCTCAGAAATAAAACATAGACATCAATGGTTGTATAATCAATGCATCATACTAAAGGTAATTCTATGAACCCAACATGAATATATATCCTCATGTCTCATAAGGTAAATAACTCATGGATTCCATTCATATCACATACCCTCCTACATGAAATTTCAATCAACACAATAAATGCATAACCGTATCCTCTGGTAATATTAGTCATAAACTACCTTGACCATAAGGTTATCCCCATAAGAAATCTCATACCATCCTCATCAAGGCTATTTATAGGTACCAACACCATCTCAATCACCTAACTCATAAAATTACAACATATATAATAAAGAAATAATAGTTAATTAAGAGAATTAATCCATATTAATCTAATTAGTCATACTTTAGAAACCGTTGTGTATCCTCCATGTAACTTCAAGCAATGGGGTATGGATCACTCTTGTAACACATATGAGCTCATTTCTAAAAAAACCCCAATATATGTAGTCAATCCATTAAATTATTTCATCCAAATTTGTTGATAAACCAAAATAAATTGTGGCAATGACTCAATAATAATGAAACTACATAAAACCTTACGAATTTTTCCTCCATAAGATTCCTCTAACCATTACACACAAAAACATACCTAAATACGAGAAAACCACCAGAGACATGGGTGGGGAGATGACCTAGGGTAGGAAATGACGGGATCACGGAGAATTCAGTGTCACCGGTGTCGTGGGTATAAGGTGGGGGGGGGGTTAGCAGTTACCGGTAGCGAAGTCACCAGCGGCATAGGAGGGGAGCAGAGCTAGGGTTGGGGCTCGTTGGGGGGTGAAGTGTCACGGGGTCGGGGGGGACAAGAGGATCAGATCAGGTGGGGGGGGGGGTAAGTGTCACCACTGTAAAAAAATAATTGGGTTTCGTGGTGGTTCTTAATAAACCACCCTTAATCCTTTTTAATTAAAGGTTTAGCGGCGGTTTTGTAAACAGACGCTAAATGTCCGCCGCTAAAGGCGATTTCTGTTGTAGTGCCACTGTTTTGTTGGAACCGTTTGATGGAACCGAGTTTTTGGCAATGTACTAGACCAGGAATGTCTCGACCATTACATCTAATACATCTCAAACTATTCTCTCCCTTGATAATTAAAACCAGACCTGAATAAAGGAGTGGGGTCCGAATAACCATCGTGAAATATATCCCTTATGAGTAATCCACATCTTCATCTAGGAACACATCTCCCTATGGTAACCACACAAACATTCAAAGGCCATATCATCATCTGGGAACACATATCCCTCATGTAACCACACAAAAATTAAAAGGTCAAACCATCCAGTAATATGGGTTAGGGAGTCCCTTCATCCATCTCAAGATACTATCTTTTTTGGGTGGCATAGACTCGCCTGCACGGGTTTAACCATGTCAACCCTAATGTGTCTTGATTAGGGATCAGGTTTCACCCATCCCACAGTCGGGAATCTTCACACACACTTAATGAACAAGGAAAACAAAACATTTAAAAGGTTACAAGGTAAATCACTTCATCACAAACATGTACAAAACAAAACAGAAAAAAATCAATATAGATCTAGGTACTGGGCGTGAATCTGTGCCTCTTGTTCCCAGGTACTCTCCTGGAGCCCACCATGCCTCCATAACACTCATACCAAATGGATGGTTCTTCCATGAAGACCATTCTCCTCATGATCCTCGATCCTCACAGGTCTTTCTAGAAACATCACATTGTCCTCGATATCCATATTTCCCCAATCGGGGACATGTGAATTGTCGTGTAGATACTAAAGAAG
The DNA here is from genome assembly GCA_963277665.1 of Viscum album. Classification (NCBI taxonomy): domain Eukaryota; kingdom Viridiplantae; phylum Streptophyta; class Magnoliopsida; order Santalales; family Viscaceae; genus Viscum; species Viscum album. The sequence continues at coordinate 331,553,262 of OY728161.1, forward strand.
ATGGGATATGTAGAAAACATCATGCATCATTTCCAACTAAGATGGTAAATCCATATGATATTCCCCCGCTCTGACTCACTCCAACACTTCAAACAGCCTGATGAACCTAGGAGAGAGCTTTCCTACCTGGCCGAACTGTCGCTGCCCATGTTGAGGGAAAACCATTTATGAACACATGGTCTCTAATCTTTAACTCCAAGGTCATCATCCTACGATCGGCATATAACTTCTTCTGGTCATGGAATTCCATTATCCTCTCCTTTATAAGCTAAACATTCTCTGTTGTTCTCTTCACCACTTTCGGGGTAAGAACAACTGCTTCCCCAGTCTCTGTCCAACACAAGGGTGAGCGACATGGACTCCCATTCAAAGATTCAAACGGTGACATTCCAAAATTAGAGTGATAGATATTATTGTAGGAAAAAAAATAAATGAAAATGTCATTACCATGATTTCCCAAAGTCCAAAACACATTCCTGTAGCATATCATCCAATTTCTGGATGGTTCGCTCTGTCTTCCCATCTGTTAGGGGGTGAAAGTAGTGCTAAGATGTAGTCGGGTGCCAAAGGCATGCTGCAATCCCCTCCAGACTCGTGAGGTAAACCATAAATCCCTATCTGAGACTAATGACCTTGGAACTCCATGAAACTAAACCACCTCATCCACGTATCTTTTTTCTAAGGCATCCACCGTACATGATTCCTAGATTGCTAGAAAGCAAGCTAATTTCGTTAGTCAGTCTACCACTACCCAAATGGCATCACAGGCTCCTGGAATCCTAGGTATTCCTTTGAAGAAATCCATAAACATGTCATCCCACTTCCTCTTTGGGACATCTAAAGGATGGCACAAACCTCGTAGAACAAGTTGTTCAGCCTTCACATGCTGACACACCAGGAACCTTTCCCCAAACTCCGCCACTACCCATTTCACACCAGGCAACCAAAAATATTCCCTCAGGACTTATTACATCTTGAAAAATTCAGGTTGAACCACTAATAGTGAGTTATGGAACTCATGGATAACTCCCTCACACATCATATCTTAGACAAACAACGTCCCTCTGAAAATCATCTAATTCTGACCATTCTCCGAACACCCCTCTAGAGAATTGCCTTGGTTAACCCGACTGCATTTCACTTCAGTCTCTATGTCTCCCCACTAAGAATCCTCCACCTTATGTAGTATAGAGGAAAATACTAACATCTAAAACAGACAAACTCTACCACCATCATCCATTCTATCTAGGTGTTGGGCAGCCAACTCCTCCATTTACTTCCATGAATCCACAGATTCATGAATGGATTCCCTTCCTATCTTCTGGAACAAGGCATTATTGAAAATGTTCCCCTTATCATCAGTGTAAAATATCTTGAAGTTTTAGCCCTGATGAAACTCCACCCACCTTCATTCTCACATGTTCAGGTCCTGTTGTGAAAATATATGCTTCAAAATCTTGGATCTGTGAAGACCATACATTTTTCCCAGATGAGGTAATACTACCAAAACATCAAAGTGAACAGTACTGCCGAAATCTCTAGGTCATGGGTGGAATATTTACGCTCATGTGGACATAACTGCCTAGACCCATAAGATATTACCTCCCACCACTGCATTAACACACACCCCATTCCATGTCTGGAAGAATCACAAAATACTTCATACAACACCCCTTCCTATGGCAGCCTGAACACTAGAGCGCTGAACAATCATTCATTCCGATAGTTTAAAGCTTCCCAACACCACTCACTCCATACAAAGCCCTGGTCCTTTCTGGTCAAAGCAGTCAAACGAGCTGCAACTCGAGAGAAGTATGTTATGATCCTTCGATAATAGCCTGCAAGACCATGGAAACTACGAACCTCCATCACATTCTTGGGTGCATCCCAAGAAACAACCGCTTCAACCATTGATGGATAAACTGCTACCCCTTGCTCAAACACCAAATATCCAAGGAAATGCACTTCTTGTGTCATGAAATTACTCTTGGACAATTTCCCATGGAGCGTGTGGTGTTGATAGATTTCCAAGACCATCCTGAGGTGATTAGTTTACACTTTCTCTAATCTGGAGTAGATCAAAATGTCATCGATGAACACAATGATGAACTGGTCTAGAAAATCCCTAAAAACAGAGTTCACGATCCCCATGAAGACAACAAGTGTGTTCATAACACTGTACGACCTGACTACGAACTCGATTTTCCCACACCTGCACATCAATGCAGTATTTGGGATATAACTTTCCTTCATCCATAACTGGTGATACCCAGATCACATATTTATATTAGAGAACCATCCTTCTCCCCTCATATGGTCAATGATATCTTCTATCCTTGGGAGAGGGTAATGGTTCTTTACCATTACATGATTCAGTATCTGGTAATCTATTCATAGTCTAAGGCCACCATTTTCCTTCTTCGTGAACAAGTCCCGAGAAACCCAGGGGGACATGCTAGGTCTGAAAAAACACATCTTCATCAATTCGTTAATCTGAATCTGTAACTCCCACAACTCAGAAGGAACCATCCAATAAGGATCCATGGAAATCGGATGAGCACCGAGTTGTATGTCTATCCCGAACTGAACATCACTTTGAGAGGTTAGAATCACAACCTCCTTTGAAAAAACGTCCAGGAACTCTCTAACAACGCTTGAGACATCCACTATCTAAGCATCCATTAATTCTGTTGGATGCTCGTCCAATATATAAAGAATAGGCTCCACAAACCATTTCCCCACCTAAAAACATAATTCTCCAATAAAAACAACACATTGGCCATCCTCAACAGAGAACATAAATCTTCACTAGAAATAGTTGACAACTGCGTGCATAGAAAAGAACCATTAGATCCCTAGGATGACATCATATGGATGTATCTGCAATAGTAGAAAATCCCTACTAGAATGATGTGGCCCTATCATCAGTCTACACCCTCGGAAAACATAAAACAAGTCGGTCTAACATCCAACTGGCGTACTCAACATCAGGGGAATTGGAAGTCTCTCAACATCTAAACCTAGAGCACGGTCCGAAATGGGTTCAGCAATGGAGTGTGAAGCTCTTTTATAAAACAAGGCATAAAACAGAGTATTAAATAGGTTGATCATACGTCGAAGGATTTTCGTCCCTACTCGAACTGCTTCCTCTGCGGCGTGCAACTTCCCATGCCTATCCCCTATGCCCCTCCACTATCAGCCGCCTCCCCGACCACGCCCTAGTCGAGGTCCCTGAAGAGAACTGTGTGGCTGCCCTCATCCTATAACATTGGCCCTCAGAAGAGAGGGAGATCACTATCCCTACTGTTTCTATTGCTGAAAGGGCTTGACTAGAATCTGATGCTACTAAGGTGGGTGCTGAACCTACCCAACCCCACTATACTAGGCTCGTTCTGACCACTGATTCTAAGGGTTCCCACGGCTCCCACAGAAAGAATCATCGTAGTCCTGGGCCCGCAAGGAAGGGATGAGGACTGGGGGATCGGGACTGGAACTTTTGGGGCCTACTCTCCACCTATGGAAACCTAGAAAGCCCGGATGATGGAGGGATTCTACTGACTGCCTTCCCCTTTGATGATCCCAACTTGCTTCCCTCTCAAAGCACACCTTCAAGCTTTTGCATCCTTTCTACCTCTTTGGCCATCTTCTGGACCTCCAAGTAGATCGGTAGGGTGAAAGGAGTAACAACATATTGTAGAAAAGGTCGTAGTACCTCCTCTAAACGTCTCGCCCAAGACTCCTCTTCCGAAAAGTGGTCTGGAGAAAAAAGAAGGAGATCCTGGAACATGATCTCCAACTCCCTTACCGGCATTATCCCCTACTAGAGGGAGAGAGGCTCCTGCCTTTTCTCAGCCTTCATTGTGAAAGAGAGGATTTCCTACCGGAACTCAATCTCGATGTCAGTCCATGTAACCCAAGTCTCCCTCTTCTCCCAAATGTAGAGAGTCCACCATTTTTGCACCACTCCCTGCATCTATCTTATATCCAGAAGAACCAATACATCATCAGATCCCGGATCCAGCTGAACACTATCACTAGCTCCTCTATCCAGCTCTCTATCTCCATGTATGAGGTGATTCCCTCTTACATCCAATGGGTATGCCGTTAAAATGCATGAAGTATCCTCTACCAATAATCATCATCCTCCTCTCAGTTTGTCCTCCGCCGATCATCCAAGCCAACCTCTTGGGCCTCGTTCGCCTGCACTACTTGTGGTTGTCATGCTGGTGCCACAACTATAAGGTAAATAAGGAATCCCTAGCCCTTGTAGTGTAAAAGGATGATTTTAAATGTTTCTTAAACATATTATTTATTTAAATTCCTAGGTCACCCAAAACACACAAGAACCTCATCCATTATGATGCATGTACCTCTCCTAGGGTCTCTACCCTGCAATCATTGCAGCCTCACTTGTCATTTGGTAGGCCCATAGTCTATGCATCAGATCACTAGGGGACAAAAAATCCCATTTCTTAGAGGTCTTCCCTATACTATTTCACGAACCAGGAATGCCTAGCATTATTGCCCTACCATCCCATGCAATCCTCACTGTGCCTAACCCGGAGCTCCATCTAATCTCTCAACCAGCCTCTGATACCATTCTAGCACGACACGCCTTCGCAAAGATGGTATAAGGAATAACATATTGTTAGACCCTTCATTCATCAAGTAGAAGGATATACAATGACCCCTGAGAGCCACCTTCAATAGGTCCTAGAGTGGAAACTACCACCAAGGGTATAGTATCACAAAAAAGATGAATGGAAGTACCCATATTATTTATTAACATCGATAGATAAGATAAATATTTCCAAACCATACCAAAAATGGAGGTAAAAAAACAAAAATCAAACCATTTTTATATACATGTTCAAAATAAATTTCTTCCAAAGTAGAAGGAAAAATCATGGAGAAAGTACCAAAGAAACAAAAAAAAATCAACAGTAACTGTCATGACATCTGATCATGTACTGTCCCACATGATCCATGATGTCCTCCTAGAAACCTAAAAGCATTTTATATACATAGGTTGAGTATACAATTATACTCTGTAGGGAAAACCAAAAGATCTCATTCACAAGTGGGGAGGCATTCTAATGCCCCATGAGAAAATGAGATATCCAAAACACCTATCATAGAAAAATAACCACCCAAAACTCACCAAGGTAAACACCCCAAATAACGCAATTCAGATAAATTAAAAGTAATAGCACATAGATATTTGGGTACCCTGTTCCACTTTCCGACTGGTTATTTAAGACATCATACACATCAAACATTTACCGCCATTCTCAATGCACTCCCACAGCCACCCCCCCCCCCCCACACACACACACATAGATGTGCTTCGAAAAGCACACATCCTGCCCATAAACACATGGGTTATCACTGCCACACATCCCACCTACAATCACCTGGGCCAAACCAACTTCCGTCGTGCCTGAAGACACATGGGCCTCATCTCGAATATTCCTGGGAAACTATCTTCCCGCACACACCTGGGCCAACCACAACAACTACCCTGGCAGATGAATCGTGGGATACAATGGACCTCCGGACATCACAACCTTTCTTGAAGGATCATGGGATACTCTGAAAAGGGTGAAGAAAAAGAGCTAATAACAAACCACTCTTATGAGTGTTAAGAAAACACACTCCCCCATGTAATAGGGTGTTCAGAACGATGTTCTCAATGTGGGTGGGGTGCGAATAAGAAACATAAAAACAAGAATATACATATAGGTAACAAGCACTCATCACATCCATGGGATTCCAAACCATCCCATCACAAACATCCTCATTACTATTCATTAATAGAAAACACCAAAGCCACAACCATGTCAAAAAAACTATTCCTAGAACACAATTTCCCATTGATCCCATTCATATTCTCACATTCATGGGATTCCTTTTTAGTAAATTCTGCACTACTGGGAAACTAACAGGAATAACCACATGCAAAGGAAAGGAAAACAACCAAACATAAATTTATGAATTTACACCCAGTTCTCCTATAATGTCACATCAACAATAGGGATCCGTGAGATCCATCGAAGTATTGTAAGCAAACCAGGAGTCAAGATACATCCCCACATGGACTCATGTTCACAAAAAAACAACTAAATAATAGAATAGGATCCCATCCCCATCCATGTCACTTCCCAAGCATCAACTATAAACATCACTACAACAGAGAAAGGGAGTTTTCAAATTTGAAAAAAATTCTATTCATTTAGTTCTGTCTTTCTGTTTGGTTAACCAGGGTGAACACACAAATATTCTTATTCATTGGTCATCCATTTAATCAACCGATATTACATGATTAACCATTTTACATGTTACATCCATTCAATCATCACAGAAGACAGGGGTTCATTAGTTCCCAATGAAGGACCACTAATGAAAGTTATTTTCAGTGGACATAAGCCCGTATAATCCAAAACATATAAAGGAAGATAAAAGATGACAAAGTCATTTTCAAACACACACCTTTATTCTATAAAAGTCCATTTATTATCGTCATTAAGGTTTGGTTTCATCCATCCCCACAAAAACAATATCATACCCGCCCAACAGGATACATAGTAAATGGGTACGTAGGAAAACCCTACCTTGTTGATAAAGAATCGGTGCTTTTTTTCCTCCATGCGCCAAGAACCGGGGATGCATGACTTGCAGGGGATAAACTCAAGGGACTCCAAGGGTGAGTACGAAGGCTCCAGTACAGGCACACCACTATCCATGGGAAGGGAAACATCAAATGCACCAAGGGGAAGATCAAACCCAGCCATGAATAAGAATAATAATAAATTCCCGCACGATAAAAGGGTGAGATCTTAGAGTTACAAGATATTGAATTTTGAACTACTTTAAAGATGGATCGTTGTTTCACCACACAGATGGTTAGTTACACATGATGGAGTAAATTTTCATTTAATAATTTCCATTGGAGAGGTGTCCATAATGGTTTTGCGTTAAAAGGTTTCCTTTAATCAGAAGAAAACGCGCAATAGGGGCAGAACTAGAATATATGGGGAAAGGGTATGACACCGAGGAAAAAAACCACACGTTTTTTGTATGTTATGGCTTTCTTGGATCATGGGGAATTTTATATACCATTTATGGGCTTTAAATGGATTTGAAATGGGTATTAAATCATTTTTACGTCAAATGATATGTTGCCGGAGCAGAAGGGGTTAGAAACTGGAAAAGAAACCATGGTAGGACGCCGTCACAGTGACACCGTCAAAGTGACGCCTTAAGCAGTACCACCATTTCAGTGTGAGACCATGACCGGTGCCACTATATGTCATGTCACTGTCTTAGTGTGATACTGCGACTAGTGCCACAGTTTTGGTGGAACCGTTTTATGGAACCAAGTTTTTGGCAATGTACAGGACTCGGAGGGTCTGGGCAATTAAAGGAGCCAGTGCGGTGATAAATAAAACATTGTGTGTATTTTTTTAATAATATAATATCTGAATATTACACCTCATGTTGCAAAAAAGATGATATTTTTGTTTAGGCCCTATATAATCATAAACAATTATTAGAATTCCTCAAAAACAGATAGAGAAAGAGTCACGATAATGATTCCACCAAACAGTGTAACATAAATCCACTAAACCTGAAGAATTTAAGCTAAAAAGTAGGGAGAGAATACAGATGCCTAGAAAGGGGTTTTAAAATAAAATAATTTTTCAAATAAAACCACTTTAAAACATTCTTTTAAAATTAATCATAAAACATTTTCATAAGGAAAACTACAATGAATGAATCATAACATAACATTTTTCCAAGAATTATAAGAGAACATTTCTAGGAATACTAAAAAGGTTATAATGAAACATATTCCAAAACATAAGCATGATTATATAAAATATAGGGTCTGCGTCATATAAATTAATATTCATTCTATCTTTAATCATTTTCACATGCAATAGTGTAAATACAAATTTTACAACTGAGAGTAATACATGAACAGAGTTGCACATAAAATGATAACTTCAATTTCTATCATTACTAACTGTAAATTATAATCTGGAAGATAAATATCTGAATGATAAATAAACATTATTCCATAATCATTTACTTCTTCTGATTATCATAAGAACAATCTATTTATCCAATTATATTCTACTAGTTGAAAATTTACTTGGTTAATTAAATTTCATAGCTCTAATGAGGGAAATCCATATGTCAGACTATGTCAATGCATCATCAAAGATGTCTTAAATAATAAAGGCCTTGGCCAAAATCCATAAATCATAATTCATAAATGCCTTGGCCAATTCAATGTCTATTTGTCTCAAGAGACCTACCAATTCACCAAGGGGCTATAGCAGGCCCCTCCAGCAACATACAAAGTCCAATGCATTCCACATTTCATTAAATAAAAGTGCATTAAACCACTTCTATTTGTTAAATAACTCTTCACATATCATTACAAGTGTCACATAATACTTTGTTTCTTATTTCATATTATTCAATGTGTCCCATACCACTTTGAATAATTTAATATCTCATTTCGTATTAATCAAATATCCCATACAACTTCGAAAAATTTAATTATTTATTCAATAAAAGGACATTTGACTGTGATTACATTCTTTATAATTTACATATACAAAGCTAATAGTTCATATAAGTTTTAATAACAATAATATCAATTGTATGGCTATGGAAAAAATGACATGTATGGAAGCCCGCACATGTCAAAATAACTAAAGCACATAAAATATAGATTTTTCACATAAAATGATACACCCTAAATTCCTTATTATGAATATAAAAATTTTATGTTCCAAAATGCATAATTCAAAAATTAGGATAATTTCCATTTATATTTGAAACAAATGTTGTTAAATGGGAATATTTGATAAAATAAAATATAATTATTGAAAACATTTATTGGTAGAAAATTCAACTGCTTTAGAAAAATAATTATTTCATGGGAAGCATGCATTCATACAAATACATCTAAAATATATTTCTACAAGTACATACCATAAATGTGAATAAAATAATACTTTACCCTTAAAAATAGGAGATCATACTCTAGGGTGAATATTGTTCTCCTATAAATGTGGGATAAAAATAAAATATATGAACTACATAAACACAAGGTGTATACATGTAATTTTCACAAAAAACACAAGGTTTAATAAATTATTATGAACATTATTTATCTCACAAACATAATTAAATCACCAAAAATTGATTTTTATAAAAAGTAATCAGTTTATGATTAAAACAAAAATATATATACCTATAGTCATATATATATATATATGTGTGTGTAAGGTTTTTTAGAAATATATCATTCTTTACATTTTATATCACTATATAAACATTGAAACTCAATATTTAGTTGTCTTGAAATAGAGCATAATAGATGTTTATCAAAAATTTAATATTTATTTATATGTATATATAAATGATATAAAATGTGTATAAATAATATTTCCATGATAAATATAATCCATCAGGTTTAAAATACTACAGAAACCCAAAATTATAATGTCTTAGAATATGGAATAAGATAGGTTTATCTATACTATAAGGTTATATATATATATGAGTATACAAACACACACACACACACACATATATATATGTATATATTTTCTACATAACAAAGAATAAAAAACTTATTACCCTTACTTAGATGGAAGGGGGAAGAGATGTCTGAGGAAGGTCGGTGGAGGCACTGGAAAACGGGGAACCTGTAGGGTTTGGGTGACAAATGAGTTGTATATATAAATCATATATAATATATTTTTAATTAAACTTTAATAAAAACCCTATGAATCCTTGGTTTAAAATAAGACCAAGGGTTTTGGTCTTGTGGAAAGCAAGTGAAAGGAGGGCCACCTGGGGTCCCGGGTGTGGAAGAAAAAAAAATGTAAGAGCAGCATGGGCTACTGGTTCATTGCACGTGGGAGGAAGTAGAGGAATGTGACGAGAGAGGATGAAGAAATAAATGGATGGTTGAGATTAACCAAGGAGAATATCTAACGTATTTTGTGTGTCTGCGAGTTTTAGAAGGAATGACTGGTCGAGATTAAATCTCGACTCGATCGGATGGCAACGAGTGATTTGGTGTTTCTAAAAGTAGCGGAACAGTCATGATTCGATTGGATTTGATTTGGTGGATGATAATAAATGTAAAGGGTATTCTGTGACCGCTAGGAATCGAGGATCGAGCCGATCAGAAGGCTCAGATCACGCACGACGTGATCTGACGGTCCAGATCATGTTTCCCCTAAAAACTATATCCCACATCAAAATGTGGTGGCTTCTCTAGCTTCCTTATAAGCCTAGATCTCCAAACATAGATATATTAACCACTACCACCTCCCAGTATCACCCTGTATTTGGTTCTGTGATTTCCCTCTACGCCCACCCTTGCCGGCATGCCACCCCGCACAGTGGTGAGCTCTGGATCCCTTGCACACACACGCTCATGCACACAACTTAGCATAAACCATGCATGCACACTACCCTCTGCGATTTTCGAGGGATTGTGGGTGAGATTCCCAACAAGGCCTTGAGTTGATGCCTACAAGGTGGCCCCCGGCTTGGTGGTGTACTCACCAATCTTTTTTCAAAGTAAAATTCATATTTATTATACACATGATTTTAACTAGAACATAATTTCATAAAACATGATCCCTTCTTAATTTAACACTCTGGGAGATTAAAGTACAAAAATACTTAATACATTTGAGATGTTTTTATACATAAGATAATAGATAGTATAGACATTATTTCATATGTTTAAAAAGGAAAAATTAATATAACCCTTGAAAAATGATTTATAAAATTGAATACATTTAATTTAAAACATCTTTGAAGTATCATTATACAACATTTAAAACAATTAAATTTTTTAAAAAGTAATTCAATTACTTATCTATGTTTTTAAATCATACTAAGTTTTATAAAATATGATCTTAAATTTAAAACCATGATTTTAAAGATAGATCTTATGATATGTTAAACATATAAAAATAAATAATATTCTTAAAGAATTCGAAGAGGTTTCATGAAAATTTATAACATGTATCTTAAATTTTCCACATAAATTATTTTATTTTAGAAATATAATAAAGGTCACTTTATTTTAAATTCAACCGCCCAAAAATGTAAACAATTGTCATATGTATCTCCAATAGTCACCTAATGGAGGAAACAATCATATTGTCTCTATGAACTTATAAAAACATGAGTTACATTGTCCCAATTCAAGAAAACGTGGTAAAGATGGTGTACATCATTCCTTTGACGCTCAGTGCGGTTTCAGTGGCTTTGAATATACTATTGTTCATTGTGAGAGGAGTGATCAATCGATGGCTTCTCACTGTGATGTTCTACAGAACATGCCTCATGAGCCTAGTGGTTTTCAAATTTTTTCCTCCATTGTGCCTTCGACTGGCTTTTCTCGGGGAGGTTTCCGACACTGCATTCATTGAATCCTACACTCTTGGTTCCTAAAAAGGTACTATATTCCTGGAGTAAGTCGGGACTACCATTATGGGATCGTTGGGATGTCATTTCCTTCAAGGATTTACTATGTAGTCCGCCAATCGAGTGTTTACGATTGGGGTTTCCTGAGGGTCGTCTGTTCATCATGAAGGTAACCAAGGATAGATCTCATCTATCAGTGGATTTACCTTTGGAGGTAAATGCGAATGTAGTGAGTGGAATGAAGTGGATTATGGTTGTGCATTTTGGATCTCTTAAGCTTTCCCTCTAGGCTTTCAAACATTTTATGGAGTCCTGGGGTCTTACGGCTCTAGCGGAAATCTAGTCTTTTCACAGAAATTATTTGTATTTGTCCTTGTTGTCAAAGAAGGATTTCATCCTTTATTGGTGTAAGTATCCGTGATAAATGGGAAAATGGAGTTTTAGACTCTCCAAATGGTCACTGGAGGCTCATAAAAGGAGGGATGACTCTAGTGTTGCCTTGTGAATATGTCTTCCAGGTATCCTACTTCAATTTTGTAATGGTGATCTTCTCAAAGAAGTTGTGGATTCTCTTGGGGGATTTTCTTGTTTGGATGATCATGTGAGAAGTGGTGTGATGTTCTCTAGGGCTCGAATTTGCATGGAGTTAGACCTATCGATGCGGCTACCAGAACACATCACCATGAAGGAACAAGATTACCTTGTATGGAATCAGGATATTGTCTACCATGTGTTTTCGGGGTCTTTTCCCGCATGTTCTCATCTGGTTCATTCAATTAATCATTGCGGAAAGGGACATCTCGATAATTGACAGCTGGTTTCTCCCCTCTCGGTGGTGGAATCTGACAGAGCCATCCCAACATCTCAATTGGAAAACCTTCATGAGGAGGTTCACGCTTTGACTATACTGCCATGTCCCCTGATTGTGTATCTAGGACTACCTCTTTCTCTAATGTAGGAGGTGTGGATTATTCAAAGGTTTATGCATCCTTGAATTATTTATAGTACCTGACATCAACTTTTGTATTTTACAAGCCTTTCAATTTCCACATAAAGTATTCATGGTCCGAAAATCTTTAGAATTCTACTGCTTGTTGGCTAGGGCCGAGAACATGGACTTTGGAACAACGTGACCATTTTTTCAAGATTTCTAATGAAAAGGGAAAATAAGATGGTATACTTTCCCATTCCATTTCTCCTCATTTCATGTTGGAGTGGTCCTCAAATGTCTCCAAAGGATTCCTTCCCATCCAGCCCTGATCCCTGTATGATTTCCATACTTTTTTAGAGGGTGACCGGCTCGAGGTCTTCCCTATTTCAAAAAAAACAGGTCTGTGCCTCTTTGACTCCTCCAAGTAAGAAAAAAGGGGACATCTATCAGGTCATGGTACCCACTGTCTTCTTCGGCCGAAACCTATCAGCTATCTGGACTGGGAGTCAGTATGATAGCTCAGTACAAATTTCTCAATGACTGTTCTTATACTCATAGTGTGAATACCATATCACCTGGGGCCAAAACTATGCACTCAACATGCCAATGATACCCATCCTAATTTTTAATGCCCGTGGTATTGGGGCCCAGGTGAAAAATAATTTTTTAGCCTTGGTGGTTAATAATCGGAAGGTTGGTATAGTAGTTGTTATGGAGCATAAAGAACATCCTGCTAAAATTAATGAATTTAATTAAAAAATCCAGATGCATGCGGCCATGCATGATTATTTGATCAACCAGAATATTTGGATATTTTGTAGTAATGAAACTAATGAGAATTTGGTTCATGATAGGGACCAATTTATTACGGTGTAGGTAACCACTGGGACTGAATCTCTCTTTTATTCTTTTGTGTATGGGAGTTGTGATTCACAACGAAGACATAACTTGTGGAATTATCTCAGTGACTTTGATACGAAGATATGTCCCTAGATTGTTGTTGGGGACTTAAACATCATTTCTTACCTAGAGGAAAAGTGAGGAAAGGGTGTTTTATCTTGTGTTTACTACCATGACATCACTCTTTTCATGGATGGAAAGGGGCTTTTGGACAATGGGTCCTGTGGGGATCAATTCACCTGGTGTAATAACAATATATGAAATAGGCACTACTGGATTTGTATTGATCGATTCCTGGCGAACTTTCATACCATATCCATGTATTCAGAGGCGAGGGTGGACCATATAGTACACGGTATTTCTGATCATTCCCCCATGTTAGTGTATTTGGTTGACAGGAAAATGGGGAGCGACCGATTAAGGTTTTCAGAATAGTGGATCCACACTTCGGGGTTCCACCATCTTCTATGGGTGGTTTGGGAAGAATCAACTTAGGGACATTCTATGGTTTCCATACATACTAAATTACGTTGGCTCAAACACCGACTATAGATTTGGGAGAAATGAATTTCTAGCTGTGATCAGGATTTTAAAAAATGTAAATATGAAGCGGTGCGCGTGGATATCTGCCTAGAGGAAGGATGGGATGACTCAGTCATTGATGATTTTTCGAACAAGAAATCCATCCTGGAATATCTTATTCTCAAATAGGAATGCATGCCAAGGGACAAATAAAGGGTGAAATGGATGCAATAAGGTGACAAGAATACTATAGTTTTTCATGCATGTATTAGGGAGAGGATTTGGATGGTTAAACCAAATATTATGAAGGAGTATGGTTCTTACTCAAATGATAGAGATGAGGTTGGAAAATTGTCTCTCTCATTCTTTTATAATCTTTTGGATGTCCTAACTCCATCATGATGAATAGCTATTCGAGGGGGAGCGCGGATCTTTTTGAGGTGATTCCCAATCAGGTTTCCATTGAGGACAATACTTTCTTTGATTCCATTCCTAAGGAGGAGGAGGAGGTGTTTATGGCCATGAAAAAGAATAAGTTGGATAGTGCCCCGAGACCCGATGGTTTCCCTGGCTCATTCTAAAGGGGGTCTTGAGAGGTGGTGAAGGAGGACATTGTGGAAGCCATTCAGGACATTGTTTGTGACAGTCATCTTCATAAGATTTCATGTGCTACTACTCTAGTCATGTTTCCAAATATTAATTACCCTTCCTAAATTCATCAATATAGGACATTAGGGATGTGTGACATACCCTACAAAATCTCTTGAAGAATTATAAACGTATGGCACTCTAAATATAATCCTCGGTGAGTTTCACTATAGCATCATGAGTTTGTTGATGGTCAGTCGATTCAGGGGCTATAGCTCTGACACAAGAAATGCTTAGTGAAATTAATCTCAAGACCCATTGCTGAAATATGGATATTAAAGTGGATATAAATAAGGCCTATTATAGGATTTAATGGAGTTTCATTAATAGTGTGCTGTAGAATATGGGTTTTTCTGACTGGTCTACGGACCTCATTTTCATATTCGTTTTCTCTTCCTGGTTGGCTGGTTCTTTTATGGGGAATCTGATTGTATTTTCAAACCTACTCATGGGTTAAGTCATGGTGACTCACTCTCCTAGACAATTTTCGTCTTCATGCAGGACACACTCAGCCAGCTGATCAATAGGATTGTTTCTTATGGAGATATTCTTCCTTTTTTAAGGGAAATTATTCTTCCATATATCTCTCATATGATATTTGTAGATGACTCCATAATTTTCAATAATGATAGCAGGAGTTCATCCCGTGGGATCAGCAAGGCTATGGATGAATATTGTTCCTGCAATTTCCAGATCATTAACAGATCTAAGAGAAATATTTACATTTCTAATAAATGTGGAACTAGTCAAGTCTCTACTTTGTGAAATGAGTTTAACATTCAAAAAGGTTATTTTCCATTGGATTATCTCGGTGCCCCGATTTCTTTAGGAAGAACCTATATTAAATACCTTGATCATATAGTGAAAAGAAATTCTAATCGTGCACTGAATTGGAAGAATCATTATCTCTCTTTGGTGGTGGTATTACCCCTATCAATAGCATCCTTCACAGAATTAGTGTCCATGATTATCTTCCATTAAAGTGCCGAAGGGGGTCATTGAAATAATTGATAAAATACTATCATAGTTCATCTGGAATGGTTTATCTGAAAGTAATAATCACTGGTCCTCACTGGATGCGAGGCTTTCATGGGAGGATGTGTAGGAGAGTACTCTCTGGGAAAAAATAATGTCTACAATAGTGGTGGGAACTTCTGGGGGTGGCCATGGGTACCCTTTCTGGGCGATGATTTCCAAGCTCATTCCAACCCTCCACAGTTACTATTTGTGAATTTTGGGAGAAAGGAACATACTTTGCTGGAATCACAATTGAGAGGGAACCTTGTTTGGATTCCCTGAGTGTCATGTCCCTCAGATTATGTTCAAGGAGGCCTGTATGCATCCTGTCATTATGCATACTATTCTGGATGAAGATCAGTGGGGAATGTTTGATCTCATCTACATCAATTCAGTACAGGACATGTGCATTTTTACACCCTCCATCGTGGGATTTTTTAATTCAAAAGATTTCTGTAGGACTCTTTTTCCTCAAGAGAAGTATGATTGTTGGAATATTATTGTACGGAGTAGGACGATTCCAACCAAATATAACTTTAGAACTTGTAGAATCAAGAACCAGGCTGATCTATCAGATGAAAAGGTCTACATGTTGGGCATCAATCTTCCTTCTAAATTCCACTACTGTAGAAGGAATCAGGAGGAGTCTGTGAATCACCTCTTTTTTGATGGTGAATGGGCTAAGGATATTTGGATCTTCTTTGCTGATTTTTCAGCATTACACTATACTACTAGTTTGGATGGAACTTTCCTAGAATGATTGTTCCATGGAATTAATAACTCGACTGTGGAAAGACTAGATAAGGCACTCATTTAGAATGCAACTTGTTGGTGCATCTGGAAAGACCAATACCAAACCAGGTATGAATGCATTACCTCTTCTAGTAGATCTATAATCATGCAAACCATGTCACTTAAGTTGGATATGGTTAACAGTATCAAAAACTGGAGAGATGCGCCTTCTATGATATGCTTTCAAAGAAGCGTTTCACTAGACAATTCTAGCTTTAGAGAAAATATTGGATATTGGGTGCAATAGAATCCACATCATTTTAGTCTCAAGATTAATGTGGACTATTCGTGGATGGAGGGGATAATCTGCAGTGGAGGTGTGGTTTGGGATTTCAGAGGAAGTGTCCTTCTTGATGTTTCTTCTTTTTAGGTACAAGGGAACTCTATAAAAGTGGAAGCCAAAGCGATGTTCACATGTTTGCAGTTAATATTAAAGAAGAATATTGATCACTTTCAAGTGGAGATTGATTCTAATATTATCCACGACTCCATTCATGTAAATGTTTTCTCTCTATGGCCGAATGTTTTCATCATCATAAAATGTAAATCATTTCTTGACAACAACACTTTGGTGGTACACACTTGGAGGGAATAGAACAAGGTTGTGGACCATCTCACATCCATGGTTGTTACAGGTCATGTCCCCGATATCATTTTCTTCCCGATCTCCCTCTTTTTGAAACATGAAGGGGTGAATTTGGTTAGAGGTGATGAGGTTGGTCTTCATTACATTAGACCTCCCTAGATCTTTATTGGGTCATCATGACCTTTTTATCCTTTTCTTTTTTTGTCTGTTGGTACTTTTTTTTCATTTTAATAAAAAGTTATCTTTTTTTATTTTTATTGTGATGGATATGATGGAACCCTACTATTTTCTTGGGTTCTTTATTGTATTGGGTGGTCAACCTATGATTTTAATAGGTCTTTTAATAGGTATTCTGGGTTATTGAGGTTCACCGGTCTCATTGTAATGTAATCATATTCAGTTTTTTATTGAAGAAAGAAATTCTTGTGTTGATTTACATGTATCATTTTGATAGTATGGAAATTAAATGAAGTAAAAACCATACAAAAGTGTTATTACAGAAAAAAAAAGTTCGAGTAGTCACACAAACCCTCAAAAACATCATCCATATAGTTCACATACATAAAAAAAATATATAGTGTTGCTTATGTGATACATGGGGTTCTAAAATATCCTAAACATTAGCCTTTGTGTCCCTAGAATGTAGAAAACCACCACTCTCCCTATAGAGTTTGGACTATTGACAGAAAATTAAATTCTACGGTTACCATGATTCCTCAAGAATATCACCATGTTTCATCAAAACCTACACTGGATCGATGATTTTACCTTGAAATAATTTATCTTTCCCATCTACAATTCATACTATAAAGACACCAAAATTTCGTTGAATTTGTTTTTCATAAATTCGTGGGATTTTTAGGAGTCTGCAAAAAATTGACGACGCATGATTCCAAGGCCCAGTGTGCCCAGAATCATTTTCTGAAGTTTTGTTCAGGTACATTTATTAAACTTTTGAGCATGTTTTCATCACTTTTGAACCAGTGCTCAGAATTGAAATCTGAGGACACCATTGAACTCGCAACACCGATTTATGCTTAAAGATACATTCTCTTCGTTGACAGTGGGTCATGTTTAAAAGATTTTTTTAGTTTTCTTGGAAAATAATATAATAATGTGACATTTACTTTATTTTAATTTGAGCATCCATGTGGGTGTTTGGTGGTTAAAACCTCCTCATGGATGTATGGGGTGGGACCACCACACCATAACCTCCCATGATAGGTTATGGTGGTGGGGCCCACCCAAACATAACCTCCCCTGAGAGGTTACGATGTGGGGACCCCACGAGGCTTAACATGCCTATTGGAGGTGGAGAGTTAAACCTCTCAACTGTCCCTCATTAATGAGGGAGAGCCTCTTCACCTCCCAAAATTAATTCCTTATGCCAACCCCTGGAATTAATTAAGGGGACCCTACCTAATTAATTAGTCCAATTTGAATATTTTGCAAAAAAATTAATAGGATATTACAATTTTTTATTTTCATGGCATATTCATTTTGGTGGAAGCTTTGGGAAAAGGATTATTGGGAGAAAAGATCCCAACAAATAACGATGAATGAAGAACGCCGACCTTCTTCGACTTCTTCTGCATAGACTCAACAGACGTGAGACGTCTTCAACCAAACCATTATTCACATCATTTTCAACGACCTAACACAACTCGGGATAGGAAATGTGTGGAAGAGGCGATGAATGATGATCAATAATAGGGGGTTTATTTGGTGTAACCTTCCATTTATTTTTTCTTCGTATTGTAAAGGAATCAATCTGTGGTGGTAAAACAAGAGTTGTTCATATTTCTTATTCATTGATGAACCAATTGATACCACCCTATAAGTGGAGGGTGTGGGCCAAACCAACATGGCATGACCCCACCGACGATCTTGTTTATGATGATCATCGACATGGAAATGATGAAATGGAACAATGAAGGTGGTGACGACAAAGGTTGCGCTCCCCGCGTCCTCCGTGAACTACGCCACCCACGCGGTGCTTCGTTGCTTTTGGAGAAAAACCGCTAGCCCGTGCCAACCCGGGCCCTACCCAACTGGCCTTCCTGGCTGCCTCCTGGCCTCCGGCCCACCTGGCTGCACCCTGCCTGGCCAAACCATGCCGGCCAGCTTGTCGGCCTCCGTGCGAGCCCCATGCGCCTCCATGAACCTGTCTGCCTATAGGCCTCCAAGTGCCCCGCACGCCTCCTAGATCCGACTCCCTAATGGCCTTTCGGCCGGGACAGTGACCTGGTCCCCTCATGGTACCATGGAAGAACCAGCCTCGGTCGTGCCCTTCGGGCTGAGCCGTGCCTGGAAGCGCCCTTGCGGTGCACCGGGCCGAACCGGCCTAGAGCCCGGGATGGGCCACCCTCGCGGCCTGTTCGGCTAGGCCAAGCGGGCTAGGCCAAACCAGATGGGCTATTCCAGACCCATCGGGTTGGCATGGGTCGACCCTAACTGGGTCGGCCCAGACTATGTTGGGTCGGGTTGGACCGACTGGGTTGGGCTTGACCCGGGCCCACTACCGACCCTTTACTTTCATTGGCCATATCATTGGCACCAAACATCTGTTTGACGAACCTTCATCGGCGCTGGTTTTCTTGGAGCGTGATGGTCCCATTGAGTAAACCTCAGTAGAGTTTAGGGTAATGTTGAGATATGACTAGGTTGGATAGTACACGAATATAACCAGTGCCCCAGTATTAAAAGCCCAATAACTCACAGACCGGGCATCCGATTGATGCGTCATATATTATGTTGAGACCACTATGACATGGGACACCATTGAGATACTTCTTCGGGGGACTTAGTGGAAGTTAGAGAATCTACGAGAAGCTTGTGGATTGAATCTTCCGGAGATGAGCTACCTTTTGTGCGGGAACTTAGTAGCTTGCTGAGACCTAACGAATGTTGACAGTTTGACTCATAGTGATTCTACTAGCCTAGTGGAGAGTGTCATATTGACATGGAATACCCACAGTGGGGAGGGCCTTGGTGTCCCATCAGACCCATGGTACCCAACAAGTGAATTACCTCAGCAGGCTATGAGGGGGAGCGCCTATGCGTGACGTGGCAGACCCATGTTGGGGAGCACCTCTGAGTGACACCGCAGACCCATGGTACTCGACAGGAGGAGTTCCTCAATAGACCAAGGTTAGTGGGAAGCACCTCTGTGTGATGCCGCATGCCCACTGTACTTGATAGTGGAGGAGTTCTCCTGCAACCATGGGTTCAGATTGATACTAGCCTCTAGAATAAAATCCTCATTGAGTAGAGTCAGTAACATTTGTTTTTACCTCAATATTGGCAGGGATTACTTGATTACTTAGGTATATGTAAGGGCATATACCTATGTGGGGTTATAGTTTTATTTTATACTTTTTAATTTATATTTTTTAGATTTTGGGAATCCTTAGAGTCACTGGGTCCCTATTGAGTATCGTTATACTCACCCATGCACGGGCTATGCCCAAACCTCATTGTGTTGGATGCAGACGATAGACAACACTGACTGAGGTCGATAGTAGTAGGACTGGACAGTAACCGGAGGTGGACCACATGGCCTGACGGTACACGAATGAGATAGACGGGCGTGGAGCGCTGTGGAGGATATCTATACCAACCCACGAGCTAGGATTTCCCATAGGATGATCCAATAGCTGTTTTACTTTTCATCAGTTGTAATTGTACTTTCCTGTTGGGCCTATATTTTGGCCCCTCCACTTTCAACACTCTTATGTATGCTATTTTACATAGTTTTTTTCTTCCAACATGTGCTCTTTTGTGTGTGATTACTCTTTATAAAGGAAATTCCTTCCCATTTTTAGGGAAATGCACCTTTGTTTCTAGTCACTAGCCTCTAGCCTATGGAAAGAGTGCTTGGGGTAGTCACGACATGGGCCCAGGGGGATGAATCATGAGAAATTGGTATCAGAGGAGTTGGTTCCACTGCGGAACATAGGACTCTAATATTTTTTGTGAAGCAATTGTGTTAAGGGTATTACGTGTGGTTTCTAGTTCAAGGATTACAGTGTTAGTGCGGCGGCCAACATATCTATACACAAGGACCCTTACAACTGATTTCCAACTCAGTGCATGATAACATAAATTATGTGTTTATTTTCAAAAGTCTTTTTATGTTAGCTCTACCAGGTTAGCTCACCAGGTATAATCGTTGACCATGTCACATCTGTTTCTTTTAGGATGCCTCCCCATGGGCGACCAGTGAGAGTCCCGATAGTTGTACGCACTGACCGCCCACAGAGCAATGTGGCTATGGTACATGGACCTTTTCTAGTGGAGGCACCATCGGTACCACTTCCTGTTGGTCCACTGATGCCACCATCCCCAGCAGTAGATGATGCACACCACTTGAGTGTGTTTCATGAGTTCCAATGTGAGATTCCGCTGAGGATTAGGAAAGATACAGATCTGCAGGCCTCTTAATATTGGTTGGATGCTGTGGAGAGAGTCTTTAGACTGGTATGGACACCACAAGACCTTATGGTGATCCTTTCCATGAGTCTCCTTCAGGATGAAGTAGGAAGATGGTGGAACCTTATACTGCAGGTGCATGACGAGGTGACGCTACTCTGGGCAGACTTTGAGAGCCTTTTTCGGGCAGATTTTCTACCAGCCACCCTATATGAAGTGTGGATACAAGAGCTAATTAACTTGCAGCAGTGCAGCATGATGGTGTCACAGTACACAGCAAGGTTCACCGACCTCTCGCGCTACTCCACTGATATGGTACCTGACCCATTCTTCTGGGCTCAGACCTTTCAGTATGGGCTAAGGCAAGAGAACATGGCTTCGATGATCTACCACATCATCTCGAAGTAGGAAGGGGTGTTGGAGAGAGACATATTAGCAGAGAGTTTCCTTACTGAGCAGTCTCCAGTAGCGAGACCCAACAGTAGTCGACATGCAATGGAGTCTTCTGCAGGAGGAAGTAGAAATATTTTGTAGAAGTCCAAGAGGACTAGACTCATGGGTAGATGACTACATGACTCAGGATCAGTTGTACGGGGCACATGGGGCAGAGACACACATGCTAGGAGTGGGCAGTGTTATAATTGTAGAGGGCATGGTCAGATGTCTTGTGACTGTCTGACCCGCTGTTTAGATGATCAGCAGGCGGTCGAAGGACCTCCCTTTCAGAGGAATAGATTTGATTGAGGCGGTTCGTAGGGAGCATGCGGATGTGGCAGAGCAGCTGGTTGTGTAGTTGGTGGTGGATGACCTTTCGTGGTGTTACCACCAACACCACCAGGAGGTCCACCATGACAGTAGGGAGTAGGTGGACAGGGGAGAGCTCTACACTATGATGTTGAGGCCAATGATCATGGAACTCCAGAGATGATTCGAGGTACAATCTATGTCTATGCCACCTTAGCTACAGTTTTTATAGAGACAGGTCCCAATCACTCTTTTATTGCCACCGCCCTCATTCTAGGATCAGAGATTCCGATGGAGCTTTTGGCTTGATCCTTATGGATAGAGACTACTACGGGAGCAGACCCAAGGATTACGCACTAGTTCTAGTAGTGTTAGCTTACTCTAGGAGGTGATAGCTTCTGTTTGGATATCCTCATAGCGGGGTCGAGGCCTTACGACGTCATCTTCGGTATGGACTAGTTATCCATAGTCCATGCTCAGATCGACTGTATTAGGCACAAAGTGAGATGTGTCTACATGGATGGGACTAGGTGTACCATTATCAGAGAAAAGGGTGACTTTGCATCACTTGACAGACATAGTCGGAGGGTGAATCTAATCACTCATCAGTTCACTTTCCATATCCTCGGACCAGTTGATGAGGAGAGTCCGATTAATCCAGCAGTGGTGAAACCGTATGCAGATGTTTTCCCTAAAGATGTCTCATGTCAACCTCCTTGAAAAGAGGTGGACTTATTCATTGAACTATACTCCGGGATGTCACCAATATCTACAATATCATATCGGAAGTCTCTCGCTGAGCCTCGCGAGCTATGGGTACAGTTAGAGGACTTGTAGGGGAAAGGATTCTTCCAGCCCAGTGTTTCTCCCTGGGCATCCTCGATTCTATATTCTAATAAGGAGAATGGGATCTTGATAAATTGGGATTATTACCTTATCCTAAATCAGGAGACCATGATGAACAAGTACCCACTCATGAGGATTGACGTCCTCTTTGATCAGATGAAGGGATCATGTTGGTTCTCGAAGATAGACCTCATATCAGGTTATCACCAGCTCAGAGTTTGAGATGAAGATGTGAAGAAGACAACCGTTAGATGTAGGTATGACCACTATGATTTTTTGGTTATGCCATTCGGCGTAAACAACACTCCCACAGAATTCACAGGACTCATGAACATTATTTTATATCCATACCTCAATCGCTTAGTCGTAGACTTCATCGTCAACATTCTGATCTACTAGATAACTGAGGAGGAGCATGCCTACCATATGCATGTAGTA
This sequence comes from Viscum album, assembly GCA_963277665.1. Classification (NCBI taxonomy): domain Eukaryota; kingdom Viridiplantae; phylum Streptophyta; class Magnoliopsida; order Santalales; family Viscaceae; genus Viscum; species Viscum album. Next base: position 331,576,586 of record OY728161.1, read on the forward strand.
CTGGACACACTCTGAGAGAACTGGCTTTATGGTAATCTCTCGAAGTTCCAATTCTGGATCTAAGAGGTTCTCCTTCTGGGACATGTCATCTTAGAGGCTGGAGTTGTAGTGGATCCAACGAAAATTTAGGCGGTACTTTCTTTGGAGACACCCAGGAGTGTGTCGGAGGTTGGAAGTTTCCTGGGTTTTCTTGGTTACTAGTGGAGGTTTGTTCCATAATTCTCCCAATATTCCACACCACTATTATCCTTAACAAAGTAGGGAAAACCCTTCACGTGGTCAGAGAAATGGCAACAGAGCTTTCAGGAGCTAAGGCATAGGTTAACTAGTGCCCCCCATCTTGAGACTTCATGAGGAAGTCATAGGGTACGTATTTTAATATGACACATTAGGGACCAGACTCGGGTGTGTCCTAATGTAGAATAAAGCTGTGCTAGAATATGGTTCTCTCTAGCTAAGACCGCATGAGCAGAACTATGTTACCCATGACCTAGAGTTAGCAGTAGTGGTATTCACCTTGAAGAAGTGGTGACATTATCTGATGGGTGAGCGTTTTTCTATGTACTCTGATCACAAGAGTCTCAGGTATATCTTCTCTCACAAGGTCTTGAACCTAATACATCGGTGATGGCTTCACTTCCTCCAAGACTATGACTTCGAGATAGTCTATACTCATGGGAAGGGGAACGTTTTAGCAGATGCTCTCAGTAGGAGATCTATTATACAACTGCTAGGTGAGGCGACATAGAATTTGGCTTCATTATAGATATCCTTTGTGGACCGAGATGGACCAGCCTTCCTTTATTCTCCTACAGTCTCTCCCCCACTTCTTCAGTGAGTCAGGGAGGCACAAGTGGGGATTCTGACTACAAAACATGACGTGCTCAGATTTCCATAGGGCAGGCACCTGATGGATTTTCTGATTGTGGGGTGCATGTCATCCTCTTCAGAGGACGTACCACGGTTCAAGTGTCACTATAAGATGATGTGTTGAAGGAGTTCCACACTTCCCCTCTAGTGGTACATCTAGGAGTGGTAATGATGTACGAGGATCTCCAATGATAGCACTGGTGACCAGGAATGAAGAAAGTAGTTGCATAGTTTGTCTCTCAGTAACTCATTTTCCAGCAAGTGAACGCAGAGCACCAGGTACCAGCAGGCTTGGTTCACCTCTTATAGGTTCCAGAGTTGTGGTGGGATGGTATATCCATGGAGTTAGTTATGGGTCTTCTGCGTACATCCGGGGTCACTACTCTATTTGGGGGACCGATGACCGACTCACAATGTCTGCCCACAATCTACCGATCAGAGAGCATGGTTCATCAGAGGGCTTGAGATGCCTCTATGCGCAAGGTATTGTGCGGCTACATGGAATAACTTCATCCATTTTCGCTGATAACGATGAATGGTTTACATTATTACTATTGAAAGGGTTGTAGGAGGCTTTTGGGAAGCAACTTCATCTAAGCACTGACTTCCATCCTCAAACAAATGGCCAGACTGAGCGAACCATTCTGACTCTCGAGGACATGCTACTTGCATGCGTTATAGAATTTGGTCATATCTGGGATGCCCATTTACCAATGATGGAGTTTTCCTTCAACAACAGCTGTCAATCCACCATAGGGATGAAACCTTTTGATGCTTTATACGGGTGACCTTGCTGATCACCCTTGTGATGGACATACCAAGGAGAGTCAGCACTGGTGGGACTAGAGATGGTACGAGATACCATAGAGAATGTGAAGATCATCCAGGAGCGGATAAAGACTACACAGAGCGGACATAAGTTGTATGCTGATGGGAGATTGAGACCTCTATAGTTCGAGGACGGCGACCACGTCTTTCAATGGGTCTAACATCGATGAAGTCTACAGAGAATTGGCTGAGGCAGAAAGTTATCTCTGAGGTTCATCAGACCATTCCTGGTCCTAAACATGGTTGGAAAGGTGGCATACCACTTGGCTCTTCCACATCAGTTGCACCAGGTGCATGACTTCTTCCACGTATCTCAGCTGATAAGATACGTTCACTACCCTTCTCACTTCATCCACCATAGAATGCTGGACGTCGATGATGGGGCCACTTTTACGGAGGTTCCATTAGAGATTGAGGATCGACAGGAGAGGGTCGTACATATATGGTTGATACCTTTGGTGTGCGTTCGCTGGTAGTACGAGAACCTCTAGGAGAGCACATGGGAGCGAGAGTCTCAGATGCGTGATCAGTACCCCCAACTGTTCCCTTAGTTCGAGTTGTAGATTACATGGATGTAAATCCCGGAGGTGGGGAGAATGTAATGACCCAGAAACTCCATGTAATTTTTTTCCTTAAATACATGGGATTTTTATGACTCCAATTTTTTTTACGATGCATGATTTCGAGGCCTGGTGTGCCCAGAATCATTTTCTAAAGTTTTGTTCGGGTACATTCATTAAACGTATGAGTAGGTTTTTATATCTTTTGAACCGGTGCTCAGAATTGAAATATGAGGACACTGTAGAACTCACATCACCAATATTCACTTAATGATACTTTCACTTTGAAGGTAGTGGGTCAAGTTTAAAAGATGGTTTTTTTGGTTTTCGTGGAAAATAATAAAATAATGTGAGCTTCAATTTATTTGTATTTTAGCTTCCATGTGGGAGTTTGGTGGTTCAAAACTCCTCATGGATGTTGGAGGTGGTACCACCACACCATAACCTCCCATGAGAGGTTATGGTGGTGGGGCCCAACCGAACCTGACCTCTTGCAAGTGGTTATGATGTGGGGACCACATAGGGCTTAACCCCCCGATTGATGGATGAGAGTAAAACCTCTCAAATCTCCCTCATTATTTAGGGAGAGCATATTCATCACCCCTAATTAATTCTTTTTACCAACCAATTGAATTAATTATGGGGAGCATACCTAATTAATTAGTCTAATTTGAATATTGTTCCAACAAATTAATATGATATTACAAGCTATTATTTTTTTGGAAAATTCATTTTGGTGGATGCTTTGAGATGAGGATAATTGGGAGAAAATCACCCAATGAAGAATGAAGAACGATGAATGAAGAATGAAGAACATCATCCTTCTTCGACTTCTTCCTTGGAGCCTCAGCTGATGTGGGACGTCTTCAACCAACCTACCCTCCGCATCATCGTCAATGAGCCGATGCAGGTCGGGATTGGAAATGTGTAGTGGATTCAACAAACAACGATCAAAGGTAAGTGGTTTATTTTGTGTAACCTTCCTTTTCATTTTTTCTTCATATTGGAAAGGAATCTATCCATGTTTGTAAAACAATAGTTGTTCATCTTTCTTATTATTTGATGAAACAATTGATACCACCCTAAAGGTTGAGGGTGCGGGCCAAACCAACATGGCCCGACCCCTCCGTCGATCTTGTTTATGATGAACTTTTTCATGTCGATGTGGCGACGAAATGATGAAGGCGGGGAAGAAAAAGGTTGCGCTTCCCGTGACCTCCACGAACCGCGCCGCCCCTCTGATGCTCTGGTGCACCCAGCCGAACACCGCCAGCTCATGCTGGCCCGAGCTGTGCCGAACCAGCCTTCCTGACCGCCTCCTGGCCACCGGCCCACCTGGCCATGCCCGGCCTGGCCAAAAGCCACAGGCCGGCTTTCCAGCCTCCGCATGCGCCCCACGCACCTCCCTGAACCGGCCCGCCTAATGGCCTATGCGTTCCCCACACGCCTCCTCGAGTTGGCCCCCTCGTGGCCACCCGACCGAGCTGGTGACCCATCCCCATCACTGCGCACTGGCCAAACTGGCCCCGGCTACGCCCTTCGGGCCGAGCCGCACCCTAAGGGTGCACCGATCCAAACTGGCCCCGAGCCTGGGCTGGATCACCCTCATGACAGGATGGGCAGGGCCCAGCGAGCCGGGCCAAACCCAACAGGCCGTCACACCCAACGGGCTAGGCCGGACCCATCGGGTCAGCACATGTCGACACGAACTGGGTTGGCCTAGACTAAGTCTGGTCGGGTCGGTCCGACTGGGTCGGACTAGACCCATTCCCACTACCGAACCTTTACTTTCATTGGCCATATCATTGGAACCAGATGACTATTTGACGAACCATCGACGTCGTTGGTTTTCATGGAGCACGATGGTCCCTTTGAGTATACCCCACTAGAGTTTGGGGTAATGTTGAGAGACTGCCAGGATGGATCGTACAAGAATCTAGACGGGCCACTGAGACTAAAAGGATAATAACTCTCAGACAGAGCATCTTATTAACGCGCCGTCTATTGTGTTGAGACACCTATGATGTGGAAGACCTTTGAGATACTTCTTCATGGGAATTCGTGGCAGTTGGAGCATCGACCAGTAGGTTCTGGTGTGGATCCTATTGAAATGAGCGGGCTTTTGAGCGGGAATAGAGTAGATGGCTAAGACCTGACGACTGTTGACCATTTGACTCAGAGCGATTTTACTAGCCAGCAGGGAGGGCCATGGTGTCCAGGCAGACCAATAGTTGGGAGCACTTTGGTGTCGTAGCAGACCCACGATACTTGATAGTATGTGTACCACAACAGGCTATGAGGGGGAGCACCTCTATGTGATGTGGCAGACCTGCAGTGGGGAGCGCCTCTGTGTGACGCGGCAGATCCACGGTACACAACAGAAGGAGTACCACAGTAGTCCAAGGTGAGTGGGAAGCACCTCTGTGTGACGCCGTAGGCCCACATTACTCGATGGAGGAGGAGTTCTTCAGTAGCCAAGGGTTCAGATTGATACAAGCCCCTTGAATAAAATCTTGGTTTCACTAAGTCATTAACTTTTTTGTTGACCACATTATTGAGATGGATTACTTGATAACATAAGTATATGTATAGGAATATACCTATGTGGGGTTATCTGTTGATTTAATACTTTGTAATTTATCCATTATGTATTTTGTGAGACCTTGAGGGTATCGGGGTCCCTACGGAGTATCATTATACTCACCCCTGCACAGGCTATGATTATACCTCGTTGTGATGGATGTAGACGACATACATCGCTGACTGAGGCTGAGAGTAGCAGGATTGTACGGTACCCAGAGGTGGACCACACAACATGATGGTACATAGAGGAGATGGACGGACGTGGAGCACTGTGGAGGATATCTATACCTACCCTTTAGGTAGGATTTCCTAGAGGATGACCCATCATCTCTTTTAATTTTCTTCAGTTGTACTTGTACTTTCTTGTTAGGCTTTTATTCTGGCCCCTCTACTTTTAGAACTCTTTTGTATATAGTTTTACTTAGTGTTTTTCTTCCAACTCGAACTCTATTGTGTTTGATTACTCTTTATAAAGGAAATTCCATCATTTTTTAGGGAAATACTTTTTGGTGCTAGTCGCCACCCCCTAGCCAATAGAAGGCGGGTTTGGGGTAGTCACGACATGGGCCTTAAGGGATGTGTCCTGACACATACTGGTACATTTACCAATGAAGAATCGAGATAGAATTCAATGTGATCCCATAGAATGACATGGTCCTGATCATGATGATACTTTTTCAACTAAAATACATGAAAAACATTAGTCACTACACATAACCATGGGGGAAAAACTACTAATGTTCCACCTTAACGATAAGGCCCTGCCCTTAAACAGTATATATTATAGTAATTTAAAAAAGATTTAAATTCTTACCATTCTCAAAGATATTTTCTATTTTTATTTTTAGAATGGTAATACATAACTCATAAATATCAACCCATAATAATACAATGTGGGTACCATTAAATATGTATTTATTTCTTCCAGAAAATAAAATTCTAAACACAAAACAACAACATGATTTCATTGAAAAATCATCACATCATTTAACATGATGTCATTATTTCATGTACACATCCTACTAACCTATGGAAAACATTTTAAGACATAGGATGAGAATAGAAATCTGTATAAGGTATATAAAAAAAAGTAAAGAAACCATTAGTCCATGAATACTTATAAACATGTGAAATCATTTTCCCAATTTCATATATCTCACCCACAAAGAATCATATACTTACATTTAGAAACAAAAGATTACCATAAAATCATAGAAAACATAAATATAGAATATGGGTTTCTTGGGGAATTACTTAATTGATTTTAAGACCCTCATGGTTACCTTATGATTTTTAACCCTCACGCCTACCTTACAATGTAACCCTCACGACTACCTTATCATGTTACCATTGCAGTTACAAATGGAGTAACCATATGGCCAACCACCAACTCACACATACCCAATGTATTGTTGGGGGTTTTAGGTCCCACCATTCATCAAACAAATACAAAAGAACCAAAACATAATCATAAAACACGAATAATTGCATAAAAACATCACCTTAGAATTTCTTAAAATACAATTCTAAGTGGATTTTAGAAGGAAAGTCCTTTCAAAATATAATATAATTAAAGTGATAAATAATATAATTTAAGGAATAAATGTATACAATATAAATAAAAATAATAAATGATTACATAAACATAATTGATTACAAAAAATAATCTTAGTATTACATAATCAATGAGGTAGAAGTTTAACCCAATGAATGAAACTCGGGTCAAGAATTCCATTACCTCTAGTTTTTCTTAATTTAAAATTGTTTAAAACTCATGTATAATAGTTAAAATAGTGTTATTAATATTTATTAGAAACATATATATGTTTTTAACACCTTATATAATCATTTTATATCATCATTTTACCCATCAATTAATAATATTTTTTTCTTTCATTTCATTCATGTACGTTCTTTAAAAGATTTACATGATTGGTTCGTAAATGATTTCCTTGTTGAATGGATGTGAAACTATAAAAGTTGAATGAAATGGTATTAATAAATTTTTATAATATTAAATTATTCAATAAAACATTTTTTACATGGTATGAAGATAAATCATTAGATAAATCAGTAGTGATATCTGTTTAGATCTTTTTTGCGGCTATTTGATAATCCTGAACTTGTTTCATTATATAACATAATTTTATGTATATATGTTTAATAAAAAACTTAAAATATGGTATATAATAATCTTTAGAATATTTTTCAACAATTAAAATGGTTTTTTAAATAGTTTTTATGGAATTAATTGAAATTGAAAACACATCATCCACGATTTTGGTAAATTGGCACTTCACGGACGATGATTTTTATTTATAGAATAAGAGGAATAGGAGTGGAATAAGGTTGATGAATTATCCCCATTAACAATATAAAAGATAAATATTTATTTATTAATATTGATTTAATGCATCTTAGTTAATGGGAGGAGAAGAGAGTAAAATATAATAAAATTATCGAATAGAAAACACAAGAAAATGAAAGAGGATCTTTACGTCTTTCCCTCTTCTCCCTGAGATCCTCTTTATGGTCCTTGGTTTATGAATTTTGATGATTGATTAATGTCTTGGAGGTGTAGAAGAGCCTTGGTAATGGAATTGGGTATAATTTAGACAATGCTCAAAGTTTGATAGGCGTGAGAGGAAGAGGGGAGTGAGGGTGGTATTTATTCTGAAGAAGAGGAGGGGTTCACCGTAATTTTAATCATTAGTTTAATATTTTTTCTCAAGACTATGAATATTAATGATTCACGTGACCCCAGGAATTACTTATAGCATGTACGTTTGAACCATGTTTGGTTACATCATCCATGATTCAATGAATAGTGTATTTAAGATGTAGTGTATATATACTCTATATATTACCTTATTTTATTATTCTTCAAAAATTTAATAATTTCATAAAAACCCCAAAATTTCAACCAAATTTTTTTTTGATGTGTAGAATTATAAAATTAACTCAATTTTATGACAATTATTTTCATTATATTAATTTATTTAATTTTAAATATGATCATAATTTTTTCCAAATATATTATTTTCAAAACTATAACTCATTTTATATCACCTTGAAAAATTATTCAAGAACACATTATATTATATCCTTAGGAACATTAAATAATATTGTGATTTACTATTCATAAGGGTCCAATTTCTATTCATATTTATATTAAAAATGGTATGTTACAATTAACCCAAAAAAAATATGTTGGTTCTATCAGATTCTAATTAACTTACTGATCACAACAGTAGATGTCCATTTTTCAAACATCAAATCGGTGAAGAATAAAAAATATGATTAACTACTAGTTTATAACTATATCATAGATAAAGGATTTATTATATATATATTCAATGTTTTTTGAATTTCAATTTATATTTCAACACATTAGGGTTTTACATTCTCCCCACCTTCTAGAAATTGCGTCCTGAGAATTTAATTTACTTATGAAACATGTGAGGGTTAATTTTTATCATAGAATTTTCATATTACCATGTTTTTCATTCCACAATGTGGTTTCTCCAAAAAAACCATTACCTAATGGATTACCAAATTCTGCAATAGATGTTCTCTTCGATGAATAATCCAAACATTTTTTTCATTATAAGAAAGGTTCTCTTCCAGCTGAACTTCTTCTCGGATAAATACTTGAGATGAATATGGAAAATATTTTCTCATTATTGAAACAAGAAAAACATTATGTAAATGAGTTAAACATAGAGGCAAAGATATTCGATAAGCTATCTATCCCACATTTTCTATGATTTTATATGGTATATCAAACTATTGAATTAGATTTCCTTTTAAACAAAATTCAAAATTCTTATCCATGATGAATTTTTATGAAAAACCTGATAACCTACCTCGAAATAAAAGTTATTCCTCTGATTGTCTGCATAATGTTTTGCCTTTCTCTGAGCTGTCCTCATGTGTTTATGGATATTATTCACTTTCATAGCCTCTCTATCTACTAATTACAGTCCCATCAGCTTCCTTTCCCCATCTTCATCCCAAAATATTGGAGTTCGACATTGATTACCATATAATTTTTGAAAATGTGCCATCTGTATACTGGAATGAAAACTATTATTATAAGAAAATAAATCTAAAGAAATATGTTTATTCCAACTTCCCTAGTAATACATTTAACAAGTTTAAATAATATCCTCTAAATTCTGAATCATCCTTTCTTACTTCCTATATAATTGAGAGTGAAAATATGTACTAAAATTTAATTCTGTTCCAAATGACTTCTGACGTCCTTTCAAAAAGTTTTAAGTGACCTATGGTCATGTTCATATACAATGGAAAGAATAACTCCATTTAACCTAAAAATCACTTTGAGGTACTATCATGAAATCTAGTAATAATACATAGTATCTGTAATAGGATTGAAGATAAAATATCTAGTTAGTAGATCAAAAATTTCCCAGATTGCATTGTTACCTTGAGAAGTCCTTGGTAGCCCCACAATAAAGTCCACAGATGATTTTTCACTTTTCCACTATAGCACTTGTAAATATTGAATAATACCCTTCTGTAACTACCAAATTTATTTAAATTATTGACATGTCAAACATTTCATGTTAAAGTCTCCAATATATTTTTTCATTACATCCTACCATTAATACTCTAAAAGGTATTTGTACATCTTTGTGCTGCCATGATGAACTGAAAATGGATAAATATGAGTTTTAACAACAATTATTTATTTATTTTGGAATCATAAGGCACATATAATCTTTTCCAAATTCTCAAAACATGATCTTTATCAAGGTTAAATTCTATAAACATTCCTATTTAAACCAATTATATCGTTTTTTATATCTCACAGTCATCATTCAGTTCATTCTTAATTCTGATCCACAAATATGACCACATTAAAACTTGAAACAAAATAGATGAATTTCCTTCACAAATAACATCCAAACGAAAATTCATCAAATAATTAATCAAGGGATCATTTTCCAATTGTAACATGGTTAATGGTGCATTATTTTTTTGACTCACGGAATCCACCACATTGTTTTCTTTTTCTTAGATATTAATTGATCATGTAATAATAATCCTTTATCAATTCAATCCATATTATCTAACTCATGTTTTGTTCATTATGAGTGAATATATACCTCAGACTTTTAGGGTTGGTATGTATTTCACATTTGTCTCCGTATAAATGATACTGCCAAATGTTAAAATAAAAAACCCCAACCCCTAATTTCAAATCATGTGTGGTATAATTTAACTCATGATATTTTAGTTGTCATGAAGCATAATCCATTACTTGATCATTATTCATCAAAACACAACAAAGTCCCATTAACGAAGCACCACTATAGATGACAAAATCACAATTTTTGGAAGATAGGATCATAATGGGAGCATTCACCAATCCTCATTACAATTCCAAAATACTGTCATCACATTCTTTTTCACATATTAATTTATCTATTTTTAAAGTTAACTTAGTAAATGGACTAGATAACCATGCATAGTTCTCAACAATCATCCGGTAATATTTAACCAAAACAAGAAAACTATGAATCCCTTTTCTATTTTTGGGACATGGCCATTATTCAAAAAAAATATTTTAGTAGGATCAATAGTTATGACATCATTAGAAAAAATGTAGGCAAGGAATGAAATTTGTTATAACCAAAATTCACACTTTCTGAATTTTCCATAAAATTTCATTTTTTTGTCTTTTTCAGTGAAACCCTTAGATGTTATTCATACTCCTCCTTACTTATAGAATATATCATAAAGTCATTAACAAACACAATGAAAAATATCCATGAACTCATGTAATATTATCTTCATTAGATCTATGAATACATTAGGTTCATTAGATAACCCAAATGGCATGAAAACAAATTTATAATGCCCATATCCTTTACGAAACATAGTATTCATGATGTATACATTAATTAATTTCAACTAACAATAACCATATCTCATGCCAACATTCAAAAAATATTCTGCTCCCTAGAGCTAATCCAAGAAATCATCAATATGAGAAAAATGATAATTTTTTAATAGTGATGTTATTTAAGGATATATAATCAATGAAAAGTATCATTGAACGATCTTTCTTCTTAACAAACATGACCAGCGGACCCCATGGTGAAGAGTTGGGTCAGATGAAACCTTTATATTAACATTCATGAACCATTTTTTAAATATAAATGGAACATTTGATCCATTCGATAAGGGGGTTTTAAAATTGGACTAACATCAAGATCTAAGTCAATTATAAATTCAATTTCCCAATCCTATATAACACTGAGTATCTCATTAGAAAACAAATCAAAATATTCATTTACCACTGGCACATTTTTAATCTAAACAGTTCCCATATTTTCATCAATATGAGAATAATAAGGTTAATTTCCATATTTCAATAGTTTCTCACTTTCCGGATATGTTATCAATTTAATTGGTTATTCTTGTATTCTAATTAAAACTCTTTCTAAAAAAACTCATTTCTCTCTATAATCAATATTATCATGATAATGAGAAATCTAATCCATGTCCATAATGACATCAAACACTATTAAGGAAAAAACTACAAGGTTTTTTTGGTAAATTATTTATAGATACCATAATAGAAGGATTCTAATAATTCATATTTTCTATAATATTTCCCCGTGTTGTTTTAATATTAAGTTCTGATCTAATTTGTTGAGCTGATATTTCCAATTTTCCAAAAAAACTTCAAAATAAAGGAATGTGTATTCTCCATATCATAAAATAACGTAGAAAAATATGAGTAAATTAACAAGGTAACTGATACAACTTCATTGGATGGATTGACATATACTGACATAGTTGCAAATGATTTGACTACACCTTTTTGTTTATATTATTACTTATTTTCATCATTCAGATCTATCATTAGGAAGGCATTTTTATAATGACCCATCTCACCATATTTAATACACATTTTAGTTTTCTTATCAGGATTAGTCATTGGATAAATTACACTAAAATCTCCGGCCATATGTCTAAACATACAACATAATTTATACATTACAGTTTTTGTTAGGAATTCCCTAAGGTTCTATTTACCACACATTTCAAAAATAGGAAATTGAAGTTTCATACTATCATATTTATTTGATAGTTTTTTATCCCTAACTTTCAAAATAGATCTCATATTCTGTTTGTTTTCAAGGTAAAATTGGTCATCAAATAATCCATTTCTACCCTCTCTACACATGACACATGCTTTTCAGAGGTTTTGATCGCACATTAATCCAATTCCTTTCAATATATTGGCTTTAATCATTAGTAAAAAACGATTATTTTGCAATCATGAACCAAAATAATATTTCGAGAAAAATTTTATAGTTTGGTGATGTTTTGTTCTTACACAGTCCCTAAATATTAATACATATTCTTCAATTATAGTTATTCCTTCTCAATCCTAAGATAAACCTCTTTAGGAAATTATTTTTCAAGGAAAATACTTTTAAATTAATCCCACTCTAAGGTGTAAATTTACTCATTATCTCTGTGATTCTGGACCATTGACCACCAATAATTATAATAAACAAAAAAGAATAAATGGAAAGACAAAACATTTTATTAAATGAACATATCATACAATAGAATATATTTTCAAGGTATTTAATCTAGGATTCAGCCACTACTGGGTTAGAAGATCCACTAAAAGTAGGAGGGTGTTGCCTCATAAAATGTTCCACAATAATCATGTTCTTTTGTGGAAACTCTGTTTGTTTTATTTCATGGATTACATTTCCATTTATTTACAATTTAATCTGATATATTACTTTCACAAAAATCTGTATTCACATTCCAATCATTCCCCACTATGGATTCAGAAAGATATCAGCCTCTTAGTTCCTTCCAAATTCAGCATCAATATTTCATCTGCGACAAAACATGCTAAACATGCATATAATAGTGGAAGAAATATGAAAATCTTTATATTTTATAGAATTTATAATTAAAAATATGGTAAAAATATTTTATGGTAATTTTTTAACGTCATACTAAGTCTTAAATTAATATAAACTATTCTCTAATACTAGCTATAAGTCTCTGACCTTGTACATTACATATTTTAGTTATTTCTACTAGATTTCACTTCATTACATTCCCAACGATCACTTCCCTTAAAGTTTTAGAATGTTTTTTTAATAATTCATAAATATCAACCCATAATAATTAAATATGGGTACCATTAAATCAGTATCCATTTCTTCCAAAACATTGTATTCTAAACACAAAAGAACAACATCATTTCATTGATAAATATTCATAACATTTAACCTAACTTACTAATTTTTCTTACACATCCTTATAACATTAGAAGAGAATTTAGAAACATGGTATGAAGATAAAAATATCAGTATGGGATATAAAAATATTGAAATAAACTAGTAGTTTAAAAATATTTATAAACATATGAAATTATTTTCACAAAAACATACTTCTCACCCATAAAGAATCGTATACATATGTTGTGAAACATGTGAATTCCATAAAATCATAGAAAAAATTAATAGAGAATAATGTTATATTGATGGATTTCATACTTAATTTTGTAACCATCATGAATACCATATAATTACTAACCCTCACAACTACCATACAATGTAATCCTCACTATTATCTTATGGTGTAACCATCACAATAAGACTTGGAGTAACCATACCAATGACCACCAACATACACATAAACAATGAATTGGAAGGATATATAGGTCCCAAAATTAATCAAACAAAATTCCCAATAACCAGATCATAATCATAAAACATGAATAATTACATAAAAATATTTCTTTTGAATCATAATAAAAAAACCATTAGAGATATCTGTTTAGATCATTTTGGTTGTTCATTGATAATCACGGACTAGTTCCAACATATAAAAAATTATTATGTATATATGATAAATATAGAACATGAGAGATTATATATAATACACATTAATATCTATTTCAACTAGTAATATGGTTTTATATTAAATTTTTAAGGATGCGATGGAAATTGAAAACACATCGTCCACGATTTTTGTAAATCAGCACAGTATAGATGATGTTTTTTTATAAAAAATGTAGAATTGTAGTGGAATAATGATGTTGAATTATTTAATCAAACATGATAAAAATATATCATATTAATAATAATAGAGATTTAATGCCTCTTGGATAAGAGGTGGATAATAAGGTATTGCAAAAAAATAATTAAAAAGAAAACACAAGAAAATGAAAGAGAATCTTTACCTCTTGACCTATTCTCCTTGAGGTACTCCTTAATGTCCTTAGTGTTGTCCTTTTGATGAGGCCCATTGGATTGGGATGCAGAGAAGATACATGGGAAGGTGATTGATAAGAATTTATATGATTCTCAATGCATGAGAGGTGTGAGTGGAAGAAGGGGCTGAGGGCTGTATTTATAGTGTAGGAGAGGAGGGGTTTACCATTATTTTAATCATTAGTTAAATATTTTTTCTCATGACTATGAATGTTCTATATTCATGTGACCCCAAAGAGTAATTATATAATTTGAGTTCTAGCCATGGGTTCTTACATTATCCATGATGGTAGGAATATTTTATTTAATTGATAGTGTATATATACCATATATTACCATATTTTACTATATATCAAAATTCAAGAATTTCATAAAAATCCCAAAAATTCACCCAAACATTTTTTCAGTGTCGAGAATACAAAATCGAATTCAATTTTTGGAAAATAATTTTATAAATACGATTAATTTATTTTTTAAATATAATCATAATTCATTCGACAAAATAAATAATTGTAAACTTTATCTCATTTTATATCACCATGAAAAATTAATCAGGATTTCATTATATTATAACAATTTGAAAACAAAATAATAATATTATTTAATATTCATAAGGGTCATATTACTATTCATATTACTTTTCATATTGAAATGTTACTATTCACCAAAAAAATAGAATTTTGTTCTATCAGACTCCAAATAACATTCTAATCACAACAGTGGTTTTCCATTTTTCGAAATTAAAATTATATAAGCGAGAAAATTATTTTTAATTGCTACTCCACAACTATCTCCTTAAAAAAATGTTTGATTATGTAGAGATTTAGTGTTTCATGCATTTGAATATATTTTTAAAACCATGGGGTGTTACATTACCAACACATTCATGTATCTCAAATGGTAATATGTATATATAAGTTAACTTTCCCTTATTCACAAAAAAAAGTTTCCCATGATTAGAGAGATTTTCAAGAACACATGTTAGTAAACCTAAAACAACAATGGTCATCAACGATGATCCTCATTAAATTTATTATGACTCTATGATGTCTCCAAACTCTTCCTAAAATGCTAAATCTACTCTGTTATATATCAGACATGGTTGGGAGAAACTAGTGAAGTCTCACATATTTCCACCCAAAAATATCGATAATGACAAGGAAAAACATACAATTCTTCAAAAGGATCCATACGTATCAAGGAATGATAACATTCATTATATGAGAACTACATTAATGGTATTTTCTCTTCAAATGAGACACCAAAATCTATTACATAATCATACATCATTTCATCCAACATTTCTATCATCCTTTAATATTGTACACACATATTAGGACGATATTCCATAATCATAGTCAACTAAGACTCAAGGTATTGTTGTAAGGATTTACTGAAATGCGATGTAAACTGTGGATATCTATCTGAAACAATCATTACTGGTACTCCAAACCACATTACAACCTCCTGAATATAATTTTTTGACATGTCCTCTAACGTATAACATCTACCAATAGGGAGAAATTAGGCGACTTTGTTAGTTGATCTGTTACCACCCATATAAAATAATTTTTTTGAACCATTATTGGTAGACCAGTACTAATATTCTTGACTATATAATTCCATTTTAAAATAAGAATATGTAAAGACAATAAGATACCTTCTGGTCACTTATGCTCATCATTATCCTACAAATAGGTTGGCATCATGAATCAAACTCATACACATTCCTTTTCATGCTGACCTAGAAAAATTGATCTGTCAACACCTTATATATATGGTGTATTCTATGATGAAAAACCAATCTCATGTAGTGGTAGGAATGAAGTAGTTTTTCTAGGAAAAAAAATGGCACGACCATCCGATCATAAAATCCTAAAGATGAACTATCATCCAACATTAATCCCCCAATGGTCTCCCCACCATTTGAGTTTTGATCTCAAAGCAATAAATTTTAAATGAGATTTCTATTCCAATTTTACTATTTCTACCACATTAGGAAAAAATGAAACTGGAAATAAAAAATAAAACTTCACATCATCCATGGTATTCCAACTGCATGTCGGCTATGAACTAAATCATCTACCATTTATCTATGGCCTCTTTTGCTGAATGAGAATATGACTTTCTTCTTAATTCATATTCCACCAAGTTACCTATTTCTGGTTTATACATCATGTAATAGTAAACTATTTTTAGATACCCCATACATATATTTTTTCACGTATTCAAATCCTTTTTTGAGAAAATATGTTATAATATCTTATTATCTATAAAATCTATAAATTTCTCACCAAAAAGGTAATGATTCCATGTCATCAAATCATGTACTATGATAGAAAACACAAAATCATGTGTTGGGTATTTCATTTTTTGAGACCTTAACTTCCTTAATCCATGAGAAACTACATGATCTATTTTCATGAGAAAACATCATAACTGGGATCATAAAGCAACATAACACAAAAAGTACATTTTTCCAAATTCTAGAAAAATAATTATTGGTGCAAATGTAACAATATCCATTATCTATTGAAAACAGTTGAACATTAATCACTCCATTGGAATGATACATTTCTCATTGTCAAAACTATCATTAGCAAAGCTAGTCAGGAAAATTCATGAATAAGAAATAAGTAATAACCAAATAGTCCAAGGAAACAATGTGTCTCTATGAAATTAATTAGTCGTTTCCAAGAGAAAACAACTTCTATATTTTTTAGATACACATAGAAATTACATTCGTCGATTAAATGGGAAATTAAACCTATATCTTGTATCCAAAATTCTCAATTCTCAATTTTTGAAATTGACAATTCATCCTTAAAGATTACCACAAATTTAGACAAGTGTTTTCCATGCTCAACACCTGTACATGAATTTACCAATATTTCATAAAAAAAAACTAGAAAATAATCTTGATAACTATGAAATAACCAATTATCTAATACAATAAAGACTGATGGTTCAATAGAAATAAAGTAAGACGTAAATATATACTTTTATTAGACATATCTACTCCTGAAAGCTATGTTTGGAAGACCCTCCTTCTGAACCTCTAGTTGGGGATATCTTGAGAGAAATTCAGTCCTAGGGAACCACCGATATCCCTTTAAATGATATAATAGAACTAAAATATTTATACTTGGATATCTATTTGTTATCATGACTTGGATAATATTATGATAATCCCCACACAATAGAAAAGTACAAACCACCTTTTTGGAAACATCCATATTTAATCTTGGGCATTGGATAATGATCCACCAGTCCAACCATCTGATTCATAGTCATCCCAGTTATTTGGATGTAGTTTTTTATCTTCCTATTTTTACCATCATTATAGTTCCCACCATTTCCCATAGGCATCAACAACATTCCTCTACATGTAGGTCCTAAGATATCTCGTTCTTCCACCATTGCTCGATTGACCATCTCTATATGCTCCATTATACAAATAAATGAAATCATTGTGAGAATATCCTTACTCATCCCTGATAAAAAAATTATTCCTTCATGGAAGAACATGTAGAAACCATGGTCTCAAATTAGACTAAATTCATAAATATAGACTCATACTCTCCAATTAAGAGGTTCTCATGCTTCAAAATAACATAGTTTTTCATTCTTCCTATCTGAATTGTATAAAATTATAATTTATGTTGAAAAATTATTCAAAATCCTCTAATGTACTGTCATGGTCCAATTTAGTCTGAATTACTATATGCCACAACTAAATTGTAATATCCTCCTCTATATACCCTATTATCTAGAATTTCATCTCTAATGGAGTTCCTATGAAATCGATGATTTGATTCATCCTATTGATCCACACCTCTACCTTCTCTAGACCTGAATGACCCCAAAATATGGGTCCATATTAATTTTGGAAATTGGATAGAATGATCAAGTTTTACTAGACCATCCTTCCTGTTCCCTCTGTCTACTACCTGAAATGATTAGACTATACTCTAAACCAGTTGTTGGATCACATTTGGATTAGGTGAAACCACATTATTAGTAGCTTAATCTAGTTGGTTTCATTTTTACCTACTAGGTTTCATTTTATATAAGCACAACACACAAAATAATTCTTACTCTCTTGAAACTAAAGGCTTCACAATATCAAATCCATCACTTCAAAATTATTCCAACAATTCCTTCTAAAATTTATCATCCTCATTTTTGAAAGAATTTTTAAATTTCCGCCATGCTTTAAAAGATCAATTAATATTCAAGATACTACAATATTTCCTCTTCAAAACCACTCATTTGAAAATAAATACAAAACAATTATAAAATAATCATTTTTGAACAACATCTTATGTAATTAGTAAACATTTTATATGTAATCATAGTGGGAATTCATTTCTACCATGCATGTCATGCTCGAATAAATTTATAAACACATTTCAATGAGATCAGACCTACAATAAGTGTCTCTAAAACACATATTTACCCACTCTCTAGAAACTTTATCTTAAATATAAATAGGTTATCTTGGTGTTTTTATGCTCTAAATTACGAGTCATGACAATCCTACTCCTTTTAGAAACCTAACTGATGACCAATGGAAAATTAATTTCAACTAAAAGACTAACAATAAATACCATATGTACCAAATGATTGGGTCTAACCAAGACTGATACCACTAGTGAATTAAGGACAGAACAAGGTGATACAATTTTTAATGTACCACCCCTCATCATTGGATTGAGTTTCAACGGGATTTCTACTAGGAATTCAGAGACATCCAAAAACCATAAAAGGCTAGAATTAAATTCAAAGGTAATTAATACAATTGGGTGATGATTTACTCTATGGAAGAAATAAAAAACACAACCACATATACCATTACTAAAATCAGTATATGATGCATGATAATAAAAAAACGAATCCCATTGTATACTAAATCATAAAAACAATATTAGAAAACCCAATAGAAACTAAGATCAAAATAAACAAAAAAGAGGAAAAGAAAACCAACAATGTAAAAGGACTCAAAATAAAAAACTCTATAGCACCACATAATATATTTTCTATAACACTGCAATACATCCCAAGTATCATAATGCACTACTAAAAATCTTGATACCTCCCTTTTTCTATGTCCTGATAAAAAATATCTACAAAACCACTATTGTGCCAAATCATTGGTGAGTAATGATACTCAGTATGTTCCCCCTGAATGACATCCCTACTCACACCACTAGGATGGAACATTTTAATGAATTTATATAATAAATTTATCTAAAACACTTTAAAATTTTTTAACGGTTTAAATAAAAAAATAAAAAAATTGGGATAACAAAACAGTTTCCATGGAAAGCATCCAAATAACTCATCAAACCATTCCACATTCGTTTTTGGAATACCTAAACCATGGATTACAAATTCCCACACACACCGATTAATTAATTCTTATGTGATGGTTCCACACTCATGGGATGTTCATTATCCATCAACTAAGTTGTCACAATGTGTCTAATATCCATTTCTCCCAATGACATGCGCCCATAACCATGATCACAGCCCCTTATACCACAATGGTATAGGCCCCAACGTCATGTTCATGTCAAAATCTTTAAATCAATCACACTAACCATTGTATGCCAAAAACATAAAAAAAATTCTATCCATTTCAATTAAGCATAATTTTAATTGAAAACCATTGCACAAAATTTTTTTCCATGTATTATAAAATTGCCCATGTTAAAGTCATCATTTTAAAATTCCTAAACAAATCACATTACACAACAATTAATTGCCACTAATCTATAGACTATCACTCTAGATGTTTTCTATGATGATTTTTAATAAAACATACAGTCAATTTCTTGAAATTTCATTAAATAGAAACTATTCCTTCAAATTATAATAAGAGGAGTTGAGATTTATGCAACCAACCTCATAAAATATGGTGAAATGAAGAATATAACAAATTCATCAACAAAACAAGGTTGAATATCCAAAAACCTGCATTTAGTCTTATTCCGTAATATACACATTGACACATATCATCATGATTGGAATTATCTATCATATATATATCCTCATAATATTAGATCATTGAATCAATTATATAGAGGTGTGTATATCTAAGAAAATTTGCCATGAACAGAGACTTACAATGGAAATCAGGCTTCAATGGACCATGAGATTCCAATATACCTCTCCCAAATCAAATGGGAAATCATCCAAATCCATTGGAAAATAAAATAAAATTTAGGATAAAAAATAGTTAATAGTGATTGGATTAGTGAAATAACAAGTGATATCCTCATTTTAGGATCTAAAAACTAACTCGGAATGGTTGGCTCACACAGTTTGGAAAATCATCCCCCAACCGAGCGCCAACCTCTACATAATGGAATACCTCCCATGGTTGTAGTTCATAGTTTGAAAAATCATGTGCCAATTGGGAAGAATCCATATTCCTCAACTTGAGTGGCAACTCCATGTAGCCTCATAGTTTGCCAAACTATGTGCCTCACTAAAATCAATTATTTCACGTGGAATAGTTTCCAATAAGAGTTTCACAGTTTCTAATAACTGTGATCAAATATAGGACCTCCATTAGACCCCCCAAAAACATTCTAAAAGGGTTCCAGATCGTCCCAATAATCACCTAAACACATTATATACATAAAACCCTAAAGATTGAATAACTTATTTGAAAATGAGGGTGCTATATTGGGGGTGGCTTAGCTATATTGAAAATTAGGGGTCCCCATGGGTTCCATATTAATAAATTAAAAAATAGCACATGACGTGATATGGTACAGGGATGAAACGTGGATGTTTTACTATACATGGAAGCCAAAGGGTCTTTGTAAATAGATGCCAAGTGTGGTTTTTCATCCAATACAATATGTTTCCATTTTTATGATTCCTTAGGGTTGAGACATAATGATTTAACGACCTTGATTAGATATATGGCAGAAGGATCTGATGGCTCGTTTTGGAGATGGATGTGGATGGGGCATCCATAAATCATGAGCTGAGTATCAGATCCTCTATGGATTTGGGTCTATATGTGATGGGGGATACCCTGTATATAGATCCACCGCCATATTACTATTGGGGGATGAAATCACCAAAGTAAAGGGTTCTTCTCAAACTATCATAGGGGGAATTTTCAGAGTCATGAAGAACTCATAAAGCATATGATTGGACTATCAAGGGATGGAATCCCTAGAGTCAATAGATTTAGTCAGACTATCCTGGGATGCAAACCCTAATGTGTCTGTATAAAACATGGTGCCTAATAATTGGACCCCTTATGGGAATTTGGTTTAGTGTATGATTCCTTTCATCTATGAGAATATATAGATTAATTATTGTAAATTTTTATTTCATGTGACATTGGGAAATGAATATGGATGATGTACAATGATTTGTAGCTTTTGGAGAGGCGTACTAGTGGAATAAGTTGTTAGACATAGTGAATTTTGTGATACATGACTCGTTGGTCTAGGTGGGACTCCTAGAGGCCCTTATTTTTGACTCAGACCCAAGTGGGTCAGTGTTTTTCTTTGTTTAATGGTTACCTATTTGAGGCATTACAATATTATTTTAGATTCCTAGTCTTATGAAATAGGTTTATAGTTAGTTTTATCGATTATCTATAAAAGGCATGGATTTGAATTGGTTTCCTTTTAAGATAAGCATGATTGGTTTGTGTGGTTTGACTTAAATCCATGGATGAAGGATTCATAGGATAGGATCTAGGTTTGAATGGACGACATATGGATTTTTTTTATCAGGGCTTGTGATGAGTTAAAATTGTTAGAACATTTTAGAGATGTGTGATTCCTTTTTTAAAATATGAATGGGTGGATAGAGAATAAGAACACAATGTTTTCATAGAAATTAGTGTGACATAGTGGATGCATGGTTGGATTGTTTGGTTTTGGTCTTGTATGGTAGATATTTAGCATATCCATTTTGATTGAAACTGGACTAGGAGTAGGAAATCAGGTACTGTGGTGAATTTAGTACCAAAGAAAAAAATCATTCATAGATACTTGGTAGAAAATTATTAGGCATTATTGATTTTTGGGTAATGAGTACCTCTTGAATCATGATTGTTAGGAGTTAAAGATGCATTTATGGGAAAGGAGTCACAAGGTTTTTGGTTTATTTTGTGATGGAAATCATTGATTATAAAATTATTAGGCATTAGTGAGTTTTGGGTAATGAGTACCTATTGAATCATGATAGTTAGGAGTTGAAGATACATTTACGGGAAAGAATTCAAATGGTTTTTGGTTGATTTTATGATGGTAATCATTGATTAGATTTTATTTCCTTAGTCCAGATATGATCATTCCCAATATCTTAACACCTTAATGACCACACTTATAAATTTTTGCTAATACACTCTAAAATATAAATGTTTTCGGGTTGGATGAAGGTTTTTTCGTAGGGGTTTTCTCATAGATTAGGTTACGAAAATCTCTTTGGTGGGGAGACCACAAGAGGTTTTTAGAGGATGGCAGATTGTAGAGAAGTAATATTAGCATGGTTTAATTGTCTCTTGGATGGTTGAGGTGGAATCTAGAATCACATTATGTGTATATTCATATTTATCTCCTTCTGTGAAAACACAATATTTAAAATTAGTATGAGACATTGGATCGAGTTAGTAGAATGAGTTCAATCACTAGATGTTTTGGTGTGGTTAAATAGGAATTCATGGGGAGAACCACTACTCATGACATGATTCATGGGGTGACCCATGAATCATTATTTCATTTAAGGGATGAACCAGTTTTGTTGATTTCATCATTGGGTGAATCCATGTTTTATCACTTCTTTCATGGGGTGAAACATGCAAATAAATATTTGAGGACATGTATTTGTTGTGAAAAATGTGTTTAAAAGTGTTGAGGTTTCCATTTTCATTGAAATTATGGGAATATATAATGTAGTTAATTAAGCGATTCTAGGTTTTCCTTTCAATTATGAATAATGTATATTGAGGTTTATCTTTGACCCTCTAAAAATGTCTAGTTATGTAGGACATACAAATGGGTAATGTTTTCTAGTCTAACCTAGATATGAATTATACATAAGAGGGTGTGAAATATCTTACTGTATTGTTTCCATGCTCGTGTATGGATAGAAATAAATCATGTTGAGAGGGTCATGGGAACATTGAAAATAGTTTTGAGAAGTGATATTGGTATATGGGAACACCACGGGTTGGATGGAGTCATAAAAAGTAGGTTTCTTTAGTATGAATCAATATATACCATTTGATGACATGGTTGTTGAAATTTTGTTTTTTATATAAATTGGTGTCACAAAACAACATCTTTTGAGCTTGATAATAGATTTATTTGGTGGATTTTATTCTAATAAATAATTCTCCCCTTGAATTGAGTTTCATATTTGATGCCCTTTCGATATTCCAGTGTACAATGTGGTTTTAACATCCCCGATCCGGGTGCCACTCAACGGGTGCCCCAAACACAGTTGGTGACATGACCTCAAAAACATTTCTCCAAACGCCAGATGTATTCGACTAGCAGTGAGGGCCAAGAAATGATAGTGGGGAAACTATGCCCTAATTTTTCAATTTCTAGAGCAACAGAAATAAATATAAACATACAACAGGAGAAGCAGGAAACAATAAAAAGTAGAAATGGACAACAAAATAAACAATATCTGGCAGTCATACATATATGATGATTCAATAGATCCAATGTATATGAAAGAAATAAAAAATAATACACTACAATCAAATACAATACATTAAAAGTACAACAAAGAAAAAAAACAGTGCAGCAAGAACTCAGTAGCATCACAGGCCTAAGATCGGTTCCATGCTCTTCTACTCCTCTACAACAATCAGGTACCTGTATAGGGTCACTTTCCCTTACCGAAAACTACAGCAATATAATCTCTTTGGGCCCAATAGATGACCCAAATAAGGTGTAAGAAATATATCCCATTTCGAAACCACCAAAGGCCCGTTCCCAATTGACAGTGAAAAATGTGTAACAAAAATATGAAGTAATGTAAAACAGTAAACAAGGAAGTACTCACAAGTAACTATCCTATAAATTACATTACCATTTTAATATTCATTTAACTATTCCAATATTGTTTTTAGAATGTAAGGTACAACATATAAAATCACCATAGTGAACATTCAAAGTAATCAGTGTCCTCAGACATGAAAATCCTTACCCTCAGGTAATCAGAATAAAAACCCTCAGGTATTCAGAATGAAAACCCTCAGGTGATTTCCATCCGGCTAAATGAATATTCCCCTCAGGCATTACGAATATTTCCCTTCAGGAATGGATCCTACAACACTTAGGCATAAGAAATGTTTCCCTCAGGCTATACAGAACAATGCCCTCAAGCTAAACTAATCACTTCCATCATGATAAAAAAACAATTCCCTCAGGCTAAGCATGTAAACGGGTCGAGCCCAACATACAACCAAGAAATTATATTCATTTTCTCTCAAGAAAACTTAAATCATGCTAAATCATGGAATACCCTCTAGTATCCTGGCCAAATGGCTAAACAAGGGAACACACCCACGGGGTGCCCCTGGATCAATGCAACGATCCCAAACAGTAGTTAATCGTTTTCATTAAATTACCTATGAAATTATCGACATTTAATTAATCAATACCTCATACATACGACACCCCAAACAAGGGCATGTAACAAAATGGTTAACAAAAACACACAACAGTTGGAATTAAACACATGACCACCCACCTTGATCTCCTTTGATCGGTATACGCCAACGACGCCTCCCGAAACATCTGAGAACAACGTAGATCTGTGATAAAAGTTAGCTCATTCAACCTCAAATAACATCCCTTTGAGAATTAATTGGAATACGAGGTTCAAGAAGAGAGAAGAACTCACCAGTGCGGTTCCAATGAGATCGTCAGTGAAGGAATCGGAGTCCCGGTGTTTGGTCGGGAGCTCTTCTATCTCTCAGCCATCTCTCCGGAGATCCTCTAATTTTCTATTCTTACTCTATTAAAATGGTAGGCTAATGGCCATTTTAAGAAAAAAATACAAACTAAATACCGTGTACTCTCAAGTACACGGCCTGTAATTTCTGTTTTTAACTATTCCTCTGGCAGCAACTTTTTACCGCCACACTATTCATCCGTCAACATGAGTACATAGCGTGTATTTCTGAGTACATGGTGTGTATTGTTGCTCCGCTGGCAGCTACTTTCACCACCTTACTATTATCCTACTAACTGACTACATGGAATGTTTATAATGTACACAGTGTGTAGTTAGTTTTTACACCCTTCGTCGCCTACAAGACTAGAAGTAGTATGTACTCATCCCACATGGCCAAAGTACACGGCCTGTGGAAAAGTACACAAATTTTCCCCACATATTTTAGTATTATTCTTCCATTTTCCTTATTTTCTCAATAACACTTATGGAAAAAAGAAAAGATGAAACCTATCCCTCAAGAATAGGAACCTAGTTCTAATAAATTTCCCCCCTTAAAGAAATTCTTCTTAAAATTTCCCATCCAAGTGTCTTGAATATAAGGCTAAGAACATCTTTGGACACTGAGCATGTACGTCAGTCTCCCACTCTCATGTTTCATCCTACACTCAGCCTTGTTGCCATAGCACCCGTACGAGAGGAACATATCGTCCTCAGAGAACCATTGTGCTTCTATCTATAATATGAATCAGAATCACCTTAAAGAATGCATCTAACTAATGATCAACCTCCTCGGGCTGAAAGGCGTGAGATGGGTCTGAATGATAATGGTGCAGGTAAGATACATGGAAGACTTCGTGCATGGCATGGTACCTCTGTGGTATCTTCAACCGATAGGATACCGACCAGACTCTCTCCATAATCTCAAACGTCCCCACGTACCTAGATGGAAGTTTACCCTCTCTCCGGATCCACATGTGTCCCAACCTCGGTGAAACACAAAAGAAAACCTTATCCCCGACCATGAACTCTAATGGTCATCTACGACGATCAGCATAAGATTTTGGACGAGACTGTGTAGTAGCCATTCACTTCCGAATAAACTGGACCTTCTTTAATGTCTCCTACCCAAGACATGGTCATAATAAAGCTACCCAACCTTCCTTTAACCAGCACAAAGGTGATTGGTAAGGCCTAACAAATAAATCATCATAAGGTGCCATCTCAATAGTTTCCTGAAAACTATTTTTGTAGAAAAACTCGACCAGGGGTATGTGCATATCTCAAGAGCCCCCTAAGTATAGGACACATGCATTCAACATGTACTCTAGCACCTGTATCGTATGATCTGACTATCCATCTGTCAGAGGGTGGTAATTTGTGGTCAAAAGAACCTGTATACCCAGTGCTCTTTGAAAACTCTTCCAGAAACGAGACATAAAACAGGAATCCCTATCTGAAACTATAGAAAGAGGGACCCCATGGAGACATACTATCTCTCGGATATATAACATCCCGAGCTCGTCAACCCTGAAGGTCTCCTTGATCAGAAAAAAGTGAGCTACCATCGCATGTCTGTCCACAAAAACCCACACGACATCATTGCCTCGAGGTGACCTCAACAACCATGTCACAAAGCCCATCGTGACATCATCCCATTTCCACTCTGGAATGGGTAACTTCTGTAACAGTACAGAAGGCCTATAATGCTCATCCTTCACCTGTTGAATGGTAAAAAATATCGTAACAAAACCAGCTATCTATCTTTTCATACCAGAACACCAATACTGACATCTCAAGTCACAGAACATTTTGGTAACACCGGGATGCACTGCCAAAGATAAATCATGAAATACCTTCATCAACTCCTCGGATATATGCCCTGGAACCCATAGTCGTCCATGGATACATAGTACCTCATTCCTGCCTATCATCCAAATAGGAGGAGGTTCCTCACTTTCCAAAAACTCCCATAGAACTAGGCCTTCAAAATCTGTTAGATGTATCATCCTCACACTATCCAGGAGGGTAGAAGTCATAGCTAAGTATGAGAGATAATTTTTCCACTTACTATCGTGTATCTCCAAATGAATCTCAGAGAACAAAGCCATATGTTTCCACTCACCACTAGCCTCATGCACTACCTGTATCTGAGTCCTCCTACTTAGCGCGTCATCTATTTCATTACCTTTACATGGTGTATTGGAATGATCGAATTAGAAGCACTGTAGGTATTCGATCCACCTTCACTATCTCAAGTTCAAGTCACGATGCGTAAAGATGTATTTGAGAGTTTTGTGGTATGTGAACATCACAAAATTCTCTCCCAATAGATAATGACACCTACATCATAACACATGAACAACTATAGCCAACTCAAGATCATGTGTTGGGTAATTCCTCTCATATGGCCTCAAATGACGAGACCCATACACAACTACTCTATCACCCTATATCAACACTGCTTCCTGCCCAATACCTGATGTGTCGCAGTAAACTGTATAGATATTCCCTTTCTCTGGAAGTACCAGGACTAGTGCTGATGTCAACCTTCCATTCAGCTTCTGAAAGGATGTCTCACAAGCTTCGGACCAAACTAACTTCACACCATTCATAATAAAACTAGTCAATGATGCTGCTAAGCAAGAGAAGTACTGTATAAAGATCCTATAGTTACCAGCCATCCCCAAGAAACACCATATATCAAACACGTTCTTAGGATACTCCCAAAAAACTACTACTCTCACTTTTTCTGTGTCTACTGCAAATCCTACCTCTGAGAAGATATGACCCAGGAAGTGACTCTGGCCCATCCAAAAGGGGAACTTTGAGAGTTTAGCATATAGAAGATGCTCTCTCAGTGTACTCAGTGTGATCTCAAGATGGGTGGCATGGTTGTGTTGAGTGTGAGAGTACACCATGATATCATCCCCGAAGACTACCATGAAAGAATCCAGATATGGATGGAACACATGATTAATCAGAGCCATGAAAACCGCTTTCGCATTCATGAGTCCGAATGACATAACCAATTACTCATATGGACCATATCTTCTCTGAAACGTTGTTAGTAGTATGTTTGATGGTCTAACACGCAACTGATGATATCCAGATCTCAATTCAATCTTCGAGAACACTCGTTCTCCTAAATATTGACAAAAAATATCATCAATCCATAGAAATTGATATCAGTTCTTAAATTTCTACTGGTTCATCTTCCGATAATCCACGAAGAGTCTGAGGGTACTGTCTGCCATCATTGAAAACAGAACAGGTGAACCCCAAAGAGATGTACTGGGTTGAATGAAACCCTTTTCTGGTAACTCTTCTAACTACAATTTGATCTCTTGTAATTCTGTTGTAGCCATTCTATAACAAGGAATGAAAACTGGTGTTGCTCATGGAAAGATCTTCATAGAGAAATACACCTCTCATTTCGGAGGTAAAACTGAAAAATTTCCCGGGAATACATCCTTGAAATGATCAACCACTAGAGGGAAATCCTTCTGAAAAGTTCCCTGGTCATCCAAATATAAACTCGAAATCTGGGCTATCACTCCACCTCCCCCACAATACTTGGGTCCATCTCGGCTTGACTAGACATCCCATTCCCCTTCTATTGAAACTCTCCGCCCTCTGGTGATGTGAAACTCACCATAGGATGATATTAATCCACAATGGCTTGAAAGGGAACCAACCAGTCCATCCTAAGAATGAAATCATATCTCATCATCTCTAATACATAGAGGTCCCATAGAAAGTGACACCCACCGACCTCTAGGGGAACTCCTTGCACTGACTCACATCAGTCGTTATCATCCTCAACAGAGTGTCTAGAGTCATGATATCAGAAGAAGAAGAAACACAGATCCCAAGAATCTCCACAATGAGCACAGATATAAAGCTATGTGTAGCACCCGTATCGAAAAGTACTGATGATAAGACAGAAGAAAATAGAATAGTACCTATGAAAGTGGAAGGTCTGAGATCCTACACTTGTCGGTTCTATGGCACTGCATATATTTTCCCAGTGCTGATGCGATGTGACACTGCCTGGCTACCCTGAGCACACCCGCCCTGCTGTCTCTGTGATTCTGGTGTATGGATACCACAACCATGACCACCACCTCGTCTTGCACGCCTGGAAGTTTTCCAATTTCTTGACTAATAAGAAGATGATGGCCCTACTCCCGCATGCAGAGTCTACACAAAACCCCTCTTACTATCCATCGGGGGAAACACCCTGCAAAAACACTAGAGATGGCCCACCTTTCTGGAAGCACGACACTCCAATGGGTCACATAGACCCTGAGGTCTCTTGTTCCCCTCTCTACTTCACTGGTAACAACCTACCATCCCACCTGAAGAATTCCTCTAGCTAGTACTACCACCATTAGAGAAATCTATCTACCTCTTCCTCTTGTCGGTGGATATAGTACCACTAATCGGTGCTAAACCACCCTGGTTAGCACCACTAGCTTCCCGCAGGATCTGATCAGTAATCAGTGCTTCGTTCATAATAGCATGCACCGTAGGCAACTTGAAAAAATTCACTATTTCTCAGATGTCATATCGTAGACCATCCTCAAAACATCTATCCTTCAAAGTCTCGTCACTCACCAGAATTGGTGAAAAACATTGTAGCTCGGTGAAGCAGGCTGAATAATCCATCACTGACCTGGCACCCTGCTGCAGATTCATGAACTCTCAAGTTTGATCTTCCCTCAGCATCTTTAGGAAGAAAAAATTGTAGAGGAATTCCTAGAAATCTTCTCACACAATGTCTCAGTAAAGCTATGTCTGGATGGTAACATCCCACCATCTCTTGGTGGAATCACACAACATATATGTTGTGAGCATGACTCTCCTCCCAGGAGGCATTTCCATATACTTGAAAATAGTCTGCAGAGAACCCAGCCAAGACTCTATAGCCTGTGGTCCACCATCCCCTGAAAACATAGGCGGATGCTGCTGCTGGAAAATATGTTTTAGCTCTGCCTTAGATTTGGCAGCAAGTGGTGCTTCCTAGAAGGTCTGCATGAACCGCATGAAGCCTTCATGGAATTGTGCATCCGCGCCTGCGTCCGGTATAATTGTTGGAACCACATCTGGCAGTACTAGAGGATCCATTGGTATCCCATGGCCTACCATCTCTGGAGTATAATCGTTGACACTCTTTTGGAAAAAAACTGACAGTCTTCTAGGTGGCATAACTCTACAAGTTCAAACACACACCTTAGATTAAGATAATCAAAGACTGAAAACAAGGATTGTAAAGAAGGAATGGGAGAAAGAAATCATTCATGTTTTACAAAAAAAGACTACAAGACATGTATAATTACTACACGATATTTTCCATTAAGTATTTCACATGGGCTTGTACTTCTACCAGAATAGGTCGTGTAACAGCCCAAACACACGACGTGTTATCCACACACGATGTGTACTTGAATTTTCTTCCCCTCTCCGAGTCCTTATACATGGCTTTTCTACATATCTCTCCATTAATCGAGACTACACAACGTGTATAAGATCTAAACGATGTATACTATAAAATCTTTACCAGTCCTTGTTTTCTGCAACACGGTCGGGAACATATCTCAAACTACACAACATGTTCCATACAGGAACAGTATGTACGACTCAAATTCCAACTTCCCATGTTGTTCGTGACACGACCCGATACACAGATCACACTACATGGTGTGTTCCACATAGACAAGGCGTGTACTAGAAGAGGTAACACCAAACCGTTTTGTTAGATACACGGTCGGTCTCCAAAATTACACTACAGGGCATGTTCGGCATTGACACATCCTGTATAAATAAAGAGTTCCTGGCCCGTGTTGTTTTTCACACGGCAGACCCAGGGTCAACAAGACCCGGCGTGTACAAATGGTACACTAAATGTTCCATATAATGTTTTCTCATCCTGTGTTTCTGCCTACATGACCTATGACATGGTTAACAACTACACAGTGTGTACTTTCGGTACATGGCGAGTATATAAAAATTTTCCATTTCATCCTGAACATAAGGGTACATGGCATGTGTTAATAGAACCACATGTCGTGTTGTCTGGGATTCTGGAAAATACACCTTAGAAACTACTTTGGAGCCTCTTTTTATTTAGTTTCAAGTGTCGGTATGCCAAATTCCGGTCTGTGGGGGCCCATAATCCCCGCAAATTAATGTTTAACACCTGACCCTTCACATTATAGTACAAAACACAAAAAAGGAAAGATTATGATCCACTAAATTTCGGTCCAAGAGAGCGCATACTTCTCAGGAACCAATGTTTAGCATCCATACACCCAGCTGTAACATGTACCAATACCCTACCAAATAGAATTAATTTTATAGAATTATTTATCACTACTGCATGCTTTGTATAGTACATCATATATCACAACAACAAGCAATTCCTAATGCACATTCATGGCATGGAAACTATGCATTTCATGTGATTCTAACATGTTCCTAAATGAAGAATGAGATGGCATGCCCTCATCTCATCGTGTTGCGACTAAAATATAACCCAGTATGAAAATATAATCATTACACCACAAGTGCTTCACCCAACGGTGAAAATTAGATCAACTTTAAAAGTGAAAAATAAGTAAAATTGAAATACAAGGTAAATTGGATTTTCCATGTACACGAGTTATCTACTCCTAAACACATCTTATTACAAAGTACATATTCCTTCCTATCCCTGACAATAGGCTCTAAATGATAATTCAATGAAAAGAAACTCCTATGATACCATTTTGTAACGTCCCCGATCCGGTTGCCACTCAATAGGTACCATGAACAATGTTGGTCACATGACCTCAAGAACATTTTCCAAAACACCAGAGGCTGCCGACTAGAAGTGAGGGCCAAGGAATGAATGTGGGGAAACTATTCCCCCATTTGTCCAAGTATAGCGCGACAGAAATAAATATAAATATACAATAGTGGAAGCAGTAAACAATATAAAGCCGAAATGGACAATAGAAGGAAAAATATCTCACAGTCATACATTTATGATGATGTAGTATGTCCTATGTCTATGAAATCAGTCAAATAGAACACACTACAAAAAAATACAATACAGTATAATTACATCATGTAAAAACAAAACAGTGCAGTAGGAACTCAGTAACATCGCAAGTTTAAGCTCGGTCGCATGCTCTCCTACTCCTCTGCAATAATCAAGAACCTATATTTGGTCCATTACCCTTATCGACACCTGTAACAATATAATCTGTTTGGGCCCAAGACATGAACCAAACAATATGTGAGAAATAGATACTAGTAGACAACCACCAAAGGCCCATTCCCAACTGACAGTGAAAAATTTGCAAAAACAGTGTGCATTCATGTAAATAAGTAAAATAAGAAGTACTCACAAGTAACTATCCTATCAATTACATTACAATTTTGATATTAATTTAACAATTTCATGGTTGTGCTTTATCTTAGAAGGTACAATATTTGAAATCACTATAGTGAACATCTAAAGTAATCAGTGTCCTCAGAAAAGAAAATCCTAAACCTCCGGTAATCAGAATCAATACCCTCACGTATTCAGAATCAAACCCCTCCGGTGATTTCCATTAGAATAAAATAATATTTCCCTCATGCATTATGAATATTTCTCTCAGGCATGGAAGCTACTACCCTCAGGCATAAGAAATGTTTCCCACAGGATAAACAGAACAGTGCCTTCAGGCTAAAAAAATCACTACCCTTGGGCTAAACAAACATTTCCCTCATGCTAAGAAAGTAACTGGGTGATACCATCATAGAAACAAGCAATTATATAGATGTTCTCCCATGAAATCTCAAAGAATTCTAAATCACTGCATACCCTCAGGTATCCTGTCCAAATGGCTAAACAAGGGAACACACCTACGAGGTGGACCTGGATCAATGTAACGATCCCAAACAACAGTTATACATATTCATTAAATTACTTATGAAATTCTTGGTATTTAATTAATCAAGGCCTCATCCATAAGACATCCTAGACATGGGAATGTAGCACAACAGTACACAAAAACACTCAACTGTTGGAATTAAAGACATGACCACCCACCTCAATCTCCTCTGATCAGTATACACGAACGAAACCTCCTGAAACGTCTGAGAACAACATAGATCTGGGATAAATGTTAACTCATTCAACCTCAAAAAACATCCCCTCAAGAAATAATTAGATGAAGAGGTTCAATAAGGTAAAAGAACTCACACGCGCGGTTCCAAAGAGATCATCGGCGAACGAATTAGAGTCCAGATGTTCATTCGGGAGCTCCTCCCAGTCTTGACCAACTCTCTTAAGCTCTTCCGTTGTTCTAATCTTCCATTTTCGGAAGAGGCGACTACTACCCATTTTATGTGAAAAAAACAAACTTCATGGCATGTACTTTCCATTTTTTTATTAGTTCCTCTGGTGGTTACCATTCACCACCCCACTATTCATCTGTCGACATGAGTAGGCAACATGTATTCTTTAGTACACGGTGTGTACTGTCACTCCGTTGGCAGCTGCTTTCACCACATTATTATTCACCTGCTGAATAATTTCACAACATGTATATAATGTACACGTCGAGTAGTCATTTTTTACACCCATCATCGCCAACAGGCCTACATGACCTGTGTACTCATCTCACATGGCCAAAGTACACGTCATGTGGAAATGTACATGGTGTGTACCCACAATTTTTTTTTATTTTTCCCCGATTTTCCGTATTTTCTAAAAAAAACTTATGGAAAAAGGAAAATAAGAAACCCATACTTCACGAATAAGAACCGGGTTCTTACAGTGGTGAATCTAGTTGGGTTAAGTAACTCATGTAGTCTGGGTTCATCTTGTAAAATCCTTAATAGGTACTTCACAGATGAGAATAATTGTAGTGGTAATATTTTATGAACTAGTATCCATACCTATTGTTAAATTTAGTGTGAATTTTAATTTTATTTATTGGTGGATGGTTCATTTTAAATCCATTAATAATAATGAGGTTCTATGATTTTTTATAATATATATGTGTTTTCTACAGTGAGATACATCTGATGTGAGGGGATTTGGTGTGTTGAAGGATGATGGGGTGTAGGAAAATATAGCTACATCATTGAAAATTCCAAATGACATGGTATCATTTTATATATGTGTAGTGGAAGACATTCTATGGTGTATCCATTATATTAGTGGATTGTAATATGACATGGATAAGAGATTTTCAAGGTATGTTTTTATGCTTCTTCCAATCATGTAGGATCTGTGGTGGGGTGTGTAGGATATGCTAATTTGAATTGGTTATCTGTTCCACGACATGGATTATAGAGGATAGGGTGGCTATGGGATAATGTTATATGTGACATTGTAGTCTCAGGTGTCCTAGCATGGTCCCCTCCAATGTTATGTAATATTATGTTTTTATTCATTAAAATAGCATGATCTCACAAAAAACATGTTTATCTTCAAGATTATCCATATTACTTTGATAAACATAATGGGGGTGTGTGAGAGGGTTTGAGAGGATCCCCATTAACTCTATTTTCTTATGTTTTTGAAAATATTTGGTTCAATTTTATGGAATCAAATGGTATGTTCGTCCTCATACCTACTTCCACATTGTCTATACCTAATTATCACTGAATCAAATTATGATCATTTTATGACATTATACTTTTGTCACTATAGAAATATAAAATCACTAGTTTACATTAGAGATTACTTATATCATAAAAAGAAATAATCCTAAGAAGATATTTGTTTATATCCATTGATCTATATGTTATGTCATGTCACCATATTTTATTTTTCAATGGTTCTTTCACTAAATCAATTTTATTTGCTGTTGAATTGGTAAAATTAATTTGGACTTTCACGAGTCATGGAATGGGGGATGTGTTGGGGGATGAAACAACCTCTCAATAATGGGTTTTCTATGATGTTTTTTCCTGATGATTTAGATGGAAATATTTAATGTTTGGATATATTTAAATTATTAATAATAAAATTATATACTTAATTAATTGTTGTTATAAGGAATTTTCTATGAACATATAGCGATAAATTGAGTCATTTTCTCCGAAGATGATGTTGGATGAGTTTAGTGGGTGGTAGAAGATGTTTCCAACATTTTTATTCAATGAGGAAAAGATACTACAAAATGAATCAGGTCTCCCAAACTTCACTCAAGTAATATATATTATTTATGTTCATGTGGCTGCTTAGTAATATTGTGTAAAAAGATTCCAAAAGTTT
The DNA here is from genome assembly GCA_963277665.1 of Viscum album. NCBI lineage: Eukaryota > Viridiplantae > Streptophyta > Magnoliopsida > Santalales > Viscaceae > Viscum > Viscum album. The sequence goes on from OY728161.1 coordinate 331,611,919, forward strand.
AATTTTAGTATATAATTGTTTTAACTAAATTTAACTTCATAATTTGAATTGTAAATGGTAGGGGTCATATTAACCCGTTTTCACATTATTAACACATTTTCAACTAATTTTTGATGTTATAAGCATGAGACCATAGATGGAATCCATAAATTTTTTGAGGTGAGTAATTGTCTATTGAGACCCCATTTATTAAATGGGTAATATAATTTAAATGGGGGATTTTAATTAAATAAAAATTTCAAATAATATGAATGACCAATAATGGTCATTAGTAACCCTTGTGAATTGGATTTTCACCTCATCTAATATTGTCAAATGGCATCACTATAAACTATCAGTTAGCATCCATACCTTATGTGAGGTGAGGTAAGACCATAACAACCATAGACGATGTATCTAGGGTTGAGACCATACATGCCACCATTTTGAACATCTACCCATTTGGGATACTCAAAGTAGGATATAATAAGGCAACGACTCCTGTGTGATGTGATTAGGCCATGGTGGATAGAATTTAGTGTGACTAGAATCAGGTTTGGGTGAGTGGATTGACCCATTATGACCCTAAAAATGATATGTGATTTTGGAAAACTATTTAATTCATCTTTTGTGGAAGGAATTGCATTGTCGATGTGGACGTTACATCCTATTAGTGATTCCATTGGAAATGTTATCCTTATGTTTCAGGTGTTGACACGAGATTATTAAGAATATTGAGTAATATATAAGGGTTACATTAGTGTACTATAGTTTACAAGAATCCCTGGATCCCCTATTGATAGACTGACTCGTATCTGGAGATGTGATATGAGAGTGCTTGTCACCTTGGAATTTGCACAAGTCATAGAATCCAAATTTCATATGGATAGAGATGTTGATAATGGTTGTTTTCCACATTAATATGTTTCATTTGAAATGATACCTCGGGATATATGTGACTTTTTTTGGATTCCATGATTAGAACTAGGGAATAAGGATGAGATTCCTTGTTTTAAAGTTGGTTACATATGTTTCTACCATAGAGATGGATGTTAGGGATGGAACATCCAGGGTTTTCATTCATTGAAATGATGGGGTATGCCTCAAATTTGGTTCCAACTTTGTATCACTGGTGCCAGATGGAATCCCCAGAGTTAAGGGATCTAATTATAATCGCATGGTGGGAATACCCAAATTCGTGAAGATATCACTTAGATTATGGCAACACTGATGAGGGATATAATCCATGAAGTTGAGGGATCTGATCAGGCTACTATGTGATGAAAAACCTGACTCATGATGACCTTAGATATGATTATTTTGGGTTGCATCCACAGAGTGATGATGATATTGGGATACCAATGATTAGCACCCAATGATCAGATTTTGAGGGATGGGATCATAGATTCATTAGTATTTTGATAGGGTTATCATATATTTGAAACTAGTGTGTTACATGGGAGGCATGTTCATCATGATATTTATAGAGATACATTAACATTAGAGAAACGTAGTTATATTTGATTATGTTCACAAACACAAGGAATGATTTTAATTTACTAATTTGGGAATTACATACCTTTCATCTTTGCATGTCACAAAAGCATATCACTTCATAAGGTGGTTGTCAATGTACCTCATTGGTATATCACAAAGTAGGTTTTTACTCATGACATGCTTAATCCAAAACTAGAAATGGGTACCTAAGTAGACATTCACTTGTTACAAGTACAATTCAAGATAATTCCCATGATATCATGGTTGATAAGGAAAACTGATATGGAATGAGGAGACTGGATGAGTTTATTCTTGAAGATGAAAAAATTCCATAATTATTATTTTCATTTTTTTAATCTATCTGTATCTGGACTAGTGTTTGGTCATTTATATACAACAAGAATATTCGAGTGTCTACTACATTTCAAGTATTATTGGTTTGTTTTTTCTTTATGTATAATTTGATTAGTTATTAATGGAGTGGTATTTTAGTTAATTATTTGTTACCGAAATCATTAAAATTGGGTTTATAGCCACCCAAGATTACCACATCAGACACCTTCTACTAGTCAACATCCTCTGACGTACATGAGGCACGTTTGAGGTGCTTTGGTGAAGCATTTTTCCTATTAGTTATAATGTAGTCCTGGGTGAGATGTTGCAACCCACTAATAATAAAGAATTACGTCTTATTTATTTAAGATCCACAAAAAAATCATAATTATTTACACCATTGTAAAATTTTTGGGGGTGGTGGTAATATTAGTAATATTTCCCCAAGACTCTGAAATAAAAATGTCTATGAGAAAAAAAAACATAAAATTTCAATACAAGTAATACAAACCAATTTATATAAATTGGTTATCAGAACAGAACCCTTAATTTTGAATATATCATCCTTTTAAGGGAAAAAACATAGAAGTTAATATTAAATTAAGATATAATTTTGTGCTTAAAATATGAATTGTGACATTCTATCATGAAATAAAAATACCTGGTCAAACCCCTATTCTATAAATTTGATCTAGTCTCCGATGTGGTCTACTAAAGATTATGGAAAATAACAATGACAACCCTTTAATGATTATTTTAATTTAAAAATCATATGTCATAAAACACAAAACAATTTAGGGTAATGATTTAACCAATTATTATTATAAGAAATAATAAATCCACATAAATATACAATCAAGTAATTTAATTGTTAGTTAGATGAACTTTCACCCATCTAGATAAATTACATGATGAAATCCAACTGATGTACGTGGACCTACTTCCATAAATTTCCAAAAAATCTGACATATGGAATGGGGAAATGGCTACCTCGATGTTATACCATTTGGTCAAGTGAAATAATAGTACTAATAAGACATCTATATCAATGAATTCCTCCCATGTAAATATAATAATATGTTTTTTGAATATAATAAAAATCCATTTTCTGAATAAATTTACATTCCCACAAATATTAATATAAAATTAATTGGGATAATATTTATAAAAACAACCATTTGTAAATAAATTCCAAAATATTACCCACCATTAAAAAATAATTTTCCAAACCTGCCATTAAAGATCATTTCATTGATATTCTTCAATTTTTTTAAATTTGATAAAACATGAAATGGATGTCAAGAATCACATTTACTAAATATAAAAATTTATCAAATAATGAATCACTATTTATATCTAATTACTTTTCATTATAATTTATTTGTAATAATTATTTAACAATAGATAATCATTATAGTTTATCATTTATTGATATAAATAATTTACATGATGAGTTAGACTCAAGGTTAGGGACACGTTTTAAAAAATTATCTTTTTACAGCTTCTTATAAAATGCCCTTTTTCTTCCATAACAATATATTTATTTTCTATAAATTATTTAACCATAGTTTTCATTATTGATATATGATTTTATTTATATTATTTTTATCAACTTTTAATTTTTTTTCAAATTGGATTGAAGGCAATTTTTTGGTTTTTCTCCAAATGATTTACGTTATGACTTTTCGAATAAAAACATAGAAGGAATGGTTTTTAATATAAATGGATTTGGAATATTTCCACACATTCATTATATCTTATTTTATTGTAGAAACCATTATTAGATTACAATATTTTGAGTAATTTTTTTCCTTTGTATGTGTGCATTTTTTTTAAATTTCTTATTTCAAAATGAAATGTTTATATTGATTAAATATGGTTTTATGATGAATGCATTAATGATTTATATTATGTTATTTATATTGAGTATGTTTTATATTGATGGCTTTTTTGTGATAAACCATAAATGGGTAGTTAAATTATAACATCGAATGCCTTGGTTTCCCTAGAGGTGGATGCCAATCAAATGGTTATTCTATATATGAGATGGAGTTATGATATTTATGTTTATCCTAAGAGACAAATAGAATATTCTATGAGGGATATTCCATGATTAATTGTGATTGTTAATCTAGGATTAGCTATTATGTTTACTCTATGGTAATGTTGTGAAGTTAACTATGATGGTGTTCTATGAGTAGCCACGGTGGTTACTCTAATGATCACCCAAGTGTCCAATATGTTTTATACAAGTGTGATATGGGTCTTAAATGTTTAATTTTATAAAAATGTATTCCTTTTTTCATATTATAATTCTTTGTTAAAAAAATTAACGAATAATGTGATAAAGGATAAAATATTTGTTGTCTTAATTTTATTCACTATGTGATCAATTTTTTTCAGTCATGTCCCCAAATAAGATATTTGGGTTCATCTAATGTTTTAATGTTTTTCTCATAGGTTTTTGGAATGATTAGGTACAATGATGTTGTAAATATAATTTTTTTAATATTTATGATCTGTAATTTTTGAATTTTTTTTCATGGTTGGATTCATTTGTACTAAGAATAAGTTAACACTTTTAATGAATGTGATTACTATGTAATAGGTTTTTTATGTTCTCTAAAACTATAAAACAAAATTATCATTGGTATTATATTAACATGAATTATATTCTACATAATCTAAATGATGCAATGCCTAAGGACAAGTGAATACAATTTTATATAGAATGAATTTTGATATCAAGATAATTTTTATGTTTTTCCTAGATAACCAAACATGAGAAATCATGAAGGAATATAAAATGATTTGATCTCCCGGAGTAGGGCCACCTATAAGATGTTTGATTTTTTTAGAGACATCTATCAACCAAATTACTCCAACTGAGACAAAAAATAGGACCACTGTATTTCTAGATCACTTTTGGTGTGCCAATTTGATGGAAATTGATGGTGAAGAAGTGTATAAATCATATATTGAGGGTAACAAATAAAAATATTTTATTCATGTAGATATTTATAATTATAAATAAATAAATAAATATGGTCATCATATTATAAATTAATGGTGAGTTTTAATTTTAGATCATCTAATTATGATTTAATTTTCACTTGTTTAATATAATTAGAAAATTAATATAATAAAAGGGAAATAAATAACTAGAAAATAAATTATATTATTTATTTAGATGAGTATCCCTCATGTTTTAAATAAAATATTTGTATATCATTGACAGTTTATTAGAGAACCATGTTGTTAATATTCACCTCTCATGTTTTCAATATTTTTTTAGCCCACATATATTAGCAGTTGGTTAGTTGATCGTATATTTCTATGGAGATATGGGTCCACCTGTAACTGATTACACTATTGGATAGATAGAGATATTTAAGGTCCTTGTGTAGACTTTCTTGATTCATTAATTTAGATTATTTTTTCTGAATATCTCTATGGATTTATAATCTATTAATGGGGAATAATTACATTTATTAGTATACTAGATTTTTAATTAATAAATATTTCATAAGAGGAAGACATAAGTTCTCTTGAGTATAAGTTGTAATTTTTGTCACCTACTAATACTATAATCGAAAATTTATTAATCAAATAGTGATGGATTAATGTATCCAATTAATTAAAAAATAATTTACTTATCATGAACTGTAGGAATTGAATATTTAAACATATTCAATTATATTTTACAGTGATTATTCATATATTAGTGATGATTACTTCCTAAAACCCTTCTCTTTGGGGTCGAACGAACATATGCTTGTCCTTATTTTTCCTTTTGATCCTTCCTTCACCCGTTTCACATTCTCGAGCTTACATCCTATTCCATAAGCAAAACTTCTCTTTGGGTTCTTCCCAACTACTTATTTCCTGGTTGGTGTATTCATGGTTTTTTCTTTATCATTGTTCATGATCATTTCATTCCCTCCACTGAAGGCATTCGAGTTTAAATTTTTTTGGAAAAATAATATTTTTATAGGATGTTGTGGGGGCTCTATGATGGTTTCTTTTTTTTAATATAAATGAGTATTTTTCCATATCTCTAACATCTAATTCCTCGAAAACAATTTAGGTCAAATATATAGTGGTGGTTCAAAGAGGTTTTGGGTTTTCTGGTATAGTCTATGATGGGTCTTGAGGGGTTTCATAGTTCGGTTTTCTCTTGTCTTAAACTCTACCGATTTTATTCCTCATGGATAATGATGTCAATAAGAGCCCATGACCAGTCGAAAAACATATAAACCCTCATGTTTCGTTACTCATCTCCACGTTGGATCGAGAGTGGTGGTAACAAGGTTTTTTTGGGATGTGTGGTTCGGTGTCCATCATTGTTCCTGGTACGTTCTATTCAACTATGGTTATATTCAGACATGAAAATGGTTGTGTCAATGCTAAATATTTGGCATTTCCAGGCTATTATCTATATCTCCTTCAAAACCCTCATGAATGTTTTTTGTTTCTGGCTTAACATATTGGATTATTATTTGGTGTAATGTATATTTATTTTTATATTTCATTTATTTTTGTTTGTTGTGCTTTTGATTTGGGGTTTTAATTGATTATGGAGGTATGTTAAAGTGGTTTTGCAGTAGATATGATGGACTCAAGATGGTAATCTTTGATGATCTGGTGTGGTTCAAGCCAACAACAATGATAATTGTTATTATAAATTGACGTCGATAGTATTGAATCATGTTAATTATATAAGGAATCATGTCTCTAGCTGACGTGGGTTACTCTCGGATCTATGTCTTATAGGGTTAGGTGTTAGTGATGTGGTTTTTTAATTGTAAAGACTAATTTTTCCATGATTTTTTAGTGTATCCTTATTTACCACTCTAACAAAATTATTCTCTTTTAAAAATTTACAAAAATTATATTTTAGTTAGTATTAATATATTGGAAATGGGTTTTGTAAATAGGCTATAAAACCTATAAATAATTGGATGTAAAAACTCTTGGTTATACAAATTACCTTAATAATTGATTGAGAAAGGCCTTAGGGTCTGTAAAATTAAAACTGATGATGGAATGTAGATGATTTCTACAACAGAAAAAAGAATTATATATGTTTTTGGATATATTAAAAAAAATTAGATGCTATTGTGATCAATTTAAATGATTATCATGATTAGTAATATTATTTCTATATATTAAAATGATCATACCATGAAATTGTTATTGATAAGGCTGAATAAGAAAGATCATGATACTGAAATATTTCTAATTGGATGGTAATTTCATATATAAATGTTTTAAACAGGTTCAAACTATATAAGGGTGTTTACATGATGTATAGAGAACCGTGATTAGTTTTCTAAAATTTTATTTTCTGAAATTACTGTCACAAATTCAATGTAATATGTTTATTCCTATAGACATTATATGTAATTTTATGGTTTTATGAGTAAATAATGATATTTGGTCTTCACATAAATATAGTGATGGAACTAATCATATAAATTTATTTATTTATAATACTAATAACATATATTTATATGACTATATCACTCAAATGACTTGATAGTATTACTTTAATGGTAGATATTGTCACTTCCATACTATGTGTATGACTTAGATAAATGATATGATAAGGGAAAATACCTTGAGCATAAGACATCATATTGAGAATACTACTTTTACAATTCTTGGTTGTATTCTTTTTTTACATAATTTAAGTCTTCTCCAAAGTTATTTATTCATTTTTGATCACACTAATCTCTTACAACTAGAGAATCACTTTTATACATCACGAAATTTTAATAAATCCACTCCATGAAAATAGATTTCTCAAAATATCAAATATATTAATGATAACTTACATGGATGTTGTGAGATATGTACTAACATGTTCAAAAAATTTTGAGTCTTATAATATACATTAATGAATATTTCATTAATATATATTTAATGTAAAACCTATTATGATTAATGGTAATGTTATTTTTTTAAAAAATATATCTAAATAAATGGGATTTGTGTTATGATAAATACATGTTTATAAAATGTAGTACCCTGGGATAATGGGTAATGTAATTAAAACCCTATGTATCGTGATTCTCTTTAATGCATTGATATAATAATTTTTTTACTCAGTTCCGTTATTCATGATAAAAAATAATTACTGAAAGGTTTTAATAAATAATTTAGATAATATTAAATTGATGATAAATCTATACAATAAAACCAATATATTTTAGGAAACATTTTTTAAAATAAATTTATTTATCTTTGATAGCTTTCATTACATGAAAGATAATTTTTTAATGAAACACAACATACTATTAAAATATTTTTATTTAACATAATTATAATTTTCTATCCATTGGAAAAAACGATATGAATAATGTTAACCTAATTATTAATGTATATATTATAAATTGTTATATAAAATTAATTATTTGGTGAAAAAATAATTCACAATGAAATAAACAACTTGAAAATAATGAAACATAATTTTTTACAAAAATATATTAATCCAAACAAAAGTTTTTCATCTCAATAAATTAAATAAATTTCTTCTGCATATTGATATTAATTATATTTATGAATAATATATTCAATCAAATGTTTAACATTTTGTTTATTTATTCTCTACGAATGAGATCCTATGAAATCTAGTTTTACATATTAAAATATATTTTTTTCCAAAAAATAAATTATGAAAACTTTTGAAAACATATTTAAAAAATTATTTTTTGTATTTTTGAAGACTTATTTTTAAAAGTGATATTATTTTTTTCAACCATAATGGGTAAACTGAACAATAATTTATTCATGATTTTTATTAAACTAATTTACTATGGGTTGGGTTTAAACTTATTGGATAGGGAAACATGAAAAAAAATCCAATAAAGAACACACTTAATCGAAATATTTACACCTTATCATCTCCAATTTAATATAATATTCTATTTTAGATTATTTGGATGGTAAAAAACGTGGGTACGGTTTTTTCTTTTTAAAAATTTCATTTGAGTCCCACCCAACATATAAAAGTACACCACATGTCTTTCCATATTAAAAATTATAAACCAATTATATTTAGACCATACCAAATTCAATGTAATCATTAATTCTATACAATAATTATATATTCCTTTCTATGATCATAAATCCAATCTTGGATGTCTTTATATTAAATCTAAAGAGGTTGTTTGTAGAAGATGTAATATTATTTTCTATAAATTTTTATTTTAAGTATATTTCATCCTCCTTAAAATATTATTATTAAATATAATATAAAAACAACTATATCTCTCATATAATGATATTTCATTACATTAATTTAAAAAACTATATCAAAATTACCTTCAATAAAATGGTAAGAAAAATTATCATTCGTGTGTACAGAAGACTATCGCCTCACAAACTGATGTCGTTCATTTTCTATCACCACCTCTCATGCATTGATATAATTATAGATTAAATATTTATATTTGATTTTTTAATATTCCTAAACATATTTAATTATAATAACAAATATAATTTCATTTATCCCATATAGTTTTAAAATAATAGTGTCGCTCTGGTTTTTTATAAAATACTACCTCAATAACTGATGTGATGTTTTTAATTTTCTAATTTACCTTTGAATTAATAATAATATTATAAACCGATATATATTTAAATTTAAATATAATAATAGTAATTTAATAAATATATCACATATACCTTCATACTTTCCATTCCATGGGGGATTAGAGAATGTCAGTTTTCTATATTGCAGAATACCGCCTCATGAAACAAAGTGATTCATATTTCACTAACGAACTAAATGGAAGGTGATAAGAATAAATTTCGTAAAAAAATTTGATATATGTGACAGTATAATTTTTATTTAGGGGTAATATTTTTTTATCCATTCCTTCATTCCATGCACCTATAAAATGGAAATACATCCACACATACGTTTGGGATACCGTGTCCAAAAAAAGTGTATTCATTTCATATCGTTTACATTTATTGATTAGTATAAATTAATATATAATCTGTATATATGATAATTTTACCATGGTTAAAATTATTGATATTAAAAAAATATTATCAATTTAATAGGAATGAAAATATCAAATCAAAACATATATGAAAAACAAATCTGTTATTACTCAATTTGTGATTTTGACAGGTATTCATAAAAATATAATAAAATGTCATATATAAATCATATATTATATGATATATTATGTGTGTGTGTGTAAAATTAATATATATTTATTATACTTTTTTTATTTTATAGGAGGTTCTAACATTTATGGTGGATGACAAGACTTATGGAATGGGTTTACCATGTAACTTTTTACTAATGTGAGACGCATTCCATATTCACACATATTTATATTATGTGATTAATATAATTCCCATGAATGAATTTAATTATTATTATTATTAGATTTATTGGGATTTATATATCCATTTACAGATCTCTCATTCACCATGTTTACAATTCATAATTTACCAAATCGGTAAGGGATTTTAATATCAAATTGCCTTCATTGGGACATAAGATATTTTATATATCAATATTATTATATGCTATTTATATAACATCCCTATGACATGAATTATCACTAATCAATTGATTTTTATGATATTAAGTGGTTTATTATTTCTTAATATTGAATTTCACCTTTGATTTAAAATACTCCATTGTGGTAAAGGTTTGATGTTACAATATCACCGTATTTTGTGAATCTTTCTGATTATGCATTTGACTATAAAATATTATATATTATCTCTCAAGAAAATATTTCCTTTTTTATTCTCTATTTATTTTATTATAATATATGTTTTCTCTTTATTTTTATCTCTTCACAAAGTCAAGATTTAAAAATAATTTTTTTATTGAATCCTTATATTATTTTTCACTTGGGAAAACAAATTTCATTTTTATATCCATGCATTATAAAAATGTTTTCTAAATTTTTTAATTCCCATCATGGGATATTTAATTCAATATATTTTTTTACATTTCATCATTTTTTATTAAATAATCTTCATGATGTTTATAAAACAAGGCCCATTTCCACATTATTAAATAAGTAAAATAAATGTTTGTTTAATAATTTATAGCAGTAATAACCATCATGAAAACTATTTGTTTTATTAATTAATTTATATTTTTGAATTTTTGTTTCAAATGATTCATACTTATAATTTTTTTTTAATTTTATATTTAAAATATTATTTTCATATAATGAATATTTTATTTATGAATTTGTTTAAATAATATTGAAAAAAATATTAGTTTTTATGGTTATTTTAAAGGAATTTTTTTTAGAATTTATCATTTTAAAATTAATATTTTAAATGAAATTTTTTACATCATTAATGGTTCGACGTAATATTTAATTAAAAATATTTTTCTGTCAATGATTATATCTTTTGATATTACAGTATATTTATCGAATATATAATCCAATTATGAAATAAACATTTATTAACTTGATGGTATATGTTTATAATGAAGAGATATTTATAAAGCCCAACCCAATTACGTGAATTATGATATGATGAATTAATGACATAGTTATTGGACCCATTTTCCTTGTTTGGTTATGTTATGATGAAATGTTTTTGAAACACCATTATTTTCCTTGGTTATGATATCATGAATGTTTGTTGGTCTTAATACACACAATGTTATGGATTATGTGATGATATAGTCATATGAATCCCTATAATTCATTAGGTAATGAATACTATTATATAACGGTAATGGGTAAATGGGAGCTTATACCATTCTTTAACATTGGTACAAGTTGGGTTATACATTTTTGAAATATGGTGTAGATGATTTTATCTAAATCCTATAGCAGGTACACAGGTAGTTAACACAAGCCTAACATGTTTGGAATATCTTAGAGGATATCCATAACATTATATTTTCCATGATTATGTGTACATTACAAATAAAGAATTATTTCAATGCTATGACCTCAATGATCATGGTCACTGATTCCATTATAATTCATGTCCTATGAACTACCAATATTTATTCCAGGACTCGCATTTATTTTCTATGAAATGTATGGTATGGTTTTGAAATGTTATTATCATATTAAAATACCCATGTGATCATTTAATATTAATATATCCTTTATTTATCCTTGTATGAAATCGTATATCAACCTTTACTTTTTTACCATTCCCCATGATATGAAGAAGGGTATTTTTTATGATTGGTCTACAAAGGGTGGTTGTTAAAAAGATCATAGTGGGAGATGACCTAACACATTTATAGACCAGTTGTATATATTTCAATGTTTTGGAATGAAATAAACCAAAACAATTTTTATTTATAGCATTATATAATATTACTAATATTTATTTAGTAAAATGTAATATTTATGTATGAGAAATATTGGTCTCTACAGTTGATAATAGAGAAAGTTTTACATGAACAAATAAAATATAGGATGAGAAAACATTATTAACAACCATGTGGATAAGTAACTATATAAAACAAACCCTAATAATATTAGTTAAGGATTGATAATATCATTTCCATGAAATTTTTTCTCTACATGGTCATTACATGTGGAGGTGTTTTTGAACAAAATATACATAGGGGTAAAAACTATGGGAAGGATCAATTTTCCTGATGCCAACATTATATGTTATTAAATAGAAGGACTAACTACACACACAGTTTGATACTCCTAGAGTATATTCTTTCAAAATTCTAAAACACATAACAATCCATCATGATGGATTTAAATAATGGCCATATATAACCTAGTATAAGCCTAATTTTTCAATGATTTAAAATATGCTTTCATTATTTACACATCACAAAAGAGAATTTTCAGGATTTTTTGGCATCCCAAAATGATCAATTTTTCTCAAAATAAATATATTCAATTAGTATATTAAAGAAAAAATAATAAAATAAAATAATATATAATGTGATATACAATGCGTAGATGAAAAACAAATGGTATGATGACTGTAGTGAAAGATTTTGAGATCATTCCGAATTAGGTGTCATGATATATATATATATATATATGATAGACATTCACTCTATCCTACTAATGGACTCCATGTAGAAGATAATGATAGTGTTCACTAATATATTAGGTGGTTGAGAAAATGGAGTAATGAATAATTCAGTTTCATATATATTGGGAATGGGTGAATAATCACCCATGTGAATGTATCAAATTGATGACTAGATGTCTTAAGTGTAGAAAATAAGGCCACATAGAATGTAATTACAAAGGAAAACATATATGTTTTCTTACAATAATGGATGAGAATAATTTTTTCCTATGTAAGAATCTATGGATTATTGTGGATTGTATTAGGATAATACACAATTGATATCATAGGGGGAATTTAATAAAGATTACTAGAAAATGGGTATGAGTAATAGTTATAAAAAGGATTATGAAGATGCTGTGAATGGAATATGAAAGGTATGGGTTGTCATAATAATATAATCAATGTTATATCTGAGTGGCATGATTAAATTGTGTATCATAAATTTCATGATATGAGTATGATTTCATATTATTGGATAGCGTTAATCTATAAAAATATGATGAAGACTATTTAACGGTTTAAGAATGAAGTGGAATGATTGAAGTGTTTGTTTATTGGAATTCCATAATTATGTTAAATTAATTAGGAAATATAAATTTATTATACTATAGATTATTTATATTAAGTATTTTCATGAAGATGTTTATTGATAATGATTTATGCCAAAATTGATTTAACTAAAATTAAGAATTTTAAAGAATACACATTGTAAATGGATGATAACCCTTAATATGATACTGGTGTTGAGGAAATTGGTGTTTAGTTTGAATGAATATATCATTGATATAGAGAATTTAAATAATATAGAAATGATAACCCTAGAATTGATTATCTATTTGTTGAAATGATTTATATTTTATCATCGATAGAGATTACAAAAAAATTTATCTTAGGGAATATATTCAATATTTCTTGGTATTATTTGTTCAATGAAGAAAAATTTATATATTCATTGAGCTTTTAAGGTAATTCTTGTTATAAATATGCTCTTTAATAATATATGACCCTGGTATTAAAATATTTGAAATCTAACCATTATGAAAATCATATTGATATTTGGAGGATTCATGTAAACCTTATTTTGGTAAATTTGTTGATTTTATTTAAAAAAAATTAATCCTGAAATGGAATTATGGTTAATAATCTATTGAATTTTTTATGTTGACTTTTGGATGCGTATTTCAGATAGATATACTTCCAAACCACATAAATATTTATGCGTATTAGATAACGAATGATAGGATATTTGTTATGATTATAACTAGGGTTATAATTAATGACTTATCATTTTATTATATATCTTTTTACCCATTAGAGTGTGAGGCATAAAAAATACATCTCTATTTATTGGTGCAATGAATGAAGTAGAAGTTTATTGAAGAAAACCCAATGGATAAATTTTTTCTTATGATACAATAGAAATCTATGTTTTATTTATATTTGTCCCTTTGAAAATATTTATTTTATCAAGATTGTATATTATCAATTGGTTCTTCCTCTTAACCTCTCTCAAGTCCACAATGTGATTTATGCATCTCTCCAATGGTATTATATACTTTATACATAACATTTACTACACTAAGATAACATTACACAATATAATGAACTCTCTGATTATGAATAACATGTTGAGATTCTAGATAACACAAAAAATGTTTTATGAAACTAGACTTCTTTTCAAATCATTGTTTTTTGGTATAAACAGTTGCTCAAGATGTCATCATCAGAAATTGAGGATTTAATGATGTAGAATCAACATAATTTATTGTTATAATTTTGATAAACAATGAAATATAAGATTATTATAAGAATGTACGTATAATATAACACCTTGAGATTTTATGAAATATTTTTGGAAATAAAATAAATTTTATTTGACAACCTACTCTTAATGAAACACAATATTGTAAACAAACACATAAAATAAAAATATTTTTATTTAAATTAATAATTATAATCTAGATATTATAATCAAGGTTATGAATTGGATTAATTAAAATATAAAAATATAAATTTTATAACTATATATAACATTATTTATTTGGTGAGAAACTAAATAGAAATGAAAAAACAATCAATTTGAAAATAATGAATTTTATTTTCAAAAAAAATTCTTATATACTTATATGTGTTTTAGAATAAAAATTAAAATATGTAAATTTGAGGGAATTATTTCAATAATATTTATATATTTTATAATCAATAAAAAATAACATTAATATTGTTTGTTTTCTAGGCATTATATAATAATAAATCCAATATTACTCTAAAAATTTTATTATATTTGACAAGAAACTATTTCCACCCATAGAAAAAATATTCTAAAATTAATATTATCAAATTTTGGGAGATTTAGTTTAAATAAACTTTAATTTTTATATCATAATTTCTAAATTTTCATTGAGTGGCTTTTTTAGATTTTCTTCAAAAAAACCATTTTCAGAGAATACATTGAAATACACTCTTTTATTGACAAAACCATTTCCAATGAAATAACTTATAGGCTAAATATCAATTTAAAATGTTTTAAAGGGATATATTAATTGAATTTTATATCAATTTACAAAATTTAATTCACTGTTATGAATTTCATATTGAATGTTTATATAATTTTTTTCAATCTTTTGTTGATTTCCTCTTTCGAAAACCACAATTTCATCATTTTGGGGGTTAAAATTTAAAATAATTAGAACATATTATATAAATGGAATTTATCCATATGAATTAATTTTTTTTCCAAATTAATAATTTATATTACAAAATATATTTAACATTTTCTTTGTCCAAAATGAATAATTAAAGTTATAAATAACAATTACTTCGGTTACTGTTAAATTAGGCTTAAATGGTGGTCAAACTAAAATTATAAGGTGTATAATGACATAGAAAATTTTCAGAAAAAAAACATTTACTGGACATATTTCAAATTAATAACCTATTATATTCAAAAATGTATCAGTTGGTATCCTTATAGAATGTCTAAATCATGGGCACACATTATTTGTTTCAAAATATCCATATGTACCCTCTCCCCCTTATAAAAGAAAACCAAATATCCAACCATATTTTCAATGACACAATTATTTGGTTCAACCAATACTTGAATAATTATGTTACCTAATTTACTAACCACATCATAGATTAATTTTTCAGATAATAAATCCAATCTAAGAAGGGATTAGGTGAATTATATAGAGTTTATCAGAGAAAGAGTTAATGTTATTAACAATTTATTTTTGCTTTACATATTATTATGAGTAATTAAAATATATTTCAATTATTATAATATTATAAAACATGTAATATGTGGTTAATTGAAATCACCTTATTAAAACATTCCCACTATAATACATTGATACCATAGTTCTTGTCAGCAACCCATTGAAATAAGGAACATGCTCTGAGCCTTATGGAAATCTGGGTCAAGAGATCTATTGGTATGACAACATTTGGTTTTATAAATGTCACTTAGTGATTTATTACCAAATGGTAAAAATAATATAATCTCATTTTACTGGGTGGCCTAGTGTATTGAAGAAATTATTTAAATATCATAATAACATCAAATATGGGTAAAACATCTTTTTAAAAATACTCTCCCACAAGCTGTTAAAATAAAATTTATCTTTTAAGAATGCATGGGATAAACATGGGGCATGCCTACGGAGGAGGGTTATAATTAATTTTTAGGTAATATTGAATGCATTTTATCTGGTAAATGAATATATTTCTGTCATTATATTCATCATAAAATCACAAGAGTGAATATAATAAAAAAATTTATCATTGGAACCTGATAAATGGTAACATCATAAAGGAATCCATGTAACATGGAAATAACAAGAAACCGAAAAATCATAAACATAACTGAACAATAATTAGAAGGATAACACAACATAGTGTATATTGGTTAAAATATCATGCAACATACATGGTATCTCATGAGATAGAAACATCACCCAATCATATGGATTGATATATAATTCTAATCCCTCATCCCATTTAAATAATATACATTCAAATATATTTCACATAGAATATATAATTGAATGATTTATTTCATCTCTAATAGTCCCATTATTATTGTGTTTTAGATAAATACATGTATGTTCCCAGTCTATGATGGGTACGTATACATAGGTAAATACCCTTGAGTTGAGATGCTGATGACTATTAACTACATAATTTTTTATCATGAAATATAACAAGATAATTTTTAAAGCTGAATGGGGGTAAATAATGATTTAAGGAATTTTTTAAGGGGACTTAATGAAGTCCCTAATCACATGTAAATCATAATTACATAACTTGTTATGTGGAAATTTCATATCCCAATATGAAAAATTATTAATAAAAAGGAAAAAAAATATAAAAAGGTTCTTGAGAATAGATGGGAAGGATACATTCCCCTTACCTTATCCTAGTAATGAATTTGATAAATTTTATAATTATAGTGGACAGATTTTCTATAATTCATAAAAAATATATAGGATCGTAATTCTATTTTTATGAATGTAATATAATATTGTCAACTTATATTCAAATGGATAAATACTATGAAGTTGATGGCATGAAAATGTAGAAAATGAGAGACTCTTTACATTGAGTGTGAGGTTCTAAAATCCTATGAGGGGCTTCCTAAAAACATGGGGGACCCTTTAGAGGGATATAAATAGTGAAAGTAAGTGTAAATTATTTATCCAAGGGTTTTACTAAGGAGGAATGGAATGGATCAGTTTTATATATAAAAATATTTGAAATTGATTTTTAATTTCGTAACATTGGATTTGGAGTCCATATAATAAAATATTAAAAACCAAAAAATATCCCCTAGTATTTTCCCAATGTTTTTAAAAATGGGGAATGGTTCAAAATATATTAATAAGCACATGAACTGAACTCATTAAAATAATACACATGATAAAGTGAAATTTCTCCATGTTTATAATGAATTAATTTTGGATCCCAAAAACAGATGTTGCATTTGTGGAATTTTAGTGGTTTTATAAAATTAATCAAATAACCTTAAAATTATATTATATTAATGGGTGCACATAAATTTTTGAGTTCATAATCTTTAATTTATTTATTAAAACAAAATTATAATTATATGATGTCATGATATAAAATATATATTTTTTCTATATTTATTATTTGACACAAAATATTAACTATATTTGGAAATTATAAATAATTCACTAATTGATAATTTAAATTTCATAATTATAAAATTAATATTTCATTCACCAAAGTGTTTCCATATTTATGAGATTTCATACTTCTAAATAAAAATTTCTTATTTACTATACAATATTATTATTTTTGGATAAGAATAATATTATTCACAAAAAAATTATATTTGAGTTTATAAATTAATTTTATATATTAAAATTAAATTAATATTATTTTATAATAATATTTTATAATGATAAATATAATTTAAAAAATTATTTGTTTCATTAAAATATAATTCTTGATTAAAACTATATGATTCAAAAATTACAAAAAAATCATGCTATCAATATCTATATCTATTGAAATTGTTATTGAATCATTTAAAGGTAATAATAAATTTTTTTAAAATAATATTCTTTTTTAATAATAATAATATTATAATTCATAATATTTTGGTCTAGATACATAACTTTTTATTACAGTAGTGTAAACCCTATAGTTAGTTTTGGGATA
The DNA here is from genome assembly GCA_963277665.1 of Viscum album. Taxonomy (NCBI): domain Eukaryota; kingdom Viridiplantae; phylum Streptophyta; class Magnoliopsida; order Santalales; family Viscaceae; genus Viscum; species Viscum album. The sequence continues at coordinate 331,630,477 of OY728161.1, forward strand.
ATGACACATTGTTGAGGTTGTTTTGTAAAGACCTGGAATTTCCATGTAATTTTCTTGAAGTATATAGGAATTTTAAGAGTCCTTGAAAATTGAAGGCATGTGATTTTGAGGCCCGGAGTGACCAGAATGAATTTTTGAACTTTTTTTAGTGTACGTTCTGTAAATGTGTGAGGATGTTATTCTAACTTTTGAACCAGTGCTTGGAATTAAAATCTGAGGGAACTGTTGAACTCGAATCATTGGTATTCTCTTAAATAGACCTTCAAATAAACTACAGTGGGTCGAGGGTGAAAGTTAGTTTTTGGGGTTTTCAGGAAAGGATAAAATACAATAAAATATGTGTAACATTTTATTTTATTTTTGTTTGGAATTCCCAATGAGGCTATTTAATAGGTGTGGACCACCTGAACTAAAACCACCCATGAGAGGTTATGGAGGTGGGGACCACCGATCCTAACCTCGCGTGAGAGGTTATGGTGGTGGGGACCACTAGAGTATAAACCCCCTTGAACTCCCAATTAATGGGAGTAACCCTCAAACTTCTTATTAGATGTGGGGGAGCCTCTTCAACTCCTCCAACATTTATTATATGAACTCAGTTATTTTATTTTACAATTTGAAAATATACCATAATATTCTATAATGTGGGCTTATTATTTTTTTTCGTGGAATTGGTGGGAAACTGTTGGAAAAAGGGAGAAACTTGGAGAATTTGGAGAAAGATCAGCAATGAAGAACACTGAATTCGAATCTGACTTCTTCCACATGACATTCGTTGATGAGGAATGTCTTCTATGTCAACGAACCGACGATCAAGGGAACGCCAACATCACTAACGTCATTCTATTCCCAATGACATCATCTCCTTCCCTGCAGACAATCTTCAACAAATCACATGAAAGAGGTCGGGATTTATTTCTATATGATTATCACATCCCATGTACTTCCCTTCTAATTCTTTTGCGGGATTTGGAATAGATATTGATGATGGTTATGGGGATTGATGTTATTAAATAACTTCCACACTCAATTTCTATTCATGATTATGTAGAGTCGCTTGCTACCACTCTAATGCAGAGGGTGTGGGAAAAACAAACATGGCCCATCCTCTCCACAATTCTTGGGATGATATCTGGTTTTCTTTGTGAAAGAAGAAGACAACAACCTGAGTGCGGTTTAGACAATGATGAGGCACACAGACGGAGGCCGGCACCACCGTCGGTTGCGACGAAGGCGACGATGCAACTGCGCCAACCCATGGACACTGCCACCCCGCGACCTCCCTCCACCGCAGCACCAATTCACATGGCCTCCGCACCATCCATGGACGATATTTCCAGTGGTCAGGTTGCCACTCCGCAGTCGAACCGCCCCATAAACGCGCTGCCACCCCGCGGCCGAACCCCCGCGACGAGCCGCTGCCCCGAGGCCGAGCTACCGCTCCGCGGCTGAACCAACGTGGTCGAGCCACCACCCTGCGGCTAGGCCGCCACACCGCAGCCAAACCCCAGCAGCCAAGCCGCCTTCACACGGTTTGGCCACAGTCGACAGCCGAACCGCCCTGTGGATGAGTCGCCACCCACGGGCAAGCCACCACGCATCCTTGCAACACGCCCCACAGCCGAGCCACCCTCGTGGTACCCTACGAGACCAAGTCTCCTCACATCTGAGACACCACGCGGCTGAGCTGTCCCGCAGCCCCTTGTAGCCCCTAGTGACACTCGCAGCCTGTCAGACCACCCAGCACGGGCCGGTCTGCACTACGGGCAGGGCCTGACCCGGCGGGTCAGGCCGGGTCGACCAAGACCAGGTCGGACTGGAACCGGACCCACATCTACCCACTTACACTCTTTTGACCATAACATTGGAACCAGACGTCTATTTTAAGAACCATCAGTGGTGCATGAAATCTTGTGGTGAGATGGTCCATTTGAGTATACCCAACTGAAGATTTGGATTATAATTTGTACTGTCAGGTTGGAATGAGCACGAATCCAACCTGGCCCCCAGGACTAAAAAGATAATAACTCATAGACTGGGCATCTGATTGACGCATCGTTTGTTGCGTTGAGACCCCTATAATATGGATAACCTTTTAGATACTTTATCGTGGTACATCATGGATGTTGGAGTATCCACCAATGGCTTGTGCAGTGGACCCTCATAGAGATGAGCAAGTCTATAGGGGGAACCTAGTAGCTGACTATGATGAGAAAAATGACATGCGATCATGTGTGGGTCAGATCCTAGATATTTTCTTTTTGGTCATCTCCTAGTGATCATGTGTGGGTCAGATCATAACGTTCCTGTGTTGGTGAGCACCTAGAAATCTTTTGTGGGTCAGCTTCTAGTGATCCTGTGTGGGTCAGCTCTTAGTGATCCTGTGTGGGACAACTCTTAACGATCATGTGTGGGTTAGCTTCTAGCGATCCTATGTGTGTCAAATCCAAGAGATTATTTATAGTTCAGTAGCAGAGCCTTTTAACAGAATAATATGATTTATTAGTTACATCTAATCATCTATACTACTATACTTAAGTTATAACTGGTGTGAGCTGGGTTTGAACCCATGTGGTACTTTCCTTTGTGGTAATACTTTGGTGGTATTCTTCCATGTGGTGTACCTATGTGGTACTTTCCTTCGTGGTTTCCCTTCCTTTGTGGAACAATTGAGATTTGGTCTTTTAATAGTACTCTATATTTTCCTCATGATTGAGACGGGTTTATTTGATAACGTAGGTACTTCTATGATCATATACCAAAGTTGGGTTGTCACTAGTTTACATGAATTGTGGTTATCCTTTGGAGATTTTGGTGATATCTGGAAGGTCTCATGGTCCCTACTAAGTATCATTATACTCACCCCTGCATTGGCTATACCCGCGCCTCGTTGTGTTGGATGCTAACGACGAACATCGCAGATCGAGGTTGAGAGTATCAGGACTAAACAGTGCCTAGAGGTGGGCCATACTGCGTGTCAGTACGAAGAGAAGACGGGTGGATGTGGAGTGATGTGGAGGCCATCTGTACCACCCGTTCATGTAGGAACCTGGAGGATAACCCAGTAGCTACCTTTATTTTTCTTTAGTTGGATTTTATTTTAGTTGTACTTGTACTATTACAATTGGGATTGTATTCCGACCACTTTTTACATTTAGAAATCGTTTTTCTATATATTTGACTTCTATTTGTATCTTTCTATGTTCTTGGTTGAGACTTTTTATAGGTTATAAAATAATTGACTTCCCAGTTTTAGGGAATACGACTTTGGTTCTGCTCACCAGAAACTGGCATATAGAAGGCGAGCATGGGGTTAGTCATACACAGGCTTCGGAGGATGGGTCCTGACAAATTGGTATCAGAGGAGTCAGATCTACCATAGAACATAAGACTCTAATCTTTATTTTTAATGGAAATAGTGTCATGTGTAGTGTGTGTGGTTATTATTTTAGGGAATCCAGTGTTGGCGCGGGGGCCGACGTATCCATACACCATGACCCTGAGTTTTGATTTCTAACCCAGTGCACGAAAACAATAATTGTGTGTGTGTGTGTTTTGAAGAGTTTTTGTTTGTGATATCTTGTGTCAGCTCACCAGGTATAACTTATTGACCAATGTGAACCTGTTAATTTTCAAGATGCCTCCACGTAGATAGCTAGCAAGGGTTCCGAGATTAGTACACACTGATAGCCCACCGAGCGACGACGCCTTGGTGCATGGCCCTTTTCCAGTAGAGGCATCGTAAGAGGCACCAGCTTTACCATTACTTGTTGGGCCACTGATGCCACCGGCCCCAACCATAGATGATGCACGCTCCATGAGTGTGTTTAATGAGTTCCAGCACTAAACTCCCCCCATGTTTATGGGAGAGATGGACCCATAGGTAGCTGAGGATCAGATGGAGGGTGTAGTGAGAGTCTTCCGACTGGTAGTCACACAAGCCGATATCATGGTAATCCTTCTCGCCAGTATTCATTAGGAAGAAGCAGGTAGATGGTGGAGCATGATTCTTTATGTTCACGATGAGGTGATGCTTCTCTAGGTAGACTTCAAGAGCCCGATTCGGGCAGAGTTTGTTCCGGTGACTCTTCACGTAGTGTGAATAAATGAGATTATTCATCTACAGTAGGGAAGCATGTCTATGGCTCAGTACTCATCGAGGTTCACTAACCTCTCATGCTACACCACTTATATGGTGAATGAACTATTCTTATAAGCATGGACCTTTGACCTGGGGCTTAGGTGAGAGATTAGGGAACTAATGACCTCTCTTAGCATCCTGATGCTGGAAGGGGTGTTAGAGCGAGCCCTTTTAGTGGAGAGTTTTCTTACTGAGCAGTCACCAGCAGCGAGACCCAGTTACAGTCATCATGTAGCGGAGTCTTATGCAGCTGGTAGCAGAGAGATGTCACAGAGGTCCAAGAGGACCTGACCTATATGTCGATGACCGCATGACTCATGGTCAGTTTTGAGGGGCACCCGAGGCAGTGACATACATGCGAGGAGTGGGAAGTGATACTCATGCAGCGGACAGGGTCACATGGATTGTGACTGTCTGACCCATCAAACAGATGTTCAGCAGACGGTCGAAGGACCACCCAGGCAGAGATAGAGGACCGACCAAGGAGGTCCACAGGGAGCAGGCAGACATGGAAAAGGAGGAGGTCATGCAGTTGGCAGTGGGTGATTATTCAAGATATTACCACCACCACCACCAGGAGGTCCACCTAAACTGCATGGAGTAGGTGGTCTGGGGCGACCTAAGCTCCTGGCAGCTGATGCCTATGATCACGACACTCCATAGATGATAGGAGGTATGATCTGTGTATACTCCACCATAGCTATAGTACTTATAGACACAGGTGTCATTTATTCTATTATTTCCATTTCCCTTGTTTGGAGCTCAGATATTTAGATGGATTTGTTGGCTCGATCCTTACGGATATAGACACCTACTTGAGCGGATTTGACGATTATGTAATGGTGCTGGTAGTGAGAGCATACTCTTGGGGGTGAGATCTTTCTCTGGAAACTCCTAGTATTAGCATCAAGGCCTTACGACGTCATCTTGGATATGTACTGATTATCTACAGTCAATGCACAAATTGACTGTATTAGGCAGAAACTGTGGTGTGTCTGCATGGCTGTGACCTGGTTTACCATAACCAGCATGAAGGGAGCCTTTTCATCACATGATAAACTTACCTAGAGAATAGTGCATTCTACCACTAATCAGTGAACTAGACTTACCCTAGGAGAAGGTGATGTGGAGAGTCTGAGTTATCCTGTAGGGGTGGACCAGTACAATGATTTCTTCCCTGATGATGTTTTGGGACTACCTCCTCACAGAGAGGTGGAATATTACATTGACATGTACCCAAGGATGACACTGATATCTACACCTGCATATCGGATGGCTTCCACAGAGCTTCGTGGGGTGCGGGTACAGATTGAGGACTTCCAGGGGAAAGGATTCATTCAGCCTAGTGTTTCACCATGGGCAGCCCCAATTTTATTCACCAAGATGGCGGATTAGATCATGAGGCTTTGTGTTGAATATTGGTGACTGAACTAGATGACAGTGAAGAACATTTACCCACTCTCGATGATTGACGACCACATTGATTAGTTGAAGGGAGCATGGTGGTTCTCAAAGATATACCTCAGATCAGGCTATCACTAGCTCAGAGTATGAGATGAGGATGTGCAGAAGATGGATTCCAGATGTCAGTACGACCATTACGAGTTTTTTTATGCCTTTAGGTGTGATCAACGCTCCATCATTGTTCATGGAACTCATGAATAGGATCTTTCAACCATAACTTGATCTCTTTGTAGTATACTTCATCGATGACATTCTAATCTACTCCACTTCTGAGAAGGAGCATGCCTATCATTTGTAGGGAGTACTACACACACTCCAAGAGGACCATCTTTATGGTAAACTCTCGAAGTGCCAGTTCTGAATCGATGATTATTGCTTTCTAGGAAACGTCATATTGGAGGCTAGTGTTTTAGTGGACCCTGCGAATATTGAGGCAGTACTTTCTTGGGAGCCTCCTAGTAGTGTAACAGAGGTGTGGAGTTTCCTGAGATTGGCTGGTTACTACTAGATGTTTTTTCCATATTTCTCCATAGTTACAACAATACATTCATCATTGACAATGAAGGGGATACCCTCCCAGTGGTCAGAGAGATGCCAGCAGAGTTTTCATGAGATGAGGCTGAGGCTGACTAGTTCCCCCATCATGAGGCTACCGGAGGAGGGTGTATAGTATGTAGTCTATAGCTACGCATCAGGGACCAGACTTGGATATGTCTTGATGTAGTAGTGAGTAGTTATCGCGTATAGTTATCGGCAGCCGTGACAACACGAGCAGAACAACGCTACCCATGACCTTGACTCAGCAGCATTGGTCATCGCCTTGAATATTTGGCGACATTAATTGATGGTTGAGCTCTATACAGTTTACTCAGATCACAAAAGTCTCATGTATATCCTCACTCAGAAGGACCTGATCCTGAGACAACGACATTGGATTGAGTTCCTCTAGGACTATAATTTCTAGATATCTTATACTCCTTGGAAGGGGAACATTATAGCAGATGCACTCAGTAGGTGATCTGGTATACAGCTGCTAGGTGAGGGAATGAAGAAGCTAGTCACATTGCAGTTATACTTTTTATATCTGGATGGAGCATTTTTTCTTCAGACCATTACAGTCACTCCACTACTAGTTCAGCGAGTTAGGGAGGTGCCACATGGGGACACTGACTGCGAGAATCGACATGCTCAGATATCCATAAGACAAACACCTAAGGGATTTTCTGAAGGCGGGGAGCATGTCATTCTCTTCAGAGGGCGTACCATGGTACCTATGTCACATCAGGAGGAAGGGTTCTGGGAGTTCTACATACCCCCTCCAGAGATAAATCCAAGAGTAATGAAGATGTACCTAGATATCCGACGATAGCACTGGTGGATGGGAATGATGAATGTAGTAGCTGAGTCTTTCTATTGGTGCCTCACTTGTCAACAAGTTAATGTAGAACATCAAGTACCTTTAGGCTTGGTTCAGCATTTAGATGTCCCAGAGTGAATGTGGGATGGGATATCCATGGTCTTCATAAAGGTTCTTCCACGCTTGTCCAAAGGACATGACTATATTTGGGTGATCGTCGACCGACTCACCAAGTTTGTCCACTTTCTACCGATCAGAGAGTGGGGTTCAGTTGAGAGCTTGGGATGCATCTATGTGAAATAGATTTTGAGGCTATATGGAGTACCCACGATGATTGTCTCAGATCATGATACACATTCCACTTCCTGGCTATGGATGGGGTTGCGGGAGGCTTTTGGGATGCAGATCGGTTTGAGCACTGCCTTCCATCCTCATACGGATGGCCAGACTGAGCAAACCATTCAGACCCTCAAAGATATAATGAGTGCTTTATTCCTTAACTTTGATCATAGATGGGAGGATCACTTGCCTTTGGGGGAGTTTTCATACAATAAAATCTCTCACTCCACCATTGGGATGACACCTTTTGAGGCGTTATATGAGAGACCTTGCAGATCACCTTTGTGCTGGACTGACCCATGGGAGTCAGCACTCGTGGGACTAGAGATGGTTTTTGAAACAGAGAGAAGGTGCAGATCATCTAGCAGTGGATAAAGACTCAACATATCAGGCATAAGACATATGCTGATAGTAGACAGAGACCTCTGAAGTTCTAGGATGGTGAACATGTCTTTTTACGGGTCTCTCCTCGACGAGGTTTTGCGATAATTTGGAGAAGGTGGTAAGTTATCTCTGAGATTCATCAGAACATTTCAGTTCCTCAGCAGAGTTGGCGAGGTGGCATACCTCTTAGCTCTTCCACCTCATTTTCACCATGTTCATGATCTCTTCCACATATCCCAGCTGAGAAGATACGTTCCAGAACCTTCTCACATCATCGACCAGGGAGAGCTGGAAATCAACGATGGGGTGACATTTTCAGAGGTTCCAGTTGAGATTGAGGATTTACAGGAGAAGGTCCTTCATGGGTTATCAATACCTATGGTTCACATTTTTTGGCAGCATGGGAGCCTCCTGGATATCACATGTGAGTGGGAGGCTCTTATGCGTGCTCACTACCCCTACACGTTTTCCTAGTTTTTTAGTAGTGGATTACGGGAACACAAATCCCTACGGTGGGGGGAATGTAAAGACCCAAAATTTTCATGTAATTTTATTAAATAAATGGTAATTTTAAGAGTCTGTGAAAATTGATGACGCTTGATTCCAAGGCCCAGAGTGGACGGAATGAATATCTAAACTTTTGTTCAGGTACATTCAGTAAATGTGAAAGCGTGTTTTTTAACTTTTGAACCGGTGCTCGGAATTGAAATCCAAGGGACCTGTTGAACTCATAGCATCATTATTAACTTAAGGAGACCTTCACCTAGACCTCAGTAGGTCGAGAGTGAATGTTAGTTTTTGGTATTTTTCAGAATGGATAAAATAAAATAAAATTTGTGTAACATTTTATTTTATTTTACTTTGGAATTCCCCATAAGTATATTTCATAGGTGGGGATCACCTGAACTAAAATTTCCTATTAGAGTTTATGGAGGCGGGGACCACCGAGCCTAACCACCCATGAGATGTTATGGTGGTGGGGACGACCCATGTATAAACCCCCTTGAACTCCCCTTAAATGGGAGAAACCCTCAAACTTCATATTAATTGTGGGGAGCCTCTTCAACTCCTCAAACAGTTATTATACCAACTCAGTTAATTAATTTTCCAAATTGAAATTATTCCAACATATTCTATAATTTTGACTAATTATTATTTTGGAGGAATTCGGGGGAATCTTTTGGAAAAAGGGAGAAACATGGATAATTGGGAGAAAGATCGCCAATGAAGAACGCCAGTGAAGAACGCCGACTTTAGCTCCGACTTCTTCCACGAGACATTCATTGATGAGGAAAGTCATCCATGTACAAAAACCGATGATCAATGAAACGTTGATGTCACAAATGTCCGTCTATTCCCAATGACATTGTATCCTTCCCCGCAGAAAATCTTCAACGAATCAAACGAACAAGGTAGGGGTTAATTTCTATATGAATATAACTTCCCATGTATATCCCTTATAATTATTTCGCATGATTTGGAATAGAGATTGAAAAGGGTTGTGGGCATTGACGTTTTTAAATATCTTCCATACTTGTTCTTGATTCATGATTTTATTGAGCCGCTTGCAACTGCTCTAATGCGGAGAGTGCGGGCCAAACAAACTTGGCTCTTCCTCTCTGCAATTCTTATCATTATATGAGGTGTTTTTTGCGACGAAGGAAGACAAAATCTAGAGTGGGTTTTTGGCACCGATGAGGTAGGAGGATGGTAGCCGGCACATTTTCCGGCAACGACGAAGGCGATGGCGCATCAGTGCTGCCCTATGGCCTCTGCACCCCGCAGCGCCGCCACCTGCAGCCTACGCGTCGTCCGAGGCTGAATCAAAACACAGTCGGGCTGCCACCCCACGGTTGGGCCCCTACTCCGTGGTTAAACCCTCGTGGTTGAACCGCCACCCCACGGTGGAGCCGCCCCACGGCCCCCGCGGCTCGTCGGGACCCACGCGGCCTGCCGGACTGCCTAGTGCAGGTTAGGCCGGACCCATTGGGGTGTGCCACCCAGCGGGCCGGGCTCCAATGTGGGCCGGGCCAGACTTAGTGGGTCGGGCCGGGTCGACCAAGATCGGGTCGGACCAGACCGGACCCAGGCCCTCTTCGACACATTTACGCTCTTTTGGCCATAACATTGGCACCATACATCTGTTTGATGAACTATTAGTGGAACTATAAATCTGGGAGAGATATGTTCCCTTTGATTATACCCCAGTAGAGTTTTGGATTATTATGTTTATGGTCAGGTTGGATTTAGCACGAATCCAACTGCACCCAGGAAAAAGGGCTAATAACTCACAGACCGTGTGTCCGATTCACGCACTGTCTGTTGCATTGAGACCAATATGACGTGTAAAACCATTGAGATACTACTTCAAGGGAAAGCATGGTAGTTGGATTATAGAATAGTGTCTTGGGGAGAAGACCCTCCCAGAGATGATAAATCCTAGTTGGGGAACCCAATAGCCGGCTGTGACGAGAAGAATGACTAGTGATCTGGTGTGGGTTAGCTCCTAGAGATCTTGTGCGGTTCAGCACCTAGCGATCCTGTGTGGGTCATCTCCTAGAGATCCTATGTGGGTCAGCTCCTAGCGATCCTTTGTGGGTTAGCTCCTAGGGATCTTGTGTGAGTTATATTCTGGTGATCCTGTGTGGGTCATCACCTAGCCATCATGTTTGGGTCACCTCCTAGCGATCCAGTGTGGGTCGTCACTTACCGATCATGTGTGTGTCAGCTCCAAGAAATTATCAATAGGTTAGAATTAAAGCCTTTTAATCGATTATGATTATTCAATAGTTATAACTAATCATCTCTACAACTATAATTAAGTTATACCTTGTGTAATCTGGGTCCATAGCTATGTGGTACTTTACATTGTGGTAATACCTTGGTGGTATTCTTCTGTGTGGTGTACCTGTGTGGTACTTTCCATCATTGTTTCCCAGCCTTTGTCTAATGGTTGATATTTGGGCTTTGAATTGGACTCGATGTTTTCCTCATGATTGAGATGGGTATACTTGAAAACATAGCTATATGTATGGGAATATACCTAAGTCGGGTCGTCACTGGTTTATATGATTTGTGGTTATCCTTTGTGGATTTTTGTGAGACCTTATGGTTATTGGGGTACCTACTAAGTATCATTATACTCACCCCTACACAGTCTATGACTGCACGACGTTGTGTTGGATACAGATGATGGAAACCACTGATCGACGTTGAGTGTACCAGGAATGGACAGTGCTCAGAGGTGGGCCATACCACATGTTGGTACGCAGAGGAGATGGGTGGATGTGGAGTTTTGTGGAGGCGATCTATACATACCCTTCAGGTAGGAAAACAAAGGACGACCCAATAGTTTCTCTTATTTTTCTTCAGTTGTATTGTTTTTCAGTTGTACTAGTACAATTACTATTGAGCTTGAATTCCGGCCCCTTTTTACTTGAAGAACATTTTTTTCTATACAATTGACTTTTATTCATATCTTGTTGTGTGCATGGTTTCATGTCTTCACATGTTAAAAAGACAATACATTCCCAATTTTAGGGAATACACCCACTACTAAAAATACCGTTTTAATCATCGCTAAAAATGGCCTTTAACAATGCTAGAAAAGTGCAGATAAAGCCGGCATAGATGGGGGGGTCCCCTTTATCAGCACACCAAAAAGCCTTGATAAAGACCACTTTTATCAGCTCTAAAAAAAGCACAGATAAAGGGGCTCTTTTATTAGTGCTAAAATGAAGAACTGATTAAAGGGTCCTTTATCAGCGTTTATTTTTAGTTCTGATAAATGACCCCTTTTATTGGTGCTTTTTTAGCACTGATAAATGTTAAAAAATATAATTTTTTTAAAAAAACATCCTGGAAATCTCGGGGGGTGGGGGGTTTACAACACTTGAGCCCCCCACCTTTATCAGCACATTCCCGCACCTCCAGCGCCCCCAAGCACCCCCCTCCAACCTCTTTCGGCGTTATCCCCACCCATTATCAGCGCTAGCTCCCATATACCCCCATGCACGTGGGCCCCTGCCTCCAACAAGTTTTGAACTCGAGACCTCCCCCCCTATGCGCTTAATCACTTACCACTCCTATATTTTAATTTGTTTTCCATTTCATGATATATATATATATAGTTATATAAATATATATATTTTTATAATAATATATATAGTTATATTGATATTAATATATATACTTATAGTGATATTAATATATATATTTATAGTTATATTAATATATATATGTAGTTATATTAATATATATATACTTAGATTAATATATAGGTATATAAATATTCATATATCTATATTTTATATAAAATGGATATTATTTATTATTTTGATAAATCTAATATATTTTATATGTAAATATATTTTATTTTTAAAAATTATAATTAAATTTTTATGTGTGAATATAAAAAAAAATTATATATTGTTATGTATTTGATTATAAATAGCAGTGAATTATAAAAAATGATAAAATTACAAATACATAATATCAATATGAATGTAATACCTTGAAATAAATTCAGTTCCCACAAAAAAAACAAACAATACCCCCTTAAACGAGGATGAAAATCCATAAAAGGTAACAAAAATCAGGGCATCCCGAATAATAATTCAGTTTTAGAGGCCTTCTGGTCCTTTTTTGGCCACAAAAAAACCTCGACCAGGGTTCACCCAAATTATATGTGTGTAGAGATCATCACATGCTTCGATTTGAAACATGGTAGAGCTCAAAAAGAAACATGGATCAAAAGTTACGGTCATTTGAAGTTCTAGTTGCGTTTTCAACATATTTGCTACCTTTTTTAAATTTTTCGTAATGTATTTAGTCTTAAAATTGTTATTAAATTAATATTACTCGATAATAATTTGAAAATTATTAATTAAAAATATTTTTTTTAATTTTTTTATATGTTATTTTCACTAAATATCTTATATAATAAGTGTAATTGTATATTTATACTTATCTAAAATATACTTAAAAATATATTTAAAAAATATATATTATATTTATATCAATATAACTATATCTATATATTTAAATATTAATTTATTTTTTTAAAGAATTTTTTTGGAAGTAGACCCTTTATCAGTATTTTTAAAAAGAGCACCGATAAAGGGGTACCCTTTAACATCGCTAAAAAGAGTGTTGTTAAAGGGGGTACCTTTATCAGCGCTAAAAAAAGAACTGGTAAAAGGGTAATTTTATCAGTGTTTTTTAGCACTGATAAAGGTACCCCCTTTATAAGAGAATTTTCGTTAGTGCTGATAAAGGGTAGCGCATGCCTTGTCCCTTTTGTGGTAGTGGCCTTTGGTACTATTCGCCAGCCCTTGGCCTATAGAAGGTGGGATTGGGGTTAATCATAGCACGAGCCCCGAGGGATGGGTCGCGACGTGTATGATGGACACAACTTGGATCGTGATCGGGATTATTATTAAAATTTCTTATCATATATTTTAATTTTGTTCTAGATGTTTAATATTATCATGTTCATGGTCACATTTAATTCCCAATGATCCCTCCTCTCATAGAAACATGAAAAAAGGGATTCATAGGGTGCGATCCTACTATCTGAGGCTTTCAAGTATAATTTCCAAGTCAATTAATCATTATCAAAATATTGAATAGATAATAATAGTATATAAACTATACAATTTCTATATTACAAATAGTTTATGATACATGATTTTCCTTGAAATTTGACATGATACAACTTATAGTTGTTCAAAATTGAAAAATTAGCACATTTGGATTCATTAAAATAACAAACTAATAATGAAATTATTCATTTTCAAATGGAATTAAACTAATGAATCTTTATGTCAATGTTTTATTTTTCCTAATATGAATTTTCCAAAAAAAAATGTTTTATTTAATAATATAAATATATTGCTGGTAAGTATATTTCATCTCCCTTTCTGGTTCCCATGTTACTTGCTCAAACATGTGGTTCCACCATATAAGTTTGACCGGGTGATATTTCTAGTTTCGTAGAATATTGTATCTTTGTTATAGTATGTTATTAAGATTCTCCATATATGAATGATTATTCTCCATTGGTACCTCTTATATATTTATTACATTTCAGCGGTTCGGTGTGTACTTCATTTTGAGCGGGACATTGAAAACATCATGTACATTGGAAAATATTGGTGGGAGTTCCATTCAAAATACCACTACTTTGATGTGATCAAGTATCTCGAAGAGGATGATGTATATTGTACTAATAGTTCACTTCAACCAAAACCTAATGAATTTTTTATATAGTTATATATGACGAAACAAGTTAAACATGACCTCAAACTCTATACCAAACTGAAAATTTTCTATATAGTATCTCTATCAAAACTGTGTATATCTCGTATGATATTTAATGGTTTGAAACTTTTATTTCATATATTCGAAAAGATCAGCTACCAACAGTTCAACATCCCAACATAATCCTTGAGAGTTAATGTCTGACACTTATTACCAAACAAACCCTCATTGGATACATTTGAGTAAAATTATGAAAACTATATCTATAAAAGAACTCTACTCGGGGGGGAAGGTTTTGATCCAAACATCCTTGTAGATATATTGAACCTGATACCAGAACATCATCTTGATTTTTTTTGTTTCATTCAAATCGTCCTTCATTTTGAGGGTGATAAGCCATAATTAAACTTAGCTCTATATCAATGTATTTTTGAAGGCTTATCTCGAACCTTGAGGTAAATATTGGATCTCAATAACATGTTGTGGATAGTGGAACTCTATGTTGTCTTAAAAAATCCATTGTATATATCATTGAGAGTTAGTAATGAGAGGAATCCTCAAAGATTATATTGACATGTTATGAATTTTTAGGTCGATCACCTACCTTCGAAATAGAATTACTAGGAATAGATGACTTCAGGATTCAAATGACATAATAAATGGCTATTTTTTCCCATTCCCATATTGGTATGGTAAAGGGTGTCCTCAGACCTTCAGAATTCTATCATTGATCCTTCACTTATTGGTATATGAATTAAACAGATGAAAAATATTCAATCGCTATATCATGTTATCCCAAAATATGTTTATAGTTATATAACTATACATCATAATGGTTAATTGATGAATTGAGAACAATGATCATTGTGAATAATCTATAAGTTTTCTCTTTATTTTTGCAATTTATAGGACACTTATCCATTTTCCAATCATTATGATTAAATATTCATAAAAGATGAAGGAAAAAATATTCAAAACCATTTTCTATAGAATTTAATCATCATTTATTTCTTCCATGATCATATCAAGGACTTGTTTTTGAGAATTTATTTGAACAAGGTCAGATAATGTTCCATTTAGTATTCTAATTTCTATTTTTTTCATGTCCAAAAATAAAATATACTTTTATATCCCTATCGTGGATATGGTTGTAGGTTCCTTTTTTAC
Organism: Viscum album; assembly: GCA_963277665.1. Classification (NCBI taxonomy): domain Eukaryota; kingdom Viridiplantae; phylum Streptophyta; class Magnoliopsida; order Santalales; family Viscaceae; genus Viscum; species Viscum album. Next base: position 331,645,590 of record OY728161.1, read on the forward strand.
TCATAAAATCTTTCAATAACATCACCTTCAAAGGAAAATAATTTATTAAACAATAAGAATCCATGATTATATTGTACAACCAATTTTAGTTCATATTAATCTATATTTGTGTGAATTTATTCTTCACATATTTATAATATGTATATATCTCACATTTAACCTTATTGAGAAAATTTCACCAAATCCTGAATATGATGATCACTATAAACAATTCTTGAAAATTTATTGGGTATATCATCCATTGAATCCATAATTGAAAGGAGGCTTATAATATCAAATTTTCAACATTAATTCGTATATAGTACAATCTTTTTTTGGATGCATAAATATTTATAAAAAATAATTCGCAACTAGTGGGAAATATGAGTAAATGTATTGTTATTATCATCCAATTTAAATCCCTAAATATCTCCTCACATTCATCAGTCTAGATAAAAAAGACTCACATATGAGTTAACCTAGTTGTTGTGATATAAAATTGAAGGAATTTGTCATAAATTATTGACAATACCCCTAAATCAATGTAAACAACTGATATATATAACATATGTTTGTATTTTTCATCCTTAAATTACTTATATTTTTAGTGGATCCATGTATATACCTTTTTTTAGATAACAAACCCTAGGGACATTTCATTCTCCATCAAAAACATGCATTTACAATAATTTTCATATATCTTTTCCATAGAAAATGACACTAAAACCCATGGAAATGGAAAATATATTCCCGCTTTGTTTTTGCATAAATAAGTATATGAACTATAATGTAAACCATAAAATTTTCAATTTTATCTCTAAAAACTCCATTCATCTATTCCATGAATATATATGGTGAATTTTTAAGTCCAAATTGAATCATCATGAACTGGTAGTGCTAGTACCTTTTATGAAAATAAGTCTTGGAGATAACCCCTTGGTCACCTTTTTTTATAATATCATTCTTAAAGATCCACTAGGAAGAATTTCTATACTCCATTTAGCATATTGAAAAGGTGATTAATCTAAATTGTTGGGTATCTTTCTTTATTATAATCTATTTTGCTGAAAATAATTAATTCTACGATGTATTGACCCATAATTTTTCATAAGATAAGGACATATTCATCCTTAGTAAACCACTAAGTGATAGAAAACAATTATCTAGATTATCATGTAGTATCTCTTTCATATCATAATGTTAAATAGTGTCCATTATTTGTGTATTTTATTATATTTAAATTGGTCTTGGTATATTTTTGAATAATAAATCAAATTCACATAATTAAAGATGATAAATAAATTATACTCAAATGAAATCAGTGGATTCTTATACAATGGTAATGATAGAAAGGATAAACCTCTCGTTAACCATGACCATTTTATCTTAGTATCATTTCTTATAATGTAATATTATCCATTCCTTAAATGATTGATCCAAATTAAATTCATCCTTCCCCTAAAAATATATATAATTATAATATGATTTGGGATACATTGATTTATTTATTTCCCTAATATAATTTTGTTTTCACTATTCAAGAAAACCAATTCATTCCCATTAATACATTTAATTCCAATAAATAGTGTGTTGAATTTTTTATAAGAAATACATTACATTTATTTTAGAAATGTATGAGTTGTATGCTTGTGGTGAAATAATTGAACCCATTTCCATATTCACTGAAAACATGAAATCCATGTGTTTAGTTTGTTTATGAATAATACTACTAACATTTCATTATATGAAATATTTTTTTGAAAAAATATTAAATAGTATATTTTCTATCATATAATTAATTATAATTGTAACTATCAACACTCCATTGTTTGGAACCGCCTCTACATTTGTGATGGAATAAGATCTCATAACCTAACTTGAGATAGGAGGTTGTTTTGGTCAGTTAATAAAAACAATAATTGTCCTAGTTCATTTATTCATATATTTTTATTATTACATGTAGCTGAAAAATTATTCAATTGAATAATGGTTCAATATCGTAATTATTTTATCCATCACATTAGTGGGGTTCTCACATTGAAAATATATAACCCGATCCCCTTCATTAGAACTCCTATTATAGTTCCCTATCCATTTAAATAATAGTTTTATAATTTTCTTTACACACATTTGTCGAGTGGAACATTGGTTATTCTTGAACCCAATAACATTAGTTGATCACACAATTAAAATTAAAATGTATCTTCCACATCATATATCCTAACATGTGATAAACATGAGATACATTATGTTGATATTAAACTTAATTAAAAATAAGGAATATTTATCATTTTTCAGTATGTATTGAACCACCAATTATTTTTATAGAGAGAACATTGGACCACTAAAGAGGTTTTAAAAATTACATTTTGGTAAAGTGAAAAAGAGGGGGGAATATATTTTATGTATTGTGATGTTCACCTAAAATTATTCAATGGGTTCTTCATCATTTTCCATATGAATAAGAAAACATCATCTCAATTTTATATGGGAGACTATTTGGAATTATTTTATCCAACAATATATTTGAAAATTCATTCCAATACCATGATTTGATATATTCATCAAGCATTGAATTTTTTGTTAACATCCACCACTAAAAATATTCTTCAACATTTCTTCTAATATTATGTATGTGAATATCTTTTTTAGATCATTAAAGAATAAATAATATTATTTAAAAAGAGTTGGTATGTTGTCTCATTATTAAGGGATCATAATATCCAACAAAATTAAGAGTCCTTTGTCACATTAATGTATTAATTACAAATAAAACATTCTTAGAGGTATGTGGGTTGTCCTCCAAATTAATGTTCTTATTACAAAAACGAGATAATTGATTACATATTTTAATTCTTTTGACTATGTGTTTCATTAGGTTTTGAAACACTTTTACGTAGTCATCAAATTTCCTCTGAATTTATTTCTGACATTTATTCACTTATTTCCATCAATTAGATTATTTAATACGAAAATTATAGATGAAAATTTTTTCAAAAAAATTAGACACTGAAATTAGAGACCATGAACATTAAATTGTTAACTCCAAAATGACAAATATATATTAATCTCTTAATTTTTAGTATTCAATATATATTATCTAGGATAAATTTCTCAAATAATATATTTTTTTCATTTCTATTCCCCTATCAATGGATAAAATTTATCTCTTCAATTTACCATAGAATATCTTATGGGAGTTTCTAATACATTTTATAGTAAATATTAATTTTCCTTAAATGGATGAAAATAGAATCAAGTCCAATACATCCATTCTGAGGTTATTACACCTTGGTAAAATTATTCTCAAGCCAAATCTACATAAATTCTATAGACATGTATATATTTTCTTAGAATCCATTTACACAATATATTTCAAAAATTTAAGGATGTTTTCTTATTTATAGTCTTATCACTAAAGATTTTACATGGGTTTTCTAATCATAGTCCCAAGATACAAATTACCCTTTCCTATTATGGAAACTAAAAAAACAAATCTATTAAAAACCCCTATTTAATGATTTATTACATAATGGAACACATTATAAAACACTACCTGATCATGAGAACAAATTTAATTTGGAAAATAAATACATAAAAAAATAACATAAAATAAGGGTAAAAATGTATTTTTTAAGAAACATTACCACATTCCATAAAAATTATATCTATCCTCTATAAATTCACTGGATAACTATATGAATATACTTATCAAATGGTGAACTATAAATTCGAGTAGGGGAATAATAAAATCAAATCATAATATAAAGGGGTACATGTGAGTTAATGGAATTTCATGGTATATTAAGAGGGATAAGGATCATAATTACAAACATTGATATAAGATATATGATGATATCAAAAGGGTACCATGGGAATGTGGAAACCAAATATGAAATCAAATAGTAAATATAATGAAGGATGACCATATGAAAAACAAAACACATTTTACATAGTATATCCTCCCACGCACAATACATGGTATCTTAGGAAATAATCCTAACCAAATGAATTAAAACACTATATATTTTTCATCACAACCATAACATTCACATCTTGTGCATTTTTAAATGTGTCACATAAATCACTAATCATAAGGTTATATTTCCTAAATTAAAATATAGTAATTACAGAGTGTGGGTTACATACATGGAATTTCCCAAAACATGAAGTACACTCAAATATAAATGTACACCCTTTAGTTGAAATGTGTATGGTAATTTAGTACAAAAATTTTCATCATAGAGAAAAGATGGATAATTTTAGAAGCATAACATGGAACATAGAAATACATGGAAAAAATTAATGACTGTGAAATGGGTATATCATCCCAAAAATATCACAAGAAAAAAAACACAGATTTGTAAATAACACATCCTATTATGAACAATTATAATCCAAAGGGAATAATATAAATATTGTAGTTGAAGAAAGAGGATTTTGAGAGGAAACATCACATTCTCATAGTATGCTCTTATATATTTATTTTAATAAGGGGTTATAATTGATATATTATACATAGAATATAATTTATTTATTAAATGTATATTTAAATATTGAAAAATATATAATCAATTCAAACAAAGAATAAAAATTACAATTAAGGGACTTTAATGGATATTAATAGAGAGATAGATCCTTTTAAATAATAAGAAACAACTTAAATAATGGGAGGACCTCATTAAGTGTTTGGGGGAACCCTAGGGGTACACTTGAGAGGTAAATATAATGTAAAATCACAATCCATTGTTTTTTAATGAAGATAAATGTTGTGTTTGAGATATCTTCTATATAAAATGATAGGGGAATTACCTATTAATTTATAAACATATGTGTTGTAAACTATAATTAAATAACCATAACCAAAAACCACCCAATCATTTATGTACATGGTTTATTCCATGGAGGATTTGTTTTGAATATTTTATATTTCAGTGAACGCAACTCATTTAATTTTTACCCTTGGTTGTGTATAGGTGATTCAGTTTAATAAAGAATTAGTTACAAGACATGAAAATATAATATAGGTTTTGGAGAAATTATTATGGTATGATAAGCATTGTAAAATAAATTGAAAGAAATATTAATTTAAAAGAGAAATATTATTTTTTATGGATATTATTAATAGTGTTTATTACATCAATTTTTGGATATTATGATGTCATAATATAGACCATATATTTATATCATATTTAAGAATAACTCAATCATTCAACTGTATCAGAAAAACATGAGAAATTCACCATTGGATTTTTCAACATGATTATTCCATTTATAATTCTTATTTTATAAAAAAAATTCTATAAATATCATTGTATACAATTTCAAATCAGAAAACCTTATTTTCTGAAAGATACTAGTTTTTTTGGTAAAACATTTCTCTACATTATAAATATTATATTTGACATTATAAAATCATATAATAATTTATATTTTAAAAATAATAATTTAATAATAACATGATATTATAAAAAATTCATTTTAAAAAATATTTAATGCAACAGAAATTTTCATAATTGAAAATTTATATTTCTAAAAATTTAAATATCTTTTTCATCGTTTCAAAATCATAATTTTGAGAACATTTTATTTTATCATTTAAAAATTAATAATGAAAAATAAAAATAATATAATTATTTTGTTATGAATGAATAATAAAAAAATTCATAAAGCATTTTTCTAGATACATAACCACTTATTAAATAATTTTATTCCATTACGGTAAAGGTGTGGAATCAGGAAACTTTCTTGGGGTTGTTCAAAAAACGTGGTTTTTTGAAGTGATTATGATATAATCCAACGTCTATCATAAATGATTTCACAAGTGGTTTATTTTTGAATAATTTAAGAGGATATGTCAAGGGATAATTACATGGATTTCATCACCCTCATAATCTCTAATATTAGGTATTTATTAGGTCTGATCATACGGGATGAGGTCATCACAATTTTTTATAAATTAATAAGAATTTATCATAACAATTAATAAATTAGATTCTTAATGGTCACTGAAAAATTTATATATTATCAATGACTTTTATAAATAATTTAATTTAAAATTCAACATTATATAACATATAATGGAAAAAAAATAATCATAGTGGTTGTGTTTTCTATAACATTATAACATAAATAAGTAATTAATCATTTATTAAATCGAATATCCATATAATAAATTGGTTTATTATAGTTGGGTTAAAGTATAATTTTTCCTTAAAATTCCTAAAAAATTTTGGATTCATTTATCATATTTTGGTATTCATAGTAGATTTGTGATAATTTTTTATAACTCAAGAGGTTTATATGATGATTTCTTGTCTTTCAATATTAGTTAAAAAATATGGATTTCTAGGCCATATCAGTAATGAATAATTTCATATTTATATTCTATTTATCCTTAAATTATTTTTATCTTTTATATTTAAGGATTTTGGAAAAGGTACATCTACATTTCACGGTTAGAGCACATAGGATAGAGATCATGAAGAAAGGTCGCGCCTCTTGGAAGTGTACAAAAACATTATTTTATCCATTTTATAATTGATTATTAATGTTTTACATTAATATTTTGGATTTTTTGAAGTATTATAATTTAATATGAAAATACTAATGTAAAATTGCTATTTTTTTAAAAAAATAACTCTATAGTGAGTGACATAAATTCTAAAATTACTAGTAAATATTTTAGGATTTCTTAAATGGGTCATTTAATATATTAGATGTACTATTTATTATTTTTAATTTTGTGATAATATGTTTATGAATTTGGTATGTCTATATAATCCAAAAATTCATATTTTTGTATATAATTTTATTCATTTTTAAATACATACATTATTTAATATATTTGTATGCAAATAAAAATGTGAATGGAATTGTTTTTTGGATATTAAATGATTTAACATAAATATTAGAATTTGTATCAATCATGATAAAGTAGAATAATGAGATATTATGGAATGTGGTAAATGTTTATTTTGATTGATTATAATATTAATAGTTGTACTGAACATGATGTAATAAAACATTGTTTATTATTGAAAATAAAACATGATAAACATAATTCTTGATTTTTGAAGCACGTAGATGTCTGCATAACATGATGGCATATAGTAATTTATTTAGAAACTATTTCAAGGGTTATTAATTTAATTATTTCTTTTATGATTTATTAATTTCAATTATAATAATGTCATTATAAAGATTACGTTGGAAAGAAGTAGCTAATTTAAATAATGTAAATGATATTGAATATGTTTTATTCTTATAAAGACAATGATTGTACGAAAAGAGAAAATATTGTTTATTATTTTGTTAAATTCCTAGTTACAAATTTTTTCCATATTAATGTTTAAATGAAATGAAATTCTGATAATTGTGTTGAATTTTATGCCTCATCTAGGTTATGTAAATTCTGGATTTTGATTATATTATCACGGGTTATTAAAAAAGAATGAAAATTAATATAATTCTATTGTTTTATCTATGGTTATTATATGTTATTAATAGATATATTTCGAGAATGATACAAATTTTTTGAAAATTAATTATTGTGATTTATTTCATTTTAATATTTCAGAATTATATTTTAAATTATGATATTATTAATGGGGGAAATGTCTTCTACTATAATTTTTGTTTGAAATTAATGGAATGTTTTTAAAAAATTAATAAATCATCATGACCTAATTTTTTAGTAAAGTGAAATTTTAGTGGTCAATGTTTACATAATAAAATTAAAATGTGATTTTAAATTGTGTGAAATTTTATATTTTTTTGTGGAATGTAATTATTTATATGGGTTCAATGATGTGTTGACATGAAATGATTGAATAGATTAATCATGTAGTTTGGAATTTTATGCACGTTTATGATGATTATTTTTTTATTATTACTCTCATATTTTATGATATGTATGATATGTTTGAAGCATTGATGTAAAAAAATTAAATAAGATTATTTTGGTTAATAAACCATGTTAAAATTAGAAGGATTATCTTTCAAAAATTATCATTTAAATATGGGAAAATTTTATTATGAAAAATTAAGTTTCAACATTAAAAATAAACTTTTTAAATATTATTTCATTTTTGAAAATAATGATTTTTTGTTTTTTATGGAAAATAATATGAGAATTTATGTAAATACATTAAAAGTTATTTTGGTTATAATATTTAATAATTTGAGGTTAATGAGTTATATTATATGATGGTCTTATATATTTATAATCTATTATTTGTTATTATTTTGTAAAAAATAGATTTTAATGTTTTATTTAGGAGTTTGGATAATGAAATATTCATATTATGAAAAAAAGTAGTTTTATTTTTGGCCATTTATTTTATAATCATTTTGATATGTGGTTTTGGTAGTTGTGAATATTTCTTCTTTTATTATAGTGTTTGACTTTTTTTTTTTTGAATTCCATGGAGTTTATTGGATATATATTAATTAAATATTAATGTTTTATTTTCAATAAATTTTTTGTTATATCATGAAATCAATTTAATGTCGTTTCATAAAGGATTTAATTAATTTTATGTTTATTCATTTTTATAGTTCATTGAAATGAATAATTATGTTTCAATGACTTATGATTTGGTTTGATTTGATGTTTTTTAGATTTTCATGTGTTCGATTAGATTGATCATGTATTATGTATAAAATTTTATTAATATATTTTTCCCTTGTTTAGTAAATTTTAAAAGTATATAATTGTTATAAAGAATATAAATTATTAATTCTAAAAGAGATTTCAATATTCATGGTAGTAATTTATATGTAAAGTACTAATTTATGTGATTCAAATGATTTAATATATTATATTAATTATATAAATAAATAATATTGATATGACGTGATCGTTGTTATGTATTTTTTAATAATGTTTATTTTTCTATTTTAAATTTTTTATAGAAACTCCAGAGGTGGGTAGAACCATGAATTGTCCTTAATGACAAACATCGATGGATGTTAATTTTGAATAATTGATATTCCATTGTTTTATGTTTGGAAAATTTATTCTGTTATCTAGTATGTTTCCCTTGAATTAGAAGAATTATCTGGGTAAATATTTTCATGTATTATATATGTAGATTATAATATTTATATTTTTATATTTTATTCTAATTTGAATAATATTATTGAGATGAAATTTCATAGTTAATTTATTTTTTATTTCTCTGAATATATATGTTTTTTATGATCATTTTATATGGGGGGTAAAAATAATAATTGTGATATTATTATTTATTAATTAAAATAGAATGAGACTTTTTTAGTTACCTATTTTAATATTAATGTCTGAATTTAACAAATTACGTATTTTTTTGTTATAATATATTTTTTAAAATATATTTAAAAATTGAATTTAATTTAGAATACTAATAACATCATTCTTAAAATATTTTAATATTTAAATACATAATTCATTATGTGGGAGAAAAAATTCTATTAAAGGGTGGATGGAATATAAGTGATTTCAAATTCCATGAAAAATAACTGAAATAAACCAATGTAACTTAGAATAAAATTGAGAATAAACAGTGTAATAGAAAACTAAATACTAAAGAAATTGATGGATAAAGGTGTAATTCATAATGGGGAGCACTGGGTCCTCATCACAACACTCTTTTCCCTAAATCTCTCTCTCTTATATTATTTACTATCAATATATATATTAAATATTTTCTTCCCCAATAAGTATTTTTAAATGGATTAGGCCAATGTGTAATTAGTGGGTTTGATTTATCATATTTTCTGGAAGGAGAATCAAATGTATTTTGGTATGAATTTGTGTATTTTGTCAATATTTAATTAAATATTATTTGAAATTTTATAATTTTGGGAGAAGTGGAATATTATATTTAATTCACTATTTGAAATAACAACCTAATAATATAATTAGACTCATCTTCTGAGTATTTTTGTGGTTGATGTCTCTTTATAATTAATCATCTATTTTAAACATTTAATTTTAATGGGTTTCTATCTATTTTTGTGAATAAAATATAACAAAAATATCTTATTGGGGAATGATATATGATTTTCTGTTTGTTCATGGATTTTTTTAATTAAATTTTTATTTCTTTTGATTTTTCAATAAATTAAACTGTGTTCATTTAAAGTGTTTGAGAAATTGTTTTAGTGGTGGTGTTTACATCATAATTTGTTTAAAAACATATTTTAAAAGGGACATTATCTTTTGAAATTTGATTATTTTTTTAATATTGTTCAATTTATATAATCTAATTATTCATTGTATGAATGTGTTTTAGGTTTTACATTAGAGATATTGTGTTCGAATTGGTCACATGGATGTGTATGGACCTATAATGGAATGTTCATTGGATTGGTGTTTTTGACCAATTTAGACCATGGGAGATAACAAGAAGTAATGGTAGATCAGATGTGACTGATATAGCTACAATGATGTTTTCATGAACAAATACAATGTGTAGTGTATCGATAGTTAGTCCAAATTAACTTTTGATTTAGAGGTTAGTGACCCATGATTTGATTGTTCATAATGGCTATGATATGATATGACTTTATTCACATTTGATTATTTTTAAATCATGATATTGAATATTACATGTTTCTCAACATTGATGTTTTTATAAATATATCCATCCTATACTACATAACAATAGAACATGGTTTTTTCTATAAAAACCAACGTATAAGTGCTATTCTTTCAACAAATTACTTTATGAAACAAATTTAGTATATCAAATTGTAATATTTTTCAAATTGTAAAAATAGGTTTTTATTTTTAATAATTATATATATATTCATGATGGTGTCCTACCGGGACATGGATCATAACTTATATATTCATTTGGGTATATGATATAAAGAATAATAAAGTTAATAAAAAGATATTAAATCTTATTTGGTAAATATTTATTGCATTACTTTAATAACTGAAAATTAATTTAATATTATTGCAAACAATTTTATATAAAATTTGAGAATCTATGTGTTCAACCACATAATGAAATAAAAGAACTATTGATGTACAATTTATGTCTACCCCAATTAAAATCCATAAAAAAATTCTTGAAGATTATGGTTACCTGTGTGTTAATTACATCCATTATGTGGTCTTTAGTCTCAAAGTCTTGATTATCCCATGAATGTATGTTCTCCTCAATGATAATCTTCCCACTGTTGAATCCTCCAATAAGAATCATGTCCTTCTTATCGATTTAGGATTAATTATTTTCACTTTAAGTCACCCTCAATGGCCTACCCATCATTTTTGTGGATTCCTCTTCAGTAGAATTGAGAAGCATAACCTACTCTTCCACTTCTTCTATGGAACTCAAAAGAAGTTCCAAGGATCAGTCACATACACCATCTGACTTCCATTGGCTGGTGACCTATCTTTCTAACCTTTTTGATTTCAACATCATTACTAATCGTTACTCCATCAAATGTAGTAAGGAGTTGTAATCCTTCCACTATTTATGAATTCCCATTCCACTACTATTTCACATTGGAGAACCGTTTTCATAGGAGTTATTCCCACGAACCTCATCGAGAGTCTTGACCTGTAAAGAGTCTAGTTATTAAAATAATATTCTGTCCTCAACATGTCCTTAAAATCTATTTCCCAGCTGATCTGAATGGAGGATCACTGAGTTTGGACCCCATATATTTGAAAATGTGGCATGGTTAACCTCATCCTAGATAGTACCCTGCATTCCATCCTTTAGTAAGGTACCACATCCCGATACTTTAACCCTTTAGGAAAAGAAGAAAAAAATCCCTCTGTATCCTCCACCCCAGTAACATGCTCATCACATCCTGCTTCCTGTGGATCATCATCATTGAAAAAATTTAATGGGAACTCACTAATAGAGAATTAATCATTTAAAAGGCCCTGCACAACCTGAAAACATCATTATACTATGCATAAAAACCTGAAGTGTCTGTTATATCCTTACTTATCCTGAAGAAGATATTAGTGACCTTTGGATTATGAGATATTACAACTCCAAACTTTTGTTTCCTTGAAATATCTGATTTATTAAACCCATCCTCTTTTCCAGTATTTAGAACTGAACCTTCACCAATCTCAGTTGTATTATTTCATGGTATATTAATTCTAGTTGAGGGTCCATCCACAGATTAGGGAAGATGAACATCACCAACACCCAGGTTCCTCAACCCCTTGCACCAAAAATCGTCCATGTTATGTCAAAATTTGTTATACAAAAAGTAGTACTAAAACAATTACTAAACAATAATTGTTTGTACCTGAAATCCTCACCAAATATAATCAAGAATGAATCAACATGAATCATAGATACGTCATCTTCAACACAAATCCAACAAGAAATCTGATGACATATAACCCTATTCCTGCATTCTTAAAAAATATATCATCATACCAAATTTCTAATCATATGATGGATTCATGGGTTTTGAATTGGAAGAGGAAGATTCATAAATCATACCAAAAACTCTTTTTTTGGTGAATATTTCTTCATATAAACAACACATGGACACTTGAAGAGAAGAAATCATTACCTAATGCATTAGATGGATATATAATTCCAGGACCACCCATCCACGGTTATAGTGTGACAACTATATTTATAGAAAACACAACCACTCCCTTTTTTATTTTGTAACCACTGTTCATGGTTATAATGTATCCAAATTCTTTTTTTAGAATATAACAACCCATGAAATAATGAAATATATATATATTTGTGGGCCATATTATCATTAAAAAAATCCTAAAACATTTATTATTTCATCATTTTTGGTCCATGGAAAGAAAAATTATTCAAAAAACATTCCCCAATTAATCATATATTAAACTATGTAAAATAAATGGGACTCATATGAATCTACTCCACAGAAATGTTAAATATAATGTGAAATAAAAATAATGGTATCAATGGATCATATCCCCAAAATTTTTTAATACTAAATTTTTGGTAAAATATCACTGAAATATTTCATAATGAAAATAATATATCAACCCTAAAATTAAAATATTCAAAAAAAATATTCAAAAATATTATTTTAATAATTTTAATTTAAAATAAGATTTTAATCATTCAATGTAATATCCAAAAAATTGAGAAGTCGTAATGGTTGAAAATATTGGTTATGCATTAATTGAAATCATTACATTCAAATTTTTGGTAAATTTTTTAAAAGATCCTAGTTGAGGAAACTGTAACAAAATTTTGCTGGATGAAATTTATAATAAGACAGTCATTGTTAAAATGACTTTAAATATTCACATGAGAATAATAAATCCTTCTTCAAGGCATTTTTATATATCATTTATGTGGAAGAAAACTATTTTCAACCAAAGATAGAAATAACTTAATTTTAAAAAGATTCACATACACAATATCTTGAGTAAATATGTTTAGTAAAATGAATAGAAAAATGAATTCTAAATAAATAATGAGGGGATAATAATGTTCATGAGTTTATTTAGAGTTAAATAATACTTTTTCATTATTGTATGCCTAATCAGAATGAATTTTTATATACAACAAGACCATTTCATAAAACCATGATCTATTTAGTTACATTTGAATTGTAATCTTCTGGAATGAATGAAAATATTATGGATATGTATATATAATAATTTTAAAAATAATAGGAAAAAACAAATTCATGGGAAGTATAAATACAGCAAATTAAGTGGAAAATATTGTATGTGTACTAACCAAATTAAATTGAGATAATATTTCCTTACCTCGGGTATGACATCCTATATATGTCCTAGAATCTCCTGTATACAAAATATACATTTATTATAATTAATTTGATGAATAATATTCATATCAATATTTTATTATATTATTAACTTATAAACATTTATCACCTGTTCATTAAAAAATTTTTTAGCAAAACTATTTTGGGTGATAGTTTATTCATTTTCTATTTATGTTATTGCCATTCTATTTTTCTCCATTTACATTAATCATTTTTAAATAATATACATAATGTTAATACATATTTATATATTTATTATATATTTATTAAATAATAATTACGTTCACTCATAATTTTTTTATGTAGAAAAATGAAATGATACAATTAATGGAAATTGTAAGCCATACATATTCATGAATACTATTTCCATTTTTTCACGGGACGGAAATGAAACCAATTAAAAAATTTACCCAAAATTAAAAATATATTTTTTCTTATGTATCACATATATAAATTATTTTAAACATTTTGAACATCCATATAGATAAAAAATAATTCATATCATATCACATCATGGAGGTGGTTGTCCACATATACACACAGAAGATGTTATCATTTTTCAAAATCATATAGGGTTTGAAGCTATATATAATGTTTCCCATAGATAATAATAATAACTTTTTAAATTTCATATATAATCAATAAATACATTGTAATAACTATCCATGTATGATAGTAATGGAAAATTAATTTTATTGTTATGTGGAGGTGATAGATCATATATATGCATGACTGAGCAAATCAGTTTCCATTTAGAGGAATGATGGCGAATAATGAAATTTTAATATTAACAATAAGATTTAATAATATTTAAGATACAATATTTATTACTCAATAAATAACATAACAGATTAATAAGAGTTAAAAGAATAAATAAAAGGAAAGTGACTGGTTATGGGGACACCGCTTATTCGAAACAATTACCTGATATTTCTTTTTTAGGGATAATTATTAGTCTTATTAGGAAGCAAAAAAACACTAAAATGTGTGTAGATGAGTGGTTATCATAATGTGGGACTGGGTTCCTGATCTATAAAGAATAAAGTAGCATGAATAAGAGAATGGTTGAGTGCCAGCTTTTGATTATGGATAGGGGAACTATTAGATGTTACTTAATAATTAAAATATTTTAATTCATTATCAAGTAAAATGGTTCAAAAATGAGTATAAATTGGAAAATTATGATATTTTTTCATGTATTATTCCCTTTTCATATCTTAATTATTATTATTTTTTAAAATTTATAAAAATATTATTTTATTTCCATATCATTATTCCCAATTTAGATTGTATAAATTTAATTAGAATTTAATGAAATTAATAAAAAATTTGATTCTAATGAAATAATTTAAAATATAATTAATTTGATGTATTGATCTAAATAGTATTTTTAACACATTAAATCAGTCATATTATATTAAATTTAATATATTTGAAATCACTTATTATATTTGTTATTAATTGTTGAAGTACTTCATTAAGCATTCATAATATTTTAGGATCATTATATAATAAAAAATTATTAATAAATATATTATCATGAAATTTTTTTCATTAATATCAAAATATGTACTTCGATTCATTAATAACCTCTTTTTCCCTCTATGTAAAAATAAAAGATATTTAAAACTATGAGGATGACATTTTTTTGATTTCATTAACATAATTATTATATATTCCATTTTGATGGATAGTAATCCTATAAAAAATTCAATTCTTGGTATAAATTAATAATGGTAAAAATAAAATCCATATTTAGGAGTTAGGATGATAATATATCCCCTTATCAGGTATTAATAACCCATGATATCAAGTTTAACTAATTATCGTGGTGATAAATTTTAATAAGGTTTATATTCATATTGACAAAAATGAAATGTCACAATTAACATAATTTGAACCATATGACTCCAGAAAAGGAATAATTTTTATTAAATTAAATATGTATATGTGTATTTAAATAATTTTAAAATAAGGATGCATCAATTGAGGAAACACATTTTTTAATGAAGTTTTATGAATAAAACATGTAATATTATTATCTCATGCCAATTAAAAATATTAAATAAATGTTATAATATATTATTTATTATATAATATATATGTACCATTATTAAAATTCAGAAATATATAATAATCCAATTTATTATGATAAAAATATACTTTGTGTATAAATAAAAAAATTAGAAAAATATCACAATTAGATTAAAATGATTATTATTTTCACTTCAAATATAACTATAACCCATGAATTCATTTTAGTAATTTTAAATATTATTTTTTGAATAATTTAGTTATTCCTATTCGAACACACAATGATAACATTAAAGAGGTCATCATCATGTGAAAATATATTAATATTATCTCACAATGCATTAAAACTCTGTGTTTTTTGTATCAAAAACTAACAAAAAACCAAATTCATTTGAAAAACACATTTTTAAAATATTATGTAGTTACATTATGCCAAACGAAAATTTAATTTCTCCAATAATATTAATAGTTTTTATGAAAATAAATGATGATTTAATTGTATTATTACACACTCAAGTTTTTTTTTATCTTCATTGAATTTTTATTTCTCTAGATAGTTTTCACATGAGGAGTATTCTGGTTCCTTGTTAAATTATCCATATGATCCAATATTTATATTTATTTTTTATAATAAGAAAAATATTGTTAAATTATTTGTAACTCTGTGTTTAGTACCTGTGATGGATCAGATATATACATTCTTTAGAGAGATACAAGGATCACATCTTGATGTTCATAGTAGTTTAGAGTAATCACTATGAAATAATATTCCATCCCTACTCAATCTATAATATTGATAGTTCTTATGTATTAGGGGATAACCCTTAACTTTAACAAAAATATCATAACCATATTCCATTGATAAATTTATATTGAAAACTTCTAAAAAAATATAACTTTTATGTAATACCTTTGATTTTCGCCATAATTTCCCTATCAACTATGAGTTTCCTTGATGTTCTTTTCATTAGATAAAATATACTATTTGATTATGAAATATATCTTAGGACTCAATTTATTCTTTTATCTAACTTATTCATACCATGATTGAGTTATTTATATCCTACTATAGATAGATTTACAAGTATCCATATTAATGCTAGAGTGAATGGAATTGTAATAAGAACACTTAATTAGAGGAAGGTCTTAATCATGACTTCCTTTGAACTATATAGAACCTGATCACATTATATAAGCTATATTTTTAATAGTTTTATTAGATTTTTATTATGTTTATGGATGATATATTGTAATAAATAAAACTATTCTTCCATATACTCAAAATTGATTCTTTTAAACATCAAGGTGATCTTTAGATAATAAGATGAAAAAATGGACTACGGTACTCAATAAATCCCTACCAAAACCATAATGCATATCCTAATATTCTGATATAAATATAAATATTTTCTTATAGAAGTAATTTTTGCTAGATTTTTTAAAATAAAGTCTATAACCCAAATCACATTGAATCTATTATAGTTTTTCATGAATCTGATGGAAAAATATATGATTATGTTTTCTCATTTCTAATCAAATATTAGTTACAATTATTTCCTCCACATATATGTATGTATCTTATAAATAACATTATGACATACCAAGAATAATGAAACACACTATACAATATATCTCTTCCTTCTATCACACCATAATTACTCATTCAAATCACAAATACATCTTCTTATGCCATTGATGAATTGAAAATGAATAACATATATATTCCTCCAAAAAAAATTCATCAAATCTGATATAAATGGGACACAAACATAGTTAATAAACCATAACATTATATAGAAATGATGGATAAAATCATATACATTTCTTCCTTACTTTCTCAATCCCACATATTCCTTCAATTAGTAATTATTCTTCTATTGGATTGATGGTTGAGCAGTCATTTTACAAATATAATATTTCTACCTTTTAGAATGATTTTCATATCTATACGTTTATCATCAATAATTATTTCTATGTCATGATACAAAACATAGATAATCTACTATGACCTGTTTGGGAATGTGAATCTTCTACATTGTTTTCTTTTCCCGGGTGGTAGTTTACTATGCAGTCATAATCAGTAATCAAATCCAACAATTGTCTTTGGTTCATACACATCTATTATTATAAGAAAATATAAATTAAAACATAATTACTGATTTATATATCACACATTTATCTACAAATAAACATCTTCAATATCTATAATGTATAAATTGTCACTAATATCTCCAATCCCAGAGTTGGGTAATTTTAATTATAATACGTCACTTGGTAGGATATATGATCTATCCTTATATCATACCTCATCAGAATATTTCCCAGTCCCTTCTTTTTTTATTCACTATAGATTATAAATCCTTTCACATTATTACATAGTGTGACGATGGGTACATTGTCTAATAATAATATTATTTCCATGAAATTATCCTCATAGTAACCCATTAAAAGAAACAAATCTATACTCCATGTTACCATGGTTAGGGGAATATATAGTAGTGAAACATTCTCCCATAAAAGTGGATAATATCTTGAGAAAAAAAGAAAACTATGTATCTCAGTCATAGTGGTTTGTTTAACCATATGATTAATAACTTCTTTCTTTTATGTATCTACTTAAATATATTCAATTGATATTATATGTCCCATGAATGAAACTCTTGAAAGAGGAAATTAATTATTTTAAAATTTCACATAATGATTATCCTTACATAGGATTATGATCACAATAATCTAGTGATCATCATGCTCTTATATTATTTTTTAATAGATTAGAATATCATCTATAATGACAACCAAAAACTGATAAATATAACCTCTAATGATATATTAATTTATTCCATGATGAATGCTTGAGAATTTATAATACCAAATTGAAACAAGATAAATTAATACTTTCCATATCGGATTTGGAATGTTTTCTTGGGTTTATCCTCTTTCTTGATGATTAGTTGATGACATTAAGAATGAAGGTCGGTTTTTTAAATGTACTAAACTCCATGTTGTTCATTAAAACATGTCTTCAATATAGGGTTGAAGATACTTTTTCTTGATATTAATCTTGTGAGGTTATCAGTAATAAAAACAATGTCCATTGATTCATATTTATTTAAAAAAAATTATAAGTTCCCTATAAGGTGACACATTTGGATGAATGGATCCCTTTATGGTCATTTTTGGTGTTTTTTTATTCTAATCTCGAATCCAAATTGTGGACATTATATATAGTTCAATTTATGTTTATATTGAACATGGTATGGGATCTATTATGAACTAAACATCAAGATTCATTGGAAAACCATGAAATTGTTAATGAAATACATCAATTAAACCATGAAAATAGTAATATATATGATGTTGAGTTTACCCGAACAATATGAGATAATCACCACATTGGAATTGGAATCAATACCCATACATTGGATTGTTTTCCATTTGATGTTCATAATTATAAATATATAAATAGATGAATATGGGATTATTTCGAGTAATAATCATGAGTTCCATTTCATAGAAATTGATATGTTATTCATATAAAGAAATCCAATCCAATACCTATGTCATGTAAAAAAAATCTAATGGGTGAATCAAGAGATATTTTTGAGCCTCAATCAGATAGAAACTATTGACATGATATAAAAACATCACACAAATATATGGTTTTACCAATACATCGACATATAATATTTGAGGTTATACTATAATACACTTATGAATTTATTCTTATATTAATGAAAATTTAGATCCAGAATGAAATAAGTCCTTAGTATTTCTAGACCGGATAAAAAGTGAATCTTTCAAAACATCATTCTCATGACATACATTGATATATGTGATTGTATGATATTTTAATCTATCATTGTACATTGGAGGATGTGCATATAGCAACCCAGTTAATGATAGAATATATCATTTTAATTATATTAATCTAAAATGGATAGTTATTATAATTATGAAAATATAATAATTTTATTAATAAAAAAGTAAATAGTTTTAACTAAATTATTTTACTATGAGTTTTTATTAAAAATATTTATTTATAAATTTACAAATTTTAATTTTATAATAAGAAAATAATTTCTCTAAATCTGAAAATCATAATTAACTTTGGGATAAATTTTGGGAATTCTGATCAAATACAAATTTCTAATGAATAGTAAATGATCTCGATTCTTGAAAAAATGTTGTTTCTTTTACACAATTTATGTATTTTTAAAGTACCAATATTTTTAAAATAAAAATTAAAGTATAATAATGATTTTTTATTTATATTATATCCAAATAATTTCCTTTCATTAAACATTTAATTTTTGTTTAATATATTTTTTTATAGGTTTAAAAATCAATTTTTCAAAAAACTATTTCCAATGGAATAAGGTTTCTTAATTTTAGTTAGTTATAATAATATCTAATTAAGAATTTTTAAGGTAATTTTTATATTATATATGAAGACATTTTATTCAATTATCATACTGTTGTTATTATTAGTATTACTGTAAATATTAAATGAAATTTTTCTCGAAAATACACTTTTCAAAACTAAATTTTTTGTCACGTCTCTAGGTTTGGGTATAAAATTATTTTTCCAACGATATTAGTTGAATATATAAAACAGATTTGATAATTTTAATAATTATTTATATTATATAATATTATCATCATAATTTTATACCAAAATTAATATATGAAAAAGTAAATATTTACTATGATGATTGAGATAAAAATTGAGTACCTGGGGGGATAAAGAAAAATTGAAGGGTTAAAATGGCTCAAATACATTTATAAAATCAATTTTCAGGCCATATAACAGAAATATAATCTATAATTTATATGAATACTTCATTTTGGAACCTTTTGTGATGTTGAAAATGTTAGAACACCATTTTTTACAACTACATGTGTGCTACTCACCTCACTTATAAAAGACCGCCACCTCTCTTCTTATCATCACACTATAAAATCCATCTGGTTAGGCCATGACCTACCCAAATATCATAAAAAATTATAACTGACAATATTATAATCCTTTCTTTCATAAATCATTCCTAACACCCATTTTGGAGAAAACCAAAAGAATATACACATGGAAAATATAATGCCCTTCGACAATATAGTTTGTTTTATTTCTTCCTAAACGCCATTAAACAATCTGTAAAACATGATTATATAATAAAATAAGTATAATATGAATTATTAGATGTTATAATGTTAATTTAATCACTTTAATCATTCTCTTAATATATAAATTTAGTTATGAAATCATCATTTGGGTGTAAAAAGAACAACTTCCTCAAGAATCAGTGTCATTCGTTTTTCCATTATAATATATAATGGTTGGGTATGATAATGGAAATAAATTATATATACTATATCTATAAATTTTTATAACTATTTAGTCATTATATAATATATAACTTTTTTACATTCCATTCATTATGGGATACAATTATGTTGCATGGGGGGTTCTCGACTACCACATAATGAAGTGATTGGAATCATTTTTCACTAACTCTACACATGGGATGTAATAAGGGTAAATATAATGATTTTTTTTTATCAAAATGAAATAATTATGATATTATTTTTATTTTAAATGTTCTGAAAAATATTTATATATCATTTTAATTCGTACATTTTTCACACCCTAAAAAATTATAAAGCCATATGTTTAAGTGATGAGTACAACCATAATGAAGTGATTTGATATATTTTCATAACAAAATCATACGGAAAAAATATAAAAACATATTTAAATAAATAATGTGGTATGTATTTTTTAGGAACATTATTTATGTATAAAATAGTTATTACCGCCATTCCGTAGTGATCATAAAAAAATGAAAATGTTACCCTTTCGTATGTTTAAATAACCATCTCAATTATTATAACATAATTGATTATACAAAAAAAATTAAAAATTGGTATATAAAGTACAATTTTATTGTAAATATGATAATTATTTCATGAATATTAGTCTATAAATGTTTAAATAATATCCTCATTTGCCATAGAGAACCTACAAATGTCATTTTTGACACATAATCCTTATACGGCAAAACATCTAATGTAAAATTAATTATTTATTTAATAATATGTAACTAAATAATAATTGAAATAAAAGGATTAATAATAATTAAAATATTTATTAATCATGTAAATAATTAAAATAATTATATTATTTTGTAATATAATGAACAATCATGATGAGTTAAACATCATGTACGAGACTTCAACTCAATTTCCATTCGTTTTGGAATAATTTGATGTCATACATCTATATTTTTTGAGAGGTGTATATACATCATATTTGAAATTTTATATTATTAATATTCATAATATAATTTTATTTAATCTTTTTAAAAATTATTTCCTCTTATAAAGTATTTGATTCGAATATTTCAAATTTCATAGGGGCATTTTTTTAAAAAAAATAAATTTTAATTTCTTTCTTTGGACTATTTTTTCCCTTTTCCAAGTTTTTAAATTATTTATTGAATGGGATTAAATAGGACGAAATTTATAATTTATATTTTCTACCTCTTTTTACATTATTTTCAATGATTTTGAAAGGGAATATTTTTAGGTGTTTTATACGTGACATTTTGGAAAACTATGAAATGAATTTTCTATTTGTAATATCATTGTAACTTTTATTTTATTTCAATATTAATTTGAATGTATTAATGTTTTATTATGTGATAAACCGTATATTATTTATTTGGGTATATTGGTATTGAAATTTTTGTTCTAAAATAAAATAGTTTTTTGTATCAAAATGTGATTTCCATACGTGATTAAACATGGTTTTTAATAGTTATATGATGAAATGGTGAAATCATTAAAAAAATCAGGTTTTTGTTATTGTATATTATATACAATGTGTAAACCCATATTGATCTCTAGGATATTATTATATCATATATGACGTTTTCACATAGATACTGATCAATTCATTGGGTAATGATTTAGTAATTCAAAGAATTATGTGGAAGTAGACTGTATGGTTATTCAACTCTTTTAGGGGGTTTTATAGGGATCAACGAGATTATGTATGATGAAAGCCACATGAATTTTCTATTCTTGTTAATCTGGTTTCAAATAAATATTTTTTTAAATTAGTTTGTATGAATAATTTTTTTAGGAGAATAATAATTTCCATTTTAGGTAAATATGTCAATTTCATTGAAAATGATTTTCATTGGATTTCACGTTTCTTGTTGGAATTGAAAGGAATTCAGATCACAAGGCTCCCGTCCCTTTGGTGGCAATGCCATAAAAGAGATGGTTCTGGAATCGGTCCCCTCCTACTCGATAAGGGGAGGGGGAAATGATCTCCATTCCTCTGTCATTATTACCATTCACCCCTTCCAGTAAGCCGAACTTCCACCCTCCTTTCCTGTCGATCCCTCTTTGCCTATTGTTTCTCGGCCTTAACGAAGGATCACCCCTACTAGAAATTTTAAAAAAGGAGTCCAACGCAACTAAATACCATCACATATCAGTACTAGTGGATCGTTTTAGGGGTCATCATACCTTGGTGTATATGTTTGACATAATGGTCTTTGAGTCATGGGGTCTTCTATATCAAGAAATGGTGTGTCTCCTTGATCGACAGCAATTGATGATTTTCTTCCCCTAAGAGGACGACCTGATCACTGCCTGGTCCAGCTCTCCTCATGTCTTCAACAGATGTGGCATTCATCTCTTTCGATAGTCTTAAAATTTCATAATGAATTTCATGTTAGCTACGTCAGTAGTGTGGCTAAAATTTCCCAATCTCCCAATCCATTTGCAGACCCCTTCTATTATATTTATGCTAGGGAATATGGTTGGACAATTTTTTTGTTCTAATAATTACACAACAACAGTTTGACATATTATTACCTCATGTATGTGTTATGGTTTATGTTTCAATACCACCAGTGGAGTGGCTATATATTTCAGTAGGAGAAGAGGTCAGATGGAAACATAGGGCGGTGTTTGAATCGTGGACAATGTTCTACTTGGGAAGAAACATGCTTGGCCATTTGGCAGGTGGGTGCCATCGCAGGATCTGAGTTAGGAAAACTGTGGCTAGTACAACTATGCGATTAAAGGTTCATGTTGATCCCATAGTATAGGTGCGGGATAGTGATGGTCTGGATGAGTAAAAGGAGGTGTTCATGGGTTCTCCAAAGGTGATAGATTATGTGTAATTTCCAGTCTCTAACCGGGAGTCTCATCTCCAGCAGTAGTGTCCCATGCTTTTAATAGTCGTAGAAAATAGTGAGATAATAAAAATTTGAAGATCCATGGGTTATGGATATTTATTCCCATTTAAAAAAATATTTTTTTCTTAATGGAGTTGAATAAGAAGGTACCTCAGGAAAGGCTATGGTGGATCCCCCAGTTTCATCCCCCACAATAAGTGTTGTGAGCTTGATAGGGTGTGATTCTAATCCAACTGAGGGAACTCAAATTGGCACTGAGGAAGGTCCAAAGGCCCCCATTGAATTTTCATATAAAGAGGTTGTGCTTGAAGGCCTTGAGAATAAGGGATTTGAGGGTCCCCAAGCTAATCTATATCTAGTGATCAGGTCATGCCCGAGTAGTGTGTTGCAAACTATTAAGTTGTGTAATCACATTGGGAGATTGGTGGATGAAGGGAATAATAGGGAGGCTAATCAGACTATACCGTGCAAAGAGGAGAAGTGTATCCCATGGGATGAGTCAGGTGATAAATCTTCTATCATGCTATGAGGATTCAGCGCTGATGATTTCTATGGTAGCAACACTTACATACTAAGGAGGAGGAAGTGTTGTTGTGGAAGGATAAAAGGAATCAAGGATTATTCACAACTGCCTTCACCAATGGTGAACCACACTGCAAGGAAGTAGAAGGCCCACGTGAGGGAATGTGTTCTCATCTTACATGGAAATGTAGTTCGAGTAGTGTCTACGATCGCTATAGTCGATGGGGATGTTCCCACCAAAGATGTACTGTAGAATACATGCAAGGATGTTGGGAAACCCGTGGAGCTACTACTTCATTCTCGAGAGGAAATAGAGGAACAATTTCATGTGAATTATGCCTCAATAGATTATGGAAATAAAAGGATGGAGAGGACCATTCGGTTGGACACCAATAGAGAACCGAGGGACTGGATTATCAAGCATAATTGTATCCTAGTGATAATATCAATGCAGGAAAATAAACCAAGAGGAATACACACAATCGTGGGACATAATGGTGTTGTAACATCCCAGGTAAATAAAGAATATTACATTTTCATATTTATTAATACTTTTACATTAATTATTAATTTTACTTTAAATGGGATGCTATGTTCAATGGCTTACCCAATACGCAATAATAGGATTCTTTAATTCTTATGTTGCAAAATAATAATATTATATTATTATTTTAAATGGTAGATAACTCATAGCTATTGTATTGGCATGAATGAACCAAAATTAACTAATATATGATTATACATTTTTGTTAAATGTATTTACACTGATCTAATAAAAGATAGAGGATAAAAATATGAATGAATCTAATTTTATGCATAATTTACATTAAAAGGTTGATTTACCGCCTTTTAATGGTGACCACTCATTAAATATAGTTTTGGTCACTTTAATATATTAAATTTGACCAAATAAAATCCTTCTTTATAATGGGCACATCGATATTTACTTTGTGTAAAATTTATTATTTTTTCCGATAATGTTCATTTTTAATGAATAGTGAATAATATTGTATTTTAAATCAAAATTACCTTTCAATATAATTTATTTATATGGTTATATTGTCTTTTTAATTGGTTTTAATGTGTAATTATAATATATTTTTATCATTTAATCCAATTTTTGTCATTAGAATTAATTTCACATTGAAAATCGACATAAACAAATATCAATCTTTTGATAGTTATTGTTTCTTAAAAACATGCTATTTATTTTGATAACAAAAATTAATTTTAAATAAATTTAAAAAAATTCTATGTTTTTAATTTGGTAAAATAGACCTCATTTTTGAATTCAAAAAATCAAATATAGCTAATGCTGAAATTTTAGTATTTTTCTGAAAAAATTCATTTTTTGATTAATAGTGAAACCACAAAGTTGTAGTTAAAAAAATTGACTTTTTCATTTAAATGAAAATTTTCCACTTCTATGAATATAATATCAAAACTCCGACAGACTCGTTCGTTGTTAATATATAAAATTTGGTTCAATAAGATGAAAATAATTTTTGGGGAATAGTAACTTTTTACTTTTATTTACAGTGGTTAAAACTAAATAGGGTAATTCAAGGTAAAAAGAATATTATAATAATCCAAAATTACATTTAAACTTGTCATAACATTATTTTATGAGTAATGGCCTACCATGGAAATCTTTGGGTCGATTTTGGGACCCCACGGATCCACTTATGAATTATAATGACACTTTAGATTAATTAATTTAATGTAAAGGCAAAATGAAAGAAAAAAATCATTTAGTAAATTAACATTCATATGGTGTTATATATGTAATAGTTTTGACTATAAATAGTCATTTGAAATCGGAAAATATTTCCAACATCATGGTATTTTTTTATATTTTTTTGATATTAAATAAAGTAAATTATTTATGACACAATAGTGATGCAGTGCTTACTCATTAATAAATAATTTAAATAAATAAGATTACAAATATTAAAATAACATCCAAAACATGTCCAATTCTTATTGGTTTATTTTATTTCGACCATTAGTCATATTATATTCTACTCTAATGATTTTTGGATGTTTTGAAACTGAATATATGTTTATAATGAAATAATATTTTCACACTTTCCAAAAGAGCCCCTCCACCCCTTTATAAAAGGAGACCATTTATAACCAATTCCATTTATCTCTCAAGCCTCTAGGCTCATAAAAATCTTACCAATTAATCTCCCGACATCCATATCTTCCACCTATAAGCCTTACCTTATGTAGATGGCACTTTAACAAACCATTTTGATTCAAACCAAATGGATTTACCCAAATTAATGGTAATTGTTTTTCTTAACTTATTTTCTTTAATTTTACATCTCGAACCCATAAACACTTTTTATTACCTTATTTTATAACAAAACCAGTGTCCTCAATATACTAGGTTGATTTTATGAGATGGATTCAAAATACACTTACAAACACCTTTATCTAATGGGTGAAGAACACATTGTTTCTTTGGATGGCAAACTAACGCCTCACAAAAATGATGATTTTTCAATTAACTCCTACTGCCTCTCATGTTGGCCATTAGTATGGAACTGTATTTATATATGATATACATTATGTTTCTGTTTTATTTATTTGTCGGTATTTTCTATTTATATCATTACTTTATGGTTTCCATTATGGGTAAACCTGATAAATTCATTTGCGAAAGTGCGGACTACCATCCCCTCAAAGTAATATGTATCGTTCATACCATATGTGTGACATATAAAGGATGAAGTTATTGAAATTATATATTATATTATACTGGAATTATAATATCCCTATGTATCATTGTGTTTTAATTTCATTAAAATAAGAAATAGTAATGAAATTAGTGTTCATGCATACGTACGGATTACCGTCTCCATGGATAGTGTATTTCATTTCTTACATACAAATATTATTTACTATTATACATACATGTATATACTAGATATATATGTTATATATGATATCTAAATGATGAATATCATTCTTGATATATTGAAAATTTGACTATGTGAACAACTTGTAAATATAAGAAGCCCATTTTTGACTCAAGTACCAAATATCAAAAAAAGAACATTATTAACTTTAAAGATTACATAAATTTTATAATATCGTAATAATTGATAAAAAGGAATAATAAACATGAAAAAGGTTCTTAAGAAAGTATAAATTAACTTTAGTTTATTATTTAGGAATAACAAGTAACAAATGAGTCATGTCGGACATGAGGTATGGGATTTTCTTATCTCACATTTATTTCCATGAGATTTCCATAGTTCACCACTTATTTATTACATGTGGTGTATTGTGTACTAACACTTGATATATATTATCATTATTCTCATTATATTCAATGGAATTTTGTGATTCAATTGGTGGTTATTATCTTCTGGTCACACAACTCTTTTGATTACAATAAGGTAAAGGGTTTCATCTCACTTTTTATTTCAGTGAGATTCATGCTATATTGGACACTATTTTTTTTTTTTGGTGTATGTACTTCCCATGATTTTACTATTTGTGTAATATAATTTCATTTTTTAGTATTTATATGTTCATTATATGATCCTTATTTCATATGGCGTATGTTTTGTATGTTACCAAATCGGTAAGGGAACCTTTCACCCACCTCTTTTTAAAAGACATCTTTTTGTTATGTCTTTTAATTTACATATTATTATGTTGGGATATGGTATTATATATCCTTATTGATGTAAATTTAATGTCCAATTGATTAGATACCATTTTTATCTCATCAACACATTTTCTGAATTCTAAAGTGACGCCGTTAAGATTTTCTAATTTTTGAAAGGGAACATCTTAACCCAATTTCAATTCTTTGGGTTAAACTTTTACATATTGGATATGTTGTCATATGAATATGTGTGACTAACCACAGATTATTTTAAAGTTATTATTCACTTATATGGGGTGTATTTATATTTTTCACGCATAATTATGTGATTGATTTATCCTTAATTTATGGATACCATCTTTATATGGGATTTCAACTCAATTTACATTTCCATTGAGACTTCATTGTTAGAATGCACAAATTTACTCTTATAGGGCGTATATACAATCTTTTTTCATATTATATCATGAATTCCTTTATTCTCATGATATTATAAATTTCAGATTAAATTTTATTCCTCAATTATTTGTATTCAAGAGTCTCTCATTTTGTTAAAAATTATTTAACTAGAATATCGTTTTAAATGTTTTAAAGATTTATTCTTATAAATATTTCTCATTAATGTACATGTTTTCAAAATGGTTTTTAGTATTTACATGTATGGAAATTAATGTTATGAAATGATAATTCCTTTAAAAGTTACAAAGAGGTATAAGTCACTTTGATTCAAAAATATCTTTATTAATTATTTTAAATGGTTTTCTGAAAATGGTTTGATAAAGCATCATTTTATTCAATATCTAGATTTGATATATTGTGATTGGAATGTGGAAATTTTATTTTTCTTTTATTCTTGTGTTGTATGTTATGAATATGTTATGGTTATTCGACATTGTTTATGTATATGGGTGGTTCCGTGATAAACCTAGGGTGGGTGAGCGCAAGATAGCTCTCCAATGCATTGGGTAACGTGACAGAGGTAAACGATATATTTCTCCTAATATAATTAGGGAATATACTATGATGGGTATTCCCAGTGTATCTCCCTACATAACTGTGATAACTACAATGTATGTTTGATATGGATGCCATAAGAAACCTTTATGATTTCTGATTTTTGTGTGTTATTCATAAATCTTATGATTTCATAAAGTATGTAATGATTTAAAAGTATGGTTTGTATTCATTGATGGGAAAATGTTTTCCTTCCTTACTTTATAACCCTTACTAATATTTTTATGCTCATCCCGTGTTTTCAAAATGTTTTCCACAGGACTTAATGATGAATAAGGTCAAGGATGGGATCAAGGAAATGTCATGCTTTCTAAACCATGGAACTAGACATGTTTCTTTTTAAGATTCTATATTTTAGGAAAAAATGGAAACTGAGTAGTAGTGTCTACATGTATTATTGATGTTTTTATGAAATAGTTATGGCCTAATTCCTTAAAACGCTATACCTGAAAATATCCTCAATGGTAATTATTCATTTAATATCATATTATGTAATGTTATAAGGTCAGGTCCTTACAGTTGGTATCATAGGTCATTTTAGATATCCTTAGAGGTTAGAGTTTAATTTAAGTATAATTGACATAACTATAATGGTTAACATAATAGAAAGAGTAAAAGTTATTTTAGAAGTGATAAATGGTTATTACATTTTGGGGAGAAAAATGAAAGGTATTAGATAACTTTTGAGGATAAATTATGTTGTGGTAATTTTTGAGGAATTTTTCACTTTTTTTTGGATGTTATGAAATTTTATAATATTTGGAAAAGGACAACACAAAGACCATGTGACATCCCATCATGTCAGACAAAGCCGCTGGAACTGAGCCCACAACCAAAGTGCGATTGAGATTTATCGCCTACCACTAGGCTATGTGAAATCCCTTGTTTTTATGAATAATTATTTTTAGTTAAATTATTTTATGGATCAATAATAAGTTTATTTGGTATTATATGTTTTATCAAATAAAAATTTTATTATAGGAAAATGATTTGGTGATTAAGTGAAAACGGTTA
Organism: Viscum album; assembly: GCA_963277665.1. Classification (NCBI taxonomy): domain Eukaryota; kingdom Viridiplantae; phylum Streptophyta; class Magnoliopsida; order Santalales; family Viscaceae; genus Viscum; species Viscum album. The sequence goes on from OY728161.1 coordinate 331,675,740, forward strand.
TTTTAGAATACATTCTCTCTTTTGGGGACACTATATGATTAAGGAAAATAAAATACCATGGGATTTAAATTTTGGATTAATGGTTGAAATATTATTATGGAAGAATATATGTTTTAATTGTGGGCATAGGGTTATTTGAGCATTTATGTAATTGATTAACCTATCATAGAGAATATGTGATTAGGTTATTTACAATTCAGTATGAGACTTTTAGAGTAGTCAATGTTTTGGGGGATAAATATGATGATTTAGTTTGGAAGGATATCAGATTTAAATCCTTCTATGTATTGGTATAAAATATTATTTTTAATTATTTTGATGAATTTTAAGGACAATTGTGTATTGAATGATCTTTATTGAACAATGGGTACTTTTTGTAGAATTTTGGAGATTAATAGTGGTACTTCTTTTTATAATGGATTATCCTTTTGGGGGATTATATGATCTCATACTAACCATTTTGGTTTTAGTTGATGTCTAATGAAAAGGAAAATATATAGTTCTTATTTGGTGGATTATTTGATTTTTAAGAAGATGATTCTTGTGCTTTTGATGTGACCAAGTCTTTTTGAATTCTCTTTGTTTGGAGAAAAGATTAGTTTTTGGTAGAAACTTATTAAAGGATGAAACTCTACTTGAAGGTAAGTATATTTCCTTATGCAATTATTCTATGTAGTAATGTAATACCTTAAAATTATGAAAATTAATTTAAAATAAACACGTTGTTGATTTACATTTCCTACTGGGTAATCATAGATCATTTAACACATCACAAGTTTCTGATTTTCTGGTGGTTAACTTTCTCATAATCATGTTTTCTATCTCTCTCCATCAGAACATGACTGTTTGTTCTCACTTATGTGTCCATGTTGCCTATAAGGATTCCTAGTATGGGTTATCTCGGGTGACCATTGTACTTTTCTTTATTTCTTTTAAAGTGATAGTTATACATCGTACTTTCTGATGTGGGACTTTCAATGACGTTTCTCAACCCAATTTTAAAATTGCGAGGATGAAATTTACCAAATGTGGGGAAGGATGTAACATCCAAGGTAAATAAAGAATATGAAATTTTTATATTTATTAATATTTTTATATCAATTATTAATTTTTCTTTAAAGGGGACTCTATGTTTGATGGCTTACCCAATACGCAACAACAGGTTTCTATGAAATCTTACATTGAACAATAATAATATAATATTAGTTTTTAAATGGTATTTAAATCCTAACCATTATATTTGAAGGAATGAACAAATCTAACTAAAATATTATTATACATGTCTGTTAAATGTATATACATTTATCCAACAAAATATAGAGGCTTAAAATGTGAATGAAACTAATTTTAAGAATAATTTACATTAGAATAACGATTTACCGCCTTTAATGGAGAACCCTATTTAAATATAGTTTCGGTCACTTTAATATATAAATTTGAAAAATTAAAATACTTCTTTAGAATGGGGAGATCAAAATTTACTTTTTGTAAAGTTTTGGAATTTTTATGATAAAGTTTATTTTTTAATGAATAGTGAAAAATATTGTATTTTAATTCAAAACTGTCTTTAATCTAATTTATTTATTTGGATAGATTATATTCATAATTAGTTTTAAATTTTAATTATAATATATTTTCACTGTTTAATCCAATTTTGGTCATTAGAATTAATTTCACAATTAAATTGGACATGAAGAAGTATTAATCTTTTGATAGTTATTGTTTCTTAAAAATATGCTATTTGTTTTGATAATGAGAATTATTTTTAAAATAATTAATAAAAAATATATATTTTGATTTTGGTAAAATTGAAATCATTTTTGAATTCGCAATATCAAATATAGCTTAGGGTGAAATTTTGGTATTTTTCTGAAAAACTTCAATTTGTGATGAATAGTGAAACCACTAAATCGTAGTTAAAAAATGACTTTTTCATTAAATGAAAATTTACCACTTCTGTGAATTTAATATCAAAAATCCAATATACATGTTTGTTTTAAAAAAATAAAATGTTGTTAAATAATATGAAAACAATTTTTGGTGAATAGAACAATTTTACAATTATTTATCGTGGTTAATGGTAAATAGGGTAATTCAAGGTAAAAATAACAATATAATAATTCAAAATTACCTTAACACTTGTGCTACCCTTATTTGATGAGAAATTCCCGACCATGGATATCCTTGGGTAGATTTTGGGAACCCATAAATCCACTTATGAATGATAATGACACTATAGATTAATTAATTTAATGTAAAGGAAAAATGACTTAAACAAAAATATTTTAGTAAATTAAATTTTATATGGTGAAATATAAGTAATAATTTTGACTATAAAAATTCAATGGAAATATAAAAATATTTCCTACATCATGGAATTTTTTATTAATATTTAGATATTTAATAAATTAAAATATGTATGACACAATAATAATGCAGTGTTTACCTGATTAAAAAATAATTAAAATAAAGAAGATTGTAAATATTAAAATAACATCCAAAACATTTCCAATTATTATTATTTGATTTTATTTCGACCACGAGTCATCTTATCTCCTACTCTAATGATTTTTGGTCATTTTGAAACCGAATATATGTTAATAATAAAATAATATGTCCACAATTTCCAAAAGAGCCCCTCCTCCCCCTTATAAGAAGAGACCATTTATAACAAATTTATCACACCTATCAAGAATTTAGGATATTCAAAACTCTACCCAATTAAGCTACTTAAATCCCTCTCTTCTACCTAGAATCCTTACCTTAGGCAGAAGTATCTTCAACAAACCATTTTGTTTCAAACAGAAGGGAGTTACCCAAATTAAGGGTAACAGTATCTCTTAACTTCTTTTATTTTATTTTACTTCTATGACCCCTAAACTCTTTTAATTGACTTATATTATAACAAAACAAGTATAAATAATATAATAGTATTTTTTATGTGAAATATTCTAACTACACATACCCACACCTCTACCTAATGGGTGAAAACCATTTTGTTTCTGTTGATGGAAAACTAACTCCTCATGAAACGATGATTGTTCAATTACCTCTACCACCTACCATGGTGGTCGTTATGATGGAAGTCCATTTATATATGATATATATTATGTTTATATTTTTTTATTCTTCTGTATTTTCTATTTATATAATGCGTTTATGGTTTCCATAATCGGTAAACGTGACAAATTCATTTGAGGAAGTCTGGACTACCGCCCCCTCAAAGCGATATGACTCGTTCATACCATATGTGGGACATAAAAAGGATGAATTTATGGAAATTATATATGATATTATACTGTAATTATAATTAATCTATGTATAATTAGGTTTTAATTCCATTAATATAATAAATATAAATGAAAGTAGTGTTCATGCATACATACGACTTACCGTCTCAATGAATGATACATTTCATTTCTTACATCCAAATGTTATATACTATTATATATAAATTTATATACTAGACATATATGTTATATATGATATCTAAATCATTAATCTAATTCTGGATATATTTAAAAGTTGACTTCATGAACAACTTTTAATTATAACAAGTCCTTTTTTTACACAAGTACCAAATATCGACAAAAGGAATGTTATTAACTTAGAAGATTACATAATGTTTATAATTTGGCAATAAGTGATATAAAAGAAATAATAAACTTGAAAATGGTTCTTAAGAATGTATAAATTTACATTAGTTTATTATTGAGGAAGAACAAGGAACAAACGAGTCAAGTCGGACATGAGGTAAGGGATTTTTTTATCTCACTTTTAATTCCATGAGATTTCCATTGTTCGACACTTATTCATTGTATGCGGTGTATTGTGTACTGAAATTTGATATATATTATCATGATTATAATCATATTGATGGTATTATATGATTAATTTGGTGTTTGTTATCTTTTGGTCATACAACTTTGTTGATTACAACGTGGTAAACGGTTCCATCTCACTTTTTATTCCTGCGAGATTCATGCTATATTTGACACTATTTAATTTTGTGTGGTGTATTTACTACCCATGATTGTACTCTTTGTGTAATTTAATTTCATTTATGAGTATTTACATGTTCATTGTATTATCCTTCTATCATGTGGCATATGTTTTGTAAGTTACCAAATCGTTAAGGGAACCTTTCAACCTCCTCTTTTTAAAAGACTTCTTTTTGTTATGTCTTTTAATTTACATCTTATTATGTTAGGATATGTTATTCTATATCCATATTGATTTAAATTCAATGTCCTAGTGATGAGATACCCTTTTTATCTCATGAAATCTATTTCTTAATTTTATTGTGATGCCGTTATGCTTTTTTAATTTTTGCAAGGGAACTTCATAACCCAATTTCAATTCTTTGGGTTAGACTTGTACTTCTTGAATATAACGTACTATGAATATGTGTGAATGGACCTTGAATTTTTTAGACATAATTTCCACCTATATTGGGTGTATTTATATTTTTCACACATAATTATGTTATTTATTTGTCCTTAATTTAAGGATACCGTCTTTATATGGGATTTCTTCTCAATTTACATTTCCATTGAGACTTTATTTTTGATATGAACCAATTCACTCGTATATGGTGTATATACTGTCCTTTTGCATTTTATATCATGAATTCATTTAATCTCATGTTATTATAATGTTAAAATTAAATTTTATTCCTCAATTATTTGTATTCAAGCGTCTCTCATTTTGTTAAAAACTCTTTTACTAGAATATCATTTTAAATGTTTTAAATTTTTATTCTTCTAAATATTATTCATTAATGTCAATGTTTTAAAAATAGTTTTTAGTATTTACATATATGGAAATTAATTTTTTCAAATGATAATTCCATTAAATGTGTCAAAGTGGAATGGGACACTTAGATTCAAAAATCTATTTATTAAATGTTTTGAAATGGTTTTTGAAAATGCTTTGATAAAGCATGGTTTACTTCAATATCTTGATTTTATATATTGTTATTGTAATGTGGAAATTTTATCTTTCCATTATTCTTATGTTATATGTCATGAATATTTTATGAATATTGGCCATGGTTTACATATATGGGTGGTTCTGTGATAAACCTAGGGCAGTTAACCCTGAGATAGCTCTCCAATGCATTGGGTAACGTGATGGAGGTGAACATGATGTTAATCGTAAGAGATTTAGGTTATGTACTATGATGGGTATTCCAAGTGTAACTCCTTTTGTAGATGTGATAGCTATAATGTAATTTTGATAAGGATTCCATCAGTAACCTATATGATTTCTGATTTGTTTGTGTTATTCATAAATCTTATGATTTCGTAAGGTATATTTTGATTTAAAAGTATGGTTTGTATTTATTGATCAGCTAATGTTTTCTTTCCTTATTTTATAACCCTTACTAATCATTTTATGCTCATCCCAGGTTTTTGAAATGTTTTCCACAAGACATAAAGATGAATAGGGTCATGGATGGGATCAAGGAAAAGTCATGTTGTCTAAAACATGGAACTACACAAGTTCCTTTTTAAGAGTTTTTATTTTATAAAAAAATGGATACTGGGTAATAGTTTCTACATGTATTATTCACATTCTTATGAAATATTTATGGCCTAATTCTCTAAAACTCTAAACCTGAAAAGATCCTCAATGTGAACTATTCATTTAATTCAATATTATATAATTGTATAAGGTCATGTCCTTATAGGTTCGTCAATTTGAAAATATTATAAAGGATGATCCATAAACATCAGTAACGTATTTTTCCTAGGAACCTATTAAGGATAAAAATTTAAATAGTAATATGTTGTCCTTTAAAAACTTTTTTTCATGGGGGTTTTTACTTTTTCATTAAACGTGTTTTTAGTTTATAATAATAAAAATTGAAGGTGGTGGTGAAGGTTTTGGAATTATTATTTTATTATTTTTTATATCCGTTTTTATGATTTTTTTCATCTAAATTCTATAAAACATTCATAGGATATAAGGATGAGAGAGGGAATAGAATAGTACAAGATGAATGTTGGGACTATTTTTCATGAAAATAACCACTGTTTTTATAATTTTATTATATGGTGGGTAGAATGGATAATAATCAAAGATATATAAATTTTATTATATTATTTTAATATTCACGATTTATGTCACAATTCACAAAAACCCTACAACCTAATGGGTACTAAAACATAAGAGAATGATTTAATAAAATAAAACTCATTTTTACTTAATGCTTTTGTCTAGGTCTATATAATTATTATCGAATGGTAGTTTAAATTACTTTAGACAACAAAGTAATGTTAATAGCATTACCCTGAAATTTTTTACCTTATTTATAATTTGAAATTTTATTGCATTTTATGAATCCCATGGTATATAATATAAAATATGACTATTCAATAAAGTTTTCAAAGGAGGTAACATTAATGATGTAATGGGAAGGAATCAAGTGGAAAATATAACACAAAATTTCCATCCTAAGATAGTTGAAATTGTATCATAATTGATTGATGATATTATATATCGATTAAAAAAAGATATATACAGTGGGGGTGACCACACTGAAGAGGAATATTATCTACCAGGAAAGAACATGTGTATAAAGGATCATTTAAATAGGAAATATCTCATATAATTCTATGGATATTCTTAGCTAGTTTTGGTAGACAGATAGATCAATACTCTAGAGAAGAAATTTTAAGTTAGGGGATGTTTGAAACAACAAAATATTTTTATTTCTATTTTAAATTTTGAGGTTGAATATTATTGATGGTTTTATTTGATTAAAAATACCAGATATAATGATGATATTTATCCCAAGCAACATATATATGTTATATATCATTTCCTTGAAATTTATTTCCATAAGTTAGTTCAACACTATATAGATAATAATTTCCATATAGAAAGAAATAATTTTATTATTATATGTCCACTTATGAGTCCAATTTTACAATAATTTCTTGGTATATACCATATTATAGTTGATACATTGATGGTAAAATTAATAGATTTTACTCATAATTGAATCCATGTTTATGAATATCATTGGATGCATGATAAATATTATTCTAGGAGAATGTTGTTAATTATAATGAAAATGGTAAGATGGAGTTAGCTTACAATGATTTACCTCATAATGATGAATGTTAGAAGATTTCAACAATGTTTCCAATGCGGAACATACTATAATGAAATATAGAGTTAATGAAATAAAGATCCCATCATATGGTAAGTGTGGTAAAAATAAACTTTGATAATGTCCTATGAAATAACAAATTTTCACCAATGTAGAATGTTTTTCAATACGCTATGTGATTATATAAAAAAATATCAAAAAAAAACAAACAATTGGTTAACCAATATTTATCTAACATTGAGTGGTTTTATTTTCAATTATTTTGGTCATTATACTAATTTCTGCACCAATCAAGTAATTTAGCCTTTAAATTATCATGATTATAGGAAAAGGTTGTTGAACCATATTATTACCAAACTACGGTTGATGCTGGGACATTAAATTGAATTTTTATAGGTATGATATTTGTCATTAAAATTATTGTAGTACCCTATTTTACACTAGATCTTCACATTTATTCATTTCAGATAAATTTTTATTAAAATCTGGAATATCTCCCCCTTAAATAAAAAAAGAGAACATTTCAAAAAATGAATAAGGGGGTCTATTAAATCAACCAATATTTATATGAATATTCTTTTTTATTAGTAGGATGATCATTCCTTGAAATATTCTTGAAGATGACATAGTAGAGATTGAAATCAATTTTGTGTATAGATTGGATTTTAGTTTATTTTGTTAAGATTGTTATAGAGCCAATAATGTTTCATTTACTAATTTAATGATTTTCATTACATTCCATTATATTGAGAAAGTTATTAGAGATAGTAGTGAATGATACCTAGGTTTTGTGGTTGAGAATAAAGGAATTGTTCTAATTAGTGATTTTCTTTTAGTTGCTGAAAACATTGATGTTTTTATGCTGATTTTCCGAGCTTTGTTTCCTATTATGAGATTGAGATTATTGTTGAATTGGAGACTAATGATAATAAAGTTTATAAATCCCCTTAAATAATTATTCTAGTGGATCCTTCATATTACGAAACCCAATTACAATAATGGTTAGCTAATTATTTCATTCAACCAAGCACTTTTCAATCAGGGGATTCTTTTCTTATTACAAATAATGAACATTCAATGAGTAATTTAATTGACTATAGATATTTTAATAATAATAATTTTATGAAAAGGTACGCATTTCCACATATTAATTTTTTATTTCATTAAATATAGTAAGAAAAATATATTTTGATGGATGACATGTGTTTTGGGTACCATAAAAATATGGTCAATGAGTTTGGGTATCCGAATATAGCATTTCAATCTAGATATATGCACTATGAGTTTGAAGCTATCTCTTTTGTTTTTTCTAATAACCCTGTTTCTATTTTGGACCTTAAAAATATACATTTTAATGAGTTCAAAGATATTTTTATGTTTTTTTATTGATAACATTTTGGTATAATCTAAATGTCTGTAGGAGGATTAAAGACACCAAACGATCTTTTTTTAAAACCTAAAAATAAAATAAACCATATGATTCATTTAGTATGTTTTAATTTGGATAGAAAAAAAATTTTCCTTAGAAGTGTTTTTTTAATGATTTCATAATTGTTGACCCTTATAAAACAAATTTTTTTGACTAATTTCCATTACCTGAAAATATAATAGAGATTCATAGTTTTATGTATTAATAGGTTATTGTTGATGGTCTGTTGAAAATGTCTTATATTCCTATCAAATTTACTAGGTTGACTCAATATGAAAATAAATTCAACTAAAAAAATTAATTTTTTGATTATTTTAATGAACAAATAAATATTAGTGAATTTTCTATTTTTATCCATAGAATCCATAAATGAAGAATTAATCATATAAAATGATATTTCATTGAATGAAAATGTCTTTATACTAATATAAAATGATTAGTTAATTGATTTTGAATCATGATAGGTAAACCCTTATGAGTTAATTTACTGTAAAAATCATATATATATATATATATATCAAATATGGTTTATTTTTTTAAGAATACTATAGTAATAACTTTTATTGAGTAATGTATTGATTATAAAATGATCAAAAATGTTCTAAGTATATATTCACTAAGAAAAAATTAAACAAGATTCAAAGAATATGTTTAAAACTATTCAATAATTTTGAAATCATGATTCATTACTATCGAGGAAAAAAAATGTGGTCGATGATTTGATTACAAATAAAATAATTTAAATTAACAATGTTAAATTTGGAACGCTGCACTTAGGTTAATGATTTGAGGAATTTTTTATAATATGGTGTGGAAGTAGTGGAATCCTCTATTTTATTTTTAGAGTTGAGTATAGTAGACATTGATTTAAATATTTAATAACACTGAAAAGAGGGACTAATATTTTAATGAAATTATAGAATCTATTAAAAAGGCTAAGTATATATATTTTCATATTCTCTAAGATGGATTTTTATGATTTCTAAAAATATTAGGTTTTATATATGATTACTAGTTGAAGAATGAGTTTTTCTATGAAGATAATAGATCTCTATATTCAATTAATTTAGGTATAACTATGATGTATAGAGACATTTTGGAGTTTTATAATTCGAATTTATTAAAATAAGATACTACCCAATGTATTATATAATTTTCATTTGGTTAATGCAGAATGAAAATTACTGAATTGAATTTTTTAAACAATATTAAGTCTAGTGATGGAAGGGGAAATGTTATTGATATCATGGGAGGATTTCTAAATACTTCAATATTTATAATGTGTTTTTGTTATTTTTTTCAAATAACTATATCCTCACATTTCGTTCACAATCAATGTAAAATGAAATTAAATAATATTTCTCAACTCTATGTAAATAATATATTTCAGTTTCATAGAGTGCCACTCTCCATTACATATTAATCATATTAGGATCGTATCAATTTTTTGGAATGGACTTCAAGAGTCATTGGGCACTGAATTAGATTTTAGTACATCTTTTCATCCTAAATCTCATAGATAGTATCAATGAAAAATTAAGTCCATGGATGTTATGATTCATTCTTATTAAATTGATTTCAATGGGATTTGGGATCAAAATCATTATTTGGTTGCGTTTTCTTATACTAAATGTAATCATTATAGTATATGTTTGTAACCATTTGAGGAGTTAAAGGGAAATAGGTTTTAGACTCCATATTTTGGGAGGATCTATGATAACTAATCTATATGAAATCATAGATAGTAGAAGAAATTAATTTAAGGTGAATGTGATTCAACAACACATTTGGATGGCCGAGATCACATAGAAAAGTATGGGGACAACTCTATGAAAGCTATTTCATAAAAGCTTGGTGAAAATGTATTTATCAATGTATCTCTATGGAAAAGTGTTAAGAGTCTTGGTAAAATTGAAAAGTAAAATATGTGGTTTATTATACCATTTTAAATCCTAAATAATGTTGGATCAATTTCTTACCATATGTCCTTAACATTACTTTCATCTTAGGTACACAATGTTACTCATGTTTTACTAATAAGTTAATATATACCTAATTCATCATATGTTTTGAGAACAGATGTAGTTCTGTTAAATGTGAATCATTATTTTAGGTAATATGTAGTTCATATTATTTACTATAGAGAGTATTTTTGTTATAATAAAGTAATTATCCATGATATGATTTTATAGAAAAACTTTGTGGTTGAAGATACAAGACGTACATATGAAATTGATATGGGGGAATGATATCCCCACTTTTTTAATAAGCGGATAAAATTGTGAGGAAAAAATTAATTATATTATAGAACAATATAAGAACCTACATAATGATATAATCTCTTTTCTTCATATTATTTATATGGATTATATTGTTATATTAATTTTTTAATTGTAATTTAATTTTTACATAAAAATGAAATATTTTAAACTAAATTATTTCTTTAGAAGGATTTATTGAAAATATTAATTTCATTAAATTATAAATTTAATTTAAAAATTATTAATAAAATTTTCTACTTTAGAATATTTACATTTACTTATGGAGAACTATTTTTATTTTTTAGGAATATTCATTTTTTAGTGAACAATAAAAAAATAATTATTTTAAGAGAAAATCCATTTCATTTCAATAATTTAATAATTATAAAGTTAGCATTACGATTTTAATATTATTTCAGGAAACATTAATATTATTTACTTATAATTAATCTAGATAATTACATTTTTTACTTTATATTATACTTTATTATAAGTTATTTTATGGTTTAGAAGGCTATTTTTTGAAAAACAATATCAAAATGAATAATGTTTCTAAATTGTAATTAATTAAGAAAAAACATAATAATAATTTTTTTAATGTATTTTTTAGAATATATGACAAAAAATGTTTTATTTTATTCATATTCGTATTATTATTAGACATATAGTTAATATAATGTTAGATTTTTCTTGAAAAATACACTTAATGAATACTCTCATTTTCATAGTTTATATAGGTCTTGATTTTAATTTAATTTTTACTCTTTTGTGAGTTTAATTTAGGAAAATGGATTACATATATTAAATAATAATAAATTATATTATTTTATACTATCATGTTAAACTTTTACCAAAGATAATATATAAAGTAATAAAAAATAATTAGTGGAGTTATGATAAAAAATAGATTTTGAAGGGGGTTAAATAAAAAATGATAAGAATTAAGTAAATCCAAAAACTATTATAATATCAATTTTATGGAAATATTTTATCTATAATGTTTGATTATGTCTAATAAATAATTTTTTACTAATTTTTTAATTTGGAAAAATTTATTACAACATTTTCTTTTCAGAATGACATGTATACAGCTCACCTCACTTATAAAATGAAACCAACACTCCTCTCCTAGTACCACCATAAAATGTTTTTTATCATTCAAGACCTACCCAAATAACATCCTTAATCTCAAAATATAATTATTGATGAATTTATATTTTATATATCCAACCTCAAAACAATTTCATTCCAACCAAATTAAGATACATAGAAAACGAAATGTTCTTGAAACACCATTTCATTATTTATTCTCCCACCCATTAAATTCTTCAAATAACAAGATTATATAAATATTTATGTCCTAAAAATATTTTAATATTTCATTATGTTAATATACTAACAAAAATCCTCCTCCTCTAACATAAAATATAATACTAAATTATCACTTCTGTGTACGGAGGACTTATACATCTCGAATAGATGTGATTTATTTTTCCATTACGACCTACAGGGTTGAGTACGATAATGTATATGATGTATATATATACTTCATTATAAAATGATTATACCTATTGAGTCATTATATATTTTAAACTTTTTTTCTTTCCTTTTCATTTGTTATATGATAACATCGATTGTGAGTCTGGTGGACTAACGCCTTATGGAATATTATGATTCATTTTAAAGAATCTCATTATATGGAAGATAATAAGGGTAATGATAATGAATACATGTTATATAAATAAAATAATTACGATATTAGTTAAAAAAAATTCATTATGAAAAAATAATAAATTATTTTCATTCTTACATTATCACTCACAGAAAAACGATGATGTTGTTCGAGTACATGTGTATTACCGCCTCCCCGAAGAGATATGAATCTATATTCAACACCACACCACATGGTTTATATATAAAAAAATATAAATAAATATATATATATATATATATATTATTTTAGTCATTATTTATATTTAAAATATTACATACCTGTTTTTTATAACAACCATTCAAAAAAGATGATGTTACTCGTGCGTATGTTTGGTTTCCCGTCTCCATGATTGTAAAAGACATAATTTCCCATATCCACCATCCCTGATCGGTCAAAAAATTGTATTATATTTTTAGAAATTATTATTATTTCATGAATTTTATTCTTTATATTTGTTTATAATTACCATATTTAACATTATCAACCTACCAAATGTATTTCTGACACATAAGCTGAATATTGTTGAAACATCCAATATAAAAATAATTGATTATGTAATCATATAAAAAATAAAGAAGTGAATTATCATAGTAATAAACATGGAAATATTTATTAGTAATTTCAATTGTTAAAATATTAATATTAATTAGAATGATAAATAAAATTATCGATGTATCAAATAAAGGGTAAGGGATTTCACCTCAATTTAGTTTATTTATAAAATATTCTAGTTTTATACACCTATATGTTACACTAGATGTTCCCAATCAAAATTTTATGACATTAATTTTTCTATTCCCATGTTACTTATTGTATTGAAAAATATTATTCTTTCATGGATATTGTGATTCAAATATTTCTATGGTGATAAGTTACATTTCCTTAAAAAAATATCATTTAATGTTTCTCTTCCATATCCTTATATTCCATATCCATGTCTATAAACCCATATTATTTATATTTTTATAATAAAATAATATATTATTAAATTAAATTGGATTTCTATTTTTACATTATTTTTAATTATTTTAAAACGTATCCTTTTTTTGTTTTTTAAACAAAATATTTTGACAATTGAAGAAAGGAATGTAAATTTTTATCTTAAATGGAGAAGACAATGTTTTACACCATTATGAAAAATATTTATTTATAAATTCCTTTGAATTATTCCATGATTTATTTAATGAAAAACAAGATTTAAATTTTTTTTTGATTTTGATATTGAAAATTATGTTTCAAATGGTATTTTTAATATCATAATATTTTTTTAATATGCATTTAAAATATTTTTCAAAATATTTTTGATGAAACAAATTAATAATTAATTTGTTTTATTCATTTTTTGGTCTATAGAAATTATATTCAATGGGAGAATACAAAGATAATTTGGAGATCATATTAAAGATTAAACCATTGGTCTGACCAGATAACACTCCAATGCACTAGGAATTGATTTTGATATCTGGAGAATTATATTGGTAGTTGGTTGTATGGTTATTCTAATTTTTAATGGTTTTGTAATGCTTAAGTAAGGGTTATATAATATGATGTAACACGACACATACATGAATTTTCAATTACTACACATGATACTTTCTTGATATATTTTTGTTAAATTAAAGGCAATACCATTGATCTTTTCAGAATAATGATTTCATTTCTGGGTAACAAATTATATTATTAAACAAATTCCCATGTGTTATTATTCATTTTCATGGACTAATAGTGTCATTAATTTTATGTACATTAATGATATTTTTTAGGTTATACAACTTTTAAAAAATAAAAGGATATAAATATGTTTAATGGAAAAATGGAAGACATTTTGAAACTCATAAAGATTTTTTTGAATGAAATAAGGTTTTGTTTTAATATTTTTGTATTGCGGGAAAAAGGGATACTGATCAGAAGTGTCCTATATGTATTATATGATTTTTTATATATTATTTATCTACCAAATATATAAATATTCATACCTTAAAATTAAGTTAATTGTATGAGAAGTAGTTCTCGACATAAAACTATATACTATGTAATGGTTAAGGATGGTATCTTATAACTAAAAATGATCATGAAACACATTAATATTTGTGCCCTATTTAGAATAATTACATTACTACATGAAATTGAAGAGTTAGAGTATGTGTGGTGCTTTATTTGGAACCATACATTCAACCCTTTTATCAAATTTTAATTTTCATTGACATTCTACATTCACTGGCTCTATAACCAGTATTAACAAAGTTAAATATTTTACCAGTTAATGATAGGAAACTAGACTAAGGATTTTTCCAACATATCATAAATGTAGGGGACATTAATTTATTTCAATAATGTGTTTTATCGATGTTATAATGATAATAAATATGTTATTTCTTATAAAAACCCTATGAATTGTGGGAATGTTAATTTTATATACATATCTTTTATGGACATTGAATTTTGTCTTTGGAGTAATAAAATACTCTTAGATATTCTACCTATTAGTGAATTGTTTTTATCCACCAGGGAATTGAACCATTTTTTATTCTTTTATGATGATTAAACATGATGTGTACCCCACAAATATTGTAAAATAATCTTTATAGTCACTAATAATGTCATCATCCACTTGCTTGAGCTTTGGAAATTATTACTCCATCCATGAATAAATAATATGAGGGTATTACATTCTTATAAATATTAACTCAAACTTATCCAATTAAATGAATTCAATTTTTTCTTCTTGAGTAATTTTCTTAATAAAGTTTCAACATTTTTTATTTCTCCATCTAAACTATAAAATTAAAGGCTAATTATTTCATTTTCTTATCATTATAAAATATAAATTATATTCTCATTGGTTGTAATATATCAAACCTCCAGTAGTTGATCAAAATAACTACTATAATAAGGTCGTTTCTTCCATGAAAAAATATTTAATTGCACTTTTTCATTAGAATTATAATTTTAAATCTCATAATGACTCATTTATTGATATGGTATTTTAATAATTAAAACAAAATCATGTAATTCATCTCTAAAAAAATTTGGATAAATATGTGCAAACCCATTTAATTATCTATCACATTAGTTGTTATAATGATTTCTTATGGTTCTAATCGTTTAATAAAACCAAATATAATTTTTTGAGAAAATTAATCACGGTGGAAAACAACCCAATCCAAAAAAATATTTTTAAGTTTTATAAATATCAAACCATTCTTCTCAAACTATGAATCTTTAGTCTTAACCTATGTTATACAATATAATTAAAAAAACATTAGGATTTTATCATTTAAGTACTCAAACACATAGGGTTCATAGTAAAGGATTAGTATCTTATTTTTAAAGGTTAATTAATATGTTCTATGATCCCAACTATAATATCCATTATTTTTGTATAAGGATATTATATCTTATTTGATGAATATGAATTAAATTACATTTTGATCCACTCTAGAATAATATATGTATATTATATTTGGAAATTGGGAAATAAAAATAACTACATTAAAAATTTATTCCATTAATTACATCATAACATTCACCCCTTTTTTAAATGTCGTACATAATATAATTCTTCTTAACCTATCAGATGAAAAAATAACAAATGGTGATCATAGATGATTGATAATGATAAATTGTGGATATATAGATGATTTATAATATATAATATGATAAAATGTGTATGAGAACATGATAATGACATTTTAAAACAATACAATTCATATCAATGACTATAATCAAGATTCAGAGAATAAATCATGTAAGATCATACGAATTGAAACATAAACGAATCAATGAATGTGGTCTATGAGTGCCTTACATAGAAATATAAAAATGGATTTTAGAATAATAATCTTCAATCCTTTCTTTATTTTTGAAGGATCATGTATAATACAATTATATTGGACAGGGTTTTATCTACATTCCATCATAGTAGTCAAGAGTAAAGCTAAAAGGTTTTTTTGGGGAAAAAATTCGGTACAGAAATGGGTTCACTCCTAATCAAAGTCCCATTTTAATGAAGAGATATCAATGAATACCCAATTCAATTTTGGGAAATATAATTATGTTCCCACGCATACTTCGTTATAACATGATTACTGTCCTTTGTTATATTGTGACCTACATCATTGGTTATAATGTAACCAGTATTCATATTTATAACATAACCACTTTCTTTCATTTATAATGTTACAATAAATCACATAATTCGAACCAAATATATATCTTCCTCATAATCAAAAAGCACTCAATATTTCATCACATAATGATTCATGCCAAGAAAATAAGATTCAATTTTCCTTCTAATTCATCAAAGAATAATCTAATGGAATTAAATGGGTTTGAATGAAATATCATCAATATAAAAATTAACCATCTAAATAATTTGTTAAAATACTATCATTTTATGACACCCCCAATAATGAATAAAATATAAATTTCATCAAAATGTCGTTGAAATATTTCATTGGAAAATAGCCATCCTAATATAAAAATAACTTTTCATTTATAAATATTTCATAAAAATATTATTGAATAAATTTTATTTTATAAAATCCTACGAAAAAAAGTAAATTACTATTTAATACATTATTTGTTCTTGATGGAGGGAAATTATATTCATTTATATTTGTGTCAAAGAAAAACATTTCATTAAATTTTTTGGTAAAATGATAAAAAATACCTTGTTCAAAAAAATGACAAGAAAAATTATTATATATGTTTTAGTAAAAATTAAAAAAAATGGAAAAAATGAATATTAATAATTATAGGAGATTGTTAAATGACATTTGTGAACCATTTTTTGAAAACATAGATATATAATAAATGTTGTTTTGATCAAAGAGAAACATGCCATAGATTTTCTAAAGAAAATCAATCCCATAAATAACTATGTGGAGAAATATTATAGGAAAACATTTAATATAATGAAATAAATGGGGGATAATATAATTAATTTTATCATTGAGTGTTGATTCAAAATATTTCATCATTTATGTATAATTTTAAACAATCCTGAAAAATAATGTTGTCTTCTCATAAAACGGTTTTTACATATGTAACTATTGAATCATAATAACCATGAAATAAAGAACCTTTTATGGATATGTATAAAACATAATATTTTTATGAATGATAATTAATGAAATTAATGGGATGTATAACAATTATACATGAGAAATAAGTAATGAATATAGAATGCGTCCTGTAGAAATTAATGTGAGATAAAATTCCCTTACTTCATATATGAATTCCATCATATGTGTTATAAAATAATATATAATAAATATTTATTTATCTCAAATATAATATAGAAAGTTAATCATACTAATATTACTAAATAGAATTTTCATATAAAATTTTATCAGATATTCACTACAAATTGTTTATTAAGGTCTTCATACCTTCGGATAACTACTTCATTTTAAATGTAAGTTATGATTCTATAGTTTTGGCCATTTATTATTTATCATTGTAAAATCATATCCATATTGTTAATCATGAAACATATATAATTTTTACCGAGATAGAAAACGTATTGCACCGTTCTTAGAGACGGTGCGCCATATGTATGTGTGATCATAATTTCTAGTATTCAGTGGACGAAAATAAATAAATTTAAAAAATATCTCAACATCAAAAAATTATTATATCCTAGATATCATATATATAAATTTATTTTTTCATTATCATTCTCTATATGGAAAATAATAGTGTAACAAATCATGTCACTTGATTGAGGTGGTAGTGGAGATGTACACATGAACACCATTATCGTTTTCTAATGATTTGGAAGGTAGAGAGGTAGATATAATATTCTTATTCAACCTAATTAATTAAAAAAATATAATATTTAAACAATAATCTAATAAATATAAAAATCATTGAAATATGGTGATGGTAAATTTAGTTTATCGCTTCATAGAGATAGAAAGTCATACATACACATGAGTAGTACTTTCACTTCCCATTTGATGGACGATGGGAGAATGAAAGTGGTTTCATAATAATAATAATATTTAATTATTTTTTTTTACAAAATTTACATTTATTTTAAGAATGAAAAATATTTATAATATGTAAAATTATTATTAAAAAGAACCCGATCACTAAGGAGGATTACCTGTTTATTTTTACAATTCCCCTAGATCTCCTCTTAATTTTTATAGTGAAGGTATCATGGAAATAAAATGACCTTTAGAAGGTGGTTAGTGTATTCCATAAGATATATTTTATTTGATTAGTAAAATCTATAAGGCACAATGTGGTGTAATGAAGATATAGGAGGGGTTCCCTTTAGTATTTTAGTGGAGCAGAACTCATGGAATGTCATAAAAGTTATAAATATATTAAAGACATTATCAAGTAAAATGCTTTGAAAATAACTATAATTGAAAAATGAAACCCATTTTAGACCATATATTATCCACTTTTTAAAATTTTAATATATTTATAAGTTATAGGTAACTTATTAAAATATTATTTTCAAGACATTTTATTTTTAAACATTTATACACTATACATTTATTTTGACCCAAAATACATAAATTATTTGTTGTAATTTTTATAATTTCATTAAAAATAACTTCAATATGTCAAATTCATCATAAAAAATCATGTACTGCATTAAACAACTATAATTATGTTGATTTTAATATTTATAAACAGGATTATTAAATTTTGGGGTAAATTTTAGAACAACTACCTGAGTGATTCAAAAGAATTTAATGTCACTATAAAGTTACTTATAATGGGAAATAAATATTTTTCATGAAAATAATATAATTAATCACAATATAGATATTTATATTAATCTGTAACTTTTTTCTGTACGTGTAGACAAAACACAAATTTTTGACTAGGAGAGTTATATTTTGTACCTTTATATTATATTAGAACAATATAAATTATTTTCAAGGATAATTATATATTACATAGTTAAATTTATATTATAATGTTTTAAGGGTAATATAATATTCATTCTATAAAAATCTTATGAGAATTTAATTCATTATCCTTTAGTTTTATCCCCTTTTAACACAATTTACCCATTACCCACGTGATAAATTTTTATAATGTAATTTTTCATATTGAACAAAAATAAATGTTTCTTATTTACCAAATATAATAATGATAATTTCTAATATGCAATTTTTCTAATCAAATTCAATAAATTTAGGTGGAAGAAATAGTTTTTAAAACAAATTTCTAACATACGAAAATAAACCTTTTTGAGAAAAGACATCTTTATGTAAAAAAATTTTTTATTCATATCCCATGCCCAATAAAATGTTAAATGAATATTAAATCAATAAATTTGATACATAAGATATATATATATATATATCATTAAAACACTATACTAATATTTAATTATTTATTTTAAAAATATATAAATACATCGTGTGTAAAAAACCAATTTTTGAGTTAAATATGTCTTTTACTTTCAAATGATTTATCATATCACATGAAATTAATTGATAACCATTGAATTAATTTTAGAAAAATATAAATTAATTTTTTTCCATAATTTAGTTATTCATATTCAAACCCACCAATATAACACCTATGTAATAATTATCACATTATAATATTTTAATTATATCTTGTTGTTCATTTAAACTCATTGTTTCATGTAATACATGATATAGGTAAAATATATAATTTATTTAAAAAAATTGTATCATAAAATCTAATTATGATACGTATAAATAATTTATTATTTCTAATATCGGTAAAGGGTTTGGATATTCTTCATATAGGATCTCCTCTTGATTTTATAATCATCCACCATACTTTGGGATTTATGGAGACACTAGAATACAAGGAGATCACTCAATTGATGTTTATTTGGGTAATATCCATTTTATTATCTGTAAATTGGTTTTATACTCGACACAAAAGATTTTGTTATGTTTTTATATACATTTGTTTTTGACATTATGGTATTAGATTATCACTTATTTTTTTGATAAAAATTGAATTTTGATTATTTGTTTTTTAAAGATGTGTTATACTCTATTTGGTAGAATATTATTTGATTTATATTTTAATTTATGTGTATGGGTAGATTACATAAATTTAATTAATGATCACTTTTGATCTGTATTCCTTGATTCGTTTTTATGGATTTAGAGTGTAAAATTTTTCATATATTTTTTCTATGATACCTTGGTGATTTTAGTTAACCAATTATAAATAGGAATACAATATGAGATTTATGGCTAGTTGGATCATGCGGTATGTCAATTCAACCATGGCGGGTTCAATACACCTCACATAAAATAACACATGAATTTCGTTATGAATTATTTATTATATTAAACATATCATATTATGATAAATCTATGAACATGCAATTTATTGAAGTACATTTAAATAGGTTATCCCTTCTTACTACTTCTTTGAACTCATTGTGAAATTTTATATTGGAAACCTATCAGAAAACTAATATTTTTATTTATTATCTATATGAACTGACATATTATGGATATATGACTTTTTTTTATTTTCAGTTTGAATCTCTTAATGTTTTCTAATTAAATTTTTACCTAGTATATAAGGATTTTAAAGGGTTCTCAAGGGTTCAGGATAGAAAATAAAGGGAAATCATTCCATTAGATGAATGTCGCATGGTTTGTGCCTGATAAGGGAAAATAGTTCAAGTGGGAGCCTAAACCATGTATCCTTGGAAAGAGGATTCCCACAATGTTGGCGCACCACTACTAAACCACTTAGGCCTCCCTAGGGAACTATGTAGCACAATCACTCTCAAACTGTGGGAGATGCACAGTTTGCGTACAGTTTGGGAAACTGTGTGGCAAAACCGTCACCCCATTAAAAAATGAAAAAATACCGAAATACCCCACATGATTTTTATATTCCCACAATAATTTCCTCCACTAAAACCGTGTTCCCTTATGATAGAAATTATCCGTCAAGATTCTAATGATGAATATATTCCATCTCTTGGACTTTTGGAGCACCATCAGTTGCGAATCTATGCTCCAGGTAAGTATAATATCCCATTTAAATCACCATTTCTAAATAGAAAATGTATCATTGGATATATACATCTGAATCCTTAAAACCCTATTTTCCAATTGAATTTATATTAAGGATTCAAGTGGTACTTGAATCTGGATCTACAACCAATGATAATGGTGTATTAATCATCATATTCGAGGTGTATAAACTACAAGTAATATCCTATAGTTTTATTGTTGATTGTTTCATGTGTAGTTATGATTTATATTCCCTATTGTTGTGAAATTATTTGTATCTATAATATTTGATAAAATATTTGGTTAAATGATGAATTAGGCCACTCCTGATTCCCTTAGTATGTGTTTCTTTTTTCAAGACTGATCTAGGGCCATTTGGGTGTGTACTGGAATTCCCAAACATTGGGATTTGAAATATTAATACTATTATTGATTTGATATGAGGTAGTTTCCACATTAAACATGATTACATGTTTATTAAACCATAAATTGCCACCAATAGTGAATGTTTCCAATTGTAGAATGTTAATAAAGAATTTATTGCAATGTAGTGAAATGGGTATAATCCATTAACATTAATGTGCATGAGTTCTATTAAAAAAAATGGAAATGTGTAAATGGGTTAAATAATATGAATTGATAAATGTGTTACATGTGTTAACGTAAGGTAATTAATGTTAATTTTAATTGGCCTAATGCCTGATTTTTTTAGTTATTAAAAATTGGAAGAGTTAATAAGAGGAAAATTGATTTAATGGGTTATGCTATGTGAATGGTAAATGTGCTAAAGGTGGTATGGTTTGATGACTCCTGACATGTTTAGTGGTATTTTAAAATTAAATTTTATGTGTCTTGATTGTGTATGGTTTTTGTGATTATATATGTGTTAAATGGATAAATGTACATATGCACATGGATTGTTTTGTGGAATGAATAAATGAGTCTCCTCCCTCATTTCATGGTGGAATATGGGTTTGAACTCCACTTTAACATTCATTAGATAAATAGTCAGAAAAATTTTAATATCCCTAAAAGTTTTCATTGGATGTGAATACCAATAATGATGCTCTAAGGAAAGTATATGGTGACCATTTATAAATTTTTTATCCCTATTGATAATGGAATCATGAGTTGTACACTTATGTGTATGAAGGACTGACATAGGCTGTTTTGTAAATGATATAAATTTCTAACACAAGGAATGTGAATTTTAAATGAACCTAGTAATAATTTAAGAATAAATGATGGAAATGTAATTTATTTTGTAAATGGTTAATGTGGATATTTATAATCAACTAAAAATGAGTTGTGTCTTTGTTCACATATCATTTATTTCATGTTTTCTTTTGCTATCTGTTTAGACAATATATTTTATAGCCATCGTTTGTGGTTTCCTACTGAGTTGTAGTCACACCCTACATGGGCTGGTATTGGGTACCTTATATTATTTCATCATTTTATATTAGCAAAATGGGTGACGCATCATGCAAGGGAATTACATTCGAAAAGGGATATTAATGGATGAGGATCTATACATGATTCCAGATCTATTTTAGGGATTCCTCAATTTGAATTTTTTTTCTTCATGTTTTTCAATGATAGCATGGAATGACATGTCGACATGTTGGGTTATAATTTTACCCTATTTGGTAAGTGTTTTGGTATTACATGCTTCTGGATTATGAAATTTAATTTTCTTTTAAATTATATAATGTCTAATGTGAAGTACACTAATAAATACGATACGATATTATGATGTAATTTATTTGATCTTATCTGAAATTTGAAAAACTCTAGAGTATGTGGAGGCACACTTGAGGTCTTATGGAGACCAGACTCGGAGCACTGATTTAGTAGATTTCAGATTGGGGATATTACAAAGTGGCATCATAGGGGGTTTTATTCCTCCTTTTGTGCCTTACTATTAGAGATGGTTGATGGGAGGTTAAGAAATATCAACTATTTTCAATGATCTCATCCATGGGAATATTTATTCCATGTTTGATGGAAAACCAAATTCAGAGTGGAAATTATTGTTATTGATATTCATTGTTAGTGTTGAATGATATTTCAACGTTGGGTGATTCACTTGTTGTGTGTTGTGATAGTTTTATGACATTATTCATGGATTTGAAATGGCATGATGTAGTTCATTCCTTAATCGTTTTAGGTACCTTGGTATGTAAGTGTCATGCATTATGATACCATACATGGGATGAGGAATTGGTCTAAAAATGTCTCTCCAAAAAGACTTTTCACCAAGTAATTTTATTTCCCTCAATTTTAGTACGAACCACTTTAGTAAAGGTTGTGTTTTTCTCACGATGTATGATTATTATTACTGGGAATGTGTATAAAAGTGGTTTAGTTATGTACAATGGAAGTAATTTAGTGTGTAAATTGTGAAATATTTGTGAAATGTTCTCTAAGATGTTTACTCGACAATATAAGTTGATGTTTCCACAAAGTTGTGTGCTTGTAAGGAGATATGAGGAATTATTTGAGAATGTTTATCTAGATGTGGAGGGCATTAACTAGGTGGTTTTGGTTAATAGTGGATAATATAATTTCTGTGAAAAATTTACTCATTTTATGTAGATTATGGAATTCAAACCCAGGTGGTTGGCTCGGAGTATGCTTTAACTGACCATTATGTTTTAGCTGAATCATACTCCATGTTTTTCTAGAGATAGTGGAATGAAAGTTTATGATTTTTGGAAAGCGTCCATCTATTGATTCATGATTATTGGGAAACTATTCCTAAGAAGAGTGTCAAGTAGGAGACACATATGTTGCGAGGCCAGGGAATGCCCCTTATGGAATGTTAAGGTCTAGACCCAGTAATATAGAGGTTTGGTATGCAAGGATTTATATAAAAAGATACTAGAGAATTTATATATTTAGAATTTAGGGTAGGATAAGGCTGTAGAATTTATCAGTTTAACCTATGAATATATTTCTATGATGGAGTACAGTGTCCTATTAAAAAATTTGAATCTTTTTTTTTATATGTTGGTGGGTTATGAGGAGGTTATAGAGAGACATTTCCAAGATGTATTTAGAGATGGTAATATGTCCCAAGTAAATATTTTACGATTAAAAATTCTTTTTGATTTATTTGATCAGACACTCATTTCAGAGGTAAATATCAAAAAAATTATAGTATTTGATACCTAAATCCGATTAGAAAACCCAGTGATATGAATTATGAGATTAGGATGCGTCGATTCAGGGTTATAATCATGGGAAGTAGTGGAATGTGTATTTATCATGAGAACCAACTTCTTAGTTAATGGAACACGTTTTATATTATAAGTGTGGTAGGTCAGGGAATCTGCATAGTCAGTGCTCCCGAACACTAGTTGAGTGACATGGATGAGGAAGAATGGGGAATGTACAAAATTTTTAGTGACCCTCATTATGTAGGTAATGATGGAGGCCAAAGGCTAGTGTAGTATATATGAATGGTATCTGTTACACCAAATCAATCATTAGGATACAGTTCTACTGGTTGTTCTGGTAGTTATGGCTGAGGAGGTACTTTATAGCAGGAAGGTTTATATAATCTACACATACCAATACACAGAGTTCATAATGATACCTAGGGAATATGGGAAGATCAAATCCATGTAGTTCAATCCATACATTGTGGTGTTCAGGATATACCATCGACTCTTTGAGGTATAAATCTTGTTGTTTCCATGATTGATGGCACTTTATTCAATATATTTTCTTGGAATTCATTATTTCGGCTCAGTTTGTAGTTGTATTGGGTCTGTCAACTAAATATATGTGTGGGGTATGAATAGTATGGTATTCCACTAAGATGGTATTTAATGTTTTTATTGTAGGATAACATTTACATCTCTAGAGGGGGACACATATGTTCATTATGAAGGATGGGATGATCGAGAATGTTGTACATCTCCAGTTTTCCAACTGTTGGGTGAGATTATAGCCCATGAGGCTTTTATCATGATTGATAATGGATTATTTAATCAGCCTAAATTCCCTCTTATTTTGGATTAGTTTCAATATATGTCCTTGAATAAATTATCAGTATTTATAAATGAGATAGATTTTGAATTTATGATTTAATTTTTAATGATATAAAAAAATGATTCCATTATGATATATAGGATGACACAAGATTAATTCCAAAAGCATAATACTAGGGTGAAGGTATTGAAAAATAATGGGTTTATTCATCCTAGTTCATCACCTTGTGGGTATCCATTACTATTTTCCATGAAGATTGATAGATCATTGTGGGTTTGTTCCAATTATAGGAATTGAATTAAATGATGGTTTAGAATTGATACACATTACCTAGATTTGATTATTTATTGATATTCTAAGACGTTCGTCATTATTTTCAATAATATAATGGAGAATCGAGTGTCATCTGTTGAGGGCGATCCCTTAAAGAATACATTAGATGGCCTTCAAGAGGTGATATGGGTTGTATGTGGTTTTTGTAATGTATATTAAATTTACTAATGCACCGGTGGTGTTAATGGACATAATGAAACAAAATTTTCAACCATAATTAGATCAATATGTGGTTGGTTTTGTTGATGCTATATTGGATTAGTAAAGAACCCATGATGATCTTTCTAGAAATCATGACCTCATCCAGAGTACACTTAGAGAAAATAGGCTATACATCAATCTATAAAAATTCCATTTCATGATTCAGAGGGTGCATATCACAGTTCCAATTATCACTATGGAAGGAATATCAATGGACCCATATAATGTTTCTTTGTATTATCCCAAGTATGTTTCTATCATTCAATGTTTCATGGAACCATTCTATTATTACCGAATATTTATCAAAGGAATATCTCATTTGGCTGCACAATTTTTAGTTACAACTATGAATGGTATAACATATTTTGTTCTAAGTAATGTGATAATGTATTCCAAGAATTAAATAAGTGGTTGAATACCATTACAATTTTTATTTAACCAATGAAATCTAAGGGGTATTCCTTAATTTTTTTATATAGATTGTGTTGGGAATGGAGAAGTGTTGATGCATGAATATTGGGTTGCCGCTTATGGTTCCTAATAGATGATGCATCATCAAAGAATCTGTTAGGACCAAAAGGGACCTAGATACCCTGAGAGGGGATGAATTAATGTATGTATATTCTATTTCAAAATTCATCTTTCCCCATTGAATCTTCACCTCT
Source organism: Viscum album (assembly GCA_963277665.1). Classification (NCBI taxonomy): domain Eukaryota; kingdom Viridiplantae; phylum Streptophyta; class Magnoliopsida; order Santalales; family Viscaceae; genus Viscum; species Viscum album. Next base: position 331,702,455 of record OY728161.1, read on the forward strand.
ATATTATAAGGGTCAGTTTTTTTCACTTATATAGTTAACATTTATCTTGTACATTCCTTGTTTATCTAATAATGATGCTTTGGAATCAATGAACGGAAGAATGCTGGAAAATAAAAATATTTTTACATGGTTCAACCTCATTGGGGTATGTCCAAGGACCATAAAATGGTGATGTTCTAATGTAACAAATACACTAATTCTCACTACAAATTTACAATGTTCAGGCTAGATAACTTGTATTCCTAGGCTCACTACCTTTACAAAGACTATGGTTTGCTCACAGCTTTCCCAACGGTCACTCCCTATTTCTGTCTATCTGGATCACTGCTGGTATATATGATCACATTATTCATCTTCCTTTTCTCACTTCTCAAGAAGGGATCCACCCATTGATTAGGGACTTCTAGGTCCCTTCATTATTTTTAATGAAATATGCATCTTCTTCTGTATGTTGATGCTCAGTTGACGTCAAAAATTCACCCGAAAATGAATACAACTCTACCGCAAGTGTATGAAGAAACCATAAAATTTTTTCAATACCATATAATAACTAGTTCCATTGTCAATGCTAGGAGCATATGTGTCACCAAACCACTTCCAATAAACTCCCTTTATCCACACAAATCATGGGCGACCCACACCCTTTTACACCAGAACCAATTTTTTGGTACACAAATATCATATAGGGAACTTCTATATATCTACTTTCATGAAACTTCCTTTTCCAACTCATAACATGGGGGAACATATCCTTTTATGCCCAAACCAATATTGTCATGTAACATTCAACTGGCATGCATGTTCTAAATATCATTATACTTGCGCGACCAAACCACCGCATGCCCGACTGAACCAACTCGCGTGACGGGATATCAAATTCAATAAATGTGTTGAGATACCTTGAATTTATGGGTGAGTATTCCCATAATTATTGGCATTTCTCTTACCCTGACCACCAAGTGCAATAATCCACCCGACGTGAATGTGAAAAAACCCAACCCTTTTTCGCAAAAGTTATCTTGTGCACCCAAACCAAAACAAGGGATACCCTCTTTAATTTTCTATATGTTGATGTTATGATCTTGAAAAAATGGCACATAACATTTCGAGCATCCACGATACTGGAATGATAGTCCTTTTTGAAAAAACTATTTTATCCATTTGTCAAATTTGTGGCCCAAAATGTTGGCAAGCATAAGAAAATAGTGCTACATTGTATCTGGTCTTTTTATACCACCTCTAGATCGTTCTTTTTTTTTTGAGTTTTTCCTTAAAATAAAGGATTGTATTTAATATATCATTGACCAGAGAACTCACCATGTACACCCATTTGTCAACAAATTTAAACGTCGTGGTCTGAATTGTCAACAAACACCACATGGAATCCCACATTTTCAACAAAAACAATCACCTAAAAATAATTAAATGATATCTTGTGGCTTTTTAACAATAGAAACTTCCCTATACATTAAATTTAGTTTTCCATGGTAGTTCATGAATTTAAACGTTGAAAACATGTTTTTGGGAGAGTGGTACATTTTGTACACTAATCATAAAAGATGAAGTATATCTTCTCTCTATGAAACATGAATCTTTGGCAGTGAAGAAGGGATGAGTACATAAAGTCCTTTAATTTTGAGTTACATTAAAAATTAGAATAGTAAAAATGGTTTAGATGATCTGAGATAGAACACTAAATATTTGGAGTTCCAAGAATCATTTAACAAAAAGAAGATGACATCGTTGTTCATTGAGTTTCATCTTGAAGTGTAGGACGGATATGAGACGATGATCCTTATATCCATAGAAGTTGATTCCATTCTTCATATCTATGATAACGATAGATATTATGAGGATACTAAATGTATTATTTTTAGTGAATGTTTTTGTGTTTTTTTTGTCACCATTTGGTAGGAGAACTGGGGATGATGGTGTCATTCATGTGTGTGGAATTGTGGTTGTTTAAACATGTCAGAAGGAATTGTTAATATGTGAGTTTCATACGTCAAATTGGAATCAATATCTAGGATTTACTAATATTTATCATGATGTTCGTATAACAACTGATACTTTACATATATTGTTATTACATCAGAATTGAAGAATACTTATTAAAACATATAACAAAACCATGATAGGACCGTATAGTTATAGTGTCTTTAGAAAATGGGAAACATAAACAACTGATTCATATATCATCTACATTGTCTCCCACTTATTTAATCATATCTAGAGTCCCTTTTAGCATATCTTACTTAATACCTTTCATCCTGACCTGGGGAAAAGAAAATATACAAAAGGGTGAGCTCAGATGCTCAGTAAAGGTAAACAAAGGAAATATCAATCATATCATATTTATAAGAAAATAAAATTTTGAAAATCTTAACCAACAAAAGAGATCATAACATCATGACATGGGATAAATCAAAGTAGTGAAATGTAATACCAATAATCATAAAAAAACATGAAACACTGTTGCATATACAAATAATCATAGAAAATCATTTCATATTTTTGAAGACTCATCTCCATGACCATCTTAGAGGACAAAGTCCATTACTGAACCGAGTTCACACCTCGTTCTAGTCCTGTATCACTGAACCAGATTAACTTGTCATTCCATCCATGTCTATCTCATGAGAAATAAATCTTTACCCAATGCAATGGAGGGAGGTATTGGTCCTACCCATCTCATAATGAACCCATTCTTATGTGTGCCACAAAATCATAAATCATAAATCAAAGCATAACCCACGTAATTGAAATGGGATTTATAATCATCATGCCATCATAACATAATCCACATACGACTAAGGAATTCATAAAAATAATTCCATCATAAAATAATCAAATAAATGTAATAATAGTGATAGAAACATAACACTATATTATCGTACATGGAAAATAATTTTGATAAAACACTTGACTCTATTCTTGAGTAAAATATCCTTTATACATCATAAACATTTTTCCTTTATCATCATGTCATACTAAAATAATTTAATTGAAAATAAACTTGAAAATATGTAAAGGAATCATCATGTATATAATGTTCTATGAGATCATGAATATATGTTCATTCCGTATACGTTAAAAAAACATTCTTCTCATACATTGGCCAAAAAAGTCAAAACACATCTCGTACTAAAAACGAAAAAAGATTCTTTTCATATCTTTTACTAAAAATTCACGAATAGGTAAAATTGGATATAAAAAATTATAGTGGTCTAATATTACATATTTTGGGAACATGGATGTCGATGATAAATATGCCCCAGTAAATACCGATGTATAAACAATCTTAGATAAAAATTTAGATTGTGAGATTTTCCCTTACCTTCGGTCTGATATGCTTTGTACATATCCAAACCTCCTGTATAATCATTTAAATAATGTCATTGACTTATTCTAGAATCATAGTAATTGTTATGATATCCTATATGTTCATATTCTTATCTTCTTGTGAGTAATATTTCATTGCTACTTGTTATTCGGGTGTTCATTGCTTTATGTTCTTATGCATGTTTTTTTGAATAAATTATAATTCATATTTTTAGGTTATAGCTACATAATTTTCAGAATGGTATTAGTATAATATATATCATATTTATTAGTTCAATTATTTGATATAATCATTTTTTAATGAAGATCATGTAGAATGAATTAAATTGCACGGTGGAGACGGTAAGCCGTACATACGCACGAGTGATGATATCATTCCCATAATTTTTTAATGGTATTGATGTGGATGATATAATATCTCAGAATTAGTATCATGTTATAATAATCATATATAGTTATTCTTTACACTATTATACCCATCCAAGTAAGGTGGTGGTGGAAAACATATTACACCACGACGTGGAGACTGTATTACGTACGTACGCACGCGCGGTGATTTCATTTTCCATATGATGGATAGAAGGTGAAATAGGGTTGTTTAATATTTATAATAAAACAAAATTATATGAATGATAATTATGTTATTAATTTATGATGAAACAAATAATAAATAAAAAGAAATAAATTTGAAAGGATCAGAAAAGGATATTACCTCTTCTTCGACTACCCTCTTCTAAACCTACTCTTAGGTCACTAAAGTTGGTCCATGAATAAGACCAAGACATTTAGAATGTTTGTAGGGAAGTGGAGAAGTGAAATTTACAGAGGTTTTACAAGCATGAAGGATCAAAAAGTTGTGAGGAGGAGAGGGAGGAGGTGCACTTTTATAATGTAGGATAGGGGTACCTTTGGAAACATAATAAATATTAGTTTAAAATAAATTCAAACCCCACTTAAAAACATCCAAAAATGACTCAATTCGAAGATGAGATGAGATAGGGTTGTAATATAATCAACCAATAAAATTTATATTTGTTGGAAATTTATTTTAAACCTTATTAAATTGAATTATTCTTATTTAATCCATTTAATTTTATTTGTGGTAATAATATTCTAAATTTTAAATTGTTATAAATAATAACTTATGTGTTGTGAATTGTCCATAATTGGATAATTTATGAAATTTTAGACCATATAATTTTCTATTTATAATTTTAACTACTTTTGTGATTTTTAAACAACGTTATAATATGTAATTTTTATAAAATAACAATATTTTCGATTTTGACACTCTCCATTTATTTGAATTTAAATAAAATCCAAAAAGAATATATTTTCGAACTAAAAGATTTAATAGATTCATAACATGTAATATATATATAGAAAATTCGTAGATCACATTAAATAGTTCATATAATATTAATTTTAATAATTTTAAAACCATTTATTTGATATTTCAATCTATTAAATAATTTCAACATCAATATTGTGTCGTCATTAATGATAATTATATAATCCCTAAAATTTTTAAATAAATTCACATGATGTATAAAATTTAATTATATTTCTGTAGACTATTCATGTTCGATATTTTATGGAGTTTATCAGTAATTTAAAATTATTACACTTATAAGATATGAAAGAGTGACATGTTGTCACTTTCTTTGGTTTTAATAATAATTATATCATTTTCATGGTCAATAGTCCATGAAACGTATCTATTCCAACCCATAGGAGATATGGGTTGTCACGAACCATCCTCGGGGTCCGTGTCGTGACTACCCCAAGCCCGCCTTCCATAGGCCAGGGGCTGGTGACTAGCACCAAAGGTGCACACCCGGTTAAAAGGGAAGGCATTGCCATTATATAAGTAATGAAACACAACATAGTACGAAGGCTGAAGTAAACACTAAGTATACTGAGTACAAAAGTAAGTGCTGGAATGTAAATGGGTCGGAATACAAACCCAAGTGAAAGTGCAGTATAACTGAAATGAAAGTACACCAGTAGTAAAGTAAATCATCAAGCATTGAGTCATCCTCTGGATATCCCACCTAATGGGTGGGTACAGATGGTCTCCTCAGCTCCTCAGGTCTGGTCATCTGCTCTGTGTACATCACGCCTGATAGTCCACCTCTGGAGACCGTCCCGCTCCTCCATCCTCAACCACGATCAGCGCTATCTGTCGTCTGCAAACAACACCACGTAGTGCGGGCATAGCCCATGCAGGGGTGAGTATACAATTACTCAGTAGGGGCCCTGAGACCCTCAACGGTCTTACAGAATCTGAGAAGGATAAAGCACAAAGCAAAGATACAAAAACGAATTATCAACCAACTCTACTTAGGAATATCCCTATACATATACCTAAGTCATCATTTCTAGTTCGGATCCAACTCACTAGCCCAACAACAACCCATTCCAAACATGAAAGCACAACACAAACCACACATGAAGGCAGGTCAATCATATCGATGATATTGATTGAATGTCAAGACTCTGATCACATATGTATACTACTCACAAAGAGGGGTGGAGATGATAGATGTAGCATCTGAATCATCTCCCCTGCCGAACCCACATAGGATCCAAGTACAGAAGTTGTCGCTGCCGAACCCACGTAGGATCCAAGTACATAAGTCCTCTATACCAAACCCATGTAGGATCAATGTAGAGGCCTTCCTCACTGCTGAACCCACGTAGGGTCCAAGTAATATCGTCATCGTCATCACAGCCGCATCCAGCTCAGGGTTCCTGCACACACCATGCTCGATTCTTAGATGGGCCGCTCCACGAGCGAAGACTGTCGATACATAAACTGTCACAAAGTCTAGATTTTATGTACCCCAAAGTTTTGTCTCGTCAAAAGGAACTCAACGCAATAGACGGCGCATCAATCGGATGCCTGATCTGAGAGATATAGGCGTTTCTGTCCCAGGGGACCGTTTAGAAATATGCTTGTTTCTAACCCAGAAGATAACCAAAATCACCCTAAAGTCCCTTAGAGAATCAAAAATGGACCGTCTCGTCGAACGATTCCTAGTGCCGCAGACGGCGGGTCGATCGGACGCACGATCTTCAAGTTAATCTCATTTAAGTGATTAACGGGCTGGCCCGTTTAGCCTAGTGGGCCAACGAGTCGGGTTGTCCATGTTTGACGGGTCCGACCCAGTAGGGGTGTTAGACCAGTCTGAATGGAAAACTCACTTCTTCCCGAAGTGGCACGGTCTAGCACGGCGGGGGGCGACGCGGCCCGACCCTCCGGGGCATGACTCGGCGCAGCCCGGCACGGCCCTGCGTGGCACAGCCCGGCCCGGCGCAGCCCGGTGCGGTGCATCCCGGCGTGACCCTGCCCACCCCGGCCCGGCTCGGCCTGGCCTGGCGTGCCTCAGCTGGGCACATGGTCTGGCTAGCTCGATCGGTTGGCAGTGCGGCTCGGATGAATCCGAGCGGGCTCCAGGGGGGCGGTCTTCTACACCAGCGACGCCAGGTGGCGCCGCCCTTCCACAAACCGTCCGGCTTGTCCGGCCAGTCATCTGGCGCACGCAGCCTGCAAGGAGGTTCGCGACTTCTTCGGTGCGACGCCCTCTTGGCGCTGTGGTCCGGTTCCGCCCTGCCGGCCGACGGGCCGACCGGTCTTTTAGCACGGCACCCTCCTGGCGCTACGACTTTTCTTCACTCGGCTGGCCGACGGGCCTACCGGTTCTTCTGCCGAAGTGGCCCATGTAGCATGCTGCGGTTCTTTCCTCACAACCGGCATAATGGTGATGGTTCCCTTTACCTCGTTTCCAGCACAAGGCGGCGGCGTTATTCTTCCACCTCCCTCAATTATCAATTCTAAAAAATAATTAACGATAACAACGAAGGGTTGCCAGACTGTGTTCGTTTGTCCCACACCCTCCGTGTAAAACGATAGCAATCAGCCAAGGTAAACAAGATGATCAACGAAAAAACAAATCACAAATTTAATCCATTAAAATTGAACATAACCCCTACCCCGATAAACGATGTCGTTTTCCGGCATCGCGGAAGATGGCGTCGCGGGGTGAGGTTTCGAAGACTGCCTTGGAGTGCGTCCAAGGAGGGAATTACGTCTCACACTAGCTGTGGAGAGAAGAAGGAATGGCAAGTCATCTCTCCTTGTGGTGATGGTTTTCTTCGTCGAAGAGGTGACATTCTTTGCAGGAGGATTATGGTCATCACGGATGGATGAAGTTCTTCATATAAAGTTATAGTTCTCCCAAATCTCCCCACACAACAATTCTAACCCAAAATAAAATAAGTCTTCCTCTTACATTATTTTATTTTCCCAAGCATTGAAAATGAAAAAATTCAAACACTTAATTTAATTAATGAATTATGTGTGTGTTGGTCCAAATTAAAGTGGGAGAGTGGGGAGAGGAGGAGTTACGCAATTAAATACATGGGGTTTTCCAAAATTAAACAGAACGAGTTTAATGGGGGGTTTAAGGGGTTTAGGGAAGATTAAGGGTTTAGGTCACATGTGGGCCCCACCCCACAAAATATCCTCCCATGGGAGGTTATGTGGATGTGGGTTCCACCTTCAACTCCCGTTGGGGGAAATTAACCACTAACCATAAAGAAAAAATTGTGCCACCAATTTTATTTATTTTAAACTATTTCCCCCAAAAATTAATTCCAAACCCGCTTAAAATTAAACTACGTTAAAAGTCCCCTTATGAAATTACCGACACTGCGAACTCATCGGTGCCCTCAGATTTCAATTTCAAGCACTGTTTCAAAAGAAAAAAAACCCACTCGTTCGTTCACTGAATGTACCCGAGCTAAACTTCATAAATTGATTCTGGGCACACCGTGACTCGGAATCATGTTCCGTCAGAAAATTCGTACTCATAAAATCCCAAAGAATTTAAGAAAAATATTTACTTGAAATTTACCAGTATTTACATTACTCCATCTTCAGGGATTTAAGTCCCCGTAAAGCTACATCATAAACTAGGGAAACAAATGCGGGTACTTTGCACGCATCTGAGCCTCCCGCTCCCATGTGCTCTGCTGGAGGTTCCCGTGCTGCCAACGAATGTGAACAATAGGAATCAACCGTCCACATAGGACCTTATCCTATCGATCCTCGATATCCACTGGGACCTCTACAAAAGTCGCACCATCATCGATGTCCAGCTCTTAGTGATCCATGATGTGTGTCGGGTCGTGCACGTATCTACTCAGCTAAGATACGTGGAAGACATCATGCACTCGGTGCAACTGAGGTGGAAGAGCCAGGTGGTAAGCCATCTCGCCTCTCTTGTTGAGGACATGGAATGGTCCGATGAAGCGTAGAGATAACTTTCAACCCCATCCAAATCTTTGTAATCCACGTCGAGGTGAGACCCGTAAGAAAACAGGGTTTCCATCCTCGAACTCTAGTGGTCTCCACATCCTATCTACATATGAATTCTATCTTCTCTGTGAAGTTCTCATCAGATCCTGGATTATCTGAACCTTCTCTGTCGTTGCCTGATCCATCTCTGGTCTTACGAGTGCTGAATCCTCAGTGTCAGTCCAGCATAGAGGTGATCTGCATGGTCGACCGTACAATGCCTCGTATGGTTCCATCCCGATGGTGGAGTGGCAGCTGTTGTTGTACGGAAACACCCCCAAGGGTAGGGGATCCTCCCAGCTGCGACCAAAGTCAATGACGCATGCACGGAGCATGTCATCGAGTGTCTGAATGGTCCTCTCCGTCTGTCCATCCGTCTGAGGATGAAAGGCAGTGCTAAGGAATAGATTCATCAGAAACGCCTCCTACAACCCCTTCTAAAGCCGGGATGTAAAGCGAGCATCTCGATCAGAGGAGAGAGATTATGGCACACCATGAATCTGTACGATCTCTTGAACGAATAGGCGTCACAAGCTCTCCATTGAGCTCTTCTCTCTGATATGTAGGATGTGGGCCGATGTGGTGAGTCGGTCAACAATCACCAAGATGGAGTCGTGTCTTCTGGATGTACGTGGGTACCCCACCACGAAATCCATGGATATCCCGTCCCACTACCAGTCTGGGACCTCTATGGGCTGCACCAAGCCTTCTTATACCTGGTTCTCTACCTTCACCTACTGGAAGGTGAGGATTCATGAAACGAACTCCTCCACAACCATCATTATAGCCGGCCCCTACTGCTGTCCGCTGAGATCCTTTACAACTACGCCACTGTCAGATGTACCTCCAATGTGAATGTGTGAAACTCCCTCATCACCTCCTCCTGTATTGCATCTGGTACCAAGGTACATCCCCGGAAAAGGATGACATGCTTTCCTCCTACAGAAAATCCATCAGGTGCTTTTCCTATGGATATCTGTGCACGTCGTGTCTCACAGTCAACGTCCCCACACTGTGCCTCTCTGACCCGCTGAAGTAGTGGAGGAGTGATAGTGAGTGACTATAGAAAGGTCTCTCCATCTCTATCTATGAAGGATATATACAATGCATCTAGCTGCTTTGTCGCCTCTCCATGTATCCGAATGCCCGATCTCCTGCTGAGTACATCAGCTACTACGTTCCCTTCCAAGGAGTATATACTATATCAAAGTCATAGTCCTGTAGGAACATGAGCCATTGCCACTGTATTAGGTTTAGGTCCTTCTATGAGAAGATGTACCTGAGACTCTGGTGGTCTGTGTAGACTGTAATGTGCTTGTGCATCAGATAGTGCTGCCACATCTTCAAGGAGAAGACCACTGCTGCTAACTCGAGGTCATGGGTAGCATAGTTCTACTCGTTCTTCCTCAAATGTCATGAACCATAAGCGATCACTACCCACTCCCGCATCAGGACACACCCAAGTAGGATCCCTGATGCATCGCAGAAATCTATGTACCCTATTCCCTCCTCCTGTAGCCTCAAGATGGGTGCACTGGTCAATCTCTGTCTCAGCTCCTGTAATCTCTGCAGACATCTATCTGACCACATGAATAGTTTCCCCTTATTCATCAATGTTTAAAGTGGTGCTACAACTCTGGAGAAGTCTGGCACAAATCTTAGATTGTATCCCGCCAAACCTAGGAAACTCCGCACCTCAATCACACTCCTGGGTGCCTCCCAAGCAAGCACTGCCTTGATTTTTGGAGGATCCACCGCAAATCCAACCTCAGAGATAACATTCCCAAAGAAGTGGACCTCTCAAATCCAGAACTGACACATTGAGAGCTTACCATAAATATGGTTCTCTCAGAGTGTGTCTAGTACAACCCGCAAGTGGTAGGCGTGCTCCTCCTTAGTAGTCGAGTAAATCAGTATGTCGTCGATGAAGACTATGACAAATCGATTGAGGTAAGGCTATAATATCATGTTCATGAGACTCATGAACACTTATTGGAGCATTTTTTACGCCGGAAGGCATAACCAACAACTCATAGTTTCTATACCGACACCTGAAGGCCGTCTTCTGTACATCCTCATATCAAACACTGAGCCGATGATAGCCTGACCTGAGGTCTATCTTCGAGAACCATCGTTCTCCCTTGAGCTGATCATAGAGGTCTTCAATACTCACAAGTGGATACATGTTCTTCAGGGTCACCTGGTTCAGGTGACGGTAGTCAACACATAGTCAAAGCTACCATCCTCCTTCTTGGTGAATAAAATCGAAGAAACCCCAAGTTAAACACCAGGTCAGATAAATCCCTTGCCCTGCAAGTCCACCAGCTGTACCCATAGCTCACGAAGCTCAGCGGGTGCCAGCCGATGTGCTGGAGTAGATATCTGGGTTTTCTCAGGGTACAAGTCAATGTAGAAGTCTACCTCTCTTCGAGGAGATAGTCCGCGAACATCATCATGGAAAACATCTGCATACTGATCCACGGCAATAGGAAAACTAGGACTCCGCACATCAACTGCTCCAAGGATGTGTGTAGAGATCCGAAGCTTAACGTACATGGAAATTAAATTACTTTTGCGGAATACTTAATACATAACAAAAATAGACACACAAGGATCGTAATAGTTTAGTGTATTTGGAAACTCAGAATATAATCCTCTAATCGTGTTGAATGATCTTCAAAATCTCCCATAAAGATCTCCTTTTTTTTAAACCTAAATCCTTTATTTATATCTTGGGGAAAAGAAAACATAAAAGGGTGATCTCAAATGCTCAGTAAGGGTAAACAAAAGAAATATCAATCACATCATCTTCATAAGAACATATCTTTTGGAAATCTTAACCTACAAAAGAGATCATAATTTCATAACATGGGATAAATCATAGTAGTGAAATGTAATCCCAATATTCATAACATAAAACATGAAACTTTGTGGCATACACACATAATCGTAGAGAATCATTTCTTATTAGTCAATAATCATTTCCAATACTATCTTAGTGGACAAAGTCCATTTCTGAACCGAGTTCACTCTTCGTTTCATTCCTGTTTCACTGAACCGGTATAACCTACCATTCCATCCATGTCTGTCTCATGAGATATAAAATCGTTACCCAATTCATTGGAGGGAGATATAGGTCCCACCCATCTCATAATGATTCCATTATTATGTGTGCCACAAAATCATAAATCATACATCATTGCATAACCCATGTAATGAAAAATGGGATTCTTAAACATCATGACATCATAAAACAATTCATATAAGATAAAGGAATTCATAAAAATAATTCCATCACAACATAATAAATCAATGTAATAATAGGGATATAAACATAACCCTATATTATCTTAGATGGAATATAATTTTTATAAAACACTTGAACTCCATTCTTGAGGAAACTATCCTTTTTACTTCAAAAAAATGTCCCTTTCATAAAATGCCATACAATTTTATACTAAAATAAGTTGATTAAAACTATACTTGAAAACCTGTAAAGGAAGCTTCTTGGAAATAATGTTTTAAAAATCCATTCATGTTGTATATGTTAAAAAAACATTCTTCTTATACTTTTGTCAGAAAAGTCAAAAAGTACCTCGTACGAAAAACGACAAAAGATTCCTTTCATATCTTTTACTAAAAACTCACCGAAGGTTAAAATTGGATTTAAAAAATTGTAGGCGGATGGAAATAATATTACATATTGAGGAAACATGTATGTGGATAATAAAATACACAACAGTAAATATCAAAGTATAAACAATCTCAGATAAAAATGAGATTGTAATATTTTCTCTTACCTTAGGTCCGATTTGCATCGTAAGGGTCTGAACCTCCTGTATAATAATTTAAATAGTTTAATTGACTTATTACAGAATCATACTCATTTTTATGATATCATATATGGTTCACTTATGACTTTACATTACCCATTCTTTTGTAAATTCAATGTTAAAGAGCGTTTTGGGTAAAATTGTTTCATTTGTCGTCCGTGTTTTGACTTGTAATTATTCATATGATTACTTAGATCATGATTACTTAATTCCAGAATATAAAACATGATTTATATATAATATATATTCAGAATATACATATATATAATAAATCAGTAAATGGAACGAAATACACCGTTCATGGAGATGGTAGGCCGTACGTACGCATGAACGTTGTTTTTGTTTCCTCGATGAATTGAATAGAATTAATTGGATGACATACACACATATATATATACATAAATAAAGTATCATTATTATGTCATATATTTCTTTATTACTTATTATATATACTTTATAATTATTTATGAATGGTTAATCATTGAGAATGAATCTAATCGCGTTGCGGAGACGGTATTCCGTACGTACGCCCGAGCGATGATATCATTCCCATGATCATGGAATTTTATTGGAGTGTATGTATAATATTAAAGAATCAATATCAATTTACAATAATCATATATAGTTATTATTTACACCATTATACCCATCCAAGTAAGGTGGTGGTGGAAAATAGATTACACCACGGCGTGGAGACGATATTCCGTACGTACACACGCGCGGTGATTTCGTTTTCCGTAGAATGGATAGATGGGGAAATAGGGTTGTATCATACTTATACTAACATATCAGTATATGAGTGATACTGATGTTATAACTTCATTATGAAACAACTAAAGAAGAAGAAGTGGAAGAAGAAATAAAGATGAAAGAATCGGTAACAGGAATTACCTTTTCTTTGAAGTGCTTCTTTGAGACCTCTTTTTAGGGCACTAGAATTGGTCATTGAAGAAGACCAGGACCACTAGGATGTCTCTAGAGATGTGGAGAGAAGAAATTATCTGGGGTTGGCCGAGCATGAAGGCTCAAGGTGGTGTGTGGAATAGAGGGAGGAGGTGCCCTTTTATAAGGGAGGAGAGGGGCACCTTTGGAATAACAAAAAATATTATTTTATTATAAAGCCAAATTCGGTTTTAAATAGCTCCAAATTGATTTATTTAGAAGCTAAGGTGGGGATGGGTCGAAATACTCTCATACAATAGAATTTATACAAGTTTAGGTTCCTATTTTAACCATATCATTTAGATTTAACATTAAGTTATATAATTTTACTTTTACTGTGTCTTCTTGTGTTCTTACACTATAAGGTTAATAAACATACTATAACAAGAAAAAAGAACCCCAAATTGTTTATTATTAATATATATAACCTTATCTATGTCATTTTGCCGATCCTTAGATTTTTAGTTATAAAATAACAATTAATAATATAATATTTGATTTAAAAACTATTTTATGTCAATTTTGACACTATTTGGTAATTGATTTTTGTGAAAATCATAACATAATGATTATCTCGAAAAAGTAAATTAAATCAATAATAAAATGTAATATTAACCTAGAAAATTAGTTTAATTCGTAAAAAGTATCAAATTATATTTATTTGGGTATTTATAATATCAATTATTCTAATTTTCACTATTATGATAATTACTGCATCATCATTGTGTCATAAATAAATTAAATTATTTAATGTCTAAAAATTATAAATAAAATATAATTATGTAGTAAATATTATTATATTTCTAATTAATATTTAAAATGGAATTTATCTTATGCATAACCCTATATTAAATTTTTTTTAGTAAATAAAATTTGATTTTAACTCTTTAAATTTTTCTTTGAATTAAATAATAATAAATGTCCTAATCTAATCCAAGTGGGCCTAAATGGTCATATTTTATTCCTAAGGTTGTTTTTGGTCGAATTAAACTTACCCAATAGAATTAGAACATGTTTTAGGGTAATAATAATATCATTTTTACCTTTAATTACCCTATTTACTTTTAACCGTAGTAAATAAAAGTAAAAAGTTACTATTCACCAAAAATTATTTTCATCTCATTGAACCACATTTTATTCCTTGATATTAACCATGTCTCTAGTATTTTCGAAATTCTACTCACAGAAGCGGTAAAATTATGTTTTATGAACAATTCAGTTTTTTAACTACCACTTAGTGGTTTCACTATTCATCAAAAAATGAAAGTTTCCATAAAAATACCAAAAATTAGGCCTAAGCTATATTTGATATTATGAACTCAAAAATTATGTCTATTTTACCAAATTCAATGAATATCAGTTGCATTAATTAATTTAAAAATTAATTTCCGTCATCAAAAAAATAGCGTGTTCTTAAAAGATAATAAATATCAAAAGATTGACACTTGTTTATGTCTGGTTTAAATGCGAAATTACATCCAATGACCAACATTGTATTAAATTGTAAAAATATATTCTAAATATACTTTGAAACCACTCAAATTAATAATTTATCACTTTTAATTATTTCGATTAAAAAATTTGTTTTTAATAAAAATATATTATTTTTCACTATTCAACAGAATATGAAAGTTATCAGAAAAGTACCAAAATTTCACTCTAATCTAATTTCAATATTACAAATCCAAAAATGAAGTCCATTTTGAAAAATAAAATTTACAAAATTTCAAAAGGAGGTTATTACTATTCATAACGGCTAGTTTTAATAATATTTTAATAGCATATCATTGTTTAGTGAAACTCGATATTTCGTACGACGCAAGCTATCGAGGAAGTCCACGATTGCATGTAATGAAAGGCAAGACAAGGATTCGTGTTGTGTGCAAGCTCCTTTTGGGGTATCGTACAACACAAGACATAAATAAAATTAAAAAGAATATTTTTCGTAAAATCTCAAGGTGTTACATTCTACCCCCCTTAAAATGAATTTCGCCCTCGAAATTCGTCGGAGTTATAAATGGTTTACTACTCAAAAGTTTCTTTAATAGAAACCCACATTGTTAAAAGGAATACCAAAACTTGGCTTTAAAAACTAAAGTATGAAATGTAACGGTTACCCAAATTAACTCATCCCTAGGTTTGCACATAGGAGAACATAGGTGAAAATATGGGTATGGAAGAAAAATCTGACCATCAAGTTCTGATGGAGAGTGGTAGAGAACATGGATATGAAAAAACCATAAATGAAAAAGCCATAAATTTGTGATGATCTAAGGTAACATTTTATTCATCAGATATAAGAGCACTATGACAACATTATTGGTTTTCAAGATCATTTCCTTAAAGTTGATGAAATTGGAATTAGAAGAAATAATTTATTGATTTTGGTACAGTGTCACTGTTGGTCTTTCAATGGAAAATTTCCACTTCATATCTTAATGAAATGAAGTTGGATTTTTCATTCATGAAGTGTTAGCAGATCTTGTGATAGAATGATGGGCCATTCCATCTGTTTCAAACAAAAGGGTTGCAAAAGTTATCATATATACATAAGTCCATCTATGGTGAGAATAATCCTATATGGATCCTGAAATGGACTTATACTTCATATATCATACTGCTTAATATAATAAAACTAGTTTCTACTAAACAGGGACTTCCTGTAGGCCAGTGGTAGGCAATAAAGGCCAGTCGCACTTCGGTTGTGGGTTTGATTCCCATAGCCTTGTCCGACGCGATGGGTTGTCTCCCATCCTGTAGGTTGTCCTTTTTCTAAAACTATATTACTATAACATCCCATAAATAATATCAAAAAAACTTCTATCCTTAAACAATACTAACTTATGTCCAACATAATCCATTCCAATATTTAGGCTTATTCATAATACCGCAATCTGTTCTCATATTATAGTTAAAATGATTACCAGAGATTTCATATAACAAGCAGGTTAATTCCATCGTTGATCCCCATATATAATAAAATATGTCTTTTTGGTCACATTCCAAACATTCGAAGGACTTAAACATGTATTATCTTGAAAAATGAATACCCATTGAACCTTATTGAAAACATGAATGCTGTTAAAAGTTAACTCTTTCCACATACCAAAATCCTCAAAATTCTATATACTCAAACCAAGATATCACGTAGTTATTATATCAATCATGATCTCATGAATACTGTCAAACATTTCATTTTTTTCCTTATCCCTTCATTATGAGCATATCATCTTTTTTCCAAAATTATCTCAATCACTTTCCATGGTTACCGGTACCATAAAATTATTGAAAACCACAATATACCAATACATAAATATTCCAATATTCCACAATACTATATACAACATTATCTTGGAATCCAATTACATAAAAACTTAATCATTACACTACATCATGGTCATATTCAACATTTCCAATGGTGATAGCATGTGACATCCCTTTGTCCTTTGCCTTAAGTGGTTGCTTATGTCGATCATCACTAACCCTTGTATTGGGGCATTTATTAGCATAATGCCCCATTTCCCTGCACTTGAAGCATTGAAGTGTAGTAGGTTCATTCTGTGTATCCCTTCCTTTGTTTGCATCATTATACATCTTCTTCCCATCATTTCAGCATTCAAATGACCGATGACCTTCCTTTCCACATTTGAAACATTTACCCGTCCCTTAAAGACAATATCCACCATGCTTCTTTCCACACTTGGAGCATAAGGAAACATTCATCTTCTTTTCACCATTATTCTGAGATATCTCCTTGAACTCCATCTTCCATTTCTTGTCCAAACTACTAGATGGATAAGTAACACCAACTTCCATTTCTACCTTGATAGCACAATGCAAAATTTCTTCATAGCTGCTGAAGTCTCTTATAGCTAATGCCCTTTGAAGATTTGGTTTTAAGCCACTGAAGAATCGATCAACTTTACATTCAGGTTGGATGATAAAGCCAGATGCATTCTTTTCAAGCCTTGTAAAATTTGCTTCGTATACACCAACAGATTCATCATCCTTTTTCTTTAGTTCAGGAAACTCCTTCTCCATCTTTGTTCGAAGAATACGAGGGAAGTACTTATTGAAAAATTTGTTCTTGAACTCGTCCCATTCCATGGACTCAATTTCATCTCTTGGCCTCGTATTCTTGATAAGATTCCACCATTGATCAGCTTCACCTTCCAAACGATATACTGCTAATATGACCTTATCATGTTCTGAACAATGAAGAACTGAAAATATCTTTTCAGTGGTACTGATCCATTGTTCAGCAACAAGTGGATCAGAAGGCCCACTGAAAGAAGGTGGACGCTGCCTCATGAAAAAATCAATAGAATATTGTTCCCTTCTCTTCTCATTTGGAAGTCCAGAATGATTCATAGCCTGTGTAAGTATAACAATAAGATTTTTCACTCCATCTCCCATAACATTTTTTTGTTCAGGACGACAATCATTGCATTTTCCATTGCATTGATCAACACGGTTCCTTCGGGTTCCAGCCCTCGTCTAAAACCCAAAAAGAATAGTGTGAGAGGCAAAAATCATTCTAGGGAAAACACCATAATAAAGGGGGATCACCCTCAATATCTAACATCTTAGGTTAAATTCTAAGATCGTTACCGTAGTTATAGTACTATATCTTATACATATACTTATCCTTAGTGACGTCCCTAGACATACCTTAGAATATCTCTAGGGATCTCACTATCGTTTTCACATCCTAGTTTCCAAAGGTTGACTAAACCTTTCCTCTGATACCAACTATAGAGACTCGAAACTTAACGTACATGGAAATTACATTACTTTTGAGGAATACTTAATACATAACAAAAACATACACACAAGGATCATAATAGTTTAGTGTCTTTGGAAACTCGGAATATAATCTTCTAATTGTGGTGAAAGATCTTCAACATCTCCCATAAAGATCTTCTTTTTTTAAACCTAAATCCTTTCTTTATATCCTGTGGAAAGAAAAACATAAAAGGGTGAGATCAAATGCTCAATAAGGGTAAAGAAAAGAAATATCAATCACATCATATTCATAAGAACATATCTTTTGGAAATCTTAACCTGCAAAAGAGATCATAATTTCATAACATTGGATAAATCATAGTCGTGAAATGTAATCCAAATAATAATAACATAAAACATGAAACATTGTGGCATACACACATAATCATAGAGAATCCTTTTTTATTAGTCAAGACTCATTTCCAAGACTATCTTAGTGGACAAAGTCTATTTCTGAACCGAGTTCACTCCTCGTTTCAGTCCTGTTTCACTGAACCGGTATAACCTACTATTCCAACCATGTCTATCTCATGAGATATAAAATATTTATCCAATTCACTGGAGGGAGATATAGGTCCCACCAATCTCATAATGATTCCACTCTTATGTGTTCCACAAAATCATAAATCATACATCATTGCATAACCCATGTAATAAAAAATGGGATTCTTAAACATCATGACATCATAAAACAATTCATATAAGATAAAAGAATTCATAAAAATAATTCCATCACACCATTATCAAATCAATGTAATAATAGGGATATAAATAGAACCCTATATTATCTTAGATGGAAAATAATTTTGATAAAACACTTGAACTCCATTCTTGAGGGAAATATCCTTTCTACCTCAAAAACATGTTCCTTTCATAACATGTCATACAATTTTAAACTAAAAGAAGTTGATTAAAAATAAACGTGAAAACTTTTAAAGGAATATTCTTGGAAATAATGTTTTAAAAATCCATTCATGTCATACATGTTAAAAAAGTACTCTTCTCATACTTTTTTCGGAAAATTCAAAAAGTACCTCGTACGAAAAACGACAAAAGATTCCTTATCATGGATAAGCTAGCAAGGTCTTTTTGACTTAATGTGTCTTCCACCTTGTTTTCTTTCCAAGGGTGAAAATGAATTTAGTAGTCGTAATCGATAATCAGATATAACCATCATCTTTGGCATATATTCATCTCCTTTTGTGTCAAAATATACTTTAAACATTTATGATCAGTATAAATATTACACCTTTCACCATAAATATAATGCCTCCAAAGTTTTAATGCAAGGATTACCGCATCTAACTCCAAATCATGATTTGGGTAATTTTGAATCTGGATTTTCAACTTTCATGAGGCATGATCTATCACCATATCATTTTGCATGAGAACACACCCCAATCCATTCTTAGTTGCATCACTATAGATCACAAACCTTTCTCCACTACAAGACAGTGTGAGTATAGGTTCACTGGAAACCTTATTTTTAACTCCTTGAAATTATCTTCACACTTATCCATCCATACAAACTTACCTCATTTTCGAGTCAACCTGGTGAGTGGATTAGATAATCATGAAAAATATTTCACAAAACGTCGATAATATCCATCCAAACCAAGAAAAAATTATATCTCAGTTACTATTGTTGGTCTTGAACATCTTTCGATAACCTCTGTTTTTACTGGATCCATAGATATCCCCTCTTTTGAGATTATATGTCCCAAAAATGAAACTTTTTGAATCCAAAATTCACACTTGGTAAATTTGGCATAAAGCATCTCCTTTATTAGGGTCTTTAATACAATTATCTTGAGATCGTCATGTTCTTCCTTTCTCTTTGAATAGAAAAGAATATTATCTATAAAGACGACCACAAACTGATCAAGATAGTCTCTAAAGACTCTATTCATTAGATCCATGAAGATAGTAGGGGAATTAGTAAGAACAAATGGAATCACTATAAATTCATAGTGTATATACCTTGAATGGAAAGTAGTCTTTGGTATATCATCCCTTTTGACCATTAATTGATGATACCCTGAACGAATATAAATATTGGAAATGTATTGAGCTCTGTGTAGTTGGTTAAATAAGTCATCAATGCGTGGGAGAAGATATTTTTTCTTGGTAGTGATCTTGTTATGTTCTCTATAATCAATGTAGAGTGTCATTGATCCATATTTCTTCTTAATAAATAGAACATGTTCTGGCCAAGGTGATTCATTGGGGTGTATGAATCCCTTATCAAGATTCTCTTGGAGTGGCTTCTTCAATTCTCGCAACTCAATTGGGGCCATTCTATAAGGTGTCTTTGAAATGGGCATAGCATCTAGTATGAGTTCTATTGAAAACTCAACATCACGGTTTGGTAGAAGACCTGGAAATTCATCTGGAATGACATCTTCAAACTCTCGTACAATGGGAATATTCTTAATCATGAGTATCTCTCCAACCATTTGAGATAAATAACCTTTATTTATTGGAATCAAGACCCATAAGATGGAAGAAATTTCCATTTGAAGGTTATGTTCATCCTTGCATCTATAGATGATCATAGATTGATCAGGAATGTGAAATATGACTTCCCTTCTTTGGCAATTAATATGATCTCAATATAATGAATTCCAATCCATGCCAAGAGTCACATCAAATTCCACCATAGGAAGGATCACAAGATTTTCAGGGAGTACTTTCCCACAAACTTCAATCAAAGAAGAATAGTAAACTTTTGATGCGACTATTGTGACATTACAAGTTGTCATAGCTATCTCAATAGCTAATCATTGGAGTAGTATGGAGATACCCTTAGAAAATTTTTCATAAATAAAATAGTGGGTGGACCCAGAATCAAATAAAACGTTTGCTACTTTAGAGTGGATGTTAAGTGTACCTTTCACCACTTCGTTATCATACACCACATCTCTGATAGAAATTACATGAGACGTTCCTTTTCCTTTGAACTTAAGAGTTTTTTGATGTCGATCATTATAAACAACCCTTGGATTAAGGAATTTATTGTTATTATTCCCCTTTTCCTTGCACTATTAACATTGAAGTGTAGGTGGGTCTTTATGTGTAGCCTTTTCTTTGTTCGCATCACTAGACATCTTTTTCCCATTACTGCGACATTCCAATGCATGAAGACATTCTTCTCCAAACTTTAAACATTTACTTGTCCCTTTAAGACAATTCCCTATATGTTTATTTCCACACATTGATCATAAGGGAAAAATCATATTCTTTTCAGTGTGGTCTTTATATTTTCCATTGAATTCCATTTTCCTCTTCTTATCAAACCCATTTGACTGATTGGTTACTCCAATCTCCATCTCAACCTTGAGAGTGCATAGAACAATTTCCTCATAGCTATTGAAGACTCTTATGGCTAACACCCTTCAATGCCTTGGTTATAAGCCACTAAAGAATTGATCTATCTTACTCTCAGGTTGGATAATAATTCAGGAAGTGTACCTTACATGTCTTGTAAAATTTGTTTTGTAGTTACCAACCGATTCATCATCCTTTTGCTTTATTTTAAGAAAATCCTTCTCCTTCTTTGTTCGAAGAATACGAGGGATGTACATATTTAAAAATAATTTCTTGAACTCGCCACATTCCATGGACTAAATTTTATCTCTTTGCCTTGTATTCTTGATAAGATTCCACCATTTATCAGCTTCACCTTCAAAACAATATACTTCTGGGATGACTTTATCATGTTAAAAACATTGTAGAACTGAAAATATATTTTCAGTGGTAATAATACATTGTTCATCCACTAATGGATCAGAAGACCGACTGAATGATGGTGGAAGCTACCACACGAAGGATTCATTAAAATGTAGCCCCTTCCTTTGCTCGTTTGGATGTCCTGTATGATTCATATCATGAGATTGTTGTGTGATCATGTATAAAAGAGTTTTCATTCCAGTGATCATACTGTTTGGTTGCTCCGGGGGGAAATCATTGCATTTCATGTCTCATTCAGCATTAACACAGTTCATTCAGGATCCAGCCATTGAATAAAACCAAGAAGCATAGTGTGAGAAACAATAATCATTACAGGAAAACCACATAATCATGAATAAAATTTCAAACATAAGGACTTATCATTGTTTATTCATGGCCTTTTCTAAAACAATAATATTATGTTATATTCTTACACATATCCTCAGGGTTCTTACTAACCCTTTACATTTTAGTTTCCAAAGGATTAATATAACCTTCCTATGATACCAACTATAATGAACCATACATTACATACATTGTTATTACTTCAAAATTGAAGCATACTTATTACGACATATAACAAAACCATGATAGGGCTGCATTGTTATTGTGTCTTTAGAAACTGGGAAACAGAAACAACTGGTTCATAAATAATTTACATTGTCCCCCTATTATTTCATCATGTCTAGTGTACCTTTTGGAATATCCTACTTAATAACCTTCTCCCTGACCTGGGGAAAATAAAACATACAAAAGAGTATTCTCATATGCTCATTAAGGGTAAAAAAGGAAATATCAATCATTTCATATTCATATGAACATAACATTTTTAAAATCACAACGTGAAAAAGATATCATAATATCATGACATGGGATTAATCATAGTAGTGAAATTTAATCCCAATATTCATAACATAAAACATGAAACATAATGGAAAACACACATAATCATTGAAAATTATTTCATGTTAGTCAAGACTCATTTCCAAGACTATCATAGCTGACAAAGTCCATTACTGAACAGAGTTCACTCCTCATTCTAGTCCTGTATCACTGAACAAAATTAACTTGTCATTCCATCCATGTCTATCTCATGAGATATAAATCATTCCCCAATGCATTGTATTGAGATTTAGGTCCCGCCAATCTCATAATGAAACCATTCTTATGTGTGCCACAAAATCATAAATCATACATCATAGCATAACCCATATAATAGAAATGGGGTACTTAAACATCATACCATCATAGAATAATCCACATATGATAAAGGTATTCGTAAAAATAATTCCATCATAACATAATCAAATCAATGTAATAATAGGGATAAAAATAGATCCCTATATTATCTTATATGGAAAATAAGTTTGATAAAACACTTGAACTCCATTCTTGAGGAAAAAATCCTTTCTACTTCAAAAATATTTTTCATTCTTCATCATGTCATACTAAAAGAAGATAATTCCAAATAATCTTGAAAAAATTTAAAGTAATATTCATGAAAATAATGTTATATGAAATCATAAAAAATCTATTCATGCCGTATAAGTTAAAAAACATTCTTCTCGTACTTTTTCCGGAAAACACAAAAAGCATCTCCTACTAAAAATGACAAAAGATTCCATTCATATATTTTACTAATAATTCACTAATAGGTAAAATTGGATTTAAACAATTGTAGGGGGATAATATTACATATTTAGGAAACATGGATGTGGAAGATAAATATTCCCCAGTAAATACCGAATTATAAACAATCTCAGTGAAAAATTAATATTGCGAGATTTTCCCTTACCTTAGGTCTGATATGCATTGTACGTATCCAAAACTCCTGTATAATCATTAAAATAATTACATTGACTTATTACAGAATCATATTCATTATTATGATATCATATATGGTCATCTTTTTATCTTCATATGTGTAAAATGTCATTGATACTTGTTATTCGGGTGTTCATTGCTTTATGTTCTTACGTGTGTTTTGTCGAATAAATTCTTATTCGTACTTTTAGGTTATAGAAATATAATTTACAGAATGGAATTATTATAATATATATCACACTTAGTCATTAATAGCTTTTATATAATCATTTTTTTAATGAAGATCATGTTGAACGAATCACATCGCACCGTGGAGACAGTATACCGTACGTACACACGAGTGACGATATTGTTCCCATAATTATTGAATGGTATTGGAGTGGATGATGGAATATATAATAATTAGTATCATGTTATAATAATCATATATAGTTATTCTTTACACCATTATACCCATCCAAGTATGGCGGTGGTGGAAAAAACCGATTACACCACGGCGTGGAGACTGTATTACGTACGTACGCACGCACGGTGATATCATTTTCCATAGGATGGATATAAGGTGAAATAGGGTTGTTTAATATGTATAATAACACATTAGTATATTAGTGATAATTATTTTTTTAATTTATGATGAAACAAATAAATAAGAATAAGTAGAAGAATAAATAAATTTGAAAGGATTTGTAAAGGATATTACCTCTTCTTCGACGAGCCACTTCTAAACCACCTTTTAGGGAACTAAAAGTGGTATTTGAAGAAGAACATGACCTATATAATGTTTCTAGGTAAGTGGAGAAGAGAAATTGGCAGTGGTTGTCTGAGCTTGAAGGCTCAAAATGTTGTTAGGAGGAGAGGGAGGAGGTGACCTTTTATAAGGGAGGAGAGGGGCACCTTTGGAAACATAAGAAATATTAATATATAATAAATTCAAACCCCACTTGAAAACCACCAAAAATGACTCAATTAAAATATTATATGAGATATGGTTGTATTCTCATAAAAAAATAAAATTTATACATGTTGGGAATTTATTTTAAACATTATCAAATTGATTTATCCTTATTTAATCCATTTTTATGGTAATAATATTAAAAAATTTAAATTGTTATAAATAATTACTTATGTGTTGAAAATTTTCCATAATTAGATACCTTATGACATTTTCGACCATATAATTCTCAATTTATAATTTTTTAATATTTTTGTGATTTTTAAAAAATTTTATAATATGTAATTTTTATAAAATAAAAATAGTGTCGATTTTGACACTATTCATTTATTTGAATTTAAAAAAAATCCAAACAGAAGAAATGTATGAAGTTAAAAAATTTATAGATTTATAACATGTCATATTTATCTATGAAATTAGTGGATCACATTAAATAGTTCATATAATATTTATTTTAATACTTTTAAAACCATTTATTTTATATTTCAATCAATAAAATAATTTCAATATCACTATTGTGTCATCATTAATAATATTTATTTACTCCCTTAAAATTTTAAATTAATTCTTATGATTTAGATATTTTTTTTATGTTTTTGGATACTATTCATGTAGGAAGTATTATATAGTTTATCAATAAATTTAAATTATTACACTTATAAGATATGAGTGAGTGTCAGGTTGTCACTTTATTTGGTTTTAATAATAATTATATAATTTTCATGGTCAATAGTCCATGAAACGAATATATTATGACCCTTAGGTGATATGGGTCTACTTTTATTCATAAAATATAATTTTGGCAGGATGTAGGGTAATTTTATAATATTATTTTCACTATTAATTAACCGATTTACCTTTAACTGTAGTAAAACAATTACCGTAGTTAATATTTATAATGTCAAAAAATTAAAGTAACCTATTAACAAAAAATGGACCCACTAAATCCAAATATGGAATATATTTTTTAAAATTCAAAACACAGAAGACACAGTAATTAATTTAAAATTAATCTCGTTGTTAAGAAAATGAGTTTTAAAAGTTAAAACATTGTCAAAGATTGAAATGATTTTACCTATGAATTTAATGTAAAATTAAGTGAAATTAAATAAATTATATTAAATTGTAGAAATATATTTTATTTATACTTTAAAACCATTAAATTTTAATATTTATCCATACAAAATATCTTGATGAAAAAAATTGTTTTTAAGAAAAATTTAGCGTATTTTAACTATTCATCAAAATAAGAATGTTATCAGAAAATTATCAAAAAAACTTCGAATGTAAATTTTTATATCCTAATTCAAAAGAAGAAGTTTTTTGTAAAATTGAACTTATAATCTTGTCAAAAATTAGATTTAAAATGGGTGTGCTGTCAAAAGGTGGTAAAATTGCAATTTTTTTAAAAATATTTCTTTTATCCGAAAAAATTGACATTGTTTTCATACCTCATTCTAAAAAATGTGATCAATGAATTATAATGGTATAAAATTAAAAAAACATCAATACTATTCTTAACGGCTAGTTCATATAATATTTTAATAACATATCGTTGTTTAGTGAAACTTGTTGTTGCGTACAACCCAAGCTATCGAGGAAGGTTGCTCTTGCGTGTGACACAAGAGAAGCCAGTGTTGCGTGTAGTGAAAGCTTCTTTTTGTGTTTCATATATCATAAGAAAAAAAATATCATAAAATCTTAGGTTGTTAGAGTTCATATGTATTATTCTTGGTCAGGGATGAAGAAAGTGATTGTAGGTTTCCTTGTGGGATGCCTTACCTTCTAGTAGGTGAAGGATCGACATCCGTAGAACGATTTCTTATTATTGAAATTTCCCTTTCTAGAATGGAAATGAGAAGATATAAAGCATATTTTCTTTGTTTATTATAATGAATTCTCATAACAAAAATATTATTTCAGTATTGGTGGAATATTTGACTACAATGTCTAATTTGATTCCAATCTGAAAGACATTTCCCAATGAAACTCTCGTTGAATTATACATCATGGATATATTATTGTAGCATGGGGTTCAATGGGATAAAGTTTTAGATAGGGATCCACGTTTTACATAATGTTTCAATAAGAAATTACCTAGGGTTTTTATTACAATAGTGTTCCTATGTATGGAATTCCACCAGTATATGTTTGGGAAATCAGAACATATGATTTATATACATGAATTCATGATGAGAGAATATTTCCAATATTTTTTTGTATTTTGGGAAAATTATACGGGGATTGTAGAGTTCTCCTGGAAAAAAAATTACCATCCTATGATCCAACAAACACTACATTACCTTTTATATACTATATAGTGTAGATATCTATTATATTGGATAGAAGATGGAATTTTAAGGTTATCAGGACCAATTCTGGTGCACGAGATGTTAGAAAATATTCAGTTATAGTGTAAACACGTGGAAATGGAATAGAGTAGGAAATATCAATATTTGTATTGACATCATAGGGCACATGATTTTTCAATGGGTGATTGGGTATTTCTTTTTGGGTCACCATGGTTCGGTCACCATCATATTCAGAAGTAGAGTATGTTGTCACCAATGTATGTGGGACTGTTTGATATTAGTTAGAGGATTGGATCAGTGGAATAACAATTGGTTCTTCTATACATGTATAGTTATATGGATAACATATTACTTGTATCATTGAATTAGATGTATCACATAGACCCATCTCATTTTGTTGGCGTTGATGATGTCGAGCCTGAGGCTGATGCATCATTTGAGGAGCATCCAATTTGTGTCATTGATCATAGAGATAATGTATTGTGGGAAATCCCTTACAGCTGGATCAATTAATGTGGTAGAATTGGAATGTTATGGATGAATATTGGGAGAGATATTCGAATGTTTGGGACCAGTGGACCAACCTCTTCTCATTGACAGATCAGTGATGGTTGGAAGTGCAACTCAATAGAGATCCATTATTATGTGGGAGGCTGTAGGACACCATCTTCATGGAGGTATATTTTTTTCAATTATTTTAATCCAGTAAATTTGGATTACTAAATTTTTACCTAATATATGAGGAGTTTTGGGGGTTTACAATGTTTTTTTGACATGAATAGAATTAAAAGCAGACCATTTTGTGCATGCCACACGGTTTGCACACAATTATTGTAGAATGTGTAAGGGGGAGGCCAAACCTGGAAACCTTGGATAGAGGCTTCCCACATGGTTGTCACAAGGTTGTAAAACTATGTGGACCTTCTTATGTAACTGTACAACACACCCCCTCGTAGAAAATGGCAGGTGTACAGTTTTGACAGAGTGTTGAAAACAATGCAGCCAAACCATACCCAAAATTAAAAGGTGTCAAATTACCAATCAAAACCCCATGATTTTTGAGTACCCATGTTATTTTTATCCCCATTCATATTCAGTTAAATTTTTTGATGATCCTGATCCCCCAATTGATCCCACGGATTGATCTCCCTTGTCTCGAAGAAGTTTGGAGCATTGTTGGCAGCAGATCGAATCTCTGATTATGTCTAATATCCCATTTTCTTATATGTTTTAGGTCAAATTTTGTACCTTTGGCTATTTAAATCCAAAACCCTTAACACATAATTATTTAATGTATTATTGGTCAAGGATTCATTGTACAGACAAATCTAAATATATGGCCAATGTTAATGGTGTGGTCATATTTGGATCCATGGAAGGTGGTCTACAAGTTATATACCATAATTTTATATTATATTTGTTCTTATACAGTTATGGTTTATCGTACCGATTTTTTTAATAGTTTTTATTATTAATATTTTGTAAAACATTCCGTTAATGGACTAATTGGACCCCTCACGATTTTCATGGGATGTGTTGAGGTTTATTAGTACAATATAGGGCCACCCATGGGGTGTACATGAATTCCCAAACATTGATTTCTGCAATGTTAATCCTAGAATAGATTTCAGAATAAACATTTCTCTATAATCATGTTGATATGTATCATAATCCATAAAGGAAAAAATGGTGAATGTTTCCAGATTTATCCAAGAAATAAGGGACTGTTCTACATTAACTCAAATTGGTTAAATGGTTTAATATGAATGTGTTTAATGGATCAAGAAATTATAATGAAATATAAAAATGCAATAATGTATATTAAACAATATATGTGATGAATTTGTTAACACATGGTAATTGAGGAAAACATTAATTGGAATAATTATTGATATTTGATAGCTATGTTAATTCATTTGAAGAAATAAATGCTGAATAGATTTAATGTGTTTTTATAAGTGAATGGTAAATTTGATAATGATGTTATGGTTGGATGATGCATGAAATTTCAGGTGGATTTGAAATTGAAAATGTTAATTTTTTTATTCTATATGGTTTTTGAAATGACATATATGGTAAATGGATGAATATTCATGTGATCATGGATTTGTGGTCTGGGATAAAGGACTATGGCTCCTCTTATGGGTTGGATTGGATTGAGGCTCTAAACTCCACCAAATGATGCACAAGTTTTAGAGTAAAACTAATGGTATAGGCCCATAACAATTTCATTGAATGAGTCTACATGGACTGATGCTCTTTGGTAAGTGTATTAGGAATATTTATGATCTGTTTATCCCTAGCTATATAGGGAGCTTGAGATATACCATTATTTATACTAAGGGTCGACTTAGGCCGTTATATAAAGGATTTAAATGATTACCAAAAGGAATATTTGATGAGAATGATCATATTTTAAATGATGGAAGAATTTATGGCAACGAAATTGATGGTAGATATTTTTAAAGTGGCTATTAATAAAGAAATATCCTGAAACTTCTCTCTCTTTTTTTTAAATTATCACATGTTTCATAATTACATGAATTATATGCTTAGACTAGATATTTTGTAGACACCAGTTCTATTGTCCTGTTGAGTTACACTCACACATGGCTTGGGAAGACATTATGTACCAGATAAAATTTCATGGTTTCTGATCATGACAAGGGAAAAGGCCCCATTCAAGTGAATTAAGATGGGTTTTGGATATTCATAGAAGATGATCTAGATTATTATTCAGAAATATTTTTTGGATTTTCTTTATTTTACATAATTCTTTTATTTTTTTCACTTTTGGCAATGATAAAATGTAACATCATGTTAAGTTGTTTAGTAATTCTTTTACCATATTTGGGATGAGTTTTTCAAATTCCCACTTCTGGTTTATTACATAATTTTTTATTTTATTGATATGTTTTATATTATGGATTACTCTGATAAAGAGGTCATAGTCTCCCATGTTATTTATTAGGCCCTCAATGCTATTTTGAAACTTCTAGAATATAAGGAGGCATGCTTGAGGTCCTGTGGTGACTTTACTCAAAGAACTGGTTTACTAGATTCCGGATTGGGGATGTTACTTTTTCAATAATTTCAACGAACAAGACCAATCATTTTATTCAATTCAGAGTCTAATTATGATATTTTTGTCACATGTAAGCCTCTAAAAATAGCAACACCGATAGATTTATTTCAATTGTCTAGGGAGTTATAAAAAAATTCAAATTTATGGAAAATTTTTTTGAGGAAATTTTATTTTATTTCTTAGAGATGATATGGGGTAAAATTATTTATATGTATTTATGTTAGGTTGATAATCACATCACAAATGGTGTTGTATTTAACATAATAATGGGATGACCCATGATTACACCATATCCAATGTATAAATAAAAACCTAAAGTCAGGATATCGTTCCTTTACCTATGGTTGTCTCTGCCAAATGTATTCTCTTTCAGGCATGAATATGTATTGTTTGTGAAAATAATGGCCATGTACTAGGGTGCTTTGTGTCTATGGTAACCCTTATGTATATATTTTTTAAATCATTGGAAAAATAAAATATTTCATATATAGAAATCAAACAATGATTGTGGGGTTCAAACCGTGATGATAACATTTAAATGTTATAAATGAGATCGGAAAAACAACAATTTTTTATTTTTATTTAATAAAAATACAGAATCATTTTATTGTAATGAAACATAAATATGAAATTGGAATCCTTACATATGCCGATATGAAATTTTTCATGGAGGTATGTTAATGTCGTGAACCTTATTGTCTCATTGTGATAGTTGTTTTTGTGGGAAATATTATTCTATGAAGGTGAGGGTGGTTCTATGAAGCCTAGTCAATGGGAGGTCATTACTGGAGGTGGATGCCACAACATGAAGGCATTTTCATGTGTTCTGTAATTCTTCTTAGAGGTATGGAACCATTCCATGAGTATGATTGACATGTTATAATATCATGGTTTAGGCTTATAGGCTTTTATTAGGAAAGGATTTCAATGCTCTAACCTAAAAAGATATTCCATCCTTTAGTTCATGTAGCATCATTCCATAATGAATAATATTCACACATGAATGGGGATAAATTAGTGATTTTTATGTGTGGATATCCATAACAATCATCTAAAAACACACTCATGATATTCCATTTAGTTATGTATTACCCATTTATTTCTTCTCCTTCAATCCCCATGGAATATTTTTTTTTATTTTTGTTTGATCAAGGTTTCTTTTTGCATTTTGGACCAAGCTAAGATTTTTTCTCTTCAATTTACCCTACTATTAAAAATTATTAGACAATGGGTATTTATGTCTAGAGTTTTTAGTTTAGATCCACCTAATTATGGTGGATGTTTCAAGATATCATCTAGATTCTTTAATTATAGAAATTTAGATGTCAATCCACTAGATATTCAATTCATATTATTTCACAAAGGTGTTGTACCTAGTGAAATATATAGTGTTTTCTCCATTTTTACATTAAATTAGGACCTATTATGATGTTTTAATAACGATTTTATATTTATTTGTACATAGAGGATTCCATGAGTCATCAAAATGTTTTTACATAAGTTTATTATAGTTAAATGTGATAGGTGGGTTTTTTATCGACTATATAGATTTATTTTAAAATAATTAAATAATTTTAAAATTTTAAAATAAGTTATTTTATTTTGTGAAATGTGGTAGGGTAAAATAAATAATATGACCAACGATACAGAATGTGAATACTTGGAATGTGATTAAAACTCTTGTTTAATGGTTTTTGTTTCTAATAATACTAAATAATATGCATATTTATATTTTATTTTGCATGATGACAATTAGATATGAGTTTGGATGAAAAAATGGATTAATATTTCCTTCTATAAGAAATAAGGATTTCATTGTGTTTTCTAGAATATAGAAAGGGTTTGATTAAAATTCATGTATTTCGGAAACACCCATATACTAAATATTCAAGGGAGTGTGTATGTCTACTGGGCTTATGGGTGGGGGTGGGGAAGAGGTATTTTGGATTTAGGAGAAACTTTAGTAGTATATGTTAGTTTGATTGAGAATGTTAGGTATTCTTGAAGGGATTTTTCTTAGGGATAATGGTTGAGATGGTCATGCATGTTACTTATGGATGAAAATTGACCATAATGAGTGGATTGGAAACATTGTTAATAACATGAGTGGAATAATTCTACTAGGGATTGATATAGTGTGACTTAAAAGGATTCATATAGGCGATTATCATAAGAGACCTCCTAAAAATATTCATTGTAATCCCCATGTATAGGTCTTATGAATTGACAAAACAACATTGAATTGAATTTCGAAGATGTTTAGTGAATGTTTTCATGACATAGTATATATTTATTAGGACTGGGTATTAATATAGATATTGGAAGGTGATTTTAATTGGATTCTAATGTCTTTATATATGTAGAAATAATGGGGTTATGATCACAATAAGAAATCTAGTGGGAGAAGGTATTATGGAGTATATATATAATAAATCCTATAAAACCAAGGGGATTCCATAATAGGAAATATGTGAATACTAATTGGTTCATGATAATTTACTTGTGTGATATAAGTGGATTACAAAAGAGTAGATGGTGAGATTACCCCTATATGGGGTATCTTAATGGTCTCATTGGATAGCCAAGATAAATGTTTTAACATGAGAATCACAATAAACATGGCTGACATGTTATGATGCTTTTTTTGTTATCTCTGTGTGTTCCAAAATCTGTTCGTGTTAAATATTAAAATATTTATTGGCATATCATTTTGTGATAATTTGTTTCTAGGGACCACATTGATTGAGATAATGATCACCTGAGTAGATTATACAAAAAATATTATATATGGTAGTGTTATGTATGATTTTTTTGGTGATGGGACAATATGGTTTTCCTAGGATTGGGTGAGAGGGTGTTGGAAGACTTATAACTGATAGAGAGTGTATTATTCAACATTATACATAATAGACCTAACATGTTATATGGGATTGATTAGTGAAAAATGTGTGATGATGATTCTGGATGTTTATCCTTACCAAAAGAGAGACAATGTTTATTTGGACAACATTTAGTGTGATGGTATGAGTAGAGGATTTGATTTGTTACATTAATTTGATGTGGTGATTGGACCCACCCTTTGTGAGATGGGATAAATTGATATGTTATGGAATTAAAAGATATATGGACCTCATCATTCCAATAGTATAGTGGTGTGGTTATGGAATGGGAGGAGTCATGATATTGTAGGTTTATAATGGCAAAACTATATATAAGATGATAGTCTATATTTTTCTATAGTACCCTACACATTATCTTCCTGGATATGTTTGGGTAATAGAATGATGAGACTACATCTTATAGAATTGGTATAGCCAATTGGCATAGAGTATCATTATGTCATAGTTAACAAACCATGATATAACAAACATTCCTATATTGAATTATTTTATTCATATAATGTTGTTATGAACACAGATATATATAATGAATTATATTTGGGTGACATAAGGATATCATAATCATATGTATATTTCTAACCATGGAATACTAAATTGGGTATGTTTAGTCCTATTGTCTACTATATAGGTCTATTTATAGGTCCTTTTCTGAATTAGGAAGAATCAACTCGAAGGGGATTAATAGATGGGATGGGGATGTGTCTTGAATATTGTAGGAGAGACTCCATGTATATGTTCCAATTATATTTATTTAAAGGTGATTAGACCAAATAGAAGTTTTTTTAATTAATTACTATATAAATACATTTCAATTTTTTTCTTTTAGGGGTTAATAATTGATCATGTTAATATTAATTTTTTGTTGTTGATTATTATATTTTCATTGATATTGATGATATTTATATCAAGTGAATAATATCACCAAAATATGAACTATTTCATCACAAATAGTTATAATACATGAGAGTATTTAGATAACTTTTTGTGTTTTTATGGAACCAATACTAGGATATTATTTAATTATTTTATATATGGTATAATTATCATGAACTGACTAGACACGTCCTGATTCATAACTCCAAAATACCACCTCTAATAGGTCATGGGATAAATCTAGTACCGATATGGATTATCACATTGATGGGAGGTATTTACCTAAGGTACCAATAATCACACAACCAAAAACACCTCAATGAAATATTCCAGAGATATTAAAAATCTAGAAACTTAAATTCCTAAAAACAACTATCCGAAACTAGAGTATGGAAAAATTACTAAAATCGAAAAGTGAGAAAAACACATTCCAATTAAATTAAATTTCAAAATAATCCATCCTACTTAGATAGAGGGTATAAATATCGATGGAATATGTTTGGAATCTCCTCAAACTAGCTCTTGTAAACACCTCGGTCGATCTAGATCATTATGCTCCACGTGCCTCTGGTCCTCCATGGACTTAATTGAAAGGAATATGGTCTATAAAAGACCAAAAATGAATGGGAAAATCTTAATAAGTGGTGATTGTAAAAATACTCAATATGTTCTTCAAAAACCCAAATTAAAAGGGGTAAATTGAAATAAAATAATCCGCTTGACCTATCTAGAAGAAACCCAATCTAGTTATAAACACCATCTCAAACTACCCTATGCTAAACATGAATAGTTCTATAAGTCCACTAGGGGTGTCAAACAATACATGTGATGACATATCAAGGGCTAAAAAATTTCACCCAGATATTCTAACCACATTATCTATGTCTCGTGATGTTTTTATCACAAGTCGAGAAATGTGATTCTACTCAAGGATATCATGTAAAAAAAACATGGTAACACACTCCATGAGTTTGGAAATCCTATATAGAACCCTTATGAGAGATAAAATCCATTAATAATAGCTCACTTATACTAAACTAGTTATCAGTACCAAATTTTCGTCCATCTCTCCTCTGCCCCCCATATGGAAGGCTGTAAGAACCCAATTGGAGAGGGTATTCTCTTTTCATTGTTCAGAGTTGATGGACAATATTGAAATGTTATGGACCATGTGCGTCCACTCTAATAAGAGATAGAATGGAGGAATCATCACATCATCACCACCCTATAGTTGAGGGAGAATGATCTTTTAAAAAATCAATGAATCCTTTGTCACACCTGAATGTAGTTGAACAAAACTCAAAAATTCAAGTGAATAGTTACTTTTAACCTGGAATCACAGATAACTATAGGAGGGTCCCTCTCATTTTCACTATAATCATCATTAGAGGTACCACTAACCTGATTGGATAGACCACTAAACGATTTAACTCCCATATGAGGGAGTTCTACTCAATTTGTGTTGACATGTGCCCTAGTCCAATAGGGTGGCACTACTTAAAAGATAGGGGTCCCGCACCCTAGAATGATAGGGGTACCACTCTAAGCTAGAGTAACCTCACCCTTTTACGATTGGGATGTACCACTATACCATCTCAATTACTATATAGGACATGTACCCTAACACAAAACGGATTTAATGATCCCAAATTAGATGAATTTCTTCCTATTACTAAAGGTGAGTACGAACATTTTTTAAACAACATATATGGAGGACCAACACCCTGGGATGAAAAGGTAGTTATAAATACAAGTATATATATCCTAAACCATAACACGATAGCAGAGTACCCACTATGTCAATAAATTATGTCTTGATGACCAAAACCCTGATATGGAAGGGGAGAACCAACTCAACATATAGACGACACACTCCCTAGACTATCATTTGAGTAACCACACTATCTGGAAAATTAATTTGAAGGGGTTTTACCTTGGATCATCACAGGAGCACTATATAACTATAAAAATGATACGAGGAACCCATTACATGGTCTAAAAGTGGATTTACAACCCTAGAGGAATAACCCAGTAGGTATAGAACCCATTTAAACATCATGAGGAGTCCAATCTCTAATAAAACTAGATAGTTAAGGGAACGCTCATCCTAATTCGATATGGTATTTCGTGTCCCATCATCACTATATATGAACAGATTCAATAAATATCATCAATTAAGCACTATTCAATAGTACATCATGCTTGTAATACCTTGTATTGAAACCCTCCCATGGGTAAGGTGACTGGTTCCCTATTACCATAGGGGGGAATCATATTCTATCTTAAAGGGTCTGTGTTATGCAAATACTAAGGTAAAAGTGAAGGGTACTGACCCCGACGTCAACCAAGGATACACCCTAATCACTCCCCAAGGTTAAGCACCTCTACACAATAGTGATGCGTGAAACATTACACATTGTATATCTTTGTTTGAAAAGGATTTCAGCATATCATTTTACATGAATAAATAATCTGGATTGGTTTCTCATAATATTATATATATATACTAGATAAGGAGATATTTAATGCATAATATCTCAAGAAGATCCTCAATGAACACATAATGTGAACTAGAGTAGAAATAGAATGTGGACTCACCCAGGAACCTGGTCAGGTCTCCCGTTCACATGGATTGGCTTTGGAATATTGTGATAAATAGTGTGTAAAACACATACATGGTTTTTTCTTCTTCAAATGGTCCATGGTTGTGTATCCTCTTCCACGCGGCCCAACTAATAATGTCCTTCAAACATCATATATCCCATTAAACAAAGAGGGTTCATCATAAATCTAAAAATGGCTATGTGGTTTTCCCAATCATGTTACCAAAACCCTGTGTCAATATACATTATTTGTGTACTTTTTCACGACCATGTACTATCTCACGACTTCATAGGAAAAGACCTTTAGCCACATGATATAGGGTCACTACACTACATGTGAACTTGATAAACAAATGATATTCCCCAAAAGTCCAATTACCTGAATA
The DNA here is from genome assembly GCA_963277665.1 of Viscum album. Classification (NCBI taxonomy): domain Eukaryota; kingdom Viridiplantae; phylum Streptophyta; class Magnoliopsida; order Santalales; family Viscaceae; genus Viscum; species Viscum album. Next base: position 331,739,383 of record OY728161.1, read on the forward strand.
GAAATAGATAAACTATGTGTCTCACAAAACTACATGCCATGTATATGGTAATTCTGGATAGTAATAACAATAATGATCACATGAGTCAACCTTGATTACCCAATAACCTAAAAATCCACATATGATTTATAACTATATTTCTTAATAGAAATCTACAAATTTAATAAAATTAAAAAAATGAAGATCTTGGATAAATATAAGAAACAATTAACTTTAGGGTAAAACACTAAGGTCTCAAGTGTAGAACGACACCATGATAATACTGCTATACATTTGGATGATGATCGATGTCAAAAGGTTAGTTCAACAACGCCTCCTCGCATTGATTTTTTATTTTTTCCATCATTCATCAAAAGGGGGATTTGAGGGTTTCATTACACTGAGTTTTGTCATTAAACAATGGTGATTTGGGGTGTAAAATTAATTTTATTCAACTAAAATCATGTAACTCCCAATTTAATGCCTCTTTGCCATCCTTCCTCTGAATGAATCACCCATAGGGAATAAAAAAATCATGTCTAGAGTAATGAAATCATTTGAAATCAATAGTGGACCGAAAATTATTATATGACACTCTGATCGGGTGATATACGATAATTAAATAAAAACATAACATGTGTAGCAATGCATTAATATTATTTGTAAAGTCACCTTATTGAGGCTCTCCCAACCTCATAATCTTTGGATTAATCTATATTTAACTTCATATATATTCTTAGGAATATTGGAAATCCATATATTTGAAAAAAAAATCACTAAATTGTCCATATATTAATGTTTCTCATCCCCAAGAAGTAGAATCCTAGGCCTAGGGGAATGAAATTGAACACTACACTAGAACTCAAACTCCATCAAGCTCACTAAGGGTTCACATGCTGAATTCCAAAATGAACTCAATGAAACCTCCATGGCCAACCAACACCCATATCCATATCTAAAGTTTCATAATTAAAAAAGATGGCACACATCTTCTCATCTATGAAATGTGGAATGTCACTAAGAACCATTGTTCATATGTAGTCATAGGTTCAAGTGGTTTATAACCTCACTAACTTGATGTATGTACTGAATTAACCCATCTCTTCACATTATCCTCTAGATCAAATGCACTATAACATATTCAAACAACATGTGATCAAGGTTGAAGCAGAGCATGTGAGAGTATGAACAAAGAATACATGTCATCCCAACAATAATCATTAGGTCATATAATACCCTAAATCTATGAACATTTAGTTGTAACACATATTGAAAAAAACATCACATGTCAACTAGTTTAATCTATAATGATTTTGGATGGTAGAAAACAAGTCCATATGTATGAAAAATTATAGTTTCTAACTCATCCACTACATAAAATTTATAATGAAGGTCCTCCCTCCACCCGGGATACCAAGAAAAAAGGATCATTAAAAATAATAAACTGTAAATTTCTGGACTTGGACTACAACTCTAACCTTTCACCTCACTTGGAAATAAAATTAAATGTAACTAGTCCCCCAAACCTATCGGATGGCCACTTTTTTTGTATTAACTCCCCACATAGTTTTAATCACAACACAAAAACATGTCATAGTGATTAAAGTGTCTTTTTTCCTCATGAGACCAAAACAACATAAAACTGATCCCCTCCACCCCAAATTTTTCTTGTATAAAGATGAAGTTATGAAAATGAGGGTAAAATGAACAACAAGGCACTACCTATACACTCACACATGGTTATACTGATCCTTTTTTCTGCAATCCACAAACACACCACTAGCTGATAAACATACATTTTAGAGAGGATTATCCACCACACCTCAATACAATGCTCTTTTGGAGGCACTTATCCACCAACAAAGTTATTATCACATGATAAAAATGATTCACAGGTGGGGGGGACCCTATTACTCATGCATTTAAAGTAACATTCAACAATTCATAAACATGGTTCTACCGATACTCCACAACACCCAATTTAATCCTCAGTAATTAATAGGAATGAAAAATATTACCTTAAGAAAATTTCTAACAATTTATACTATAGAAAGTAGAATGGGTTGAGAGCGTGACTCAATTATTACTTGAAGATTCTATGTGAAAGACCTCTGTAGCCACAATCTATCCTCATCTACATCCTCTAGCTCCCTGAGACTGGTGAGGACCGTTTGTTGATGATGGTGGAAACATTGTGAAGTACATTCCACCTCTAATTTCTCTCCCAACTACTCTACCACATCCACTATCTTAAAGAACTCCATGCTCTAATACACTACCTATGCCTTGTTGGACCATCTAAACACTCCCTATCAGCAGTAAAACAAGGCCATAATTGTTTATAAATATTTCTCAACCATTAAAATAGTAACACTACCTCTCATGTGGTTCACCTAATCCCTTGCACGAATCTTGTGATACTGGCCCACGTTCCTGATTTTGAGCATGGGTCTGCCTCCCACATAGCAATCATATCATCTTCCACCATCAAATATGCATATAATTCTCAACCTCTTGACCACTATTTCACGTCATATATGAAATTCCATCCCCAAAGAAGAACTCTACCACCATAGATTTCTTCTGTACCCCCACATAAGTGGGATTACACAAGGAGACAAAACGTACTCAGATGCCTCTTTAGAGGCCATACTCAGAAGTTTGAGCTCTTAGAATTGTGTCTCAGTCCATATCCGGTGATTTATTATGAATAGTCAATGAACCTCACTATGTAATGCACTAAGGTAATCCTAGGATTTCAATGCAAAAAAATCTCCTTGATAAGCACTGACATCATTATGGAAATGTAAAAATATTCCCTAAAGAGTCACTCAGACTCCACCAATGTGGGAATCACCTCTTCATGGGAATGCATCACTAATAAACACCATCAATAGAATAAACCCTATATATGTATTTCTCCTATGACGATCGTATGATGGGAATGTGTTCTTCATAAAAAGAGAATATCCTTGGTGTGGCCTTTTCAAACCCTACACACTAGGAAACCCCCTCCCCATGAAGGGATCACTATTGGAAGAGCCCTCGCTAGGATGGATTCATTTATAGTTGATATGTAAGAGTCTCCCATACAATATATATCACTAACTCTATAAACTATATAACTTACTCTTCCTAAAAACATTATTTCCATAATCTACCAGAAAAATCACCTGCACAATGGGATGTGTCCTAACGAAATATCCACCTAGTGGTACAAAATCACAGGTGGTGCACTACTCTAAACCCGGATCATGGGGTGGATCATTAATATAATCATTCCACATAACCCTATAAATTTGTATTAATTTTGGAATCATGAATCAAAATTAAATATTTTCTATGGTCAATGAATATCTTTGTGGATATAAAGTAAAAAGAACATGGATCCCAACAACCATTCTAACATGATGCATGATTAATTATTTCCCTATGACCAGTGTCATGATCTACCAAGCCTAAAAGAAGTCTATCAGTGTCCTTGTGAATGAATATGTCACCCTCTTCACCAACAGTCGAGCCTATGAATTGAGACACAAACTAAAAACACCCAAACATTATGTCTATGAAAACCTATCAAATATCCATAATCTATGGTCCAAAAGAGGAACTTTCTATGATACAAATCTATCATGACCTGACCCAATGGGGCCTAAGACACAACATTCCATGACCACCTCCAATAGTTTTGGGGATGGTGACTGCTTCCATGTATGTATATCACATAGAAAATATTCCTTTTCTTAACATAATTGTACACATGAACCCACGAACACATTGATACGATAGTGCAGTGATAAAAAATGGAATCATAAATGAATGTATACATCTACCCGAAACCAGTGTATAGGAAATGTACTCGAATTGTAATTAGGGAAAATCATATGCCCACCAAATGAAAACTACAAAATATCCAACATGATCATAATTAGGGGATCATAATCAATTTCAAAATATCAGAAAGACCTTCAGTCCATATTCGATAAACACCCCCTCCAGTCTAGATCACTAATATCATCCTCTCTTGGGTCCTCCAAGGACTCTGGTGAATGATTCATGGTCTTCACAAGATAGAAAATGTTGAGGAAAATCCCATGAAGGGGTGACTATTATAATACAAAGTATAAACCCCAAAAAACCAACAAAAATGGGGAAAATTAAAATATTCCATCCATGTCACATAGTCATAGGGAAATAATTGAGATAGAAACATCATTTTGATCCCTACAAATCTAAAAATGACGAGTCAAACTAGTCCACATGGTGTGTCCACCTAGACACATGACAACATCGCAAGGGCTTCCCAAAATTATGAAGATATACTTATCTCATACTCCATGTATAATAAGATTTTGACCTCATATCCAGCAACATGACTCTACTCCAGACAGTAATGGTATCAAAAAAATAGGATAAAAAACTCCATGAGCACATCTATCCTAGATGTTACTCATTTAATAGATACACTCCATAGAGAACAACCTTCTAGGCACTAATCTTGCACTTACCAATAGAGATACTTCCATCGTTAACATGGACCCTACATAAGGCTATAAAAATACATGTGGATGGGGATTTCCCACACCACTGATCAATTTGAGGGATCACATATCTAATCTATGCACCACATTTATCCTCTACAAAAATAAAGATAATGTTGGAACTTGAACCTTTACAATAAAATGAAGTCTATGGTGTACTATCTCCTAACTAACCCATGAATCCTCGATCACCCCTAAATGGAGTTACCCAATCATCAATTTTCTAAGGGAGATCCATGTCCTAACTAGATATTTAACGTAATTAGTAGAGGGTCCCACTCCTCATAATTCAAATCAACATTCATGGGATTACTAAATATGTTGGAGGAAATTCTCACCACAGATACTTGGAGAAGGTTAGGTACAACTCAATAGGTAAGAAACCATACCATCCTCCAACAGGGGAGTAAAAATCTGGAAATAGGTGTTCCACACCACAGAATGAATGGGGAGAACCACTCTTTGGATATGGGACCCACACCCTGGTAAGATAGGAGAGTACCACTCTAAAACATGATTACTACGGGGGACTCACACCCTAACATGTTTGTGGATAAATAGGCCTAGGACAATGTAATTTACCATACTATTAAAGGGTAGTAAAAAATATTCTAGAACAATACATATGGAAGACCCACATCATAGAATGATAATGGAGTTCTAAATCTAATTATAGAGGACGCGCACCAAAAGGTGATAGAGGAATACCCTCTCTATCTATATGTCACGTCTGGAGGATCCTCGTCCAAACACTATAGGGGAGTACCAAATACATGCATCGAGGTCCTATTTCCTTGTAAAACATTGGAGTAACTACTATATATTCCAACTTAGTATATAGACCCCACACCCTGGCATGACAAGGGTGCACTGTCCAACTATATGAATAATAATATGGACCATTCTCTACTCAAAAAGGGTTGTAATAACTCTAGAAGAATTACCACATCTTTATAGAACTTGTTCCCATGCTCTGGGGAGTCCCATCTATAGAAAACATATATGTAAGATAATATATCAAGATAAATATATAAGGGAGTAGCAGTCACAAAATCTTTATTTAAGAAGCCATTCGTTAAATAAAATTAGTTAATAACCACTGAAATGAGGGTCACACATATCATACCTTGCATCAAAACACTACAACATGTAGGTAACTCACGCCCTAATACAACATGATAGAACTTCTCTACCAGAAAAAAGATTCCAGGGGACCTGTATCCTATGGGAAAAGGTAACGGTACCAACCATGACATCAACTGGTGAGATACCCAGATCACTTCCCAAGTTTAATCACTGTTATAGAAGCTTCTTTCTCGAAACATGCCATATCGTACCTCACAGGACAAAATTACGGTGACTATCACATTATACATAGAAAATGATTAGTATAGGTTATTCAAAAATTGGAATCTATGTTCTATAGATTGATATACATATAGAGAAAGAACTCAATAAGATACTCAAATAGTACATGTCGTGAACTATTGCCCACATGGTTTGTAGACTAACTATTACACCCATCTTTTTCTCCAATACATAGGACAGAGTTTAACCATGTATGGGTAAATGGAGTTTATAGTAAATAAAGAGAGTGTTCTTCAACATCTATCCCCTAACCATGTATCCTCTTCTACACGACCCAATGAGTTGTGACCCTAAAAATAGTTTATCCCATACTACATGGTGTGTTCATGATAAATTACTATAGGGTCTTGTGGTTTTCTCCATTCAGTGTCCTGAACCCTATGTCTATGTAATTTGGATATGTACTTTTAAATTTACATTCATACATATTCCCAGGCCATGACTTTTTGACACAAAACATGGGGCCGCAACATGTTGTGCTACCCCAGTACATGAAGTATATTCCACAAAAGTCATCTTCCCAGAATTGTAAGAGATAGATAGTGTGTACCACTAGACAATACACTGTGTGGATGGTAATTCCATATGGGAATTACCCTGAGAATCACTTGATTCCCATGAGTTTACCCTGAAACTGATAGATTGACCATGGAAGGATCCATAACATTCAAATAGGGCTCTATTTCCTTAAAAAAAATTCATAACGAATGGTATTTGGATAATAAATAAAAACATAATGAAAAAATATATTGGTGATTTCTGGGTAGAGCCACACCCGAATCATGCTTCTCCTAGATCTAAGGGCGATCATTATAAAAGATGGATATCAGAATAGATTCATCACCTTGATTCTAGATCGTTTCATTCTGTTAGACAAAGGGGTAGAGGAAGTTTTCCTCTTCCTGGTTTTATTCTGTGGCTACGGAGGTGCGGAAAAAACTGAATCTATTCAATTAAAACAAAATAACACCCCTTTTAATTCCACATTACTAAAAAGCCTCCAATAGGAACTCATGGAGAATACAATTTTATGTCGCATGTATTGTAAATAGTGTTTTCTAAACTCAACTATGAATGCTGAATTCAAATATGAGACTTTGGTCTTGAATTATTCCACTCAACAAGATAATCTATGAATGTGTGGGAAATATATTTAATATTTTTAAAATAACCATTTTGAGGCTATTCGAGCACCATAATCTCACACCAACTCAGTGTCTGAAATCATAAATATTGATAGGAAATCATTATCTCTTATAGGTCAATCTTGAGTAACTATAATTAAAAAGTAATATCCTATGTTATTTTTATTTATATTACTATTTTGAGGATGGTGGTAATAGTTATTAATGTGCATGAGCTTATTATAGACCTCAAAATAGTGATTCATAGACTTCTTTAGTGTGGGAAATCCATCATACATGGTTATCATATCACTATTCACGGTTTTCATTATTAAATTTGATATTTTTTTATAATTTTTTTAATATTAGATGTTTATTCAGTGTTTTAACTCATGGATTATATTTTCAATTGTCAAATTCATATGCATCAAACATGGTAAATTAGATTCATAAAAAAATTTCTTGTTTTTGATTGATCTTGATAATGATAAAATGATTAGTTTTTTCTATATCAAAAAAATTATATATTCTTATGTCACATTTTTATTGATTATGGTATTATTTAATTGAGGGATATCAGAAAAATTATTTTGTATGATTTTTTTCCCTAGTAATTTGGATTAACAATCATAGCTTTTGGAATAGAATATAGAATTCCTTGAGATTTATGATGAAATGAACCTGGAATGATTTTGTTACCATTTTAATCTTTAGAAGGATGGATAATTTTCATACCTATACCTATTGGTGTGGGTATAGTTTTTAAATTAATTTTAGATAGTGGTACAATTTATTCATGTATTGGATAGTTAGAGCATGGTTTAATGTTTTTAATTTTGGAAATATTCGCAAGCAGAATGTCATACTATGGTTAGCATTGGAATTATTCTGATGACTTTGTATTATTCTTGGAAAAGTACGAAGGGACCTATTGGTTTGATTAGATTTTCATGGCATTATGGTAGGAACATTTATAGTTTTATATGTCTAGGATTGATGGTGTGGGACTCACTAAAGTATTAATTCAGATGGGAATGTGAGTGATTCTAAAGTGTTTACCCTTTTAGGTTTGTTAGTGATTAATGATGATGCTATATTATGATCTAGAAAGTTTTATTATATTGGTTCACTATACATTTGGTGGTGGAGATTCGAGGTTAATAGATGTTTTTTTTGATAATATTATATAAATGTGAGGGAATTTGTGTTTCTGTTATGGGCGATGCCTATTTGGTTAACAGATTATTGGAAAAGGCCATTTATGGGACAATTTAAAAATTTATAGTCTTTTAGAGGACATGAGTGGTTTATTTATTGGGTTGTTGTGTTCCCCATAGTCCCTAACAATCATGAAATTGGAGTTTTGATATTGAAGGGTTTTGAGAATGACCACACGTGGGGTGTGATAAGGATTGATCTTTAATAATATAATTTCTGTGATCATGGAACCTATTCAATATTGCTCATGATTATTAGTGTAACAAAATAATTATTTCTTGGAGTGCACCATTGGATGTTGGATTGTGATACACTCATTGTGCTTTAATTTGGGAAAAATACTAAAAATTATGTTCCTACGGATCCCTGTGGACCACCCTAAGATTTTAACTGATATATTCCATAAAATAAAACCTAGGTTTTATAATGTTTTCCGCATACAATTCCATGATTAAAAAAACAACCAATTTATTATTTAAATAATACCATTATAATTTATTTTTTATATTGAAGAGAATGAATATGAGTAACTGAATTGTGAACCATATTTACAAAATTATTCTCGTAATTATTAAAATAATTGAATGATAGTTCTCAGTATTGAATGATTTCTATGAAATAGTATAATGTTATAGTGGGTTTATGTTAATGAAATTAATTTTATATAAAAAATAATGTTTTGATTATATTTTATAAATTTCATTTTGATAATAATGTTCTATTACAAATATTAATAAATTTATTAAAAAACTTATTTCTATATCAAAAATATTGAATACTCATTCATACATTATGAATAATTTATTTATAATTGAATATTATTTGATTTGATGGTAAAAAATATATTTTTTAGAAAATTATTTATATGTGTGTAAGGTATTTCTATCTTTATAAATAAAGTAAATCAATGTTCATTTATGGATTTTATGAGATTAGTTAATTATACATTCAATAGAAAATTACAATCATCTAATTATAGTTACAATTAATGTAATAAAAATAGCTAACTTTTATGTTTTTAAAATATAATTTTCATATAATTTGGGTTTTCATGTCTTCTTCTGGATATTATAATAGTTTTAATCCACTTATTGAAATCACTTCTGTGATTTGAATTTTGAAATGTTGAAAAACATGGTTGTGATCATTAGAATGTTTTCATTCAATAAGGATAACATAATTTTTTTTTAAATGTAAAATACCCATAGGAATAGTAATCTACTCATATGAATAGTAATATAACCCTTATGAATAGATAATAATCCAAAATAATTGTAACATCACACTTGAATGTATAAATAAAATTTTGGATTATTATAAATGATAATTTAATCATAGTAAAATAATTGGTATTTTCGAAAGACATAAACTATTAATTAAAATTAATTAATTAATACATATGAATTTTTATCCTAATAGGGGTTTCATAAATTAATAGTTTTTTGTCTTCTAGTTTAAAGATAATTTTATAATACCTTACGTAATTTTGGAATGTATTATAAAATTAGTTATAAAATTAAAATCTATATTTTTCTAGTAAATTATGATTTTAGTTACAAAATAAATTAATCATATTTAGAAAATTAATTTTTAAAAATTTATTTCACTTTTTAATTTGTAGTATTAAAAAAATTTATATTGAGTTATTGGGATTTTTTTGAAATACATGATTTTTTGGAGAATAGGAAAATACATTAATTTACCATATAAATACATTATAATTTAAATCCAATATTCCTGACATTATACGTGATGTAAGAACCCAAATCTAGAACTCACAAGAGCTTATTACTATTATTACCCATGGAATAATTAATAATTCTTGTATAATGGAAAAATAAAACACAAATTATTAAAATATTAAGAAAACCCTCTTCCCTATAATATAAAAACCACCCACAATCCCATCTTCTCTTCACCCATCTCAAGCCTTGTGACTTATATAAATTTTTCCAAAATCTCTCCTCAATATCCTCCCCCATATCCGGCAGCCTTTTGTCTCCTCAATTGACCAAATCCTATCCCATCAAGAGGCTCTCAATGAAGATTAAATCAAGATGTAAATTCCCCTTTTCTTTTCGTTCACTTAATTTGCAAGTTCAATTGTTTTATTTTATATCCTTACCTCTACTAATATAAATATTATGAGAAATCTAGTACCTTAGATCTACTATAATTTTTATGATATTGGGAAATGTTTTTATCATTTCTCATTTACCATTTTTTATTTTAGTTGTAAAGACAACATCCGAGATGTTTTAATTTAACACATTCAAGGACAATGGGTTATAACTTTCAATTAACAATTTTAATTTTGGTCATGAAGCATTTTATATTGTTGAAATAGACTATTAAAATGTTTTCTGTCTTATTATTTTTTTAGAAATCATTTTTCATACATGATGTAATAAATTAATATAGAACATGAAAATTATATGAAAAATCACCAAATTAATCCAAGCGTTTATGATTAATGCTTTATATAATGATTCGTCATCACTTTAAATAACAAAATTAATTGTATAACCTTGTAAGACTCTAAATGTTCACTAATTTCATATAACCTCACTTCTGGAAAACAACTTTCATCATACATGTTTATCCGAACTTTAATGTAAATGAACGGATCACTAAAACCAGAGAAGCAAATGGACTCGAAAAATGAAATTGAACCTTCTAACCAATCTACAATTTTATTAATGAACATAAAAAGGCTATAAAAAATAGTTTAAATATATAATGGGTTATTTAATTACTAATTAATTTTCCCAATTTGATTAATTATGTCATTAATATCATTCGGGGAACACCATCTTACTTAATGTAATTGATACTCTCTATTGACTTTTATTCAAGAATGTCTTCAATGTTATTATCTTTTATGTGTAATTAGAAATTATGGGGTATTATTCTTCACCTCCCCCATAGTAACCTCATGATTTATAATTTATGGTAAATTCCTTTCTCTCTCAGTAATCCCTCTTAAGTAGACCTAATACCATTCCGATAGTCGGTAAGGGATTCCACCCGAACCTCCTTCGTACCTTCGGGTTGTATCATCATTCTTTCTTAAAAGGATGTTATGTTATATTTTTATGTGAATATTCTAAATGATATTTAAGTGTTCCAAATTAATTTAGAAAAACCCTTTCATCATTCTCTTTTGTTTATATAAGTGTTTTAATGTGCTTCCCTCCTCAATACCTCCCGAGAAGCAAACCAGTTATGTGGGATCTTCCCGAATTCTCACCCGATTTCAAGTGCAATATATCCTCTGTTTAAATTAACCATTTTCATTATAAAATATTTTTTTTATGAAAAACCTTTTGGTCCACTTTTGTATTTATATAGTGGATTTTTCCTTTTTTTGTTAAATGCTCTATAGTATTTTCCTTAAAACTCCACATAAATGTTTTAATGCTAATATTTCTTAAATAAATTTCATAGATGTTGTCAATTCTACTTCACATAACTTACCATGATACATGCTTATTTTACTTCAAAAATTCCCATTTATATTTGAGTTCTTATCTTTCATGGACACTTTTATGATACACTTATTTTTTATAATATGTAACATGATTGTGGTAACCAACTCTTTCAATTGGTAACCCTTAAGTTTATATAAGATTTATTTGGTATGATTCATTATATGGAAATCATATTCATTAAATGTTAATATGGGTGTTCCCAGATAGTGCTCCTATGCATTCAATATTGTTCTATCACATTACATGTTATGTGTGGCGATCATGGCGGTTAGCCTTGTCTTGTGATACCATGTGGGATGGTCTTGGTGATTATCCTTGGCTCATGCTTCCATGTGCGATAGTCTTGGCTGTTAGCCCTGGCTTTTTCTACCATGTGAAATTTTCTTGGAGTTTAGAATTGACACATACTAAATAAATGTTTAATATTTCTAAAACCTTTTTATGACACCATGATTACATGATACCATGTTTATATGTTATGACTTCACTTATTCGATGCCTTTTTCTATCATTATGCCATGCCTTCAATCCCATGTGTCAAATCTTTATTACAATGTTTTTACCTTCATAGTGATTTCATCTCATTCATTTTCTCATGTTATCACCAGGTTATCCTATGAATATGTATGAGAACAATGGAAGCTATGAGCTCAATTTAAAGACTATATATTGAATTATTTTATTTAGTTATATGTTTTTAGTTTTTGTGCCTTGTCATCAAAGACACTAGATTTGATGATACATGTCTTTTAATCTGATGAATAATTATTCTTAAACTCATCAAATGTTATGTGTAAAATAATAGGGTCATTATACTTAGTATCAGAAGATCGTCTTGTAATTTTTATTGATTAGGAATAGAGAAAATTAGTATGAACATTATGTATGAGACTAGGTATATAAAAATTCCCCTAGATTTTGGTATGTATTGAGTAATTGTATTATCAATAAAATACATCCATCTCTGGAGAAAAATTGGTAGAGGTGGCTCTGGCAAAGATGTATCTAGGGGTAAATCTCAAAAACAGTGCTTTGAGCTAGACTGGAACGGGAAATGGTGAATGACAATAGACCATTCTGTACTCTTGATTTGACACTCCAGAGAGATATGTTTTGGTAACTTCCTGAGCATGGTACAAACCATTATTGATTGAATAAAAAACCCCATAAGAATATTAGTTAATGAATAGGCCAAGGATATCCATGATTAAGACCAATAGAATCATAAGTTAGTATATACTTTTAATTTACATATTTATACATTAATATTAAATTTTTCCTTTTTATGCCCCACAAATAAGTATTCAAGCCCCTTAATTATAGGTTTTTTTAGTTAACGTGGGGAAATAGAATAAAAATTTCCATTAATCAGCGTGATAGGTAATTTGAATATAGCCCTAATGATATTCCTGATATGATGGGAACAGATAATCAAAATGTCATGACAGTACATGATCATCTAAGTCATGTTATGAATAATAACACGATTATTGTAAAACACACTACTATTCTAAAGAAAGATAATGATTATATTGAATCCTTTATTCAGAAATGGAATCCCTTGTTTAGTGGATATTCTGGTCCCTTATCATGGAACAATGGATTTACTCCATTGAAAATATATTATTTATCCTCTAGTGCATAGAAGAAGATAAATTCGTTTTAGCAGTCTATTATTTTGAATGGGAAACTGATCATTGGTGGGAACTGATCAAGAATACTATGACCCAAGAAGAAATATATTCCATGGATTGGTAATAATTCAAGTGAATAATTTTTCAATAAATATATTCCCCAAACCATCTTTCTCAGAATTTAAAGGGATCCCCTCATACTCAAGATAAAAGAAGATGAGTCCATCAGGTCATGCAAAGAAAAAATCACAAGGCATGAATGGTATGCCCATGACATTGTAATGTAATTAGAATGCATGGTGGATCACTTCTTTAGTATACTGAATCCGAGTCTATGAAAAGCATTGGAAATTCGATACATTGAAAATTATGAGGAGATTTTTTGTTGTCCCCTTAAGGTTGAAATAGAGATTAGAGACTCTCAGTGGTATCGTTGTCCCAATAAAATAAATATAAAAATTGAATTTAATATGGGTGGTCATTCAAATAAATTCAAGGATGGAAAGAAATATGATCACCCCATGTATAAAATTTTTAGGTAGAATCTTCCTGAGACCTGTCTTTAGGGAAATATTAATTTCTTCAAATATTCAATGATTTGAAATCTAGATAAAAATTGCTGATGGGAAATGAAGAATCATATTAATAAGGACAATTAAATGAAGGATTAGATCAACATTAACCCTATAGTTTAGTTTTACAATAGAAAGGACCATGGGAATTATGCGAACAATTAACCTATGTTGAGGGTTGTTAGAGGAAATAAATGATGACCTCAAGGGAAACAAGGAAGAGACTTTGCTATCACAACTACTAAGGTGGAGCTGGAAAATTATGTGGTTATAGTTAGTTTATTTATTCCGTCAATAATAGTGAACATACTATTTCATTTTGGTTCTATGTGTTCTTTCATATATAGAAATTTTAGTAAAACTATTCAAACACCACATCAATATTTGAAGGATTTGTTATATATGGGAACAGTGAATGGGGAAATTATTGTATCCAAGGTTTATAACACCTACTAGATAGATGTTTTGTAATGAAAATCATATCAAATATTGTCATTATTCTATTAGTATAGTTCGATGTTATCTTCAGTATGGATTGGCTATCTTTATGCAAATCCAACAACTACGATTGAGTATGGGAGATCACTCTAAACATCCCGAATCATCCTTTAATTTTATAAAAGTGTATAGAGTAAGTTGAACCTCCATTAGAATCATGATCTCATCTGTGGATATAAATTCCTTATTAGAAATTATGTCTATCTAAGATTATTGAGACAACTGAGATAATATCGCTCACTGATATGACCATCGTAAGGGATTACACAGATGTATTCACCAAAGAGTTATCTAGTCTTCGTAACTGAGATGTTGAGTTTTCAAAAAAAAAATTATTCCTAGATTTTTTCCATTATAAATAAAACCATATAGAATGGCCACCTTAGATATGGAATACCTAAAGAAGAACTTATATGAGAATATGGGGAGGGGGTTTATTCGCCCAAGTGCTTCACCATGGGGTGTGAGAGTCCACTTCATCAAGAAAAAGAATAGATCAATGCACATCTTCATTGATTAACGTGAGTTCAATAAAATAAATATAAAGATAAGTGTCACATAACATGGATAGATGACTTGTTTGATCAGCTTCATGGGGCCAGTTATTTCACTAGTGTGGACCTTCGATCAGTATATCACCAATTAATGGTGAGAAAGGATGATATTCCCAAGGATTCCTTTCGAATGAAGTATGGAAACTATGAGTTCATTGTGATACCATTCTTACTCACTAATGATCCATGAATTTTAATGGATTCAATCAATATTTTCTTTATAGGATACCTTGACAAATTTTTTGTTGTCTTTGTCGATGATTTTCGGATATACTCCAAGAGATAGGATGAACTTGGGGTGCATTTAAATACTATGTTAATGACATTGTGAAGGGAGATGATGTATCCAATGTACTCTAAATGTGATTTATTCATCAAATATGTATCATTATTGGGTCATTTAATAATTTTTAACTCAATATCTATAGATTCTTCCAAAATAATTGTGATGGGAGAGTTGGCCAATCCAACATCTGAAACATTGATCTGAAAAATTGGGGGTCTAGCAGGGTATTGCTGATAAATTGTGAATAACTTTTCATGATTTTAAAACCTAATCACCAAGATGACATGGAAGGGAGTTATGTTTTTCTAGACTCTTGAATGTGAAGATATCTTTAAAGAGATGAAAAAGAGGCTAATCACTACGCTAGTTCTCACACTCCAAACAAGTGAAGAAGTCTTAATGGTGTACAATGATGTTTCAAAGAAGGGAATAGGTTGTGTGATGATGCAAAATGATAAAGTGATAGCCTATGCCTCATGTTAGTGTATCATCCATGTGAAAAACTATCATATGCATGATACGGAGTTGGCTGCCATGATCTTTGAGTGGAAAATATAGCGACATTATCACTATAGGGAAATGTGTGAGATATATACTCCACCCAAGAGACTAAAATATTTATTCACGCAAAAGGAGATTAATATGTGCTAAAAAATATTGATAGATCCCATCAAGGATTATGAATTGTCATTCAAATCTCCTCTCGGTAAGGGAAATTAGTTGGCAGATGCTCTGAGTATAAAGGATCCTACATCTTTATTAGTGATGAGAATTGAAAAGGATCCAATATTCATTGATTTTCTGAGGATAAACATGGGAATCATTAGGGGAGGAACATAATAAATACATTATTAGATGATTTCTCAACCATCCCTCATGGATAAAATAAAGGGTTCTCAATTAAATTATATGGACAATCAGAAAAGTTTTGAAGCCATTAAAATTTGATATCCATGGAGTTCATGATTGATGTAGAAAGAGTTCCAATATTTTTGTCAAGATTAAGTGTACCATATAATTCAAATATAAAGAAGGATATTTTGAATGAAACACATATCTCAACCTTCTCTACTCACCCATGAAGCACAAATATGTATTTATATGTCTAAAAGAACTTTTGGTGGGACAATATGAAGATGGAAATTGTGGATTATGAATCAATGTGCCTGGAATTTCAACAAGTGAAAAATGAAGGAAAAATGTCTAAGTGGATGATGAAACCACTACGCATACCATCAAGGAAGTGGTATAACATCACCATGGACTTTTTCACTGGACATCGTAGTACATCTAGAGGAAACTATGCTACATGGGTTACAATGGATTGTATTTCAAAGATATCTCACTTTATCGCAATTATAGAGGACTTATCATTGGTTTAACAATAATGGATATATATAAAAAAGGTGGTAAGGAAAAAATAAGTATCAATATATATTTTATCTGATAGATATCTGAGATTCACCTCAATATTCTGGAAAAGCCTCCAACATGTTCTAAGCACTGGAGTGATCTTCTGTACGGACTACCATCCTCAAACTAATGGAATATCTGATCGAACTATTTAGACCTTAGAAGATATGTTGAGATAATGTTCTATGGAATTAAATAGAGGATATGGCCAATATCTTCCACCAGTTTAATTCTCCTACAATAATAGTTTCTACTCATGAATATGAATGACAGCATACACATCACATAATGGGAAATGATGCACAACACTAGAGTGTTGGGATGAAGTTAGTGAGCGTTAGCAGCTACACCCCGAAATCATCGATGATATAGTGGAGACGGTGAATACCCTTTACTAACACATCAAGGTAGCTCAATGCCAACAACTGGGTTTTGTATAAAATACTCAATGAGACCTTGAGTTCAGAGTTCGAGTCCAGGTATTTCTCTGTATATCACCATGGAAAAATGTCATGGGATTTTGGAAGAATGTAAAACTAAGTCCCAAGTACATATGCCCCTTTGAGATCCTTAATCACATTAGAGTAGTGGGATATAAACTAGAACTTCCAACTACCATAAAAAGTACATGATGTCTTCTATGTATCCCTCTTATGGAAGAACATACCAGACACTTCATATGTAATCTCTTCAAAGGATGTATAGTTGGGAATGATATTTCTTACGAGGTGCAGCTAGTGAAGATATTTGATTGTTGATATAAATTCTACATAACAAGACTAAAAAAATGGTAAATTTATTCTGGAAGATCCATAAGTATGAAGAGGTATCATGGTAACTAGAGGAGGCCATTAAGGAAAAGTACCAGCTCATGTTTATAGCATAGAAAGTAAAACAAAATTTTGAGGGAGAAATTTCATAAGGGGAATATTGTAACAATGCAAAGTTATATCAATGGAAATTTGATTATTGTAATTATTTCATATAATCAAATGAAATTACAACACAGTTAACTACTAAGTACTATGCGACCATTAAACATAATATTGTCACTTATTTTATTTGAATTTCAAAATTCTGACATACACGGTTCCGATCAGAAAGATGTTTGGAGACCGATAAGACAAAAATAATTTTTTTAATAGCATCCTACCATTTAGAATATTAACCTACAATTATGAATAGTAATATTCCCCTTATAAATAGTAAATCATCCAAGAGAATAGTAACCTCACTCGTGAATCTATAAATAAAATTTAGGAATCTTATAAGTCAAATATGATCATACTAAACGTATTTGTATTTTTTTAGTCATAAATAAATAATAACAATTAATAAATTAATTTAAAAGAAAATATATTTTACTAAATGTTTTCCAAAAATTAACAATTTACTGTCTTCTGGTATTAATATTATTTTATAACAATTTATTTAATTTTTTAAAAAAATTTAAAAAAAATTATAGTTTTAAAAACTATATTTTTCAAGTAAATTATGATTTTAATTAAAAATTAAATTAAGAATACTTAGAAAATTATTTTTGAAAAATCAGTTTCAGTTTTGGTTTTTGCACATAAAAAAATGGTTTGGGTGAATTTTTGGGATTTTTCAAAAATTCATCAATTTTTTGTGAATAGTAAAATACATTAATTTACTGTATAAATAAATAATAATGTAAATCCACTATTCATGAAATCATAATTGAACTAAGAAGAAAAATCTCAAATTCACATGATCTTATTAATATCATTTGTCCTGGAATCATTACAATTTCTTATATTATAGAAAAATAATAAAACTAATGATTAAAATATTAACAAAATAATCCTCCCCACTACTTTAAAAACCACACACACTCCCCTATTCTATTAACTCATATCAAGCCCTACACCTAACTTAAATTCTACCCAAATCAGAAACCAATATCCTCTTCCATGTCTAGCAGTCTTTGGTCCCCAAAAAATACTAAATCCTTTCCCATTATAAGGATCTCAAGTACAAGAAAATAAGGAGGCAAATTCATCTTTTCATTCCTTTCAATTTCATTTCAAGATCTTTAGTATTATATTCTATCATTATCTCTCTTAATCAAAATGTTATGAAAATACTAGTACATTATATTTAACTAATGTTGTTATGATAATGGGATAAGATTTTACCATCTCTCATTTACCCTTCACTTATTTTTGTAGTAAAGACACCATTTGAGATGTGTTAATTTACAACATTCAGGGATGATGGGTTTTCAATTTCTATTTCCATATTCAATTATGTTCAGAAAACCATTTTTATGGTTGAAAAAATGTTAAATATGTATTATATTCTATGTTTTTTTTTTCTATAATCCATTTTAACACATGATGTAAAATAACAATACAATATAAGTTAATTATGATAAAAATCACCAAAATTATTCCAAGAGTTTATCATTAATGATTTATATAATGTTTCAATTTAACTAAAAATAACCAAATAAATATTATAACCATTTAATCTTCTGGATGTTTACTAATGTATTATAACAGAAATTATGAGAAACCTTTTTCATCATACATTTTTATCAAAACAAGAATGTAAATGAATCAATCATTAAAACCAAAGAAGCAAACAGACCCGAAAAATGGAATTGAACCTCATAAAAAATCAAAAAGGGTATGAAAAAACACAAAAAGGGTTATAATATATCATTTAAATATATTATTGGTTTAGGAATTATTCATTAAGGAACCTAATATGATTATTAAGGTCATTAATATCAAGCAGAGAACACCACGAGACTTATGGAATGTCATCCTATCTTTCAACTTTTATTCATGAATTTCCTCTATGATATGCCCTTTTATGTGTAATTACTAAGAGAGGGAAATGATATTGAACCTCTCCCATACTTCCCATATGGTTTATAAGTGATTCTAATCCCCTTTCTATCTCAACAATCCCTCTTATGTACACCCAACACCATATCGATAATTCATAATGGATTCCACCCAAACCTCCATAGATCCTTTGATATTCCTTTTCTTTTTTACCAAAACGATGTTATATTATAATTTTATGTTCATATAATAAAACCCTTTATCATATACCAAATTCATTAGGAAGACCCTTCCACCATTCTCTTTCAGGAATATACATGTGATAATGTTATTCCTTCCATAATACCTCCTGATATGAAAACAAATTTTGAGGGAACATCCCATATTCTTACCAGATTTCAAGTGCACTATATCATACATTTTAAGAAAAAAAATTCTTTACAAAAATTTATTTATTTTTGAAATCCCTCTTTGTTCAATTATTCATTTATATAAAGGATTGATCTGTTTTCAATTTTAATGGCTCTGTAGTATTTTCCTTAAAACCACACAGAAATGTTTTATGGATAAAAGGTATTAAATACATTACTTGTTGAAAAATCCACATGACATCACATACCATGATACATTCCAATTTTCCCTAATAAATTTCCCTGTATATTTTATTTACATTCTTTCACAGAGAATTTTTTGATAAACCCATTTTTTATGCTTTGTGACATGATTGTGGTACCCAATTATTTTCATGGGTAACCATTTTGTTTATATAATATTGATTATGTAAGATTAATTATCTGGAAAACATAAACATTAAATATTAAGAGAGTTGTGAACATATAGAGCTCCAATGAATTGTGTAATGTTGTGTCTCATGAGATGTTATGTGCGATAGTCTTGGTGGTTAGCCTTGTCTTGTGCTAACCTGTGCGACAGTCCTTGAAGTTAGCCTTGGATCGTGATACCATGTGGAACGGTACTGGAGGTTATCCTTGAATCAAGATAAATACATATTTTATGTTTATACTATATTATTTTGACTCCATGTTTATATGATCCCATGTGTATATGTTATGATTTCACCTGTTTCATGGCTTTTTATATCATTATGTCATGATTTCTAACCAAATTTCAAAAGCTTATTTACAATGTATTTACCTTATTGGGCATTTATCATATCCCATTTCTCATGTTATACTCTTGTTATCCTATGAATATTTGTGTGTACAATTGATGTAAGGATATCAATTAGAATATTAAATAAAGAATTTTTTTTAGTTCCATGTTTTATTTTTTATGTGCTTAGTCACCAAAGACACTATATTTGATGATACTTGAATTATACTATGATGTATGGTTACTCTTAAACTCATGTAATGTTATTTGTAAAAGGATAGGGTCACTATAAATTATTTTTTGTTAATAGTGGAAAATTACAATCTGTATAAATTCAATAATTTATTTTGGAGTATTTAATAACTAACATTCGTCATAGATTTATTTTAAATAATCATTAATACACTTTGAATAAATATAATATAATTGAATAAATATAAATCATCATTTTACTTGATTTTAGTATAAATTTAATAATTATAAATGAAATAGATTTTTCTTAAAAAATATATATATATATTTTATTTTTAGACTAAAATTAATTTATTAGTCTTCTATAAATTGAATCATTGAAAATGGATTTTATATTTGTAATTAGAGGGATAAAATTATGCAATGAGTTCAATCTTATTATTTTTCATAATAAATATCATACGAGTTAAAAAAATTCATAGAATAAGGAAAAACCTTAATTAGGTTAAACTCGATGTGATACAGTCAAATAATCATAGATTAATTATAATTAATTGAGTTCACATTACACCTAATATCCATTGATACAAAATATTACAAATTGTTCTACACTTTATACTGACTAATTCATTTATAATATTTAAAATGTAATGAAATTTATATGTGTACAACTCAACTAAGTTTTAAAGGGTAACCTTCTATATTAACTTATTTCCATGAATTCTGCAGTATAGCACACGTGACCAGCCCAAATACCTTTTTACACTACGTAACTCTACATTACACATCTTTTTCTCACCAAAATACCATCCTAAGAAGGATTAATGTGTATGTTAAAAGAGTGTTTGAAATAATGATGTGTAACTCTTAATGAAGTTATTTCATATTTATTTATTCATTTGTATTCATAAAAACATTCATAAAAATTGTTATATGATATCAAAAATATAAAAAAAACACCTAACTATTATTATTTTTATTTTAGGCTCCCTTTTCATTTTCCATTCCATGTAATGATAAATTTAAACCTTGTTTGTCTGTAGGTATGGCCAATTGTGTCCACAATATGATGTATTTTATTTTTCTCCCCAACTATCATGGATGCTAAAATGATGGATATTTTAAATATAAATAGTATCTATTGCATAATTATTATTCTTGAATGGATTTTTATTACATTCATTATTACTCTCCCATCATTCTGAAAATGACAATGTCGCTCTTTTATACATTAAAACGATGACCACCACAAATTGATGTGATTAGGTTTTCATTAAATTATCATGTGGATGGAATTAAAAATATAAATTATGAATAAACAATAAATTCAAAACATAAATATGAGGTTTTAGAAATAAAATATTTTTACATTACATAAGTTCTGTGCATAAGATAAATGAAAAAATTGTTCGACCAAATGTGTGGACTGTCATCTTTATTAAATGATAGACTTAATTTTTCTAGAATAAATTTGACGGATTTTTTAGTGTATAATAATTGAATTAAAATGAAACTAATTTCATTTTTAATACTATAGAGAGTATTTAATAACTATAACTTCAATCATGATCAACCAACAGAAGACGTATTGTGACTTTGACCCAAACATCATCAAAACTCCCAACATGAATTTAATCAATTTTAAAACATAATAAGTCATGGAAATATAGTAAATAATAGTAATAATGATAAGTGAGTGGACATGAAATATCTTATTACACATTTTAGATGGTAATTTAATTTTATTATTTATGAATTTAAAAGAAGTTCGTAGTGAGTTAGTATCTATTGGAAGTGATATATTGTCTCAATTTCATTTCATTGAGTCGTACTCCATTATCACCACCTGTTTGATTTTTACAGTCATGAAATTAAAAAATTGATGTTTATGAAAAATTAAATTAAATCTTATATATTCAAAAATTCACATGATGTTATCTTATTATATT
The DNA here is from genome assembly GCA_963277665.1 of Viscum album. Classification (NCBI taxonomy): domain Eukaryota; kingdom Viridiplantae; phylum Streptophyta; class Magnoliopsida; order Santalales; family Viscaceae; genus Viscum; species Viscum album. The sequence goes on from OY728161.1 coordinate 331,762,131, forward strand.
TCTATTTGATTTAAATGATTTCAATGATTTAATGGAATATTTTGAGAAATATATTTTTTGTTCTTTAAAGTCATATTCCAACATGTACATATTCTTTTTAATTTCATAAGAATGTATCTGTTTGAAAATAAAATTATTTAAAATTTCAATTTAATATAATTTTTTCAGTCATTTAATTTTTTTAAAATGAATCCTTTCCATTTGTCTAAAAAGATTATTTTTTTAATTTCGTTATATATGTATAAAAAATAATTATTTTTTAATGTTATAATGAACTAGTATACATATATATATTATAAAATGATTTTCAACATAAATATCTTATAAAGATAACTCAGGTATTTATAGGACAAGTTGATTTAGGAGAGTTGGTCTTTAAAAGATGAACAATTGTCTGAAATAAAAACAAACATATCTTAAAATATATTACGTAATCTTCGAAAAATATTATATATTAAAACACCATAATAAAAATTCAGGAATACATAAAAGGGGTGATTTATAATTTCCATTAAGTGAATATGTTTGGAAAAAAATAATACATAAAATAAATTACATGACATGGAAATATATATTATAAGATTTCTAAATAATTATATGCATGTATGAAACAAATAATAAAACATCGAATGGTCATTTCATTATAAAAATATGGAAGAAACATCAAATAGGACATAATCATTTTTTATAGATAATACCCATAGAAAACAATGTGTTGTGGATAAATTTTTCTAGTTGATTAGGCATGCTCCCTAATCAGAAACACATCACCCCATGACATAAAAATAATACCCAATGCATTGGAGTAAAATCAGGGATCCACCTTCATAACATGTACAAAAATATGTGATAGGACCTGAACTACTTAGTTCAAACCGATGACTACACCAATGGTAAGTCAAAATGTTAAGGGGGTGGTGACCCGCAATGAGATACCATATCCCATAAATAGGTGGAATTAACCTGAAGTACCTACACACACATATCCAAATCTACAATATTCTGAAATATAAAAAAACTGAACCAATACATGCACACATCTAAAATTCAATATTATATAATGATATTAAATGTACTGAAAGGGTAAAAGGAGAAAAATCCCAAACAAAAACATTAATAAGTCCATATACTCAATGGGTGATGAATAAAGTCAAAATCCAATGTTGAATAAAATTCCTTGGTATAACAAGTACCATCAGTGCTCCTCTAACTTGCAATCATTATAGGACATCGTTAGAGTGGATGTATTCAACATAAAACACAACATGTTTGGGCAACGACCATTCCTGGGGGACTATAACAATACTCAATAGGAAAACATAAAAACACTAAAAATGATTCACCAGTTAAAGTCTTTTAAAAAAAGATATATAAATATATTTATAATAGAAACACCTAGATATATTTAAGAATGACCCCACACCTCTATGCATTCAGAACAATATTCCATCCACAAGACAACTTTCAAATAAATTTTTATTCTAGGTGAATCTAGTTAATGAGACTATTTATCATTTGAGACACTCGATCAAGTGGTCTACCTTCATGGACCCCTCCTAATGAAATATCAATAGTCTATGAAGACACCGATACATAGACATGCTTCATGCCCATAACCATTGATTATTCCATGATCCCAATCTATATCAACTAAATATGTAAGGGATTTTATGCCAATGATTCCAAAAAACAAATTAATAGACCATATTGATGAATGTTCAACACCATAATTATTTTGGTGATGCTGATTCCATAATCCCCCCAAGGAATAATGGATGATACAATATGGTATCACGGAGGGACATGACAACTCTCTGTTAGACTCGGCCTCTAGAGGGGATTAAAATCTAGTTACATTGTTGTAGCACTACATTATAATCATTAGGTAATGGACGATGGGAAATGAAATGAACTTATACTATTCTAAACTATGAAAATAAGGCACCACAAGAACTCTTGAAGTTGGTACATTACATATACAAGGGGGTACATGACATGTTAATATATTCTCATGACATCCCATGTAGTAGAGCCTCGCATGAAATGTAGTCTCCATATTCATAGCGTGTAGGAGTAAATATCTTGTAGAGAAACATGCTATCCTACTCGACTCACCTGACAACGTCTTTCTACTAAGGCTATGTCCCCATACAAGTACACAAAGAGGTGGTAAGGAAGAAGGGATTAACACTAAATATTGTATCAGATAAAGATCATAGATTCACCTCAATGTTCTGGAAAAGTATCCAAAATGGTCTAAGGACTCGACTGAACATCAATAAAAACAACCATCCTTAAACTTATGGCATATCTGATCAAACTATTCAGACACTAGAAGATATGTTGAGAGCATGTTCAATAGAATTTGTTAGAGAATATGACCAATATCTTCCACTGGTATAATTATATTACAATAATTGTTTCCACTCAAGCATCTGAATGGAACCATATGAATCCCTTTATGGGAAAAGGTTCAAAACACTAGAGTATTGGGATAAAGTCAGTGAGCACATGCTACCAAGACCTAAAAACTTCGATGAAATGGTGGAGACGGTGAATACCATTTAGAATCATATCAAGGCATCCCAATGACGACAAATGGGTTTTGTAGAAAATAGACAATGATACATTCCATTAATAGTTAGAGACACGATATTTCTCCACATTTCACCATGGAAAATGTCATGAGATTTGGGAAGAAATTAATGATAAGTCCCAAGTACATCATCCCCTTTGAGATCCTCGATCACGTTAAAGTTATGGACTATCGACTAGAACTTACACCTACCATGACCGAATTACATGATGTATTCTATGTATCCCTCTTAATTAAGTACATACCAGGCCCTTCTTATGTAATCTCTTTAGAGGTGGTATAGTTTGGAAAGAACTTTCTTATGAGGATCATCCAGTAAAGATATTTGATTGTTGATATAATGTTCTACAGAACAAGACTAATCACTTGGTAAATTTAATATGGTAGAACCATATGTACGAAGAGGCATCATGGTAATTGGAGGAGGCTATGAAGGAAAATTACTCTCACCAGTTTATAGCATAGAATGTAAAATAAATGTTTGAGGGATAAATTTTATAATTGTGGAATGTTGTAATGACCCAATGTCTTATCAATGGAAATTTGATTCTTATAATTATTTCATATAATCACTTGAAATTACAACACACTTAACTGCTATGTACTATGTGACCATTAAACATAATATTGTCACTTTTGTGATTTGAATTTCAAAATTCTGACATAGACTATTCTGATCAGTTAGATATTTGGTGTCTGATAAGACAAATATAATATTTTTGTGAATTGTTACCTACCATTATGAATATTAACCTACACTTATGAATATTAATATGACTATTATTAATAATAAATCATTCAAGAGAATAGTAATCTACCCCAAGAATTTATAAATAAAAGTTTGGAATCTTATAAGAAAAAATATTATTATAGTAAAAGTATCAGTATTTTTTATGTCATAAATTAAATAATAACAATTAATTAATTAACTAATTACAAAATATATTTTACTATTATGATTCCAAAAATTAAAAATTTCTTTTATTTTCATTGTAATATTATTTTACAACATCTTATGTAATTTTATTAAAAATTAAGAAATTTATTATAGTTTTAAAAAGATAATATTCAAGGAAATTATGATTTTAATTAAAAAATAATTAATCATTATTATAAAATAATTTTTGAAATATTAATTTTAGTTTTGGATTAAACACATCAAAAAATGGTTGGGGTGAATTTTTGGGATTTCTCAAAAATACATCAATTTTTGGTGAATAGTAAAAGACATTAATTTATCATATCAATACATTATAATTGAAATCCACTATTCTTGAAATCATAAGAGATATAAGCACCCAAATCTCAAACTCACATGAACTTATTAATATTATAGGTTATGGAATCAGTGCTATTTCTTGAATTATTCAAAAATAATAAAACTAATGATTAAAATATTAAGAAAATCATCCTCCCCACCACATTAAAACCCACCCACACTCCCCTGTTCTATTCACTACTTTGAAGCATTGTGCCTAACATAAATTCTACCCAAATCTCTCCCCAATATTTTCCTCCACTTCCAGCATCCTTTTGTCTCAAAAAAATACCAAATCGTCTCCCATTATGATGCTTTCAAGTATGATTAAATAAAGAGGTAAATTCATCTTTTCTTTTCATTCACTTTATTTTCATGTTACATAGAATTATATTCGATATTTACCTCTCCCAATCAAAATTTTATGAATAAACCAGTAAATTTTATTTATTTAACATTATTATGTTAATGGGATATTTTTTTATCATCTCCCATTTACCCTTCACTTATTTTAGTAGTAAAGACACCATCTGAGATGTGTTAATTTACCACATTTAAGGACGACGAGTTTTCAATTTCTATTATCATATTCAATTATCATCACAAAACCAAAATTATGGAAGAAAAAAATGTTAATTATTTCATATATATTATGATTTATTTTATAATCCATTTTCACACAAGATTTAGAATAATTATACAAAATAAGTTGACTATTTGAAAAATCACCAAAATTAATCCAAGTGGTTATCATAAATGATTTATATAATGATTCAATTTAACTCCAAATATCCAAATAAATTTTATAACCATTCAATATTATGGATATTTTCTAATTTCATATAACATCAATTTTGGAAAACCGCTTTCATTATACATTTTTATCCAAACATGAATATAAATGAATTGATCATTAAAACCAATAAAGAAAATATACACGAACAGTGGAATTGAACCTCATAACCAATCAAAACGATCATGAATGAACATAAAAAGAGATATAATATATAATTTATATATATAATTGGTTCATAAATTATTAATTAAGGAACCAAATTTGATTATTCAGGTCATTAATATCATGTGGAGAAGACCATGATACTTATGGTAAGGGATCCTCTCTATCAACTTTTATTCAAGAATGTCCTCTGTGTAATGTCCTTTTATGTGTAATTACTAATGATGGGGTATGATTTTTAAGCTCCCCCACACTTCCCTCATGATTTATAAGTGATTTTAAACCCCTTTCTCTCTCATAAATCGCTCTTATGTACACCAGAAACCATGTCGATAATTCATAATGGATTCCACCCAACCCTCTATTGTTTTTTCAGGTTTTCTTATCCTCTTTTACCAAAATTATGTTGTATTATCTTTTTATGTATATATAAAAAATTTCATGATCATATAAAAAATACAATATCATGACCCTTCCATCATTCTATTTCGGAAATATGCAATTATTAAAGTTATTCTTTCATCCATACCTCCTGATAAGAAAACCAATTTTGAGGGAACTTCCCAAATTCCTTCCTGATTTCAAGTGCATTCTATGATAATTTTTTTGAAAAAATTGTCTTTATAAAATAATTATATTTTATGAAAACATTCTTGGTTCACTTCTTAATTTATATAAAGGATTGATCCTATTTCAATATTTATGGACATATAGTATTTTCCTTAAAATCGCACAAGAAATTTTTTAATGCTAAAATTTATTAAAAACATTACTTTTTGAAAATTCTACTTCACATACGTTACCATGATACATTGATATTTTTCCTTATAAATGTCCATGTATATTTTATTTCTATTCATTCAGGAAAAATTTTATGATACACCCATTTGTTATGCTTTATGACCGGATTGTGGTAACCAATTCATTCCATGGGTAACCCTTTTCTTTAGTAAAGATTGATTATGTATGAATAATTATGTGGAAAAAATATTCATAAAATGTTAATATAGTTTTAACATATATATTTCCAATTCATTGTGTATAGTTGGGTATCATGAGATGTTATGTGTGATGGTCTTGGTGGTTAGCCCTGGCTTCTACTACCATTTGTGACAGTCATGGAAGTTAGCCTGGGCTGTTGTTACCATGTGTAACCGTACTAGAGGTTATTTTTAACTCATGATAAATACATGTTTTATGTTGAAATTATATAATTATGACTCCATTTTTATATGATCCCATTTTTATATGTTATTATTTTACATGTTCCATGGATTTTTATATCATTATGTCATGAATTATAACCCATTTTCTAAAGCATTATAACAATGTTTTTCGCTTAATGGGAATTTATCTCATACCATTTCTCATGTTATCTCCAGGTTATCCTATAAAGATTTATAAGTACAATAGATGTTAAGATCTGAATTTGAATATTAAATAACGAAATGTTTTATTTAGTTCCATGTTTTATGATTTATGTGCTCAGTCTTTAAAGACACTAGAATTGATGATACTTGACTTATAATCTGATTTGTAATTTTTATTAAAATCATATAATGTTATGAGTAAATAGATAGAGTCACTATTTTTTTAATAGTGAAAAATTACAATATTTATAATGTCAATCATTTATTTTTGAGTATTTAAAAACTAACATCTGGCACAGATTGGTTTTAAAGATACATTACTAAACTTTGACTAAATATAATATAATTAAGGAAATATCAATCATCATTATACTTAATTTTGATATAAATTTAATAATTATAAATTTATCATATTTTTCTTAAAAAATATATATATTTTATATATTTAGACTAAAATTATTTTATTCGAATTCTATAAATTGGATCATTTAAAATGAATTTCATATTTGTAATTTGATGGATAAAATTATGTAATAAGTTCGATTTGATTTTTTTTCGTAATGAATAGCATCCAATTCAAAAAACATATTCCATTGAAAAGGAAAGACCATAATTATGTTAAAGTCGATGTGATATAGTCAAATAATCTTATATTAATTATTATTAATTTGGTTTACATTTACCGTAGTCTCCATTGATTGGAAATTTTACTAATTGTTCTCCACTATGTAGTGTCTAATACATTTAAATTATTTAAAAGTTAAGGAAATTTATATGTATACCACTCAACTATTGTGTAAAGGGTTACCTATGGTTTTATCTTATTTCCATTAATCGTGTATTATAGCTTACCCCTGACCTACCGAAATACCGTTTTACATTACATAACAATATATTACACATATTTTTATCACCAAAATATCTTCCTATCAAGGATTAAGGTATATGCTAAATTAGGGTTTCAAATAAATATGTGTAACTCTAAATGATGTTATTTCATATTTATTTGTTAATTTTTATTCATCAAAACATTCATAACAATTTTTTATATGATATCAAAAATATCATAATAAAACTTAAATGTGATTATTTTTATTTAATGTTCCCTTTTCATTATTCATTCCATCTAATGATAAATTTAAGCCATGTTTGTTTGTACGTACACACTATTGTGTCCACAATATTATGTATTTAATTTGTCTCACCCAACTATCATGGATGATAAAATGATGGATATAATAAATATAAATAATATATATTACATAATTATTATTCTTGAATTGATATGCATTACATGCATTATTACCCTCCCATCATTATGAAAAAGACAATGTAGCTCATTTATACATTAAAACAATGCCCACCACGAAGTGATGTGATTATGTTTTCATTAAATAATCATGTGTATGGTAATATTAATATAAATTATAAATAAACACATCATTCATAATATAAATATGATTTTTAAAATGAAAATATTTCTACATTACATATGTTCTGAGTAGAAGATAAATTAAAACATTATTCTACCATATGTGTGGACTATCTTATCTATTAAATGATATAATTAATTTTTCTACAATAATTTAAAAGAATGGTTTTAAAAGTATAATAATTTTAAAAAAATGATAAAAATTTCATTTTTAATATTTTAGATATGATTTAGTAATTATAACTTCAATCACGATCAACCAACAGAAGTTGTATTCAGACTATGACCAAAGCATCATCAAAACTCCCAACATGAATTTAAACAATTTTGAAAATTAATAAAGCCTATAAATATAGTAATTAATAGTAATAATGATAAGTGAATAACATAAAAAATATTATTACACATTTGGGATGGTAATTTAATTTTATTATCCAGGATGTTAAAAGATATATATGGTGAGTTAGTAGCTATTGGAAGGGATTTATTGTCTCAATTTAATTTAATTGAGGCTTCTTCCATTATCACCAGCTGTTTTATTTTTTATCCCATAAATTAGAAAATGGATGTTTAGGTAAAATAAAATTAATTCTAATATATTCAAAAAATTCACTTGATGTTCTCTAATTATATTTCATTTGATTTAAATGATAGAAAATATTTAAAGGAATTTTTTAGAGACATATTTTATGTTCATTAAAGTCCTTTTCCTACATGTGCATATCCTTTTAAATGTAACATGAATGTCAATATTTGAAAATTAAATAATTTAAACTTTCAATTTAATATTCTTTTTTCACTATTTTAATTTTTTTAAAGGAATAATTCCCATTTTTCTAAAAATGGTAATTTTTTAATTTCATTATAGAAGTCTAAATTTTTTTACTAAATGATATAAGGAACTAGTAATCATATACCAATTATAAAATGATGTTTAATATAAATATTATTTAATAATTACTCAGGTATATATAGGCCATGTTGATTTTGGATAATAGGTCTTTAAAACATGAACTATTGTCTAAAATAAAACATAAATATCTTAAACTATGTAATGTACTCTTATAACAATATTAGATATTAAAGCTCTATAATAAAAATTCAGGAATACAGAAAAAAGGGTGATTTATAATTTCTTTTAAGTCAATAAGATTGACCTATAAATAATACATAAACTGTATTACATGACATGAAATTATATAATAAAACCCTCCTAAATAAAAATATTCATGTATAAAATAAACTATATAACATAATATGGTAATTTCATTGTAGGAATTTGGATGAAACATCAAACATGACCTAGTTATTTTTTATAGATAATGCCCAGAGAAAACAATGTGTTGTGGATAATTTTTTTCAGTTGATTAGGCATACTCCCTAATTAGAAACACACCACCCCATGACATAAAAATATTACCAAATACATTAGAGCCAAATCAAGGTTCCACCTTCATATCATGTACAATCATATGTGATAGGACCCGACCAGCTGAAGTCTAACCCGTGACTACCCCAATCACACGTCATCTTTTTAAGGGGATGGAGACTTGGAATGAGTTGGAATGTCCCAAAAAAATATAAGTAATTAACCATGAGTACCTACAAAAACACACACATCTCCAAGTAAAAAATATTCTGAAATATAATACAATAGAAACAATACATGCATACATATAAGATCAAATAATAGATTATGATTTTAAAGGTATTGAAAGCGTAAAAGGGGGAAAATCCCAACCAAACACTCTAAAGAGTCCATCTACTACAAGGGTGACGAATTAAGTCAAAATCCAACTCCTGATAAAAAAACCATGGTATAACAAGTACCATTTATGATACTCATACTCCCTATCATCATACGACACCATTAGATTGGATGTCTTCAACATAAGACACAAAATTTATGGGCAAGGACCATTCATGGGGTACTATAACAATACTCAGTAGGAAAACCTTAAAATAGTAAAAATGATTTGCCAATTACTGTAATTTAAATGAATGTTATATAAATTTATTTATAATAGAAACCCCAAGATATATTCATGAATGACACCACACCCTTATGCAATCATAACCAAATTCTATCCACAAGACTATTTTCAAATATATTTTCATTCTAGGATAATCTAGTCCATTAAACTTGCAATCATTTGTGACACTTGAAAAAGTGGTATACCTCTTTGGTCCCCTCATAACGTAATCTCAACGGTCTATGAAGACACTAATACATTGAAAAGGGCCACACCCAGAACAATTGGGGTACACTAGGAACACAATCTAGATCAACTGACTATGTAGTTGATTTTATGTCAATGATTCCAAAAACCAAAATATTAGACCATATAGATGGATTTTCAACACACTAATTAGGTAGGTGATATTGATTCCATAATCCCCACCCAAGGAATAATGGATTATACAATACTGTCTCACGGAGGGACACCACAACTCTATGTGAGACTTGGCCATGAGAGGTGATTAAAATCATTGATACGATTGTAACACTACACTATACTATTTAGGTAATGGATGACGGGAAATGAAATGAACCAATACTAGTCCAAACTTTGAAAATAAAGTGCCAAAAGAACGCTTGAAGGGGTACATGACATGTACATGGGGGTACAAGACATGGTAATATATTCTCATGCCTTCCCATGTAGAAGAGAATCACATGAAATGTAGTATCCATATTCATAGCATGTAGGAGTAAATATCTTTTACTGACATATTCTATCCTACTTGAGTCACCTGACCATGTCTTTGTACAGATATTATGTCCACATAAAAGTACACAACATTCTCTCTAGACATGTACTTTTAGCTCTATAAATGGACTCTCTAAAGTACACATCGAGTTATATGGGATGGGTAACACATTGTGTGATTGGGGTTGCAGGACCTATGATTGGGGTCACATACCATGCCTCACCAGACTATTCAATCACTATATATGTTCTATATCAAGGTTTTTTTGGGCCTCTAGACATCTTATATCTAGATTTTGGGACCCAAATCATCTTAAAGAGCTATCCATTAATATAAACATTCACCGTTCATAAAAATTTGGAAGAAAAAAATTGAAAAATATATCTATTCCAAATTGGATTATCCAAGTCCATCATAACACATTGACCATGCCATCAATCATGACCCACACCCAATATATCGATAGGTTATGCTAAGGAATGATCAGGAAATTATAAAATAAAGTTTATTTATCAAACTGTGGGAGAAAATAAAATTACAATGATGAACATGTGAAGAATGGAAGGAGAAATCCACAATACCTAAAATGTGATAAAAAAACCTTGAAAATATTTTATTTAGACTATATTTTTAAACATATAATAGATGAATGAATAATTATAATCAATAAAAATAGATATTGACATCCATAAAAATTAAATCAACCAACAATTCATGTATCAATTCTATTCATGAAATTAATATATGTTTATCTTTTAATTAATTAATAGGATTGAAACAAGAATAAAAAACATCTTACCTGGGATTTGAATAGATATTTGTTGATTAGAGGTTTCATTTCTATCATTTATGATATCCAAAAACTCTGTTGGCACAATGATCAACAATCCAATACTGATTTGGCATGGTTTGTTGGGAATGATCTCCTCTAAGGGATACTAAACTGACTCACTGAATGGCCCAAAGGTCTAAATTTTTATTTCATTTTGGATAAACCTATTTTAATTGTAATGGGGGAAAACCATGCATGACTTCACTGACGTAGAGACCGATCATCCCATAAGAATAATACAATGTAAACCATTCCCTATAATCAACATCATTATGGAAATCATTAATCTTTTTATAGCTACTGAATCAACATCACCATGTAGAAAATAATTGGAATTGTATGAATGGTAGTGCCATACCCTCTTAATCATCAAATATAAATTTCCCTACATGGCATAAACAACTTTCGCTGAAACCTTATATTAATATTCCTTGTATAATTTCTAGAACAGTCCATGAGCCAAATAACAAAATCAACAGACTGATTCTTCCAATGTCTACTAGGACTTTATGGGTTAGAGTCCAACCCTGGGACAAGATGCATAGAATTATATTTAATGATGAATCATGTTTTGTGTTGAAAAAAATGAAATAAATTATTATGTTATTTTTTTTCAATTTCATGATCCTCAAGACTATTTCACAAACCACAGTTGATGGAAAAGATAATGCCACACTTATTTTAAAACCAACATTCTAAACTCAATGGTGCACTCATAATTTTGATTTTGGCCTCCATTAAAGATTTACTCATTTTTTATGTAAAAATATGGGGGATTGATATTTAATATATTTCAAACATTTATTTTTGGTACAATAAGCATCATATACTACATGTTGTTTCACTGACTGGTCCCAAAAATAATCCATATAATATCAAAAAATAAAACATGGAAAATATGAGATGCTAAATTCAACACACCGTAGGTATTTATGCCCAAAGATACTAAATATGGGATACAAAAAGAGATGTTGGTGCTATGTATTAATCTGAAACTCCCACAACCATGTTCTCATTTCTAGATTCCCAATCATACACTTAAAATGCATAAGGGGAATTAATTTACCATGTATACTCCTTTATTATTGATTGCCAATATTTAATGGGTGTTTGGAAAATTTATCACTATCATTGAGGTCCATCTCACCCTAATAGATTATGTGTGATAGGCCATGCATCCAAACCCATAGCTGCGACACATGGAATACATCATATACCTAGTCAAACTATGGTGGTAGAGCTATGTGGTCGGCCACCTCACCTACTCTACACAGAAAATGGAGGGGACCAATGATCCTTGGAGATAAAATTACATTGGGTACAAATATACCCAATCATTGTTGCATTGATTATCATTGGATTGGATAGAATCCTTTCATTGTTCTCTATTGGTATTCTTCTTTGGTTCACATATGTCATCTAATAGCTCCATATAATTTTCATCCACTCCTAGAAGATCTACAGCTTCTCTACTATAGCTCAGACCAACTCTAGGACCATGAGTGTCGACTCACTCATATCAATCCAACAATGTTTTGACCTGCATGGTTTCACATAAAATGCCTCAAATAGTTTCAAAACAATGTTTTAATCATATATTTTGTTGTTTGAAAACTCCACCATGGTTAGGTGATCCTCTAACTATGGACAAAGTTCAACATGTAATCCTGCAAAATATACTCAAATACCTGGATGATCATCTCTTTATAGTAGTCATTTTTAGGTGAAACCAAGTCCTCAAGTACAACTGAGTCCCAAAGGATTCTTGGAACCATCAATATAATAGTGATTTGGTGATAGCATCATAGTGAAAGAAGATCATCTTGGGATTTCCATGTAGTTGGACAATCTTCTACATGTAGAGGTTTCCCAACCTATCTACATAACTATTCTACTTAATGGATAGGTAGTGGGTTGACATGGTGAGTGTGTGTATGTTCACCCAATTATAATCATTTTCCCTGGACGTACATTACAATACCATCGTGAAGCCCATTAAAATCCCATCTCAATTCTAAGTTGGCACCTCATGGGGTTGAACTAATCCCACCAAAACATGGTTCTTAGCCTTCACCTTCAGAAAAGTGAGTTATCACGATACAAACACTACTACCCCCTTCCTCACACCAGGATGAAAAAAATCCCCTATGAGGTCCTCGTACATCATTCCCACACATGGATATACTTCCAAAGGAAATGTACGAAACACACATGACACCTCTTTCCACATCATCAATAGTACCCTCATCCATCTTCAAAAAAGGATACTAGGCTCCTCACCTTGGGAATATCGATGAGGTTAATTTAGGGTGGATATTTTTATATGTAAGGCCTCATAGATGGTAACTGAATAATGAGAATCACTAAGACATGGAAGAACATTGGGTTAATAGCTGTCAAATGTTGATCTGAAGCACTATCATTATCTCTGAAGGAAAACTACACTGATTTTAACTACTCTGATGTCTCGTCTAATATATGAGTCCATGATCTATTTCTTATAACAACATATACTAAATTAAGCATACAAATAGAATATGAAATCATGAAACCATAGTTGTGGAGGAACTATATCCCCCCAACAATCACAAATTGTTATCCATATCTTAGAAGATATACTTGAGAATCTTTTGGTACGAGTAAATGATATATCACTCTCCAAACACATAGTTTCTCAAAATCATGAAGGGAAGACCATTTTTATTAACTAAATACTATGGGTCATGTAGTTTTTCTCAAGTGGTATCATCTAGCGTGAACCGTACATAATAACTTCTAGCCTCTACATCAAAACACATTAATGTGTAGTCTATGATTCATCGAAGAACACTATCTACTCGACACCATATTATAGAAATATCATGATGGGAGAAATCATAATCTTCATTATCATCTCATGAACTCATATATGGAACCTATTTTTTAACACGAATGGATATCCATTTCATGTAAAAGATGTCACGGATGTTGAAACTTAGTAGATGTTAGGTAAAACCCCTCGATAGTACTCTACCAAAAAAATAAAACTATGTACCTCGGTAACTCTCTATGGTAGAACTTGTAGAGACCCAAATCCTGGCGTACATGGACATTACATTAATTTTGGGGAATTCTAAATAAATAAATAAAACCAACACTCATGGACCTTACTAGTTTATTGTCTTTGGAAACTCAGAATATAATCTTCTAATCGCGGTGAATGATCTTCAACATCTCCCATAATGATCTTCCCCTATTGTTTTCTTACCTAAAACCTTTATTTAATTACTAGGGAAAATAAAATATATATAGGGTGAGCTCAAATGCTCAGTAAGGGTAAGCATGTAGAAAATAAAATAAATCAAATACATTTGAACTTAAAAAAACATGAACATAATGTTTAAACAACAAAATCTTGAGAAATGACATAAAACATGGAAGTACATAAGACATAGATCATAAAGAAACATTAATCATGATAAAATAGTATCGGAATAAAAAATGAAATTGTGGAAACCATTAATCACAAGTTATGATTTCTATAGTATCCAAGGCATTGCTTCCATGAATATCTTAGTGGACAAAGTCCTTTTCTGAATCGAGTTCACTCCTCGTTCTAGTCTTGTATCACTGAACATGATTAACTTGTCGTTCCACCCATGTCTATCTCATGAGATTTAAATCATTACCCAATGCATTGGAGGGAGATATAGTTCCCACCCATCTCATAATGAAATAATTCTTACATGTTCCACAACATAAACGTAAATCATTCATCATAACCCAATAAATAAAATGGGTTTCACATACATCGTCCCATCATAACGTATTCCATATAAAACCAATGGATATCATTTCATCATTAGAAAAGTGAAACCATATAAATCATAGAGACATTATACTTGAAACATACACATATAAAATAATGTCATCTTATATTGAAAATGGTTTTGATAAAACACTTGAAATGAATTCTGGAGGAAAATATCTTTTCTTATTCAAAATCATTTTATTTTCAAAAAATTCCAAGGAATTTTAAAAGAAAATAATTTTGTTAAAAATAGTAATGAAATCTTGTAGAGTAAGCTTCATGAAAACAAGGCGTTACAAAACTGGAAAAATCCATTCATGTCATATAAGTTTAAAAAGACCTTTTTCTCGTACTTTTGTCGAAAAAGTCAAAAAGTACCTTGTATGGTAACCAAAATAATGATTCTTTACATACCATCTAGTAAATGTAAAAATGGGAAAAAAGGACTTAAAACATATATGAAACCATTTTTTTAGAATATAGGGACAAGGATGATAAATATAACCCCAGTAAATACTTACAAATATACAATCTTGGATAAAAATGATATTGGAAAATTTATCCCTTAGCTTAGGTCTGATATGCTTTGTACGTATCTGAACCTCCTCTTCTTCAAGAACCCCTTTTAAGATTCTTGTTAAGTCATTCGAGTTGGTCTTTTGAGGAGACCAGAACCTCTATAATGATTATAGGGATGTTGATAAGGGAAATTGGCAGGGGTTTGCTGAGCTTGAAGGCTCACAATTTTGTAAAGAGAAGAGGGAGTAGGTGCCCGTTTATAAGGGAGAGGAGGGTCATCTTAGAAAAAACATAAAATATAATTTCATAATAAAGTAATATTCGGTTTTTAATAGCTGCAAATTGATTTATTTCAAATATGTGGTAGGTATGGGTCGAAATTCTCTCACCCAATAGGTTTTAGACAAGTTTAGTTTACTATTTTATCCTTATCATTTATATTTAACTCTAGGGAATATAATTTAACTTTTACCATATATTCTTATTTTCTTAAACTACATGGTTGATAAACTTAATATAAGAAGCGAAACGAACCCCAAGTGGTTCATTATTAATATATATGACCTTATCTAAGTCATTTGACTGAACCTTAGATTTTTGGAATAAATTAACAATAAATAATATAATATTTGTTTTAAAAAGTATTTTATTTCATTTTTGATACTATCTGGTAATTGATTTTTTTGAAAACAATAGAAGCATGATTAGTTCGAAAAAAATTAATTAAATCAATAATAACATGTCATATTAAACTAGAAAATTAGTGTAATTCCTTAAAAGTCTCAAATTACCTTTATTTGTGCATTTATAACATCAATTATGTTAATATTTCATTAATAAGGTAATTACTACATCATCATTGTGTCATAAATCAATTAAATTATTTAATGTCTAAAAATTATAAATAAAATACCATTATGTATGAAATATTTTTATATTTCTATTGAATATTTATAGTCGAATTTATCTTATGTATAACCCTATATTAAATTTTTTTATTTACTAAACATCGATTTTAACTCGTTTAACTATTATTTGAATAAAATAATATTAAATGTCCTAATCTAATTCAAGTGGATATAAATGATAATATTTTTTTCTATGGTTTATTGGTCGAATTACACTTATCCAATAGAATTAGGAAATGTGTTAGGGTAATAATAATATCATTTTTACCCTTAATTACCATATTTACTTTTAACCGTGGTAAATAAAAGTAAAAAGTTACTATTCACAAAAAATTATTATTAACTTAATGAACCAAATTATACTCCTTGATAATAACCGTGTATCTTGGATTTTTGAAATGCCACTCATAGAAGCGGTAAAATTATGTTTTATGTAAATTTTTAAATTCTCCTAGGATGTGGGTAAAAGACGGTGAAAAGTTAAAAAAAATTTTTATATATCTAAACTTATTATAAAATGACTCCAATGATTTATATTGAACTTATATAGCTATTATTTATCACTTTTGACCTGAAATAAATTTAAATAAAATAAATTATTATTTAAATAAAAAGTTGGTTTTTAAATAGTAACCGAGTGTTTTCATTATTCATAAAAAATTTAATGTTTTCTGAAAAATTACAAAAATTCACCCCAGGATAATTTCGATATTCCGAATCCAAAATTGAAGTCCATTTTGAAAGTTAAAATTTATAAAATTTCAAAAAGTGGGTGTTAATATCCATAACAGCTAGATTATATAATATTTTAATAACATATCGTTGTTTAGTGAAACTCAGTATTGTGTACAACACACGCTATTGTGGAAGGTCGTGATTGCATGCAATGCAATCCAAGTTAGGGCTACGTGTAGAGAAAGATCTGTTTGGTTTTGCATATAAAATAATCAAAACTTATTTCATTTATACATTAAACAAAATCTATACATAATGTTTCCTAGAATAATTTCCACAATACAAACATTAAATTGTGTGTAACACGATCCAAGAATAGTGTTGTGTATACTGCAAGCTAATACCGTGTTGCGAATAGTACATGACATTCTTGGTGTAGTGTATAATATAAGACATCAAATAAATTAAAAATAATATATCTCATAAAATCTCAGGGTGTTACAGATCCCACGAAACTAATACCTTAACCTTCACTAGGCCCACTACTATTATATCATTTCGGATGAAATTTCCTAGAATCTATAAATACCAAATCCAAAACTAACTCATCATAATCAATCCATAATTTCATTATTTTTGGAGAGTTTATAGGACTAGATTCATCTGTCTCATGTAATCCTCCTTGGAAATCAAATAACTAGGATTTCATCGATAAAAACTACCAATAACTAGTATATGAAGAGATGAATGATCCATTTTATGTCTCACATGAATACTGCTGGGATGTTATTTATAAAAAATTGAATCACCATGTACTCATAATTACAATAACAACATTAGAATTTCATATTCAGTATATCCTCATCCAATACTCATAGCTACAGATAGACAGATCAAAGGACAATCATCAAGAACCATATCACCCTCTCATCTAATCAAACAGTTCATCAATCATTTTATGTTTATACTTATTATTCGAGGTTACATTATTAAAGAACTAGTAAGCCAAACATAACCTCAATATTCAATTAACCATTTTGAAAAACCACATGGGGGTGCCCATGGGAAACACTAGGTCCCCCCGGGCAGAGTTTTCTATCATTTGGACCGGTGCTCAGATTAAAAATCACAGGGCACAGTTGAATCTGTAGCATCGTGATTCACTTAAGTGAGGCTTCACTTCGAAAACAGTATGTCCTGAGAAAAATATATATTTTGGACTTCTTAAAAGAATAATAATATAACATTGTTATTTTATTTATATCATTCTTTCCCTCCAACAGATAAGAGGTAGAGTTGGACAAGCAATTTTTCAAGGCACTTATCATCTTGAACCTTGAGCTACTATGTAACAGTGTTGTTATAATTCATGAAGGTTACTATTAAATGAACCCCCATAAATTGAACAATCATTACATAACCTCCCCCTATAATATTTATATGAAGCTTGGGGGAGGTATTCGAACAACATTACTAAGCGATGAAGCTCTGGTATGTTTCGCGATGCCCAACAATTAGGGGCTGAAGATGGTTCCAGTGAGTAGGGTTGAGCAATACTAAACCAGAAACTGAAGAACGATGATTGAGTGGCATCATTGGAAGCTTGTTGCGGGGGTGAAAAATACTGACTATTTATCAATCGTGGGTGTTCTCCATTGATATCTAGGTAGGGGTTTAATCTTGTTTTGATACAATGTTTTTATGATTCATACTTGCATCCCTATTGCTATCAAGCTAACATGGAGTGCGCAAGCCAAACAAACAATGACCGGACCCACTGCCCTTGTTGGAATGTTGGTGTGTTCTTAGCAAGAATTACCATTGGGTAAGAGAAGTACTGGGATGATAGATGATGGAGATGGATGGCACCAGTCGATCGCGATGGAGGCTGTTCATCATTGCATGACGTTAGAGGAGTTCGGGGAACTATGCATCCGTAGTCGGCAGAGTGACTGGCACCGGTCGGCCGTGGTGGTGATGCGGCGCGCCGTCGTGTGCCTTCAGTGGAGAAGGGAATGAACTCTTAGTTGTAGTGAGATCTAGCAGGGTGGAAGACATCGAACGACCATAGGAGGAAGTAGCGGCACTCAATGTTGCTCCACCGAAGGAGCCACATATCCGACGCTGTGGTGGAGGGACCCTTAGTGGGTCCAGCGGGTGACCTGGCAGTTCCAAATGGCACTGCCGCTTCACCTACCGATGGTGGGACCCCTCCCCCCTGTGCTATCCTAACAGACCTTCATAACCAGGTCTTTCCACCTACGGGCCGCACCCCACCATGGGCCAAACAACAGAAACCCATTGGGAAGTTCCTCCATGAGCCAGACCACGTGAGCCCAACGGGCTGCACCACACCACAGGACAAACAACAAAAACCCATTAAGATGTTCCTCCAAGAGCTGGACCGTGTGAACCCAGCAGGCCGCACCCTTGTGTGTTGGTCTGAACCCCCCTTACGTACCGGGTGGGACCACATCTGAGCCCTACCGGGGCGGACCATACCCGAACCAAACTAGGCCCAATTTCACTTAAGGTCCATAACATGAGAACCGAGAGTTATTTTGTTTAGCCGTCTCTGGTGTTGAGACCCATTGAGTGAGTCAATCCTATGGTTTACTCCACCTATGATTTGGAAACAGTTGGAGTATGACTGAGTTGGATTGAACCCGAATCCAACTGGGCCCTCAAAACTTAATGCTTATAACTCAATGACCGGGCGTCCGATTGATGCACTGTCTACTGCGTTCGAACCCTTATGACATGGTGTAACTTTGAGATACTTCTTTATGGAGCTTCATGGTGGTTGAGGCATGGACGATGACTTGAGGACAGGATCCTCCCAAAATCAAGCATAAGTTGAGCGGTAATCCAGTGGCTGGCAGTGAGGTGGAGGTTGGAGACAGATCATACGAAGAAGTACTGATCGATATTGAATGGTTCAGATCCTATCTGGGTCAGTGCTCAGTGATCCTATGTGGGTTAGTGTATACCGATCATATGTGTGTCAGATCCTGTGTGGGTCAGCACTCAACGATCTTGTGTGGGTCAGCCCATACCGACACTAGGGTGTCGGATCCTATGTGGGTCATTGTGGGGGTTAGGACTTATCGATCTTATGTGGGTCAGTTTCCGTATAGTATTCAATAGTTTCTCTTTATAGAATAAGATGATCTAGCTTGGTGACTGATCATCTGTACTTCTATACTTCACTATTACCTATGTTATCTGAGTCATTAATCATTGTGAGGTTATCTGTGTGGTACTTTATCTTCTTGGTGATATCTTCATGGAAATACATGTGTAGTAATTTTAAATTTGCGAAGATATCTTCATGGTGATCCATGTGTTGTAGTTTACCTTCATGGAGATATCATTATGGTTTTACGAGTGTGGTACTTTTACCATTGTGGTGTTGTCATCGTGATGTAACCTATGTGGTACTATTACCTTCTCGGTGTTACCTTTGTGTTATTAATCCATCTTATATGTGACATGTATATCTTGGTAACATATGTATACGTAAGGGAATATAACTGTGTAGAGTTATCGACTGCATCATGCTTTGAGAATGAGGTCTTGTTTTGTAGTTTTTCATTTGTGGAACATTGGGAGACCATAGGGAGTCTCAGCGTCCCTACTGGGTATTGTAATACTCACCCCTACATGTTCTTTTCCCACACCTTGTTCTTTATTATGCAGTCGACAGACAACATTGATCTAGGCTGATAGAGACAAGACTGGATGATGCCCAGAGGTGGACCATTTGATGTGGCACGATGGAGGACTACTAATCGTGAGATGTACCTAGACTTTAGGTAGGATCCTTGGGGGATGAACGAGGTGCTGTTTTTGTCATTTTAGTTGTACATGTACATTCCAGTCAGTCTTGTGTTCTAGCCACTTTAAATTCATCACAGTTTATACAATATCAGTTACATCATGGTTGTCTGTTATTGTGCTTGAGGATTTTTGTGTTTTTATATGTATAATTAAATGACCTCACATTAAGGGATACATGTTTTTGGTGCAAGTCACCATACCCTAGCCTATGGATGGAAGGTTTGGGTTAGTTATAGCATGAGCCCTGGGGGACAGGTCGTGATAAAGAGGTATCAAAGGAGTTGGATCAACCGAAGAACTAGGACTCTGATCATTTCTATGTGGAAATATTGTTAAGTGTTATGAGTGTGGTTTTCATTTTGGGGAACCTAGTGTTGGTGCAGTGGCCAACGTATCCATACACCAGGACCCGAAATTCTTATTTCTGACTCAATGCATGGAAACACAAATTGTGTGTGTTTTGAAAAGTATTTCTTATTATTTATTTGAGTTAGATCACTAGGTATATCTTATTTATTGTGGCACACCGGTGTTTTTGAGGATTCCCCCACATAGAAATCAATCTAGGATTCCTGAGAGATTACAGGATAGTGGCCAACCGAGTAATGAGGCCTCAGTTTAGGGCCCTCTTACGGTGTTAGACACCTCAGTGGTGTACCAGTAGAACCACCACCAATTGGGTAGCAGATGATACCATCCCCACCAGCAGTGGGTACACACCGACTAATCGCATTGCACATGTTTTAGAGGTAGTTAGATCTGATTTTTTTTGGATAGATAGATCCACAGGTAGCTAAGGACTGGCTGGAGGCTGTGGCCAGAGTTTTCCGCTTAGTTGGGACACCAGCTGATCTGATGGTGATCCAAGCTATGAGTCTCTTCTAGGGAGCAGTTGGGAGATGGTGGAGACTGACAGTCTAGTTGCACGACGAGTTGACCGTCACCTCAGAAGACATCAAGGGCCATTTGAAGGAAGAGTTTGACCCAAGGACTCTATGGTTAGTTCATATACAGGAGGTGCTACACTTATAGAAGGGTAGCAAGACCGTGGTCCAGTATTCAACAAGGATCACCGATCTCTCCCACTACTCCACCAAAATGGTACTAGACACATTCATTAGTGCCTTGAACATTTGAAAGGGTATTCTATGGGATATCAGTGCATTGATGGTATCTCTCATCATTTTAACATAGGCTAGGGTGCTAGAGCGAGCACTTTTGAAGGAGAGCTTCCAAACTGATCATGCACTGACATCGAGAGTCACCATCAGACATCAGGTAGTGGGGTCATCGGCTCCAGGTAGTAGATGGTTGACACAAGTTCCTAATATTTCCAAACATTACAGTGGGGTACCTAAGGATATAGGGTTGGTGGTGAGGGGATCATTGGACATAGGAGGACTGTTGAGGATCATGCAATGCAACTCATGTGGCAGGTAGGGTCACATGGCCCTTGACTGCCTGACATGCCATACAGAAAACCAACAGACGGTCAATGGACCACTAAGGTAGAGGTAGAGGATCGAGCAAGGAGGTCTTCAGGGAAAATGTTGTGGTAGAGGATCTAGCCATGTAGTAGGCGGTGGGCGACGATTCTGGGTTCTGCCACTACAACCTCCAGGTGGTCCACCATGAACACAAGGAGCTGGAGGAAATGTGTGAGCTCCACTCCAGTCCGCTAATCCCTACAATCATAGCACTCTAGATATGATTATATGTATGATCTATGTCTATTACACTCTATATGAAGTACATATAGATGTAGGTTTTAGTCACAATTTTATCGCCACGACCCTCGTTCAGAGATCGACGATTATGACAGAGTCGTTTCCTCGATCCTTACGAATAAAGACTCCAATGAGGGAAGATTAAACAATTACACACTAGTGATGGCTGTGTGAGATTAATCTAGGAGGTGCAAGATTAGATTGGGATCTTCTAGGAGTGGCGTCCAGGTCTTACGATGTCATCTTGTGTATGAAATGGTTATCCACAGTCTATGCTCAGATTGACTGTATTTGGTTGAAAGTGCAGTGTGACTGCACAGATGGGACCAGGTTTTCTTTCATCAGAGTGAAGGGAAAATTTTCATCACATGATGAAAATTCCAAGAGGAGGGTGAATCCAATCACACATCAGTTGTCTAGCCTTACCAGCAGAGTAGTTGATGTTGAGAGGCTGAGTTATCCTATAGTGGTGGACTAGTATCCTGATGACTTTTCAGAAGATGTTCCAGGGCAACCACCTTGTAGAGAGGTAGACTTTTTCATCGACCTATACCTTGGGATGACGTAGATATCTACACCAACATATCAGATAGATCCCTTGGAGATTATTGAGTTACATGTATTGTTGGAGGACTTGTAGAGAAAGGGGTTCATAAGAACCAGTGTGTCTCCATAGGCAGTACCGATTTTTTTTCCAAGAAGGTATATGGGAGTTTGAGACTCTTTTTGGATTATTGGTGTCAGAACCTAGTAACCATGAAGAAAAATTATCCCCTTATGAGGATTTATGACCACATTGATTAGTTGAAGGAATCTCTATTGTTTTTGAAGATATACCTCAAATTAGGCTATTATCAGCTCAGGGTACGAGATGAGGATCTGCAGAAGATGAAATTTAGATGTTGGTATAGCCACTATGAGATTTTAGTTATGCCTTTCAGCATGACCAGTGCCCCTGAAGTGTTCATTGGTCTCATGAACATGATCTTACATACATATTTCAATCACTTTATGGTGGTCTACATCAATGACATTATGGTTTACTCAGAAATGGAGGAGGAGAATGCCAATCATCAACAAATAGTTCTAGATACACTACTAGAGCACTGGAATTATGTTAATCTCTCGATGTTCCTATTTTGGATACATCAGATTCACTTTTCGGGACACGTTATCTCATTGGATGGAGTTACAGTATATCCGAAAAATAAAGAGGTTGTGCTAGCTTTGGAGCCAACCAGGATTGTAACTGAGGTGAGGAGTTTCTTGGGATTGGCTGGGTAAAAAATAGAGATTTATAACTGAGAGGCACCCTATTCAGAATTTACGAAGAAGGGACATCCCTTCATGTGGACAGAGAGATTCCAGGAGAGTTTTCAGGAGTAGAGGAGAGACAGAAGAGTGCCACCATCTCGAGGCTATCAGAGGAGGGAGTTGGGTATGTTATCTACATCGATACATCTGGGGCCAGACATGGATGTGTCTTGATGATGAAGTGAGAAGTGATCGCGTATGGCTCTCAACAGCTGAGATATCATTAGAATAACTATGCTACACATGAACTGGAGTTAGCAACAATGGTATTTGCGTTGAAGATGTGGTGACATAACTTGACGGGCAGACATTTTACCATATACTCAGATCAAAAAATTCTTTGGTATATCTTCTCTCATAAGTAACTAAACATGAGAGAGCAGTGATGGGTGGAGTTTGTCCTCGACTCTAACATTGAGATAGTATATACTCCTGGAAAGAGGAACGTGGTAGTAGATACACTCTGTAGGATGTCTAGTCTGTAGTTTCTGAGTGAGGAAATAGAGAAACTAGCCGTGTTTTAGATAACCTTTATAGATAGGGATGGACATCTTACATTCAGTCTATGACTATCACTCCCCCACTTCTTTAGCGAGTTCAGTTTTCACAGCATGGGGACATTGACTACGAGGCACAATGTGCTTAGATATCCATAGGATAGGCACTTAATCGATTTTTTGAAGGTGGGGAGCATGTAGTCTTCTTTAGAGGACACACCAGGGTACTAATTGTTCTACGGGAGGAGGTGTTAAGGGAGTTCCATACATCCAAAATAGTAGTACATCCTGGTGTGGAGAAGATTTACCAAGACCTCTGGCATCAGCACTCGTGGGCAGGGATGAAGATGGTAGTGGAATGGTTTTTTTCATGATGTCACACTTGTGCGCATGTTAAGTCCGAGCATTAAATTCCAGCATGCTTAGCCCAGCCACTTGAGGTGCTGGAGTGGACGTGGGTTGGTATATCCATGGAATTTATGAAAGGGCATCCAAGTACATCCAGGGGACATTATTCCATCTGGTTGATCGTTGATCGAATCACCATGTCTGCCCA
This sequence comes from Viscum album, assembly GCA_963277665.1. Taxonomy (NCBI): domain Eukaryota; kingdom Viridiplantae; phylum Streptophyta; class Magnoliopsida; order Santalales; family Viscaceae; genus Viscum; species Viscum album. Next base: position 331,787,115 of record OY728161.1, read on the forward strand.
CTTCCAAGCCATATGAGAAAAGGAATCAGTAGAGAGCTTGGGTAGCCTATACGTACAAAAGATTGTATGGATTCATGGGTTGCCATCAAAGACCATCTATAACTATGAAACACGTTTCACATCCCAGTTTCCAAAGGGATTATAGGGGGATTTTAGGAATCATCTATGTTTGAGCACCACCTTTCATCCAAAGATGGATGGTCAAATGGAGTGGACCATTCGGACACTGGAGGACATGCTACGTACTTGCGCCCTATGTTTTGGATGTAGTTGGGAGGATCAATTTCCCTTGGTGGAGTTCGTAAACAACAACATATATCACTCAACCATCGGTATGGCACTATTCAAGGCCTTATACAGTCCACCTTACATATAGCCACTATACTGGACAGACCTAGTGGAGTCAGTACATATGGGTCTAGAGTTTGTATAGGCGACCACTGTGAATGATAAGATCATTATGGAGCGGATTAGGACTTAAAAGAGCAGGTTGAAGTCTTATATAGATAGGATATATAGGACCTTGTAGTTTTAGGGAGACCACATCTTCCTACGTGTCTCACCTTGACAAGGTTTGCATTGATTTCGCTGAGGCGACAAAATCTCACCAAGGATTATCAAACCTTTTATGATACTTCTGTGGATTGGTGAGGTAGCATACTACTTGGAATTACCACCATTGTTGGAGAGGTTTCACAACCTTTTCCATGTAACCCTATTGAGGAGATACATACCTAACCCATCGCACATCATCGACTAGGGTGAGATGAACATTGATGTTGGGGCGACCATTATAGAGGTTCTAGTAGATATTGAGTATCAACTGAAGTGGGTCATTCATGGACTATCAATACATCTGGTGATCATTTTTTGGTAGAACGAGAACCTCCAGGAAATCACATGGGAGTGAGAGGCTGATATTCGTGTTCAGTACCACCATTTTTTTCTATAGTCTATGTTAGAGCTTTTTTGGATGAAAAGACCTATGGTCGGGAGAATGTAAAGCCCCAGATATTCTTGGTAAATTTTTAATTATATGGAAGTATTAATAGATTGTGAAAATTGACGATGCATGTTTCTAAGGACTGGGTTGGGTGGAATACATTTCTATAATTTTTAATGGTACGTTCAAAAAATGCACAGGTGACGTTTTCTATCTTTTGAACAGGTGCTAAGATTAAAAATCTATTGGAACCATTGAATCCATAGCGCTGTAATTCACATAAGGGAGGCTTCACTTTGAGCAGAGTATGTTTGGTGAAAAGTTATATTATTGAGTTTTTAAAATAATAATAAAATAACATTGTTATTTTATTTCATCCTTTCTTTCCCTCCAACGGACAAGTGGTAGTGTTGGACCAATGATGTGTCAATCCATTACATGTCACGACCCTTCCAATCTAATTTAATAGTGTCATTGGAATTTCAGAAGGTTCCAATTAAATAATCCCCCATAAAATCTATGATCGTTTCATACCCCCCCCCCTCTCTTATTTATATAGAGTTTGGGGGAGGTATTGGAACGACTTTACCAAGGGACAAAGCTATAATAAAGTGTTCTTATTCCCATTATATAGATTAGGGAGCCAGTTTTAATGAGAAGTGATGAGAATCACTAAACCCTAAACCAAATAACAACGATTGAGCGGCATCGTTGGCAGCTTGTTGCGAGGGTGACGGATACTGACACATCCTCAATCACAGGCATTCACCAACAATCTCGAGGTAGGATTTTAATCAAGTTTTGTTTCTATGTTTTGATGAAGCTTTATTTCTACCCTATTACAATCAAACTAATGTGGATGGTTTGGGAGAAACGAAAAAGGCACAGACCCTCCACCCTTGTTGAAATTTTGGTGTGTTCTTCCCAAAAATTACCTTTGGGTTTGACATGACCCAGGATGGTAGATGATGGCGGTGGCCATCACCGTCCTTCCACAATGGCGGAAGTGCACCATTGCGTTCTTTCGGAGGAGGCCACATCAGTATGCAATGGCAGTTAGCATCACGGCCGGCACGAGGAGGCCACGAAGGTGCAGCGATGTGCCGTCGCGCACTGCCGATGGAGATGGGTCGCGACATCTTAGATATGGTGTGGTCGAGCAGAGAATACGAAATCAGCCGACCATAGGAGGATGCAACGACATTCAACGTCGCGGTGCGGGAGGAGTCTCAGCTCCGACTCCGAGGTGGTGGGACCCACAGTGGGTCTTGCATGTGTTCTAGCAGTGCCAAAGGGCGCTGCCTATTCACCTTCCGAACAGGGTAACCCCCGCCCCCCCAAGCGAACCCGTTGGACTCTGCATCACTGGGTCGCACCACCTGCGGGCCACACCACACCACCGGATGGACCGTGCGAACCCAGTGGGTAACATGAGCCTAGTGGGCTATGTCTCCTCAGGGCAAGCTACATGATCCCAACGGGCTGCGCCTCCACAGGCCGGGACGCACGGGCCCAGTGGGCTACGCCCTTGTGGGCTGGGTCGTGCCCCCTGGCGGGATGGGCCAGACCATGACCTAGTAGGCTGATCCATTGTGGGCAAGCCCAATCAGGCGACCCGAACCAGTTCGGGTCGGCTCGGGTCAGTTTGGTCGGGTCAGATGAGACCTGGACTCAACTAGTCCCAGATTTTCTTAATGGGCCATAACATGTGAACCGGTCATCTGTTCGATGAACTATCTACTGCATTGAGACCCTTTGAGTGAGGAAGTACATTTGGAATACTCTACATGAGTTTTGGAAATAGTTGGAGTATGAACAGGTTGGATCGAACACATATCCAACTGAGCGTCCGATTGACTCACCGTCTGTCATGTTGGAACCCTTACGACATGGTAGTTCTTTAGCATACTTATTCATGTAGCTTTGTTGAGGTTGAGGTAAAACTGATGTCTTGAGGAACCTAACCTATTGGATTAATTCATAGGTTGATAGGGAATCTATTGGATGGAAGTGAGGTGGAGGATTGAGAAAGATCACATGTAGGTTAGTACCGAGCGATCTTATGTGACTCAGATCTTATGTGGGTCAGCACTCAGCGATCTCGTGTGGGTCAGTGCATACCAATCCTGTGTGGATAAGATCCTATGTGGGTCATTGCGGGGGTTAGTATCTATCAACTCAGGGTGGGTTATATCTTGTGTGGGTCATTGGGAGGGTTAAACCTATTTATCCTATGTGGGTCAGACCCCATATGATCATCAGTAGTACCTCTTGATATAATAATATGATCTAACTTCGTGACTGGTCATATGTACTTCTATACATCACTAATACCTCTGTAATATTAGTCTTTAATCTTCATGATGTTACTTGTGTGGTACTTTACCTTTGTGGTGATATCTTCGTGATGATACTGGTCTGGAACTTTTACCCTCGTGGAGATAACAGTGCGGTATGTTTTTCTTTGTGGTGATATATTTATGGTGTTACCGGTTTTGTAATTTTACCTTCATGATGTTATTGTTGTGATGTTAATTTTGTGGTACTCTTACCTTCATGGTGTAACCATTGTGATATTCTTCCCTTAGGTTTTAAATGAGTATATCTTTAAAACATAGGTATATGAATGGGAATATACCTATGTAGAGTTGATATCTTCAAATTTCTTTGTGATTGAGGTTTTTCATTTTCAGTTTTCCTTTTTAGAATAATGAGAGAACATTGGGGGTCTCAGAGTCCCTACTAGGTATTGTTATACACATTCCTGCATGGGCTTCACTCGCACCTTATTGTGTCTACTGTAGATGATAGATAACATTGAATGAGGATGAGGGTGCTAGGACTTGAAGGTGCTCAGAGGTGGACAATTTGAAATGGAATGATGCAGGACTATTGATCGTGAGCTATACCTACCCTTCTGATAGGATTCTCAGTGGTCGATCATGGAGCAATTTTTCTCTTTTTTGTTGTACATGTACTTTACAATTGGGCTTCTATTCTGGCCAATTTAATCTCAACACACCATTAACTATAGTAGTTTACATCGTGGTTTCCTCTTGTTGTGGTCTTGAATTTCTGTCTTTGTACATTTATAAGGGCAATGCGTTCCATTTACAGGATAATCCATTCTAGTGTTAGACGCTAGCCCCTAGCCCATGGAAGGCGGGTGTGGGGAAGTCATGGACCAAGACCCAAGGGATAAGTCATGACAATAGTGTATGTATTTATTCAATCTTGGGATGGATGTTGGTGTAAAATTCTATCTCTCTATGGGAAAGTAACCCTGGGAAATCAATAAGAAATTTTTTCTCATACTCTATAAATTTTGTAAGAAAAGGATTTCCAAAGGATGCCACATCCCTAGGAGTCATGATAGCATACTAATGATTATTCACCTTTAATATCTTATAATGAAGGTCATCCTACTTTTCCAAGGTCACCTTTTCCCTGAAAAAGGAAATCCTCATTCCATCATTGCAAAAACACGACATTTTATTCCAAAAATAGTTAATCTATGCATGAACCATGGATATCCAGCGAATAACTATGATAATTTCATAAGGATTCATTATTCCAATAGAGAGACGCCATACCGAACTCTTACATCAATGTGTCAGACATAACTATTGGCACAAGTGCACAATCTCTGAGTCACCACCTATCGGAGTCATCAAATGAATGGGTTAGTACAATGCCTCTAAAAAAACTCCTTGTATCAAAATAGAGAAGTGGAATAGAAGTAATGGATATAAAATGTGTCTTTTAATACTAAAAATAATATAAAAAATACAAATATTCATACTCATATCATCCCTAGAGCCTCATGGTCATAGGCCTCCACATATTGCAGATGGCCTAATCACTGCCCACCAGCTCCCTAAGCCTAGAATAGACCTCTTGAGCATGGTGGTGGTAATAATTTGATCCTTCGACCACCGCCTACCAACTTATTATCCCCACATCCACATAATCATACCTAATATCCACTATGATCCTTCCTCTATCTCCCACTCATAGGTCCCTAACACCTCCCATGATTAGGTGTTAAATGAGTCAGAAAATATTGGAAAATATGTCCCGTATCATCATAATAGAAACACCATCTATACCTCGTCTGATTTTATAATTCTTAGTAGCCATACACTACTATCCCTAAGTCCTATGGTCAACTGCTAAATTGTCTGATACAAATTAATCCTTATGACTACCATCAACTACCTTCTACCAAGGTCTCATATATGGGGTTCCCACTACCAGCTCCTACTACCTATGTCCTCTCCTTAAGAAATATATCCAAAAAGGGCTCTCTAAAGAACCCAAGTACAGGTTGGAATGAAAAGGGATACAATTAAAGACATTATGTCCTGGTGTAAGTACATCTCAATGGCCTATGCTCAAAATAACATGTCTTATACCCTCTCTAAGGGGTAACATGACAGATCAAAATACCTCTCCATGTACTACAACATATTCATAATTCTCTGTTGAAGATAAAAAAATATCATGTATGTGTATTGATCGTAACAGAGAAGTATAAAACTTATCACTGATGTGACACTCAATATATATAAAATAGAGAAAATTCACATTTTTTGACTTATCCACCAATATCCCCCATTACCCAGAACATCTGTATAGAATACACTCCACAAAGTCTACCATCTAATCAGATGGAATACCCACAAGGTGCAAAATGTGTGTAACACTTTCTAGTGAGTCATAATCCATCTCGTGTCTGTCTTACATTGAAAACTGGGAGTCCAAATTCGATGAAACTCATGGAACACACTCAATCTATGTTCATCATAATTTCTACATCCAACAATAGCTTCTACTAAACAAGTAGTTGTGTATATAGTTAACCACTCAGAGGTTCTATCAATGATACAAACCAGCTGTAATTATGCCTCATCACTAGTTTGATCATCCACATGGTCATGAAGTGGAATTATTTTTACCTATCTTAGTAGAGAAATCCTGAAATTTAAATTAGATGTTCGATAGTGAAAATATTATATATGGAAATATTACTCCATAAGGACATGAAAAAAACCTCGATTCCTATATGTTTCATGTTGAAAATGTTTTATCTATAACCAATGATTATATTTACCATGTTGGAAGGAAGGTAATCAGAGTCCTAGTGTATAGATACGTTCTCCACAACACCAAAATTGGATTCCCTATCCAAAAATCCAAAATCAAAACACTATAGACTATTATACCAACCCGATATAACAAACATTGGTTATAAGTCAGAACCTTTATCTGACACCACAATTTTGCAACTCAAACCACAAAGGTCTGACCCACGAAAACCCCACTTATCCTTCTAATAGTCCATGGGTGGATACCCACACTGATTAGGCATGTACCAAAAAAGGGAGTAATTATCCAAATGTACATGTACACAAAAACACATCTCCAATCCCATTAGTTGTTTTTTGTAAAACCATTGAAACAATTCATCTATGAATCTAATATACCACAACCAAGTACGAATTTAAAATTACTATATTTGGATGATGGGGGAAATAAAAGCCAAACCAAATACATTATAGAGTCGAACCAGCACCAGGATTGATGAATAAATTAAAATGAAATCTCTTGGAAAACCCCTTTGTATGAAAATATATGGATATGCTTCACCCACTATCTATCCTCCTAGGACACCATTAAGTGTCCATCGTCTTCTTAGGACACAACATGTGATGTAAAAACTCAAGTAGGGGCGAGTATAATGATACTATGTATGAATCCTTGAAAACACTAAACATGAATATCCATGTATAGGTAACCCAATACAAAATTTAATAATTAATGTATAATATAAACACAAATATATATTCAAAGAAAATACCATGCCCTCTGGCGGTCACAACGAACACCCTTCCATATGATCCTAGTCGATGTAACCCTCAATCCATGATAATCCACTCAGTTTTTCATGATATCATCGGATAAACTTGATGAAGTGGACTAGATCATTGGTCCTCACCAAATAAAACCTCACTGGTAATGAAATAGTCAATAACATAGATAGGGGGTCATTCCTATTACCACTGGGGGACACCCAGAACCCAATCTAGATCAACTAAATAATTATGAGAACATATGATGATGCTTCAACTAAACCTACAGATACAACCTAGAAGATGAAAGATCAACACCCTTATTAGGGAGGTCACAAAAATTCCAGCCACCACACCAAGGGAATAATAGATGATAGAGGATTGCACTATAGCCTCACAGAGGGACACCACAATTCTATCTAATACTTGGAATATAGAGGGGATAAAAATATATTGGTATGGATGCAATTTCACAGAATATAATTGAGGTAAAGAACCATCGAAAATACAATCAACCTATAATTGTCCAATCTATGGAAACAAATAGCCACATTCACTTTTGTAGGGGGTACATGGTCTGTACCAGGGGTTCACAATATCGTCATCTATTCTTGTGATTTACCAAGTAGAATGGAATATCACAAGATGTAGTCTCCATATACATGGAATGTATAAAGAGTACACAGTGTGTTGGGTTAAAAATTATAATAACCCTGTCCCTTGGCCTTGTCAGTTTATGGAGTTCATGTCTGTTTATCAGACCAAGTAGACCAAGCCATGTCAGTGTACAAGTACATGATGTTCCCTCTACAAGTGTACATTTACCCATGAATGTTTACTATCTAATGTACATGTTGAGACACACAGAAGGATTCACACATCATTTGATCTTAAACTCGGGATGAAACCTGATCTCTACAACATAGGGGCCCCACACTTCATGTAATCTCAAAGTACCTATAATGATTCTTGTGATTAACACATCTTCTTCTGATCCATCCCACACCTAACTAAAGCCTCCACCCATCCCTGAACATGTAGTATCGGATCTTCTAGGACTCTAGTCATATGATCATGAGATTCTAGGTTCTAAATCCTCCAATAGAAGTATCTGTCGAGGAAACTGGTGGTTTTTCATCATAACCAAGAAGAATGGGACCTACTAATCCAACCATTCACCCCCTAATTTTTCTATTATTTCATTGAACCTCAAATATTACATCGATTGTGATCCATACCAATTTTAAGAATCTGTTTTTCTAAATAATGGTATCAAAATAATCTAATATTGGGTATTCTTCCAACAATGGGAAAAATGGAAAAACAGCCAAAGTATATTTGAAGATCAAAGGGAGAAAACCATAATCCATAAAATGTGATTAATGAATAATATCCAGTATTCATTTATGATTAATTAATTATCATTGAAGGGATGAATTAAGAGGGATACTCATCATGATAAATAAAAAATACCAATGAAATTAAATCTACTAATGATGCACATATCCATCACGATCGTGGAATTGATACATGTTCATCCTGTGATAAAAGTATAAGATAGAAATCACAAGAAAAAACTTCCTACCTGAATTTTGGTTGATGGATGAGTAATAATAGTTGTGATTCCATCATTGATGATATCCATGGACTATGTTGGCACAACGATCCGTGATCTGATTCTGATCTGTCATTGTTTTACATGACCTCTCACCTACAACGACACCTAGGTATACACAGTTAAGTATATAACCCGGAGAAGAAAAATCTTTATATTTAAAGACGAATCAATATTCTATGTTTGTAAAATTATTAAAAAATCTGTTTTTATCTATTTTTTTAATCTCAAACTTAGGAAAAATGTTTTATAAACCTCCCACTCTTAAAAGGATTATGTCGCACTTAGGGTAAATCTGCATTCGTAACACAACGGTGGACGTAGACTTCTAATTTTTGCCTCTATTACGATGTTATAAAACATTTTTAGGACGTATTTAAGTGCATCCTATTTAATATAATTAATATATTTTATTCACATATTCTAGAAACACCGAGCCTCGTATTCTCAAACCATCTCTTCATCTTGTATAAAAAATAATCCTTTAAATTCTAAAAATAATACATGTAAAATATGATATGTTCCATAAGATTAGTACAAAATGAAATAAATGATATGTAAAACATTTTAAATGATTAAAAAGGAAAATGGATCATTGAATAATGTCTTATAGAATAGTAAAATCACATATCAAAATGGATTCTCTGAAATAAAGGGTCAATTTATTATCTTATCCTCATTGATAAAAATTTTACTAGGCCACAAAAAAGGATATACATGGGAAGTGAATGCATTTATAGTATGGTATAAGTTACATTGGAAACATACATCTCAATCAGGGTTATAGGGAAATGGTTCAATAATCATTAAAGAGAGTAAGATAAAAATCATTTCAATATAACTAGACATGAACAAGAAATTTTTTCCATTTTGAAATGATCAATTTTTTATAGCATGTATTTTATAAAAAAATCATGGATTATTACATTAAATTTAATTTGAAATTGGGAGAATTATTATAATTAGATTTTAAATAAATAAAATTTATAATAAAACCATAAAAACAACTATAGTAGTGATTCTTGAAACCCTTTCCCCCAGTTTCGGTGCTGATATGAACATTCCTCACATACCAGATATGAAATATATATAAATGGACTAATTTTACCAATAAAAAATTAAAATATAAATAAACTAATATTCAGTATTGTGAATTATATGTAAAATTTAGTATTAGTGTATTAGGGAATATGAAAAAAATTTATCTGAAAATGACCTAGTATTTCTCTTTAAATTGAAATTTTGAAAACTACAAAAGAAACTACATAATCTTTTCTAGTTTAGAAAAATATCCTAGAGATATGTCTACAAAAACTATCATGTTTGACATATTATGTTAAATAAATTTCATTATAACCATTTCAATTGGAAACATAATTAGAGTGAGATTAAATGAACTATATGTAAAAATGTTCATGAGTAGTTATAATGGATTGAATAATATTGAATGAAAAAATAAGATTAAAATAATTACAAAGAATTTAACTCATCATTATAAACCAAATCCATAGATGAAATCATAATAAACAATAACATGGAATATAATAACTAAATTCATTATTATGGTATGTATAACATCATAAAAAAATTACTCATACGGCCTCAACAAAGAAATATTACTTTCTATTATGGTTGTTTCTAAGGTATCATTCCTGTTTTGTGGTTATAACTAATACATCATTATTTTATTGTGTAATGAGTAAATTATTTTGTTAATAATTTCCCAAATAGAGCACCATATATTACCTAGGTGATCACCCTTATTTCAAAGGATTGAAATTTATAATTCTCATAGTGGAAAGATATTTGATCAAAAATTGTACCTATTATAGTGGATTATTTTAATAGACAATGATAGTGACTAATATGTTGTTTGATAAACAATAAAATTACTATAATGCTTATGTTTCTATGATATATTTTCTTGGAATAAATTTTATTTCTTTTATAGATTGAATCATAAGAAACACATAGAATGAATAAAAATAGAATATATAATGAAAATTATTATTTAATCATGGCCATTATAACCAATAAAATAAGCATAATATAATAAATATGAATTATTTTTTTAATAATTAAGTATAAATTATTTATATTAATAAACCATATAGATAAAATGTTCTTAATTATTTATAATTTAATTAATTTTTTCCAAAAATCTAATTTGTTAAAAATGTATCTTTTTTTTGGAAGAAAGGGAAAGTACTATTTTTCCATAAATTGAAAATTTATGTGTAAAAATGAACTAAATTTTTTAAATCACTATGTCAAAAGATTCATTGGTTGTGTTATTTATTATTTTTTAAAAAGATAATATTTTCGATTAATATTAAAAATTAATTCTTTTTTTAAACTACCTTTTCATTTAATATTTTTTCAAGATCAAATTTCTTTTATATCAGTTTAGAAACAAAATTTTATTCATTATTTTATTTTTTAATCTAATATTGTCATTTTAATCAATTCAATATTGAATTTATATACATATGAAAAATATAACTTTCTAAATCCATTTCTTCAATGTGTATGCGGGTATTATTTTAAATAAGATTTTCACAATTGTAAATTGAATTTTAGAGAGTGAATTCTATATTTTAAATTAGAATAATTTATGTTATATTATGAGGTCATATTTTTTCTTCATAAATAATAGTAAAACAAATAAAAAATTAAACAGGTGATGTTTAAAACTTGTTTTTTATGTTGCATTCATATGTAATAAAATTAATTTTCAACAAAAAATAATAATTATTTAACAAAATTTGTTTCATATAAAGAATAATTTGATTATAATTTTATATTTAGAAAAGGTTTAATTTTATTATTACAGGAAAAATTACATAGGTAAATAAAAGTACACAAGTTGTCTTGGTGAAAATTGAAATGGTATAATGTGAGTAAACATAGAGGCTACAGAAACAAGATCTTTAATGTTGTGTGTTTTTGTGTTTTTTCTACGTATTGAAATATTATAAATACATTCATATAGGTTTCTAACATTGAGGGTCATATAATATAAGTTATTTCACATTATTTAATATTTGTTTTGTATTTTCAAAAATGCCACTCCGTATATATTATAAATAGGGTCCTCATATCATCACTTATTCAAACCTCACATGAAAGTTGACTCAACAATACCCTACCACGATCCATCCGAAACATCATTACCAAAGTTATGGAGCATAATTTTACCCAAAAATTTCCACCCTAGGGACCATAATAACACATCTAAATGACATTGTTCTAAGCGATGATAATTATCTACACTAATCTCCTTCTTTCACCAATTGCTTTAAAAACTCAATAAAAAGAATAATAATTTAAACATAATAACACCATTATATATCATATAATGGTATGTTATTATATATATGTAATAAACTATATTTATCTTCTTTTACATCAAATGGGAAATGAAATTTTTGATCATGTTTATGGTGGACTACCATCACATTAAAAGATTTAATTTTTTTCCATCACATCCTCAAATTAACTGTTATAGTCATTAAATGAACATATTAATTTTATATTTATGAAAATATTATAATTAAATATTATTATATAATAGGTACATTCTTACATTCCATTCTATGGGAAAACTATAATGCCCCTCGTGTGTACGTAGACGACCACCTCACAAAGTTATGTGATTCATTTTTCACATATATTTTGCATGGAAGAGAATAAGGATACATTAAGAAAAAATATGTGATATAATTGAAAAATGAACTAATAAAAATGGTTATATATGATATAATTTCCTTTTATTCCATCCATAAAGATAATGGAAACAATGTTCATGCATACGTACATCCCGTATTCTTTATGAAATCATTAATTAATATTATATTTCATAATTTAATGGATTACTATAAATAAATATATAATTATTTTATGATATATTTATATTATTATATAAATTTTTTTGATTTTGGAACCATGATGTAAATAAATTGATTGAAAATACAAAACCTAAACATACCCAAAAAACAAATAATTTATTACCAAAAGCATAATTTGAACATGTAATTAAAAAAATTAGGTTGTGAAAGGTCATAATTATATCATATATTGTATGATATATAAAATTATTTTTAAATGATAAATTTATAATAATCCTATAATAATTATTTAGGAAATTTTAAGGGTTACAATGGAAGTATAGACATATGGTAGGAGATGTTAGTGTAACTTTTATTTCTAGGGGACACATGTCTTACACACCAATTGTTTATTTTTATGGATAATCTAATAAAAATTAATCCATTCAATTATTATTAACATGAAATTATCGTATATAAATTTTCATATAATTTTCATTACATCATTATTATTATAATTCAAAATGCACCGATGTGGTAAACGTTTTTATGTTACAATCCTTTGTTCATCCCGATTATTTATGATTATGTTTTTAATGAAAAAATAATATTATAAATATCTCATTAATCAAATTAAATTTATTATAATATGGTTATTAAATGAAAATATGTTTCTTAATTTCAATTTCATCCCTTTTTTACTCATTATTCCAAAAAAATGTGTTTATGAAAAATTGAATTTATTTTGTTATGTCAAAATTATTTTTATTTATTTTCCATATTTTCAAAATGTTTTTTCAATAATTTTTTTATGAATATACCATTATTTATCAAAGGAATTTAAACCTTGTATGAATAGTTATATTATTTTTTTAGATGGATATTCATTCCATTTTCTGAAATAGGTTCATTTTTTAATTTTGACAGAAATATTATTGAAATGATTGTTTTTACATGTATGAAAAGAATTGGTTTTTCCACCTTCATGACCAATAAATATTTTAAAACATGCATTATAAGTATAAAATTATATTTTCAGTGAAAATGGTTTTCAAAAGATTTGTTAAACTTTTAGTATTAAAATGATTATTTTCAATGTGACAAGGTTGTTATTCTCTATAAATGATCCATCTGATATTTAGAAATCAATTTCTAACTAAGATGGAATTTATTGATACAACTCATTATTTATTAATATGTGAACCTCAGATATGAATATTTTTTTATTCAATGGAAGATTTATTTTTATTAGAGAATTTATTTATGAAAAACATTACTTTTTTAAAAAGTTATGTTAGAAATAACTAAAGAAATATTTATTAATCCTATTTATTTTCAATAGGAAAATCTATGAATACATTATTATGAAACCCATTTCCATTCAAGTGTTTTGAGATGATGAATGTTTTATGATATTACTACAACAATATTTTATATTTTCATTATGTTATTGGTGTGACTTATATCTCCCAGAAGCGTATTAGGTATGTATTGACATATCAAAAGTAAAATATGACTAAAATGGGGAGTAAACCCCATTTACAGTTGTACTATATCCACTATAATATTAGTGATAGTGATAAAACAATATTATGGTGGTTTTGTGGGTGAACCCAATCTAATATGGTAGTATTTATAGTATTCCATGACTATATGAATGGTTTGGAGAGTGACCACAATCCACTATGACATTCCCTATATTAAATCATTTTCTATGATGGTGTTATCTTCAATAATGTGTTTATGCCAAAATTCATTCATTTATGAAAAGATTATTCTTCCACAAACTATTTCACTCCATTTCTTTATGATATATGTATTATTAACTACATTTTTTTATTACATGGCTTAGGATTATGATATATGATATGTAGGGTATGTTTACAAATGTTATTCTAATGTACTCTTATCCCTATGATCGTTTTATATTGATATATTCTTTTTTCAACCATTTATGAGAATTTCATATCACCAATTCTTATAAGACCTTTCACTAGGGTGTGGATGAAAGTTTTATGAAACATATTTCTATAAATTGGATAGTTTTAGAGAACTAAGTGGGAGATTATGTAGATCATTCATGGACCAGTTGTTTATGTCTCCAAAATTCCAAAGGCACTAGTCCTAAATAATATTATAAATGATCATTATGTTTTATAATGAATATTAATTTATTAAGAAGTAATATATAATTTTGAGAATATTCGGTCTCTATAGTCAGTATCAATGTAATGTTTAGTTATCCTTTATAATCTAGGAGGATAAATATTTGTTTACACTCATAAGGATATCTCTATGGATTTTTCTATGGAAAAGTAAATTTATATGGAAATTTATGGGAATTTAATTGAATTAAATTGTGAGTGGTTAATAATAAATTAAATGTATGTCTAGATATTAAACGATGTTTAAGAATTTTAATTGTTTTACTTATGGGTCATAACCCCAATAGGGCCTATTGAGCAGGACTTGTTCATCACCTGGTTGTGAAAATAGGCCTTATTGTGGACGTTGTTTGATGGTCCCTTGGGATATGATTTGGAAATTCAATATATATTTACAAACCATCATGGTGGATTTGTGTAAATGATAACCATGAATAACAAATTAAAAACCTAATGTGTCATAAATTTAAAATATTGGGACATAATTTAAAATTTCGATGATTTGTTTTTCATATTTAACAATTATAATTTATTATTCTTGGAGGTTATACACCCCATTCATGTTTCATAATGGAATTTAGGAAAGAACATTTATGTTTTGGTGGGGATATGTATGCTCAAATTTTGAAGAACATTTATTAAGCATTGTTAAATAGATTTAATTATATCATAAAAACAGTCTATTACTTTTAATTATTAACACCAATGATTAGTTTTAGAATCAATAATGAAAACCCCTAATGAAATGATGGTATTATTTCAAATTCATGATTCATCACAAATTTATGTTTTTGAGAATGTGCTAAAAAATAATCTTGACATAAAAACTATAGTATAATTTGATTTTATATTAGTAATTGATTATATTTCTCAATAGAAATCCCTTATAAATTGGTGTGGAAGGAATTTCAAGTTTCATATTCCAAATAAACTTATGATCATTTACCAATACGATGATAGATATAATAATCATATAGAAATTATATTTATTATATTGGTCTGGAATTAGAGAAAAAATTAAAAATTTATCAAATGTGGTTTTGTAAAAACATTACATTGATGACATTCATTTATATATAGTTTTGATGAGAGCATTCATAATGAGTTTCCTTCACTTTCACTAATACATGAAGTTGTTTTCACAATTTAAATCATACCCTGTTCAAAATATTTTTCAAAAACTATATATATAATTCCCCTTATTAGGTTCTAATATTTTTAAAAGAATCATTAGTAGAATATTGAATAGAGATTCATTCATCCTTGCATGTCACTTTTTGGGTTCACTTGTTGTTTTTTGAAACAATGAATGCTGGATTGATTTTGATATATGTTTATTATAAAGAGGTGAACAAGAAAAAAATCAAGAACATGTATCATACATCCATAATTAATTAATACCTTTATCCAATATGTCTAAATAAATACTTTTAAAAGGCTTTACATCATTTTATATATCATAAAATAATGTTAAATAAGAAGGATATACCCATGATGTCATTGAGTACATGTTATGGAAATTACGATTATGTACAGAAAATATATGATCTTTCGAATTCTTCTACTATATTAGAATATTTAATTAATATAGTCATTTTTTATTACCCTAATTAGTTTTTAGTATACTTTATAGATTATATTCTCATTTATCCAAAAAATAAGTAAAATCATTAAGATTACAAAATAATTATACTACATCCCTTTAAGATGGAGAAAATTTATGTATTACTTATAATGTGTGAATTTATTGTACTAAAGGATTTATTAATTGTATCTCATAATCTCATGATATGTTATAATTATGGATCCATTAAATAGTAAGACAATTCAACAATGTCCCATACCAACCACGTTGACTGAGATCTGAAGTTTTTAATTATTATTCATTTACTTAATGAATATAATAAATGGATTGTGGATAATTAATCATTACTATCTAATATATAGATCATGAAAACTTATAATGGATAAATATTCTTCTCGAAGAATGTATGTGAGGATAATTTCATGGATGTGATTAGAAGATTTTTCAGAACAACTATGATTACATTACCCTACATCCGAGAAATTATTTTGATATAGTTTGAAGAATATAAGATGGTACTTGGATAAATCATCATATTGAATGAAATGGTTATATCTTATTAGTAATGATAATTAAAGTTTCATGAGAAAAATTTACCATAATATGATTAATATTTGGAAAATATATTTTTTTCATTATTGATATCGAGTAATTATCCTTATATTGATAGCTTGGATTTATATATTGACTAGAATAGATTTAAGTATGTATTCACACATAAATAGTTAAATATGCACTATATAATATGGGTGGATACAATTAATGAATATGTGATATCAATATACTACCACCCTGTGAAATAAACCATATTGGATGATTCTATATATCAAAATGACCATACATGATTATCTGTGATGAGGATAATAAAATATCCAATATTTATGGATTTTAAAAAGGATTGATTTTTAAATCATGAAGGATTTGGATAATTTTTATCATTATGTAGTACATGTTTTACTATATATCCATGTAAACATTAAACACTAGTGGAAATAAGATCAATACCAACAGTTTTGGTAAAAATGTTGATATAGTTCATTTATATAGACCTATAACAATGGTTTGGCCAAAACCTTTGTTATAGGTCACAAATATGGACATATACCACCAGTTTTGGACAAACCATTGGTATAGGTCACCCATACACCAATGATTTGTCCAAAATTGTTGGTATAGGTCCCAAAATCAATGGATCTATACAAACGGTTCTCAAAACCGTATTTGTAGGACTATACCAATGTTTATGAGAACCTTTAGTATAGTGACATGTATTTTTTATGGGATTTTCTTATAGAGAACATTAATTAAATCAAAATTTAAAATATTTATGATAATACATATATATATTTTTGAAATTATGTTCACAAAAATCATGTTAGGTTAGTGGTTAGGTCATTCAATCATAAATTGGAGGTACTGGGATCAAAACCCACTGAATGCTTCATGGTATAGACCTATCCCTACAGCTTACTTGGCCACGATTCTCCAAACCATTGGTATAGTATATACCAACGGTTTGGAGGCATATACCAATGGTTTCAAACTGTTGCTAAAGGGTGTTTTCTACTAGTGAACGTGGCACACAAGGATGATATATTTATGTAGTACATGGTGAAATTTTTTCCAAATGTTATCCTTAATCATGATGGAATTATATGTTTCATGAATCATGTCTGCGTCACTTTAACACCTTCTTTTATGAAGGATAAAATATAGGAGGTCTATTTCTCTTCATTATCAATTCAACATTTATGTATGATTATTTATATAGATTTAAGGAATAATTTATATCGATAAGACATGAAAAATGATATAAATTATATGCCATCATAGTCCCTAGTATGTTCGAAATTTAATATTGAGAGGCAAAAATATAAGGGGTTTTTACAACACTTAAACATATTAGAATGTAAATGGGAAAACATCACCATGGATTTTATCCTTAAATTCAACAAACATTCTATAGGGAATAATAATATAAGGTTTTTGGATAATAATCATACAAAGTTATCACACATCTTCTCTATCAGGGATATTATTCCATTGAAACCTATTTCTCAGATATATATTAAGGATGTTATTAGTTTTCATGGATTACCACATTATAAGGTGTCTAATCTAGATTTTAGGTTTAAATTGAAGTTATAGAAAATTATTCTTCAAGGAATTCATTAAAAATTGGGTTTCCATACAATATATAATCCTAATCATATATATGGTAATATAAAAAAACCATTCATGTCATGGAGGATATGTGGAGATTTCATTAGATGGATTTCAACTATTTTTTGGAGCAACACCTTCCTCTGGATCAATATTCATATAATAATTTCATTCACTTAAGCATTCAGATAACTCCCTATGAATGCCTTTATATATATTTGGTTGTAACACCATTGTTCTAGGATGAAGACTAAAAAATGATATTTAGAGATGAGTTAGCTAAGGACACGTTGGATACATACAGATCCATTCAACATCACATTATGGTAGCCTAGAGTCGATAGAGAAACGTTTCTATAAATAGCTAGCATGATTTGGAAATTGATGTTTATGATAAGCTTTTTTTAGAATTTTAACTATATTAGAAGGTTATTATATTTTTGAATACATTCAATATGTCCTCTATGTATATTTTCCCCTTCAAGATTGATGAACGATTAGGGACAGTTCCTTATCACTTGGTGCTTCAATCGATAAAATCTGAAGTCTGGTACTTGTTCATTGTATCTATCCTGAAGAAGTAAATAAATGATAATTTACATGTAATGAAATGATAGGATATACCACATGGTCATGATGTTTCTTGTATGGATAAACAATAAGATATATCACACCATAGATTGAAATATCTATGAAATAGGACCAATAACTTTGTCAATTTTATTTTGTAAAAACACTAATTTTAATAACATCAATTGATCATGGGGATATGAGGATGAAAATTAATCATAATTACATTGTGTTATATTGATTAATTTAAATGTTAAAAAAATCATTTCAAGAGGATTTTAATGTAACGCAATGAGTTTTTTGTATAATATCATAACTATTTGAATAAATTAGATTTCTCCAATAATTGGATATATATAGATCATAGAGTTTTAACAAACGACAATTTACTACTAGTATTATTTTTTAAACATGATCATTACCATAGATAATTCAAAAATGAATAATGAATATGAATGAAAACATCTTAAAATTTATGTATATAGGTTTTATACAGATAAGTCATGTTGATAATAATAACCAATTTTTAGTAATGTCTTTAAATGTGTCAAATATTATATTTTATAAAAACAAATTTATTTATTTTTGATAATTATAATAAAATATATCTTTTAAATATTTAAAAAATGTATTTGAAAATAGTTATTTTATTTTGGAAATATATATGTCAAAATTATCATCTTGTAAATATTTAATAATTTTCAACACATAATATTTTTTTTGAATTGTAAAAAAATAACTATCTTTATTAATATTTACATATTTGATTAACTCCATTTTATTTTAATATGGTTTTAAACGAAAAATTAGTTCAATTATATATTTTTAATTCAATTTATGAAATTTCCATAATGTTTATATTGATCATTGATATAAATATATTTTAGACATATTCAAATATTATCTTTGGGAAACTACATTCTCAACATGTTAGTGGAATTTATTTTAAATTATTTAATGCCACCTATGCCAATTTAATTTTATGAAATTGATACCGTAATTTGAGCCATCATAATTTTTATTATATTATATGTTAAAAATAATTTTTGGTCACAAAAAATTATTATTTTTATTTATTGTGGTCATATTTATAACTCCATTTTGCACGTTACATATGCTTATGTCAATAATAATACTAAATATAAATATGATGATTATTTGAGAAAATATGTTTAATATTTATATTTATTGGATCCAATTTTTTTTAACAAGGCTCATTTAAATTTTATTTCAAATGGATAAATTACATAGGCAAATAGAAAGAGAATACGTGCCATGGGGAAGAATAAAATGGTAAAAGTTGGAAAACGTAAAGGCTATGGTAACAAATGTTTAAAACGTGTGTATTCTCTTATATAGAAGAAAAAAATAAACCATAACTCCCCCCCACCCAATAGAGTTTTATGAAATTTGGAAGCACATGGAATGATATGGACATCCCATTATTGAATAGTTTTAGGTATTTTAAAAAACTCAACTCCAAAACTATAAATGGGGACCTCCCCCCCACTTATTGATACATCATAATAAATTTTGATCAAAAACGTATCAAAATATATCCCCAACATCCTTATACAATTTATAGTGCTACTATTCATCCCAATAAACCATCAATAGGGTTCTTAATAAGATATCCATCTGAGGTTATAATAATAAAATACAATCGTGGCCACTAAGATGTTTATTTTAACATATTCTCTTAACAAATTCATTATTGTACTTATAATTACAATAAATTAACCATAATATTTATCATGTACTAAAATATAATTATTTTATTAGAATAACCAATATCTATCTCATTTTATATATAATTGATAATAATTTCATGTATCGTGGGTATGACAGACAACCGCTTCACAGACTGATGTAAATTGATTTATATAACCACATATAAAATATGGATATAATGTTGTATATAACATAGTTAAATTATGATTATTATATAACTATATTTCCTAAAATGTAACATCACATATACCATCATATATTCCATTTTGTGGGAATACAATAATATTGATTGAATCTATTGAAGAATAACGCCTCGCAAAGTGATGTGATTAGTTTTTCATTTGTGCTTGACATAGAAGGTAGTAAGGATATATTTAATGAAAATATGTGATATATTTTGGAGTTATTTACCTAGAAAAAATTTTGTGTACATTATGTAAACATTTATTTATTTTTTAAATATTAATAAAATATTTATCACATCCTGATTGTTCTTCTACATGACATGGAATGTTATAATGTCTTATGCGTAGCTCTCTTAATGAATGGCCATATTATGTTTTCACTATGATGACAACAAAACAGTGATAAAATAATATTTTTAAATATATGTTTTATATTAAGATTAAATAATTTAAGAATCATAAATTATTTAGGTTACCCATGGTGGGGACTCATTGAACATTGAATCACATTCTCTTTGTGGACACCCATGATAATATCCAGTATAGTTAATTTAATTATTGACACCTATATAAGGAAAATCCACATTTATATGTTTCATTGTATATTCTTATTTATGGACATGATTACTGATCCTTAGAATTTAATATTATGATTATTAATGAGTACTAAATTTTATTAACTTTCATATATTGAAAATAACCATGATAACATATGTTCATAGATATGAAGGATACATTAGGCGTTTCACAAATAATATTTCAATAAGGAATAATGCTAGAAATTATTTTTTTTCTTTTTTATTTAATATAGTTTTATATGTTTGTCCCTATCATGGAAATGAAGTAACCCAGAAAATACATGTATATGATGTTATATAGGAAATTAAATTTCTGAAAAACAATGAATGATACCTTAAACACATAGCTTAATGGCACCATAATGCAAAATTAGTGATTATAGATATCATGATAAAGATATTATATTAAATAGAATGTTTTTGTATGAGGTATTATGTCATTTCATCACCAACATGTTTCCCTGTGGGAGCCATGATGTGATGTAAGATTCTAAAATTGGACATTAGGTTGTACTATGAAATTCCACTGAGAAAGCTTCCAAGAATGTCACACCCTAAGTGTATCAAGAATATAAATTGAATAATTTATTATAATTTAATATTTAACATTTTGATAAATTTTTATTACCACGTGTGTTTTAATAATTACATATTTCTTCATGATAAAATATATTCTATCACTAGTTATTCATGTGAATATTATGTGATCAAAATATTAAATAAATTTATATTTTTTATTTAGTGAATATAACATTTATTTATTAATTGGTGAATATTGCAATGATGTTTGTTTAATAAATAAATATTCATTATTCAGGACCTGATTAATATTTTAGAAGAATGGAACAACGAGTTAAAGGTTAGTAGAGAAATAATAAATATTGAATATTATTTGAATAAATAATATTTAATTTAATTCTTGATTTTACCGCATGTCCAAAATTAATAATATTGTAATTATAATTTTCATGGGGTTCTACAAGGATTAAATAAGTCATATGGGGATCTTTTGGAATTATTTTTTTTCTTAATATAGAGGAATATAATCCTATTATAATATTTTACAAGAGATCCAATTCAATTATTTTTTTGTGAACAATGGATTCCATAGAAACCTCACGAATCCATTGAGATATCTTATCGAAAATAAAACTCTCAATAATGGAGAGATATCATAATCCATCTTCAAAACATGAGTTAATAACGATCAAAGAAAATTATTTGGAAGAAACTCATGGGGTGATCATAGGATAATGGCGTTGTGGATAAGATATTCCTGCAAAGCACTTGAAGATTCCATTGGATATGATTAGTGACTTCTGAAATAGGTGTGGATCACCACTAGAGGGGATAAAATCATGATTCCTAAAAAAATTATTATATGATGTAGATCCATTATCAAATCCATCAATAAAGAATTAATTTCATTCTAGGTAGTTCTGTAATTTTATAATTTTATAATATATAAAATTTGATTATTCTTCCATTTGGGTCTGGAATATTATCCACTTTCTGTATTCGTTGATTCAAATATATTCATCATGTAGTTTACCTAAACCAAAATCATGGATTATTCATCGATCATGACAATAACCACATTTGGGCATGACCCATACAACAATTCCACTATTCATGGAAACCACAAGTTGTATTTTAATAGACTAATAATTATATATAATTATTTAAAGACAATTGATTGATTTTCACATTTATTATTGTTTTCAATTACAACATATTCACTATTTAATATGAATTGTCAGATATGATTTCAGCCTCTCATTTCTCATAAATATTGTCAAATCTGTTAATTTTTTGAATGGGATAAATTTGATCATCTCATCTTGAGGTACCTAGGATCCTAGCCAGATAACACAAGACTAAATGTCATAAATCTTGAAGGTACACAATGATTACTAGTGTTAACTTCACCAATAATTAAATTATAATTAATTCAATGACTGTCCATTTATAACATGTATTGATTATAATTTTACTTTTTGTGGTGATAGGGGCAAAATGTTGTTTTGTTAACTAGAGTACACGTCATGTGACACCCATACATGGCATGTAATACTTATTCATAGAAAATCAATATATCCATTTACATATCCTACCATACTAGTAATCATGTAACATAGATACCACACACAATTTACCACATTTACACAAAATAAACTCTAGAAATTTCAATTTCATGGTCACATTCTATATCCCTAGGCATGTTATATGGATTAATGGTGAGATTAATACATACCATTTATCATAAATGTATATTTCATGTAATTTCTAAAATATATATATAATTAAATGTAATTTATTATATTATTAATACCTTATATACATTAAATTTAATTTTGTGATTAGGTTTATAGTACACATCATGTTTTGAGTTATATATATATTTAACCAATATCCACGTAATAATGAGATCAAAATATTATTTATAATCCATATTATAGTTGTTATTCTACAAGAATTGAGGCACTACAAACTATGTAAAAATGGAATAAAATTATTTTAAATCATTTGATCAATATGTATATAGTACACATCATGATATGAAGTGATAATTTATGTATTCCACATTTTTTAAAAGTAATAAGTATAGTAGTATAATACTTGTTGGTTAGTTGGAAATTTATTAGCCATTTTCCCACAAAGATAAACTATTGTACATTGTTAATTTAAAAAAAATTAATTTTATTAAAATTTTGTTTAATCTGAATCTCAAGGAAATACAGAAAATAGCTGAGATAATATAATTGATTAGTTAAAGATGATAATTAAGTTTCTTTTCATTATTTGTATTAAATTAAAATAATTATAATTTATTATTATCTTTATTAAATGAATAGTTTATTTCATGAATATTGATGATCATGTGATTTTACTAGACCATTGTATGTGATTGGATTCATTTAATATATTACAAAATTAAATTATTGGTAGGGGTTTCAAATCTCATCTAATTATGTAATAAAATTCATTCAAATGGTTTCATTTATGTAACCCTATTAACAAATATTTTAGTTCTCCTCACTTTAATATCCCTATAACTTTATGTAATATATAAATATCTCATGATTCTGGAGGTATTTAACATTTCGAGATGAGGAAAACCAATAAAATATTGATACATTGGTCGATTGGTTGAAATATGAAACACAAAACTTAAGTAGTTTATATTTCTATTCTCTTAGTTAAATGTTTATTTTATATTTTGATATATAAACTAACCATTAGGAAATTCTCAATATCACACAATTTTATAATTTTATTTCCATATTGTTAAATTATTATTAATTTTTTTATTTTTTTTATTCAATGAATTAATGAATTTAAAAAAATATAAGATATCAATAAAATAAATTTTCTTCTCCATACATATCAGTAAAGACGTGGGTAATCACTTTTCTAAATCAACATAATATTAACTGGAATTTGATAAATATAATAATATTAAATTTAAATATAAATATTAAATCCAATAATTATTAATATTATATAAGTATATCCTTCCACTACTTCAGTTAAAATCAAACCATAGGTCAGAGTGCTTGACTAGATAATGTTGGGGGGCTTCCAATAATCAATGAACTGTAACAAGTTGTTTTGGGATGCCATAACTATGTTCACTTTAAGGGTATACTACCCAAGAAGGACATTGTGTAACTAATAGTCAAGTGTTGAAGAAATCTAAATTAATGTTTTCAGGATTTGTCTGTCCATTTAATTGGTCAAGGATCTGTGAGTTGATGTAGTTGGAATTTGGAATTAAAAACTAAAACCCTTCAAATTTTTTCACCATCCATTTTTGGGAATAATAGAAGAGGAATATAGATACCTAAAAATATAATTTCAAGGAAATTGTAAAGTTTTAAAGAAATAGTGAGGGCTACTGTGTTTTGATGAACTAGATGGATAATAATAAATATAATATTTATTTATTTGAAAAAAAATATTACATAAATTAAAAAACACTTCTCATCTTATCTATTTAACTAATAATAAAAATGATATAAACTATATCATTGTGATCCTTACATATGAAGGATGACCGTCATAAAAATAATTATACAATAGAAAAGGAATTTAGGAATAATCCTATTACATGAAGGGAATTTGTATGTGCGGGAAGAAGCTATACCTGATTCCCCTAACTATCAGGAAAGTGATGAAAGTCAATATATCTATTTGAAAAAATTGAACAATGAAACATATGTTTATTTTTTCACGTTATCATCATTTTCTAATGATAATTTTCATCAAAATGGTAGCATGGATATTTATTTCATGACGAACTGCCATAGATATATCTATTAAGAGATGGAAACAAAAGAGAAATATGAGATCTCTATATCATTTTTCACAATAAATATTAGAGATTCATATATAGGTTTGCCTAATGTAGTTAATCTTAATAGATAAAGTGATTTCTTTGACATATTAGGGATTAACTTCGCAGATGAGTTTCACATAGGCCTCAAACATTATTCAATAACCAAGTCATAATCTAGTTTGATTGGGAATAATTACATGTGAAATAGTGAGAACAACCATTTTTAAATCTTTACTATAATTCACATAGTTGAAAACCACATGGGTAATGAAAAACATGCAATGCATATAACTAAGAAGAAATTAAAAAAACATGGAAAAATATTCTATTCTAAATAAAATCTCTAAATCTATCATGCATTTTCCATCCAAGGAGACGATTCTCCATAGGTAGAGCAAAGAAAGAGAGGTAGTTTGTTTTTAATGTTTATGGAATGGTTTTTATATATACTAATATGAAATTGAAAGAAAAAGGTACATTCAGTAACGAGTTTATTCATTCAATATAAATTCATAAATAATATGGTTCTCACATATTTATACAATATAATGAACCCAATAAATTATTCAAGATTGTTAGAGGATATGTGTATTTTTATCTATAATGGTGGGATTCTGGATTATCTATCCATTGGAAACTATAACAATTCATTTCAAAATGTAATGATATTATATTCGAAGGATAGATATTATGCACCAATAGTTACTAAGAATATATTTCCATATCATGTCTAGAAGGTAACAGTTGAATTTTTATTTTAGGAAATAAAATTTGATTATTTTATAAGGAAAACATATTATGTGGAATAGAATATTTAAATAATAGTCTTTATATATCAAATTATTAAGACAAATTATTGTAAATAGATAAAGATTCAAGTTCAAATAGATCATGCAATACACAATTATGGAATCACTAACATGGGCATGTAAATAAAAATACTTTGATAATATCTGTCAAGATATGTATTTAGAAGCTTCTTATATGGAACCCCATGAAATATGTCATGCTTGTTTTTTAGGAAAAAAATGAAAAAACTAACATTTTGTGGATATGGTGAGAGGTTCATCAAGAATCAAGGATTGGTACACGCTGATATGTGTGGAGTATTTCTTAAAAATATTATGGTGGGTATTCATACATCATAACTATTACTGATGAATGGGATATATATGATTTTTTCTACATGATGAGGTATAATTCTGAGTCCTTTGATAAATTAAATGAATTAAATAATGATATATATAATCAACATAGAAAAAAGATAAATAACAATTAATCGGATCGAGGTGGGGAATATTTTAACTACAATTTGATCAACTTTCTACAAGATTTTGAGAAAATAACACATTTCACTCCCTATAACACACTACATTGGAATGTTGTTAGTGAATTTATGAACCATAAATTGGTTGAAAATGTATATTTGATGATGGGGAATACAAATATTACATATTCATTTTGGGGATATTCATTATAAATTGTAGTATATACATTAATCTGATTAACAAAAAAATCATCAAAATTAATTTCCATTAGTAATGGAGTGAAAATAAATCTTTTTTTTCAAATACATGTCTATTGTTATTTGAGGAATTTGCAAGGGTCTTTAATAAAATACTAAAACCCTAGGTCCTAATGTGTATCTTTATAGGATATAATGAGGACACAAAGGGATAAAACCAATAAAACCACATAGATAATAATGTGATTATTTACAAACAAATCTATTTTATGAGTGGTTGAAAAGACTCAAATAGAATAGTGGAAGAATGATTAAATTCGATGAATTTTATTCTTAAAATAAATCATAGTTGGTATGTGAAATGATTCTATAGGTCCCCAAGGAATAACTAGTTCCAAAAACACATGTACAGTATTGGACCTCTAAAGAGGTACAAGAACCTTAGAGACATGGTTTTATAGCCATAAATTTGGGTGAATCCATATAGCTAAATTATTATAACCCTCATTCCTATAAATATGAAGTAGATAGAGTGTATTATTCATGTTTTCATGAAGCAATGAATTATGAATTGGATTTTATGTATCAGTACAATGTCTGGGTTCTAGTGAATGCACCCATTGTTGTGAATCCCATAGGTTTCAAATTGGTATTGATGATAAAATTGTACATGGTTTGTAATGTAAATATCAATAATGAAAGGATAGTGGATAAAGGGTTTAAATACAATCAAAAAATTGAATATGATCAAATGTTTTTAAAAATTTCCATGTTTATATAAATCAAAAGTATACATTATATACCTTCTATAAATTAAAATGAAATTAGGTATATGGATGTTAAAAAATAATTCTTTAATGGTAACCTTTATGAAGTTTCTTCTATGATAAAACAATAAGGGAATGTGATTCATAGTGTTCTGAAAAGTATTTTCATATTGCAGAGATCTATTTTTGTATTTAAGAAAGAATCATGATCATGGAACATTTGATTTGATATAGCTATAAAATAAATTTATATTCATTATGAATGTATGTGATACATTCTTTTAGAAGGGGATTAGTGGGAATGCGGTCATTGTCAATGTGTTATATGTTGATGAAATAGTACTTATTGAAAATGATACACGAGTATTCCAATCTATTAAGGACTCCAACAAATTTTTATCCATGAATGTCTTTGGTAAAGAAGCCTATATTCTGGGGATCAAGATATTTCATTATATATCAAAAAGAATTCTTTGACTATGACAAAGTATATACATTGACTAGAAACTAATGAAAATTAGTATAGAACAATCCCTGATAGAATTAGTTCTAGTGTCAAATTGTGTATATATTTCAATTTAAATGCATCCTATGAAATACTAAACGAAATATTAAATGAGTAAGATAAAATTTGATTTTGTGATAGGATCAATCATATGTGACATATTTTATTCTAGTATTGGTGTTTCATATGAATTAATCCTAACAGGAAGATATCAATACGATCTAGGAGATCATCATTGGTCTACTGTTTAGGATATCCTTAAGTATCCCTGGTGTACTAAGGATGTGTTCCTAAGGTTTGGAGGTGACACATGGGTTTTCATCTGGGGTTATATAGATGCTACTTTCATAAGGATTACAACTATCTGATTTTATAGACATTGTGTGTTTTCTGTCTTAATAGTGGAGTTATGACCTGGATGTTTTCAAAGTAGCTAGTTGTTGCAAAATTTAAAAGGGATTATGAGTATATGGTGGCTTCTGATATATCAAAGGAGTCCATTTTTATATTAATATATATATATAGTATCCTGATTTTTTACCTTATAGTAAAGACCATATCACATTATAAAATGAAAATACTACGATTGTGGCTCTTTGAGATGTTCCTTGGCCACACCGACAAATAGAGACTATACTCATGGAGTGTCACATACTGAGCTATTTTTTATAGACGTGTGAACATGTAGTAATTATAGTTTCCAAATATAACAAAATTTAGGAACCATGATAAAATTAAAACATTACCAGAAGCATGAGGGTCATGTGAGCGCCATCGGACTGATGGTTGTTAGTGGTTGTATCTTGTACAAGTGAGAATCAGTAGGAATCGGTACCATAGAAACAAATACATCATAATTTATATTACCAATTGTTAATTGTTTTAATATTAATTCACTACTTGTCACATAATGATAATTATTTTGCATGAGTTAGTATTTTATAATATCTTATGATTTGTTGTCACATTGAAAGGCCATGGCAGTTTCATGATATAAAGAGAACCTGAAGATCCCTGAATGTGTTCTTAAATAAATGTTCTATATTTGGATGTAATCATTTTAAGGAAAAAATGATTCATTCTATCCTAAATAGTTAATCATAAGACATTAAATAAAATTATCATTTTTTAATCCCTTTTTAATATCTACTGCATGATATTATTAAATAGAGACCTTCAAGCAATAAATCTATATTTATATTTTTCCATTATATGTTACTATATGCGTGTAATTACCCAAAGATTTATCAATGAAAATTAACTTCTTATAATTATATCATATTGTATATATCACATTAAATCACCAAAAGAACAAAATATAATCTTTATAAATGAATATCAAATGATCTAATATGTATAACAATAATTTAAGGAATATATAGTAATGAAATAATAACATGGCCTTTGGAATAGTAATGTGACATTGGTGAATAGTTAAACATACAATGGAATAGTCACATCACCTATGACTATATAAATAAAATTTAATCCTCCTATAACTGGAAATATGATATAATAGTATCCTAGTACAAGTAAATAAATATTTTAATATTATTAATTAAGTGTCGGTATTTTGCTAATTCATAACTTTTATTGTTTAATTTTATGAAACATTGATATAATTTAAATAAAATATATTATCATGAAATGTATACATTAATTTTTATTTTGAAGTATTATTATTATAAGAACATTTTAGGAGACCATAGTTGATTTTTAATAGTGTTATAAAACAAATTATAATTTTAAAAACAATATTTTCCAAGTAAATAATTATTTTATTTATAAATAAAAATTGACATATATAGAAAATTATTTTCATAAAATAGTGTTCAGTTTTTAATTGTATAGATTTTAAATGGTTAGGATGGATTTTTCATATTTTTCTAAAATATTTGAATTTTTGGTGGATAGAAATATATGATAATTTACGATGAATGAAAAATACTTGATTTATGGAGTCATATGTAATGTATTAATGATGTAAGAAAGGTAGATATAAATCAAATTATATAAATAATATATTTAATCTCATGAATAAACACTACTTCATATCTTTAGAAAAGTAATAAAATAATGATTAAAATATTCAGAAAACACCCCTTCCTCCAATATAAATACCACCCTCGCCACCTTTTCTCCTCATACCTGTCAAGGATTGATCCTTGTCCATGTTTCTTACAATAATATTCTAAAATAACATCCCCATGTCTAAGAGATATTTTCATAATTAAGTATGAGAACCAATCCCCTAAGGAGGATCTCAATAAGAAGTAATAAATATTTAAACCCCTCTTCATTTTCTTTTAATTTTTTTTCATGCACCTTTCATTTTATTTTCATACCTCAACTTCCCTAATAAAAAATAGCATAAAACCCCAATTATCATACACATATTGAATTTAATCATATTTGTGGAATAATTTTTCATCAAACCTCTTCTCCTCTCTCTTTAACATTATGAATGGAAATATCATCCTTGAGTTTTAGATTTACCACCTTCGTGGCTGATGTGATTTCATATTTCAATTATTGTATTTAAGAGTGGTCACAAAACCCTTTCCATTATAGGACCATATTTTAATATATGTTTTATATATTATTTAATGTTCTTGAATAATTTTATACAATGATATTAATTTATAAAACAAAATGAGTTCATTGGATTTAAAAAATGAAAATTCAATCTGAATGATTATCATTATATAATTATAAAATGATTCATCCTCACGTCTAGTAAATAATGGTATTTTAATATTCTATTTGTTAATTAATAACATATACTTTCATTTATGGATATAAATCCTCATTCTATATGATTTTCCATACATATATACAATTAATCCAATCATTAAAAGCAAGGAAATCAATGATCCAAAATGATGAAATTGAATATCTTAACCCATCAAAAAGGCCATATATAAAACTAATAATGTTATAATAAATAAAATAGAAGTAAAAAAGGTTATATAATTATTAATTAATGAAACAATTTTAAATATTTAGGTCATTAAGATCAAGTGAATTATAATTTTAGACAAGGTTACAGATTCTACCCAAATCTCCATTATTAATTCAGGTTAATCATTCTTTCTTTTTACCCAAATGAAATTCACCATTATTTATATTTAAATCTAAAAAATTGTGGTAATACTATCCAAAATCTTGTATCAATATTCCTTAGTGATTATTTTCTAGGATATACACGTTCTTCAATGATGCTGTACTCAATTATTTATAATAAGCAAGCCTAGTTTAAGGGAACATCAATAGTTCTTATCTATTTTCTTATGTGATCCATAATACATCATAATCCATCATTGTTATTATAAATTCACTTATTTTGTCATTAAAAAATATCATGGTTAAAGGAAGGTTTTATTCCAAAAAAATATTCCTTTTCAATTATAATGAAACATGAATGTTTTCCCTTAAACCGTAATAAATGTTTTTATTCATAATGTCTATTAAATAGTTTTACACATAGTGTTCACATAAAGTAACATGATATATGACTATATTACTATTTTAATGTCCATAAATGATTTAATTCCTTTCATTCCTAGAAACTATTACAATACACCATTTTATTTTTCTTTTGACATGACTAAGATACCCAATTATTTCTAGGGCTAACCCTTTTGATTTTGATTCATTAATTATTTATGGTTATTTATATGGAATGAATATTCATGAACATGTTATTATGGGTGTTATTTTATTTATTTATAATGCATTTAGTAATATTTATTATCATGGGATGTTATGTTCAATAGTCTTAGTGGTTTTCTTTGACTCATGCTCTTCTATGTGTAACGAACTAGGAATTGTGGTCCGATATATTCAATAAGCCCTAACTCATGCGAAATTCATATGTTATATTTCTTCCACATTACTATGATTCCATAAATATATATGATCCCTTATTCTATATATTTTCATGTCTTATATATAATCATGATCCTTTCCTTTATATATATATAGGTTATGCCTTCTAACCCATGTGCTATGAGTTATTTTATAGGTTGTTCCCTTACTGCGATTTTTAGATTATACCTTTTTTAATGTTACCCTCAATATATCATATGCATATATAAGTGTCTTAGAAGAAGATATGACCACCATATATATGATAAATATTGAAATTATATATTATGGCCCATGTTTTTAGTTGTAAGTACCTAGTGTTCGAAGACGTTGTACATTACGATCATTAACTAGTAATTTGATGTTTAATTATGAATAAATAATGTAATTATATTTGTAAAAGACTATAATCAGTATAGAAGGTATCAAAACAAATGTTTAGTAATTTGTAGATACTATGAATACATTAATTTAGTATGGAAACTAAGAATAATACTAAGTATGATAAAATATCCCTATTTTTTGTTTGTTTTGATTAAGGGTTTTATTAATAAAATACATTCTTGTATGTATTTTGAATGTTGATGTGGTTTTGGGGAATTTTTACCTAGGTGTAAATCCTCCGATAAGTTGTTCTGGTCCAAACTCTAGGTAGCACAGTACATGACAACAATCCTTACTACAAACGTAGTTTTACACTCTTAGGGATATGCATTAGTATATTTATAAGCTCATTACAAACCATTATAATGGGAACAAATAATATTCACACAATATTATATGTATGGAATCATATCATTGATAAACTATTTTAAATCCTAGGGAATCACAAGTTAGGATATACTTTTCTATTAAGAGTTTATCCTTTTAGTTTTAATATATATTTTCATATTAGATAAGTATTAAAGCTGCCCTAAAAGGAAAATTAGTTATCATAGCCCATGTAGGGTAATAGAAAAACATGATCCAAAAATCAACGTAATAGGAAATATAGTGATAAACCTAATGATATTCCAAATATGATCGAAATAAGAGTTCAAACATCATGGAAGTACTTTCTATATTGACTCATGTTATGAATAATGTTTTAAATTATGTGGAACACCCTTTTTCTCCGTGGAATGAGAATACTTCTATTGAATCTTTAATGACTAAAATACCTCCCATGTTTACTAGATCTTCTGATATACTAATTTCAAAACAGCGGATTAACTCCATTGAGAAGATAATCATTATCCTGTAGAGCATAGAAGAAGAGAATGTTGTGATGTTAGTCTATTGTTTTGATATGGATGGTGATTAGTGGAGAACACTGATTAAAAATACAATTTTCAATGTGGAATTTGATTCCATGGATTGAGTAGAAGTTGTGAAAATGTCTATCAATAAGAAATGCCCATGAACCCTTCAACTTAAGATTGATGGATCGCTCCTCATACTTATGTAAACGAATGTTCATTCTATATGGGCGTATAAAGAAAACATTACAAGTTTTTCAATTTAAAACTCCCAATTATTCATCGAATCTGAATAAATGGTGATTCACTTCATTAGTAGAGTAATCATGAGTCATAAAAAGTCACAGGAAATTCAAGACATCGGTAGTTATGAAGAGATTATCTATTGTGTCCTAAATATTGAAAGGGATATCCAAGACTCACAATGGTATCATGGGACTGGTGAGATAAATGAATAAAATTGATTCCAATATGGGTGTATTAGTAAATATATAACATGATCAAAAAATGACAGAATAGCCCACAAGTCAAAATTTTTGGAACAAGAAACAACGTAACTATATGAACGGAACCCAAAAATGCTTCAAATGTAAAATAATGTGGAATTTATCTAACAAATACTGAAGGAATAAAAATAATCCCACTATTTTGGATGATGAAAATAAGGTTCATAATAATGATCATCTAGTAGTACATTGTTTCCACTATGAGGATCATGGGAATTTTTCGAATCAACGACCTCAGATGGTTGTATTAATAGGAAATAAAAAACCACCTACAAGCAAACAAGGAAGGAATAATTCTAGGACTACTAATGATTTGGTGTTGAATATTGATGTGGTGATAGGTATACTGGTTATTCATTCAAGAATAGTGAACATACTATTGGATTCTAGTATGATGTATTCGTTTATATAACACTTGTTTGGTAGAACAATTCAAACATCTCCTCAATAATTCGATGATGATTTAACTCTGAGAAAAGATCATGGATAAATTATATAATCTAAAGAACAGAACTCATCCCTAGTTAATTTTTATGGATTGAACTTCCTAGAAAATAATTTCATAATCCATTTGGTATATTTAAGGCTATTTTGGGTAGTGATTGGATATCATTTCAAAAATATAACATCAACTATTAGGAATGGTATTTCACTATTCACATCCACAAATAATCCTCTAAATCATTATAAGTGAAATGGATCATGAATCTCATTCAGAATCATTGTCTCACATTGGAATATAACTTTCTTATGAGAAAGTATATCTCCCTCAATCGATTGAGACAACAGATATGATAAATATCAATGAAATTCCCATCACGAGGGATTACACTAATGTATTCCCTAATGCATTTCCTAATATTCACCTAACCAAGAAGTTGAGTTCTCATTTGAGATTATTCATATATCCCTATCTATATCATATAAACCATATTTAATGTCCACCATTGAGCTTGATGAAATAAATAACCAGTTATAGAAGAATATGGACAATGGTATTATATACTCGAGTGCTTCACCATGGGATTCCCAAACCCAATTCTTCTAGAATAAATATGGATCAATGTGAATCTACATCAATTATAGTGAGATGAATAAAATAACGGTAAATAACAAGAATACCCTTCATCGGATAGAATACTTGTTTGATTTGCTATGTGGGGCCATACATTTCTCTATATTGGAACATAATATTTTATATCAATAATGAAATGCGTGGAAAGAAGAAATTCTCAAGACTGCCTTGAAATCAATGTTTGGACACTATGTGTTCATAGTGATTCCCTTTGTACTCCTTAATGATCCGACAATTTTCATGGATTTGTGGAATATAGACTTTATAGATTACCCCACAAATTTATTGGTAGACTTTATTGATGAAATTATAATATAATCTAAGAAAAGGAAGGAAAAAAAATGAGAATTTAAAAACAATGTTGAATACATTGAAATGGGATAAACCATAGTCAATGAATTGTAAATGTCATTTCTCGATGGAGGAAGTATCATTCATGGGACATGTTATCACCAAAATTATATTATCTATGGACAATTCCCTAAGAACGGAAATAAATGAGTGGCCCATTCCAACATCTGTAATAGAGATCCTAAGCTTTCATGGTCTATCTAGGTATTACTAATGATTTTTGAAAAAAATATCATGATTTTCGAACCCATTATCCAAGCTGACAAAGATGGGACTGAAGTTATTACATACCAAATAATGAAAGTAAATATTTAGGGACAAAAAAAATAATATTAACACTATGTAAATCCTGAATATTGTAGAGCTATTCGTTTTAAATATTGATTCCTCAATGAGAGTCTTAAATTGTGTACTAATGAAAAATGATAATTTTGTAGCTTATGCCTCTAGGAATATGAATATTCCTGAGAAAAACTATCATATGCTCAATCTGAAGTTCAAAGCAAGGATATTTGCATGGGAAATAATGACGCATTCTATCTGTGGGGAGAGTTGTAAGATATATACTGATCACAGGAGTCCCATATATATATTCACACAGAAAAATTTGAATATGTGCCAACAAAGACTATTAGTTCTCATCATGGATTATATCTTCTAAATTCACTACCATCCTAGGAATGAATATAAAGCGGGAAATTCTCTAAGTTGAAAGGATCATGTATCTTTTTTATAATGATAATTGAAAAGGATAAAATATTCATATACATACAAAATAATCGACATGGGTATCGTTAAGGGATGAAAATCACCAATCCTTTCTCATGTTATTGCTCAACCATCCCTTATAGAGAAATAATGTATGATCAAATAAATAATG
This sequence comes from Viscum album, assembly GCA_963277665.1. Lineage (NCBI taxonomy): Eukaryota > Viridiplantae > Streptophyta > Magnoliopsida > Santalales > Viscaceae > Viscum > Viscum album. Next base: position 331,823,322 of record OY728161.1, read on the forward strand.
TTGATATTTAGAAAATTGGTGAAGCTATCCAAAATGAGAAATCCTCCATGTTCATGATTAGTGATGATGTTGTCATAATATTTGGGTAAAATATGTATACAATCCAATCAAGTGTTTAAAAAAATCATCTGATTGATGCACATAGCTGAACTTTCTCTATTCATCTAGGGAGAACAATTATGTGTCAAGATCTCCAAGAAAACATTTTGTGGAAGATACGAAAAATAAGATTGATGAATATACATCAATGTTCCAAGTATTTAGGTAAGTGAAATATGTATGGAGAAGTAATAATGGGATGATGCAATCATTACCCATACCAGCATGGAAATTGGAAAACATCAAAATAGGCATTGGTACTGAAATTCTTAAGACATTAAGCGGAAATAATGCTATATGGGTTATTGGGGATTTTCATACCAATAAAACTCACATTATGACAATTATAGAAGAATTATAAATGGATTAAAATTTAGGTATGTATATTTAATGAGGGGTAAGGTAACACAAATTGTTGATATATATTATATCAAATCAAGATTAGAGATTCACCTCAATGTTTTGGAAGAGTATAGAACATGCTCTAACCACTGAGATAAAATTCCATATTTCCTATCCTCCTAAAAAATATGTCAATTATAAGTGGGAAATTTGGACACTATAATACATATTTAGATCATATTTTATGGAATTCAAATGAGTATGGGACCAACATTTTTTACTAGTTGAATTCTCCTATAATAATTGTTTTCACTCGGGCATCTTAATGTCTCTAATATATGCCCATTATAGGAAAAGTTGCATACCTCTAGTATGCCAGAATGAAGTATATGAATTTATGATTCAAGGGAATGATATTTTTGAAGAAATGGAGGATATTTTGATAACCATTCAGTAGTAAAGAAAGGCATCCTTTAGTCGATAAAATATATATTCCTCAATTTGTCAACAGAACCAAGATTTTAAGGTTTAAGACATTTTATTCCTCCTCATATATCTCAAGAAAAGGTTCATGAGATGTTGGAGGAAAAGAAAGATATGTCCAAGGTATATCATCCCCTTCAAAGTACTTTATCATGTTAGAGCTATGGCATATCGACTTTCACTTCTACCAACCATGTCTCAAGTTATGAATTATTCCATGTATCCCTCGTAGGAAAGTACATACCAGATCCATCACATGTATTGACATTATAGGTGGTATAGTTGAGGAATGATATTTCTTATTATGGTTTTCCATTGAATATATTGGATCATTGTGATAAGGTTATATGAAACAATACAACCCTCCTAAAAAACATACTATGGGAGAATCATAAGTAGGGAGAGTCAACATGGGGACTGGGGGAATGGAAGATAGAAAAGTTCCCCCACAATATTTCAACATATAATGTAAAATGAACATTCGAGGGATAATTTTCATAAAGGGAAAAATATATAATGACCTAATGTTTTTTCAACAAAAATTCCTTTATTATAATTATGTAATATATTATAAATAATATTGAATTACATATAATTAAAAAATATAAGGATTATAAATGAACAATATATGAAATTAAAAAGTATTTCAAGAAGATAATAAACCTATAGAAATGAAATTATAACTTGAAATTTGGAATAGTAATGTGACCCATGTGAATAGTTAACCAGAAAATGGAATTGTAACATCACCTATAAAAGTATAAATAAAATTTTACCATCTTATAAATGGTAAATAAATTATTTATATCATAGTGTATGTAAATAAATATTTTAAAAATTATTAATTAAGTGTTGGTTTTTTATATGTCATAAATATTAAATTACAATTTTATTATTAATTTATTAATTGCAAATAAACGTTATTTTTCATAAAATGTATTCATAAATTATTATTTTGAGGTCTTTTGATTATAATATAATTTTATGATACCTTAGATAATTTTTTACTGTGTTATAAAATGAGTTATAATTTTATAAAAAATTTATTTTTCATAGTCAAAACTAAAACTTGTCATATATAAAAATTTATTTTCATATAATGGTGTTTATTATTGAATTATTCATGTCAAAAATGGTAAGGGTGAATTTGTTGGTTTTTTCTAAAATACATGAATTTATAGTGACTATTAAAATACGATAAATTAAGAAAATTGCGGAAAACATGAATCCTGGTATCATAGATGGTGTAGTTCTGATGTAATAACATTATATTTAAATGACATGATAAAATTACATTATTAAATGTCATGAATAAACACATTTTCTTGCACTGTGAAAAATAATAAAATAATGATTAAAATATTTAAAAAACACATTTCCCCCACAATTAATACCTCCACTCTCTACCTCTTCTCATCGCACCTCTCAATCCATGATATTTTTCCAAATTCATCCAAATAATCTTCCCAAACCTCTTCACTACACCCTGGAAATTTTTTTATTAAGAAAATCATGAAATGGGTCCCCTAATGTAGTACCCTTAGTATGAGCTATATAGAATTTTTTTAGCCTTTTTTCTGTGTTTATGTTTCATTGGATGAGTTTGGAAGTGTTTTGAGAGTTTTGATTGGGTTTGAATAAGTTTGAAGGACTTTTTAAGGCTTCACGGTATGAACACGGTTATGGGAAAACCATGAAAGATTAACCACATAGGTAGTGGGGTACACAAAGGTTTTCCATTGTTGTTCTTACCATTCAGGGTTGAAAAAACAAGGTTCCCCTATAAGGTAGCAGTAATAACTTATTTAGTGTACGATTTTTCTAATCGTGTGAGATAAATATGTGGCCCATTAAAAATAGGGTTTTAAAATATGAGGATAGTTGAAATTTACACAAACTTGCCCATTTATTCTCCCATATAATCCCTTCATGATATTTCCTCTTCTCAAGGGCTATATATGCTCTCCTACTCATTTTGGAATGGATTTGAAGGGGTTTCTAGCGGGTTTGAAGGTGGTTAGTCTTAGGTAAGTCTTACCTCATGGTTGTTTTGTGGTTTTCACTAGATCTACTCTTCTATATCTCTTGGTTTTCTATATATAAAACCTTTTCATTTAAATATAGGGGTTTGGTTACCTAATGTGATGATTTTAGTGATTTTTGGTTATAGGGAAGGGGAGTGGTTTTGGTGGGGTGTTTTCTGAATTAGTGGATTAGTTGATCATAGGTCGATATCACCATAACGTAAAAGGAAGTTGGCTTCACTCTCTACTCCACATATTTGAAATTAGTGAAATTAGTATCAATTTTGATTGTTTTTGTTGAAATAAATTGTGATAATGATGTATGGATCATATTAGAAACTCATTTTGGGATGATTTGGAGGACTATGGGGAAAATAAGTTATTATTCCAAAATAGGGATATATTGTTGGATTTTAAAATGTTGAGTTTAAATTCATTAAACATTGATTATAAAAAAATTTTGTGGTTGAAATTTTTTAATAAATAATTGGTTTTTTGTAATGTTTTTGGGAATGGAAAGTTGATTAAAGGGCTTGTTCAATAAATGGGCGATTCATTCAACTGAATTGGCATGTGTGGGAAATGATTGTGTGTTTATTTTCATTCCATGGGGCTTTGTGATTGATGGTTGATTAAGTGTGATGGATTCTGATGATTTTGTGTTAGTGTGGGGGAATTCTCACTATAATAGGTGATGGATACCAGATATAAAAGCCAACATTATGGATAGTGGTCGTGAAGCACCATTAGTAAGAAATGTATTGAACAGGTTGGAAAAAGCTCCTCTGTTTTGGTTGACTCATTGTGTGTTTCATTGCAATATAGAATTTTTTGTTCTATTGTAAAATTGTTAAATGGGTAATGGAATTTTTCTTTTGATTACCTTGGGTTTCATGGTTTGGGTAAAGTGGATTGTTAAGGTGTGTTTGGATTATTGGAAATTTTTTAACTATATGATGTTTTATATAAACTGTTTTATATAAAGGTACTAACAGTTTTATCCGAGTGCCATTTGAAGGGAATAAATTTTGGGAAAACCTAATATGTATTTGTACTATCCCCCTACATAGGAACATTGGTGCTTCTGTAGATGTTTTATTTCGGGACATAGGTAAGGGAAAGAATATCATTTTACTAGTTGTTTTTCATGATGATTTGGTGATGGTGTTGTGATCGGAGAATGGAGCTTTGTGTGGAACTGGGGTTGGGGTCCTATTTATTTGGGGTCATTTTGTGTATTCTTCCTCATTGTTCTCTAATTTTTTTGGTTGTATTGGAATTTTTGGACTATTATGTAATATCATTATTTTATTTTGGAAATGTATAGTTTGGGTTGCTATGTCAGCACGCATCATGTTGTTTTATTAGTAGTGGATTTTTTGGACAGTTGTTCAATTCAAAAGTGACAATCATTCCCCTAGTATTCTTGGAGACATTCGGAATTTATTTATACCCTTTTTCACCCTAGTATGGTGTCTTAAGTCCATGTATAATTCCTCCGCCCTCTGAAGACAATGGGATGGGGTGGGTTGTTAGAAGTCTTTTCATTTTAGTCGGTCCTCGTCTTTCAAGAGAGAACAGTTGTTTGGCCCTCTAGTGTTGGTTGTTGGTCTAGGTTTTGGCATTCATTATTAGACTATTCCATGGAGTAAAAATTGTCGAAACTAGGATTGTATAGACCAAAAGGATGTAGCTAACCCTTTTATTATAAATAACATGTTACTAGGTAGTTGGTGACATAAGTTTTTTGGTACATTATAGGAATTGGATATCTCATTGTCATGGGTGAATCCAATGTGATGAGCCTGGAATTCATGGTATAAATGACTAACCTATTGGATTCATATGTTATTGGGGTATAATAATTTATAGTGTCATATGATTGTGTGGATTTTGAAAATTTCAATTATATTTCAAAACGAAAGAATTTGAAACATGAAAACTAGTGGTGTTTTGAAATTGGGTAGGTTTTAAAAAAATGTTGTATTTTTTTCGAATAGTGTAACATAAGAAATATGTACTATTAGAAAGCCTCGTTGGGATTGTCTAAATGTATAGAATTTAAAAATTGTATACCATTTCTTGTAAGTGATGTGGTATATATTGTAGTTTTTTATTTCTAGAAATGGAATTGGGTAGGCATCATATATACCAACCATATAAAGCTGCTAGAAATGTGGTTTCACCTAAGCCCCAGGTGAACAAGAAGGTAATATAGACTGTAGTTCTAGATTTATAGGATGTGGAATGTGGGAATAGATGGGATGAACCAATGAATATAGATCAAGTAGTTTAGTTTCAAAGGAATAATCCACCCATCATTAGTGGTGATTTGGAGACAAAAAATGATGAGGCATGGCTGAACTGAATGAATAAGATATCTGACTTCTTGGGAACATTGGAATTGATGAAGGGGATGTTATCCACGTACATCTTGGAAGATATTTCCCACTAGTGGTGGGATTTTTCCTTCCCAGCTAGGATTTACCAAAGTGTGACATGGGAGGGTTTTGAAGAAATGTATAAAAAATAATCGTACACTCATTATTAAGAATTCATATTACAAAGCTTTTCACCAGTTTTAATCAAGGGAACATAGAGGTAATGAAATATGAATCTATTTTTATGAACATAGTGTGGTTTTAACATGATTTGGTGGGTACTGCACTATCGAAGGAACAAATTGTAGAAGTTGGGTTGAGGTAGGAAATTTGTTCCAAGATAGCATTGTTGTGTATAAATGATTTCAATGAAATGGTGAATAAGGCTATAATGGCTGAGCAAGAACATTAAGGGGTTACAAGTAGGAGAAGTATATTGGTACCCACAAGGAAGAGTAGGAAATTGAACAATGGGTTCAGACGGACGAGGGACAGTTCTTTCCATGGTGGGAGTACTGCTCAGAATTTGATAGAAGGATTGGTGAATCTTCCGTAGAAGCCTCAGATTAAGATGAGATGTTTTTAATGTGGCTCAAGGGGGCACATAAAGCAGGATTGCATGACACAACCTCAAGCATGTCATCATTTTTTGGATATGTGGAATCTTCAGCCTTATTGTAGGAATTCTCTGAGGTTGGGTGTTTGTGAAACTCCTCATGGGTTGTAGGGGGCTTAGGCCTCAACGAGATAGTGAAAGAAGAATTCCCCTCATGAGTAGAGAAAAGAAGTTTAAATTAATTATAAGAATACCATGATGCCTTAGTAGAGTAATAAATAGAAGAGTGTGGCAAACAGGATGTTGTTCAGGGATGAACATGTAGTGCTGGATGATTAGTCGAGACCATCCACAGTGCAAGGTATGGGTTTTTTTAAATCCATGTTGATTCAAGAATTATTTGATATGGGTGATTTACATTCTTTATTTCTTATCACTTGTTTTATTTCTTTGGTTTAAATGTAGAAATTATGCCTTCTGTTTTGAAACATAAAACAACTATGGGTCAAAGAGAGTGTTGAGAATTCCTATGTAATCATTGTTGCTTAGTTGTGAATGACATTGAATTGATGTGGTATTTCATTGTGCAAGAGATTAATTATTCTGAAATAATAATAGGATTGTATTTTTTGGTGATGTTTTTGGTCCACATCAACAATTATGCATGAGCAGTTAGTTTTATGATGGGAGATGACATTGAACATCACTTTAGATGGGAGAAGAATGAAAAACTAGAAGCAATGGATTTTTTGGCCCCAGCTGTTGGAAAGTTCATGTATCAGATAGGGGATTTTTTTCATTTGAATAAGTGGAAGATAATATGTATAGTGTTCTTCTAGTAGTTTTGGATATTTTTATGGATAAATTTTATGAAATAGTTCTCATGGTTTCCACCTGTGAGAGAAATGGAGTTTACAAATGATCATCTTCTAGGGACCGGTCATTTATCACTTCCATCTAACTAAATGGAACGAGTAGAATTTTTGGAATTAAATGTGTAGTTGGAAGAGTTATAAAAGAAAGTGTTCATCCAACCTAGCACAACTCTCTGAGCAGCACCAATTTTGTTTGCTAAAAAGGAATAAAGAAATTTCCAGCTCTTTATTGATTATCACAGTCTTAATCAGGTTACAATAATGAACCAATATCCAATACCACATAGTAATCCTTTGTTTGAACTTTTGAGTGGATATTAGAGGTTCTATATGATTCACCTGATGCCAAGATATCCATAGTTGCTTGTGAAGAAGAAGGATATTCCCAAAATAGATATCAGAAGTAGATATGGCCATGAAAAATATTTGGTTATGCCCTTTGTTCTAAAGAATGCACCAACATTGTTCCTGGAATTGACGAATATAGTATTCCAGAGATATCTTGATACATTTGTGATGGTATTTTTTTGATGATATACTAGTATATTCAAGGATAAGGGTAGAGCATGAACAACACATGGAGATAGTTTTGGGGATCTTGAGAGATCATCGGTTGTATGCCAAATTGTCAAAGTGTGACTTTTGGGTATAAAAGGCCAGTATCCTTGGACATGTTATTTCTGAGAAAGGTGTTTTAGTTGATCTAGACTAGGTAAAGAATGTTAACTCCATGAAACCATAGGATAACATTTTCATGATACGATGCCCCATTAGTCTAGTGGGTTATTAGAAAATATTTCTTCATGATTACACATGATTGGTTTCACCAATGATTGATTTTACAGAGAAGAATATCTCATTTTAATGGGATGAGAATTGTTAGAAAATTTTTTAATATCGAAAGGTTCTCCTTTTATAATCACCCATCATGGACATTCCTAATCCCAAGAAAGGGTATGCGTTGTATTGTGATGCATCATGATTGGGATTGGGCTCTGTTCTCATGTAGGGGGATCTTGTGGTTTCATATGGATCACAAATGTTGAGGTTACAGGAGAAGAACTACCCACCGTATTATTTTTAGTTGGAAAGAGTGTTTCATTCTTTAAAATGTGACTTCATTGTCTTTTTAGTGAGAAATTCATATTGTTTATCTATCTTAAATGTTTAAAACATATTTTATCGAAGAGATATCTTAACTTGAGGTAAAGGATATTGATGAAATATCTCAATATGTTTTATTTTAACATAGTTTACACACTGAGTAAGGGAAATTCGGTGCCAAATGCATTAAGTAGAAAATAATATTCACAAGTGGGGAAATAGACATTGGATCAATGGAAGTTGATATCGGTTATAGATGACATGTAGATGGATTTTGAGGACCAGGGTGACAGAGTGGTGTTCTTTCTCATTTCATTGGTTCCTAACATGTTTTTTTAGTTAAAATGGAATAGGAATATAATTCTGAATATGTGACAATGAGTTAGAAACTAAATTTTGTGGAGACCATTGAGAGATAATAATGGAATGAGAATTCAGTCTTCTATTTTTAGAATCATATGGTTGTACTGGGGTCTTTTAGTGAGTAACATCTCAGGGTTTATTATCATTCTATTTGAGGTTTCCATATTAAAATTTATATGATTTATAAGGCTACAAAAAGTTATTTTTGGTGGGAGGGTATGAAAAGGTATGTGGCCGAGTTTGTCTCAAGATGCTAGACTTCTCAGAAATTCAAGGAAGGGAATCAGTAGGAAGAATTCATTTTTCGGTCTTTACCAATCCCAGTGTGAAAATGGGAGAAAATAGAAATAGATTTTGTGATGGGTATGCCAACAATGACCTAGAACCACACTGATATATGGGTGATTTTTGATCATCTCACAATGTCGTACCATTTCATTCTAATTCGTGAATGCCACACGATGGACGATCTATCCAAAATCTATATCTGGGAAGTGTTAAAGGGGCATAGTGTTCTAGTTTTTGTTGTCTTAGATAGATATATGAGGTTCACATCTCAATTTTAAAAATCCTTATTGCAAGACTTTGGGACACCATTGATTATGAGCACGGCGTATCATCCTCATACGGATGGCCAATCTAAGATGACAATACAAACATTGGAGGATATGTTATGGGCTTGTGTGGTGGATTTTTTTTATGTTCCTGGGAGGAGAACTTACCGTTGGAATATTTCACATATAATAACATTTATCCGCCTTCAATACATATGGCTTCATTGGAGCATTGTATTGGCCTTCCTATCATTCTACACTATGTTGGGTGGAAATAGTTGAGACCTTGATGGCCAGATAGAGGCTTTTCCAACAAACTATGAAGAAGATCATGTTGATAAAAAAGAGGATGGAGGTGACAAAAAGACATCAACAATCATATGCAAACCATCATCGACGACTGTTGTTGTTCGAGGTGGGTGATCATATGTTTTTTAGAATCTCTCCTAGGATGGTATATCATCAATTTGCGAAGTAGGGTATGTTATCTTCAAGGTATATTGGGTATTTTGAGATACATGATAAGATTAGAGAGGTTTATTATCGACTAGATTTTCCACAATGGATTAGTTTGGCACACAATGTGTTTTATGCCTTGTAGATGAAGAAGTATTAGACGGATTATTACCATGTGATTCAATGGGATCATTATTAGATAGAACCAAATCCTTCCTTAGTGCATGTGACAATGTGGATTGTGGATAGGCAAGATAATGTCATGTGTTCCAAAATAATCGGTTTAGTTCAGAGTTTTTGGAATCATGGTCAACATTAGGAGGATAATTGGGAGTGGGAGAAGGTTATGGATGAGAAATTTCCTGAGCTCTTTCGACGATGAGATGGTTCTCTACAATCCTAGGATGTAAATTCGAATGGTGGGGAGAATTTATCAACCATAGATTGATGAATGTAGCCTTTTTATTCATTTTCATTTTCATAGGGCACTTAGGTTGTGTTGGTGAGAAGTTGGGGGTGTTTTGAATGGTATTGAATAAGTTTGGAGGATTTTTGAGGTTTCACAATATGTGAATAGTTAGGGGAAACAATGAGAGATGAACCATTATGGTAGTGGGGTACACACATATGGTGCACTATTTGACTAACTGTGTGGGGTTGGTAATGCGAGGTTCCTCTTTGAGGTAGCAATAGGTTAATGGTTAGTGCACAGTTTTTTAAACTGTACGATATAAAATTGAGACTATTTAAAAGAAGCATTTTAAAATCCAGGGTTAGCTGGGATTTACCCTAAATCACCCATTTCGTCTCCCATACAATACCTACATGGGATTTTATCTTCTTAAGGGATATGGGTTCTCAACCACTCATTTTTAAGAGAGTTTAATGGGGTTCTTGGTGGTTTGAGTCAGTTCATCATGGGTAAGTCTTATCTCTTGGTTGTTTTTGGTTTTCCAAAGATATACACTTCCCTATCTCTTGGAATTCTAGATCCACATATGTTTCATGTAGATATAGGGCTCTGGTTTCCAAGTGTTTATTTTTGGGCTTTTGGAGATTGGTATGGAGATCTATAGTTTTTGCAGTGGAGTGTTTGTCCAAATTTGTGTTGCAGTTGTTTGTGGGTCGATTTCGCCGGAACCCTAATGGTACGTGGCTTCTCTCTCAACCCCACTTGGTAAAAATTAGTGATATTAGTGGTAATAAATTTTATTTACTGGAAACTAATTGTGATAATGAAGTGTGAATCTTGTTGGAAACCCATTTGGTTATGATTTTGGGGATTTTGGGGGAATATGTTATTGTTGAAAAATGGGGCTTTGTTGTGTGATTTTAAAATGTTAATTTTAATATTAATTGAGGATGATCACGAATTTTTTTTTTTGTAAATGTTTTTTAATAATGATTTGGTTTTGATGAAAAGTGGTTGGGAATGGAAGGTTGGTTACAGTGTTTTTTCAATATATGGGTGATTAATTAATGTGAATTATCACTTGTTGGAAATGATGGTGTACTTATTGTGTGACCTTGTTGCTTTTTTCTTGTTGGTTGATTAAGTGTGATGGCTTCTTATGATTTTGTATAAGAGGGTGGGGGGATTCACTATAAAAGGCGATGGATATTGGACGGAATAACCACTATTATAGATATTGATTGGGGATGACCATTAGTTGGAATTTTAATGAACAAGTTGGATAGAAGATCCTCCATTTTGGTTTCCCTGTTGTGTGTTACTTTTCATAATGGAATTTGATGTACTATTGTGAAATGGGGGAATTGATCATAGAATAGTTGTTTTCGATTTCAATTAGGTTTCATGTTTTAGGTATGTTGTCTTGTTAAGGTGTGTTCTTCTTATTGATAATTGTTGAATTATTTTATGATTTATATAAACTGTTTTATATAAAGGTGCTAATGGTTTAATCATCATGGGATGTCTAGAGATGTCATCCGGGGAAAACCGACTATGTATTTGTACTCACCACCTACTTTGAAACATGGGTTAATTTTTAAATTTTGTATTCTGGGACCCCGATAAGGGTAAAACGTCTCATTTTTCTACCAGTTCAACATGATTCTTTGTTGATGTTGTGGTTCTTGGATCATGGATCTTGTTGTGGAGCTATAGATAGTTCCGTTTGTCACGACCCGCCCTCGGGGTTCGTGCCGTGACTACCCCAAGCCCGCCTTCCATAGGCCAGGGGCTGGCGACTAGCACCAAGGCGTAGATCCCAGTAAAAAAGGGAAGGCATTGCATTTGTAAAGTAAACAAGCACCACTGAGTAAGAAAGCGGAAAAGTAAACACTAAGTAAAAACAGAGTATAACTGAAAGTGCGGAAAAGTAAATGGGCCAGTATACAAACCCAAACTGAAAGTAAAGTACAACTCGAAAGGGAAAACAACAACTGTAAACTAAAATCCGCTACATCGAGCTGTCCACTGGAAATCCCACCTGAAGGGTGGGTACAGATAGCTCCACTTATCCTCGGGTCCCGCTGTCCGCTCTGAGCACGTCTCGCCTAGTGGTCCACCTCTAGGTATCGTCCAGCTCTGCAAGCCTTAACCATGATCAATGTTGTCCGTCGTCTACAACCAACACAACGTAGTGTGGGAATAGCCCGTGAAGGGGTGAGTATAAGCTACTCAGTAGTGACCCCGAGACCCCCGAAGGTCTCCCAAAATCCATAAAGGATAAACCACAAGGATAGATACAAAAACGAAGTAACAACTGACACTGCTTAGGTATATGCCCATACATATACCTAAGTCATCAATTCCAATACGCTCCAACCTCCGAGTCCAAGTACATCTCAGTCCACATAGGAAAGTATATGTATTCCACACAGGAAAGCAAACAGAAATCCACACAGGATAGCACAACACAATCTACACAGGAAAGCAACAGGATTCAACTCACACAGTTATACTTCTTCTAGGACGATAGAGATGATCACTGATCCATCTAAGTCGTCGGACCCACAAAGGATCGATAGGTACTAACCCCCGCAATGACCCACACAGGATCGGGCCCACATAGGACCTATAGGGTCTGGTTCACACAGGACCGCTGAGCGCAGACCCACACAGGATCAGACCCACACAGGATCGGTAGCACTGATCCACACAGAATCGCTGAGTGCTGTAGTCATCGTCGTCTAATCCACTAAGGATCTCTGTACTGTCATCGTCGCAGTCACAGTAGCAGTAGCAGTAGCAGTCGCAGCCAGCTCTAGGGTTCCCGCACACAGCAAGCTCGTTCGGGAGGGTCCGCTCCACGAGCTGAGAGGCTGATACATCAACTGTCACAAGTCCAGAGTTGATGTATCCAATAGTTCCGTATCGTCAACAGGAACTCAACGCAACAGACGGAGCGTCAATCGGACGCCCGGTCTGAGAGTTATTGGCTTTTTCGTCCTAGGGGCCCGGTTGGTTTTTAAGGCAAAACCAACCCGACCATACTCCACCTACGTCCAAACCTTGGGTGGAGTATTCCAAAAGATCCAACTCACTAAGAGGAACTCAGAAAAGCTTACGGCACATCAAACGGACGTCCGTAGCTCAAGATATTAGCGTTTCCGCTCCAAGGGCCCGGTTGGTTTCATGTACGAACCAACCCGGCTGAACTCAAAGTATTCTGAAACCTTGAGTGCGATATACTGAAACTACCGTCTTGATCCAAAGATCGCATCGCCGCTGATGGCGTGTCGTTTGGAAGTCCATAGCCCGAGTTATGGGCATTTGAATCCAAACCGCTCGGTAACGGGGGTTTCGGGCCCGGGCCGTCCCGGCCCGCGAAACCCTGGTTGGCCCGAACCGGGTCGACCCGCCCCGGACAGGGTCGACCCGGCCCGGCCCGGCCAGGCGCGCTGGTTCGGCGCAAGGCAGCGCGCTGTGCGCGCTGGCAGCTCGGCCGAAGGCCGAGCTTTTGGAAAACGGGGGGCCGCCTGCCCCCCTTTGTGAAACCGGCCCGCCTCATAATGGGGGGCCATTATGGCTGGCCGGGGGAATTAATCCCCCCCGGTTTTGCCTCCCTTCCGGCCGGCCCGACCTGGCCAGCCGGTTCTTCCTCAACGGGACCGGCAAGGCTGGTCCCCCTTCCGGCTTCCGACACCGGCGGCCCAGCTAGCCGCCGGTCTTCTCATTCCGCCGCGGCCCGGAACTGGTCGCGGCATTCTTCATCCGGCGCGGTGCGACGGCACCACACTCCTCCTCCACGGCACCGCTCCGGCCGCGGCTCCTTTGGTTTCCTTCAACGCGGCGTGACGGCGTCGCGTCCATGAAATTCTTTCCACGGCGTGGCGCGACTGCGCCGTGCAATAATTGCTGTGTGATTCCTGCGTGGTGCGACGGCACCATGCCATCTCGTTCCATTTGCAAGAAACAATCAAGAACTAAGGAGGGGGGTTCGGTCGTGTTCGTGCGGTCCGGCCCCCCTCTCGTTAAACAATAACACTTAATCATTTATCCTCAAAGTTCGACATGCTAGAACCAAGAACGAGAATAATTAAATTAAACAACAACAAACCCCTACCTCGGTTTCAAGTGCGGAGCACGTCAACAAGCCGCGGAAGACAAGCGTCGCGGAGGTCGGGCGTCGCGGAAACCGAACGTCGTTTCCGTTGACGTCGAGGTGCGTCCGAAGAGGTACGTCATTGGAGAAGCTTCGAAAGATGATGGAGATAATACAAGGAGGAAACAGTGTCTCCTTTTCTTGACACAGAAGAAGATCGAAGATGCGGCGTCGTCGATCTTCGGGAACACACCGGCTACGAAGAAGAGAAGCGGCGTTCTTCGTCGGAGCATAAGTGTTCTTCGTGTTCTTCGTCAATGTTGAAGAAGGAGAAGAAAGCTCCCAAATTCTCTCAAGGTGGTAGGATAATTCTAACCAAAATAAAATAAGATCAAGCCTTATTTTATTTACACAAGTAAACCACTTTGAATTTCAAAGGTTTGAAATTCAAACAACTCAACACAATTAATTAACCAAGTTGTCAAGATTAATTAAAGAAGAGATAGGGAGTTTAAAAGGGGAGATGAAGTGTTAGGGTTCATGTGGGCCCCACCACACTTAATCCTCTCAAGGGAGGTTATGTGGATGTGGGTCCCACCCCTAACTCCCTTTGGGAGGTTATAACCAACTTAGTTAAGAATAAAATGTATTTCCACATTTTATTTAATTTCATATTAAATTCCCAAAAACTAACTCTCAACCCGCAATAAACGCAACCTCTGAAAAGGTCTCCTTAAGCGAATATCGGCGCTGCGAGTTCATCAGTGCCCTCAGAATTCGATTCTGGGCACCGGTTCAAAAGTTAGAAATTCCTGCTCGTTCGTTCACTGAACGTACCCGAGCCAAACTTCGGAAATTGATTCCGGGCACTTCGGGCCTTGAAATCGGGTACCGTCAGAAACCACGTTCTTGGAAAATTCCAAAGAAAATTAAGAAAAAATTTCCCTTGAATTTTACGGGTCTTTACATCCTTCTTCTTTGGGGTCTTGTTGTGTAGTCTTCACCTTTGTAATCTGATTTTTGGGTTGGTTGTATTGAAATTTTGGAATTATTATGGAACAACATTGTTGTATTTTTGAAATGTATGTCTTGGGATTCTATGTAATCATGCATCATGTATTTTGTTTGAGTAGTGTATTGTTTGGTTGGTGGTTCCATTCAAAAGGGAACATATTTCTATATGTTTTATTGTAGCACTTTCGATTTATTGCGAGCATTTGGCACCCTTGGAACATCACCTAAGTACATGTTTTATTCCTCCTCCCTCTCAAGCTAGTGGGATGGGGTGCGATGTTACACCTAATGCGGTTTTCAAAAAGAAGTAATCAAGAGGTAAAACTCTCTTCCCTTTTTTTAATTTCTTTTCAAGGTTAATTTTTTCATTTTCACTCCTGACCTCCCCTCATCCAAATAGTATGAATAATTATGTATCTTACATAAAAAATAACTTTATCATGTTGATGGAATATATTTCGTTATCAAATCTCTCATCCTCTATATTTTAATTTTACAATGAATCATCTTCTCTAAGGTTCTGATTTTCCTACTTTATGGATTATGTGATTTGATCTTTCAATTTTGTCTTCATGGAAGGTCTTGAAACTAGTTTTATGGATTAAATAGATTATAAATTATGTATTAGAACTTATTTAATTTTATGGAATAATTTCGAAACCAATATATAAATTTTTAAATTACAGTGAGTTTGTTCTGATGAAAAATGATAAACCAATCAAAAAACTATCATTAATGATTTAACTAATGAATATACCTCACTTATATAAATAGAAAATTATTTCAATATTATATATTTTCATAAATAACATATATGTTCATTTTTGGACGAATATGCTCATTATACATTTTGTCTATGCACGTATACAAGTAAACCAATCCTAATAACCAAGGAAATAAATTCTCCCAAATGATGAAATTGAATCCCCTGTCCGATCAAAAAACCATAAATGTGTTTAATATATTTATAATAAATCAAATACACATATAAATAGTTATTTAATTATTAATTAATTAATATAATTTTTTTATTTATGGAATTGAGATCATCGTAATAATCATTTGGGACAAAAGGTAATGGATTCTATATGAACCTCAATTATTTGCTTGGGTTACTCATCTCGTTTTACCCAAATGAAATTATATATTAATTTTAGGTAAATACTCTATATTATTTTCATCTATTCCAAACTCATGTATTAAGTCACATTCATCTTTCTTTTTTGTTATATACATATTTTTAAAAGGATACCTATTCAATTCTTCCAAATAATCATGCTTGGTTTAAGGGAACATCACAAATTCTTACCCATTTTAAAATTTTCTTCATAATCTACTGGATGCCACCATTATTTTTCTAAATCAATCATTTTTTCATGTGAAACTACCATGGTTAAAAATTTGGTTAATACAAATAATTAATAATTTTTCATTTTAAAAAATCATGAAATTTTTCCCATAAATTGTACTAAAATGATGTATTAATAATGTTTCTTAAACACTATTTCTCATCAGTTGTACATAACTTCTAACGATATATTCATATATTACTATATAAATGTCCATGTATTTTTTATTTTTATTCTTTCATGTAATATTTTATGATACATGCAATTTTTAGGCTTTATACATGTTTGTGACACACAGTTCATTCCATTGGTAACCCTTCTATTGATGTTTGATTAATTATGTATGATTCATTATGAGGAAATAATATTCCTCAACATGTTATTATGGGTGAACATAGATAGAGATCTAATACATTATTTAATGATTAGTCTCTTTGGATGTTATTTTCAATGGTATTGTTGGTTAGTATTTATTCATGCTCCTCTATGTGTAACGATCCTTGGTTCGTTTTCCCCTATGTGAAACAAGCCATGACTCAAAATAAAGTCATTTTTTATGTTACATACACATCACTATGATTACATGATTATATTAACCCATGTTCTACATTTTTTGATTATTTATGACTAATCATGTTCCATGCCTTTATATATATTTATTTTATATCTTTTAACCAATGTGCTTAGATTTATTTTAATTTTTAATCCCATAATGGGTTTTTTAGGTGATCCCATTGTCCAAGTTATCTCCAATTTATCCAATATAGATGTAATGAGCTCAAGTATGTTAGGAGCTCTTAATATATTATAAATATTGAATATTTTTATTAAGTCCCATATTTTTTGTTTTATGTACATCGTCTTCCATGACACTTGACATTACGATCCTTGGCATGAAATTTGATGTTTGATTATTTATAAAATAATGAAATGATTTGTGAAAAATAATATAGTCTCCATAATGAGGACATGTGAACTGTTCCATAGACCATAAAATAATTGATAATATGATGACTTTTGTTGGTGTTCCCTTAAAATATTTTTCAATAGTATCCATGATGTGTTTATCAATGTAAACCTAGAATTTAGGATTCATTACCTAATTTCCATTAGGAAAAGACCTAGAGGTTCCAACACTTTGAGCATTCAAAAATTATATCTAAATAATATATTATTATTTATTAGTTAACAAGTTGAATAAATATTAATTTTTCTAGTTCTTTAATAATATTTTATCTTTTTATGATGACCTATATATTGTAACTAATTATTCAAGGGAATATTATCAAAGGATAAATTTTTTTAACAAAATTAATTACTTTTAAATAAATATAATATTTATTTTATAATTAAAAGTTTTTTGGTGATATTATGTTTTGAAAAAAATCATTTTTCATGGCCAAATAAAAATTATAAAGTAGTGAATAATGTATTTAAATTTCCATCTATGAAATGCTAAATATTAAATATTATTTGAATAAATAATATATTTTTTAATCTTTGATTTTAGCACATGTTGATAAATAAAAATTATATTAATATTCTATACATAGGGTTCTATGGGGATTAAATAAATAATAATGGAACATGTGAATTTATTATTTTTATTATCCTAGTGTTATATAAATAAAATTATATTATTTTTTATGATAACTCGTTCATTTATTTATTTTTGTTTGAAATGAAATATATAGAATCCTCTGGAATCCCTAAAGAGCACTGATCTCCAAAAACACTCTCTAGAATGGAGATTTATCTTCCTCTATTGGCCACTCAAGTTTCAAGACAGATCATAGAGTATCCTTTTTATGTGATTCCCAAGGTAATCAAAGATGAATGATTTAAGAAACAGGATATACAATGCTAGAACCTAGAGATTCATATGGTAAATTTTGAGGATATTTAGAACATGTGTTAAACAACACTAGAGGGAATATATTCACGATTCCTAGAACACAATGATGTTATGATGTAGATCAACAATCATATCTATCTATTACTAAATAATTTCACACAGGTTAATTATTTAATTTGATAAATTAGTTGTAATTTTTTTTTATTCTCATAAAGTTTGGTTCCAAAATTTTATCTACAGTCTGCATTCTTTGATTCAAGTTTGTTGATCTGTGCATTTATCATCATTTAAATATCATATTAATCAAAGATCATGAAATAAACAAAATTTTTGGAAGAATCCATCAAATGATTATTATTTTCCAAAATAAATAATATATATGTCATTAAAATGACTTTTGAAAGCTGATATATTATCAATATTTTTTCATCTGATTGGAAAATTGAAACAATGTTCACACATATGTAGGGCTGACCATCTCTAGGAATGGTGTAATTAATTTTCTACCATTAATTTTATAAAACAATATAAAAATTATATAATGAATATATATTATATTTATATCTTTTTTGACAGTCTATAAATTATTTCACCATGATAAACATAAAAGGACGGACATAACCAATCTAATAAATATAACAAAAACAAAACAATTATTACCTAAATTTTTTTTGTTATGTAATTTTTAATAAATCATTAATAAAAAGTCATATGTAAATAATATATTTTATAATATATATAATTATGGATCAATAATATATATATGATAAACCCACACATAGTATATAATTGGTTTGAAATAGTATGCAAGATGTCGAGACCCAAGGTATGGAATTATCTTCTATGTTTTCTATCTATGGGACACATGATTTATACACCTGTAATTTCCTTTCTATTTTGTATATAGATCCCATTAATTCCATTCATATGTATTATCAAGAAATTATAAGAAAGGAATATCCATATATTTTTAATTTGTTCATAAGTCTTATGAATGAATAGATAAAAATGTGTATGAGGTTTTATGTTACAATATTCTTTTTTAACAATATTGTTTATGATTATGTTTTTTATGATTAAATTTGATTATTTATCTATAATTACTATCTTGAAAATTATTATACTTTGTTTATATGATAGAAATACCTTTTTTTAATTTAATTGTTTTCCATTTTTTTACTCATGAGAGAAATATAATTATTTTATTTAATATCTACTTTATTTCTCTATTCCATAGAGAATCCTTTTTCATCCATATCAATGTTTTGAAAAAATGAATAATGAATATTTTTACAAAGATAGAATTATTGATTAATTATATTTTTTTATTTTTTTATTTTTAAGAAAAGGTTTTAAATGAATCTTCTTACTATCTTCAAAATGTGCTGCTTTTTAATTTTTGCTAAAAATGTTAAAGAAATCATCATATTAAATGTCTGGAATTACCAATATTTTCAATTTTCTTGACTACTAAATTTATTGAAGAATAAATTATATGATTCATATATTTATTTAATATAAAAAAATCATAATGATTTTTAGACTTTTAGATTTTAAATGGATATTTCCAATATGAAAAGTTAATTTTCTTCATGAAATGTTTATTGTTATCTTTAAAAATCATTTCATTCTATGATGAAATCCTTTAATACCAATACCGATTTTATATGTATTTTAACCAATGATACCATTGTTATTCTTTACCTGAATGGTTTATTTATATGATCAATGGATTTTTGTGAAACCGATTCATTATTCATAGGTTATGTTGTGATGAAACAATGAAATATTTAGAAAAACTAATTATTTTACACAAATTATTATTTGGTGAAATTTATATGGAACCCAAATTATTTATTGGATTATAATATAATAAATTATTTATGATCTTGTGGAATAGATATGTATTTTTTTAATTATGTGATTATTGGATCCTCTATCTACATGTAATTCATTTGATAAAGATTGATGTTTGATGAGATAAAAACAGACTTGAATGGGGAGGTAACCTAATTGATTAAGAGAAACATTCCACTATGATAATATTGGGATTGAACCATTACAAATTCAATGGTTTGGGGAGTGAATCCAATCTACTATAATAGTTTTTGGAGGGGAATGTGACATTTAAGATCATTTGGGATGTGAGCCCAATCCATTATGATTTCCCTAGAACTGAATGTTAGTCTATTAAGGATATTATTTTCTATGCTTTTTTCTATGAAAAAATTCCATGTATTATGCCAATGTTATGCATCAATTTCTTTTATAAATTTATTTTTTATGATTTATTTCTTTTGATCTAACAATAATTATTCCATGAATGAAAATTACGATCTTTGGTATTTAGGGCATGGTTTCTAATTAGGTTGTCATGTTTACATACCATTATTTTCATGTTATATAGTGGTCTCATTGTTTAAAATTACTTAGATTCTTATTTAACACATTCCTATGTTAATTTTTCCTAGGGAATAATTAAAGGTTTTATG
The DNA here is from genome assembly GCA_963277665.1 of Viscum album. Taxonomy (NCBI): domain Eukaryota; kingdom Viridiplantae; phylum Streptophyta; class Magnoliopsida; order Santalales; family Viscaceae; genus Viscum; species Viscum album. The sequence goes on from OY728161.1 coordinate 331,843,780, forward strand.
TATGATATTTTTATGAATGGGGTGAGTTTTGAAGAACCATTGGGTTATGTTGTATAACTCTTATGGAAAATCTATTTATGTTTCCATGTTTTTAAAGTAATTATACCTAAATTATTATTGTGTTATTCATTAGGTTATTTAATGAATATTTATCTATTTGGATGTAATAATTATTTATGAGAATTTATTCATTATAATTATCTATGAAATTAAATTATAGTAAGTAATTGTCCTTATTCAATGACTTCACTCAATAAAGCATAACAGATTTCAAATAGTATAAAAATGGATGAAAATAATTTCTATAAATTTTAGAAAAATATAATCCAAATGCGATAAATCTGTGATATTTAGAAATAAATTATTTTATAAAATATGGAGTGTAATAATTTCTTTGAAAAAAATAATTTATCATAAAGAACGGTCCATGGATTAGGAAAATATTACGGAATGATGGTTCAAAAGTAAAGAATTATAATATATATTTTGAAAACACTTTCATAAAATATCAAAAAATGGACATTTTAATGGAAAATTTCAGAATTTATTTTGCTGAAAGTAAATTCAAAACCATGGAAAATTTAACTTTTCAAAATAAAAAATCCATAATTTATCCTAGAAAGGAAAAAATATTTACCAAAATAAATTTGGTGCGGAAGATAAAACATTTTATTTTGAAAGGACAGAGATCCGTTTTAAATATTTTGAAATACGATTTTATGAAAACCGAAATTTTAAAATTATTATTAAATTGTGACATTCCAACCAACTAGGGCCCATCTTAGTCTAAAAATAAACAAATAGTGACATCCAAAGACTTCCACTAATTTTACATGGTTTGAAGACAGTCACTAATAAATAATCTCACAAAAACGATATGAATTGGAATTTTTTACTGGTATGAATGCAGAAAACTCGTTCAATGCAATAGTTATTCTATATAATAAAAAACAAAAAAATATAGAGTAATCAATTTATTCAACATCCTAAATGTAATAAATCATAGTGCCACATGTTAATAAAAATATATAATGGGGAAATATAATTTCCCACTATGAAATGATTTCTTAACATGATAAATACAAGGAAAAGGGAAAATTAAAAAATCTCATGTCTCAAAATTTCATGCCAACTATGGCACACTAATATTACCTCCAATACTTCAATTCTCCCTATAACTAGGTCAACCATGTTCAATATCAATCTTTCATTCATCATTCTAAGTCACAACACTTGTGGTTACAACCCTTGAAAGAGTGAATATATATACTTATTAGGACACCAAAAACCCCATAAGGGATGAAATTGAAATAATAAAATCAGATTGAATGATAAATAATGATGTTAGAAAAAACCTATATTATAAATACTAATACTAAAAAAAAGTCACAAGAATGAGAGAAGTCTCAATTACTATATCAATCTAAATATGATGATGTGTCTTCCTAATAGTCTGATCATACCATCAATGATTCCAGACATTATGAGCATCCATATGAAAATAGTAGTGGAGGGCATACTCCATTCTACTACAATCTATAGGTAAGTGAACTCACCTTCCATTATAGGACCCTCACACCGAAATATCATAATGATGGGTTTGTACTACTAAATTGATAAAGGACAAGTTAATTTTATAGTATGAGTTATCACAAACATTATATATATAATGAGTTTTGGGTACACATTCTCTATGGTGTTAGGGAAGAACATAACCTAAAATATATGTGATGATCAAAACTGATCACTAAAATTATGAAATTATCTAATAAAATATAAATCATAATAGAAACACATCATTTTATATCACTGATGCAAATTTATTGCTTCGATAACATGATATGAATAAAAACAAACATGCTAAAATCCATGACACTATTGTAGACCATGATACACTAAATGTGTTTACCACATATACATTCTTTATAGTCGTCATTTTTAATGAAAATAAAATTGATATTCACTCAGTTTAAAAATATCACATTACCAGCACCTTAACTGCTATATGAATCAATTAAAATTACTGATTCTAAAGGAATTAATCTCCAATAATACTTTCACATCATACGATGCCCAAAAAACTTGATTATATTTGGTCAAAGAGTAACTATCTCATCTCACATCACCATTCATGGATCTAATCCTATATCCCATAAATAAGAAAAACAAATCCTTGTGGATTCTTACATTAAAAACCAATAAATATTCAATTAATGAATACATCAATAATCTGGGTGTTTTACTAGAATTAAATCATTACTAAAAAGGATGAGTCACATACCCATGGTCCAACATTAAAGGGCACCCAAAATGATGGTTGTAGAAACCTAAGAATGATGTGATATAATTTTTAGGTGATAATAAACAGAAAAATAACTTTAAATAAAATTAAAATAAATCATAGCTAAATGATGGAGTAGATATAAAAAAATTCAGATCAATAACACCATCTAAATATGCAATCATGATAATAAATTAGATCGCATACAATATGTAGAAATTGAAGCCCACATTGATAATTAAATTAAAGGGTCCAAATCCATGAAATAATGATCTATAACTGAAGAATGAATCAATTATTGGTTAATTAAGTTTTCAGTAGAAATAATTATTAAGATATTGCTTTATTCATATTTCATTCCATTAATCCTCATAATCATTTGAGGTCTATCTATATTCATGAGTTAGTCGACTCCAACACAAAACTCTCATCCTCTCTTATAATATCACATGGTTATGTGGACAAACAATAATATTTTCTATAATGTTATATTTATATATTAAGATTATGTTTTAGGCTGTTTATTTAAACTAAATAAATTATTCTATTACTCAATGCACTCACTAATGATAGACTTTAATGGAACATTTGACACCATATTATATTATTTCATCCTAAGTGAAAACCCCTGGCACCAAAAATTTTAATTTTATAATGTTATTAATTTGAGGTACCAATTAAAGGTAAAACCCTAAAAACCAAAAATATCTGTGAACATGGGTTAATGTATGTTTATACTTTTAAAATTATAACTCTGGTTTCTTATGAAACCCATAATGTAGAGAAATCATAGATGTAAAATCTATAGATACATATAGAATTGTTAATATGATGGAACAATGGAATCCAAAAATAATAAATTATACCATACGTCTTACAGTTTCATCTTAAAAAGTGCACTTAATTGAAAATTGGGGGGTATTGTGGTGACATTTATCTCTCGTAATCCCCAAATCAGTCATTACTACCTATAAGATGACAATGAATTTGAACTAGAGTAATGGTCCATTTATATGTTATCATTCCCTAGGTATCATTGATTTCATTTAAGAACATAATGAAGGTGGAACCATCTTCGATGTTCATCTATCCCATGTAAATGGCACTGCTACGATCATGAAATTATCGACAATTTTGTGATACATAGATGACCTCATGAACTCGGTCTAACTCTTACGGTAAGGAGAAGCAGTAGGAAACCTCATGAACCATCTCAATGATTTTTAATATCAAAATAAAACGAGGTGAATGCTTTATTCAGAAATAAAATCTCTAAAACACTCTTCATTGGTGGAATCTGAAGAAAACATTGTCTCCCTCCTGTATCTCTAAGGGACAAAAAATATGACAACTTAAGAATTTTTTTTACTCTATGCTATCCAGATACACACATTTAACACTTAATCATTCCCCATTATTGTGGACCCCAACTTTAGACCATTCAGACATGTATCTCCAAAATCAGTCCAACAAAATGGTGACCTTGTGGCTCTCTAATATAGTCTCTAGAAAGCCTATTATCTGATTGTTTTTAGATAACTATTATAGTATAAAATATCCATTACTTGAATGTAATCATCCCAACACCATCTGAATACAGACACATATAATCTTGATATATCCACTAAAACTAGGATGGTCCACTCACTCTATTAACCCACATATTTGTGAAATTCCACACTCATCTACAACTAGCTCCAAAATTCCTCTTGAAACCCCGTTTAAAACCATTTTGTGATGCTATAATAATTGTTGGATATGACCTTAATGGACACCCCATGAAGCTTGATGATTTTATGGATTTATAAACACCCAAAAATCTAAACATAACTCTAATCTATGATAGAAATCTATTTATCTTGATTGGTAAATGAGTCAATACTCACCCAGATTATGGCATGTCCTTATAGCTACCCATGGAAGCCCCATTCCTAATTCCATCAATACTTCATCCATGTAAAATTATGATATATCATTGGGTTTAATCATACCTTCAGGATCATTAGGCTCATCCTTTACCTATATAAATTTTTGTAAATTAAAAATAAGATGTGAAACAGTCATCCTCATTATAGTACACCAAAACCCACATCCTAGGTCCTTGTAATTCATTTCAAAACAGAGATTTAAAAACAAGGGAGATGTATGAAAACATCTCAAAACCTCCACACAAAAGTTCCCAGAATTAGTACATTTCCTTGCAAAAGGATAAAATGTTCCAACCATCATAATGGTGTATCTCATTATGATATATGGTCACATGAAAATCCATAGTTGAGGTAAGATAACTATTCCACTCTTATATGTTGAAGGAGAAGTGGGAAAACCACCATTGAAAGAAGGTAGGAATTACCCCTCTCCTCCACTAGTATTAGATGAAAAATGATAACTTCTCTAATGAATCATCCTCTATGGAATATTTACATTTTATACAAAGGACATTTTCTGTCATAATTGTCTTAAAAATGTATATATACTCTTGAAGTCATATATGTGTAGGAAAAATAACTAAATCCTCTATAGTATGTTGATATTTATCTGAGTGAATATGTACTAGTGGATATGGTGGTCTATATAAATAATTAAATGGAATCCCACTAGATTGTTCTTTAATATTTGAAATGATAAGGTTTCATTTTCCAACTCCAATTCATGGGTTTCATAAATCTAACGATTGGAACACAACTACCATGAACCATAATAAATCATTACATAAATTTTCCTAAAATACATTTGGTCTATCCTATTTATAAAACATAAACATGATATAAACAATTCCCTCCTATTTTAGTATCAAAATAACAGCAATGATCAACATTTTCATCAACTCCTTGAAGGAACATTGAAACATTTCAGTGCTAGAAAGTTTCAAACCTTTCGATATTAAGTCAAACGTACTGGAATCAGGGAATATTCCTTAGTAAACATTAAATAGCACCATGAAATTTTTCGAATCTCCATACAAACAACAGACATTTGGGTGGATCCAAATTGAGAAATTTATAATTTTTTGTGGATCCACACCTACACCATCCCTAGAGGTAACATAACCATTAATTGAATCCTATCAAATCCTAAAGTATCACTATAAGATCATACAATATAGTTAGGTCTTGTTATGTATGTCAATGAACATCCTAAAATTCTATGTATGCCCCTATTTAGTCACAATGTATTTGATAATGAAATCTATCATGGAAACTATTAATTATTCAACATAAGGCTAGATGATTAAATTTATAAGATAAATGATCACTATGAGAGAATTTGTAACCCATAACAGCATCACCAAGAACTAATAGTGCATATAGTAACATTATAATGGTTTTATCTAAATATTATCCTCAGTTATCACCAAAGGATTATAGTTGGACCTATGATATATATTTGAAAAATAATGCACACCTTTCAATTGGTCTGAAAACATTAAGTCCCCAGAAAAGGTTATTTGTTTTTTATCACAAAATGTTTTTTGTGATGGTAATTAATTAAAAAACTCAAGATCCCATCCTCCATTTTATCCAATTATATTAAATCCTCTAAGGGAAAAAATTATTTCAAAATAAACTTTTCTCTCAAAGGTCATTCAACTACACCATTGGATCCCATAGCTTGGGAGTAGCCATCCAATATTCCATATAATATATCAGTGATCTTTTATAGGGATTGTAGATTCCGAATTTCATCTGTAACACCCAATGTAGTCCTATAACAGCTTCTTGAAAGAAATCCATTTTATTACAAACTACAGTTGGAATCCTTCATCTTATTGATCCCACATCCCCAATGGTAAATATACCATGGAGATAATCGATTGGATAAAACTATGTACTTGCAATCCACACATGCTAAACCATAAACCCCTACCCCTCTTAGAGATTCTTATCTCATCTGTGAAAAGTAATATAACTTTCATGTGACTATTTTCCATCTTGTTACACAATTTGGAAAAACTGTCCATGCCTAGGATAACATTTTAAGGTTCCATCGCAACAACCAAGTGATCCCATGAGAAACTCTATCTATATAGTTCAAAGTCGAACAACAAGAATATATATAATAGAGCTGAATTACTACATGTTAGAACCTATATCCATTTCTAACTATCCAAATACTATACTATAAGCCGCATATCTCATGAAAGGATATAGAAATAGGGGAATGATTCTCTCATATATCTAGATGTACTCTAAAAATAGTTAATAATGTATATAATGTTCCATTATTCTCTTCATGAGTATCATAATAATATCCCAACTTGTTATATAACTATACACACCCCTAATATCCATCCATATTATCCTGGATTTGGACAAATCTTTTTGATGGTAGGAGTATATCATAACATTATGCTCTTCATACAATTACTTTCTCTTGAGCTATCCCTGGTCATCTATTAGCATCGCCCCCATAGAGGAAGTCATAAAAATTACATGGGGATTAATGATAAATATACTGACTCTATCATCAATTTTAAACCTTGGTATTAAAAAAATAAAAAATTTTCTGGCAGATATAATGACATGCACCATTAAGCCCAAACAAACCATGAAATATGATTATTAAAATATGATAGTTATAACCCTATCATTAAATTGATGGGTATGAATATGAATAACGTATTTATTATACATCTCGATTTATACCATAAAATAATCATAATGATCATTTAATAGTAAATAATCACTGAATATTGTAGTTAAATTCACATAATTATTCATAAAATAATTTTTCTTCAGATGTTGTTTTTAGTTATTTTTATGAGAAAATGATATAAATAATTTAATAGATCATTGATGAATAATATTTGATAAAAATTATACAATTTTTGAAATAAATACATAAAATATATCATATGGAAATGTTTTTGAGATATTTTGAAAACTATTTATTTTCAATGAATAGTGATAAATAATCATTTTTATTGACAATTTTATTTTATTTTCAAATATTTACTATGTCAAATTAAAATTTTTTATTAGTTTAAATGTTAAAACAGTAAATTTTTATTAATAAAAATTCAGTTATATTAATTTTAATGAATTATATAATTTAATTTTTTGTAAATCCATTTATACATAAAATGAAATTTATTTGAAAACATTTTTTTGTTTGATATTGGGTTTAATTCAGAAATTATTTTATATCACATATGTAAATTATTTATTAGGAAATAATTTTTAGAATTTAATTTAGGTGTTCTAAATTTGGTAAAAAGTACCATTTTATTTTTGGTCAGTTTCATTGGTATCCTTAATAAATAATTTTAGCCATAATAAGAGTAAATCAAAAAAATCAAGAGAAAAATAATTTGACAAAGACTAAAAAGTTATATAATGCATCCCCTAATCATATTAAATTCGTGTATTTTAGAAATCTCTATTTATATTTATAAAATACATTAATTTGGTGGAATATTTCCTTAATTTTTAATATTATACTATTTTTTGTAATGAATAGTGAAAAATAGAATTCTCATTGTTTATGTATATATAAATTTCATAATTTCGATAAATAGTGTATATAATATTTTATAAAATTTATTTTTGAAATGTAACTAAATTCGTCATATTCATAAATTATTTCCATGGATTAGTGATGAAATCATTACCATAAATGTTTCAACAATGCCGATAGAGTACTATTTGAATTTATAGAAAAATAATTCATCTGATTATAGAAACATGACAACTTATAAAATATAAATATTTATTGCATTCCAAGAATTTTTTATAAAAATAAGACACATTATTTATATATTAATGGATACTATTGAATTTACATTACAATCATGTTGTTTTAAAAGTCAAATAAAATGAATAGAGTCAAAATTTTCTATAATGATATTTTATGTCATTTAATATTTTATTAAAGTTCTAAAAGGTATGAAAAATATAAAAAAGGAAATTAATCAAAGAAATATATTTAAATTATTCTCCTTGAAAATTTAAAATACATTTATAAATTAATAATTTTGATTATATCTCATTAATATTGATAAGGTCCATATCATGGATGTGGGATAAAATGGTTATAAATGGTGTTAGTCCAAATTATAGGGTTTTAAATGATACTAAAATCTATAAAAATATTACATTATGAGTTTATTAATGTAAAATATTCCTTATATTCAGATCCAGGTAATTTTGGAACCATTTTAAATGTTTTATAAAAAATTTTATAATACAATATTTCATGCATTTCAAAAAATTACGTAAAATATATTTTATAATAAACGACATTTTATCATATGGTTAAAAGATTATAAAAAATAAAATATACTCCCATGTGTTTTTGATTATGGTGAATATTTAATCCAATGATCTTATTTGTGAATGTTATCTTTATATAGTAACTATCATGACCCATAAATTATATAATATATTTTTTATCATAGTAATCATCAAACTGGTTAGCCAATTGTTACAAAAAAACAATAAGGGTCAAAACGTCATCTGAAACTGAAAATTTTTTATTTAATGATTTTATTTTAACTCATAATTATCAAATAAAATTATTAAATATCTTTTTTACACATTTTAATCATAATTAATTGATATTCATTTAATAAATTAATAAATTCCAAGAATACTACATTCTTTTCTTGTATAAGGTAACATCTTCTCATCATTTTTTACAAATAACGTTCCTTTTAATTCATGAAATACCCACCAAATTCTATTTTGAACATCCCTATAAATGTTATATGGAAGTCAATTTATGAATAATTTTAAAATTAGACCTTTTATGGTTTTAAAAAATTACACTTTCTAATAAAGAAGTACAATATTTAATCGAATTATTTAGTTTAATTTTTTTATTCACCTTATAATATTAATAAACATGGTTGATATAGTAAAATAATTATCTCCCATATATGTATATGTTACTATAATAATTAAATAACAAATATCCATATCTTTCTTTCATCATGTTGTAAACAAAATAGTCAACTAGCATGTACGATTGACTATATCCTCACCAACTACTGTAATTCATTTTCCATCAACACCTCTAATGGATGGTTATAATGATGAATTTAATATATATTATTTATATTAATGACATAAATAAATTTATTTTTATAATATATCATATACTTTATTAACATTAAATCAAATAAAAATGATAATGATATTTGTGTGTATGTGTGGAATATAACCTCCATCAAGAGATATTATTTTTGTTCATAACCACCTATAATCACTCATATATATATATATGTTTATTTGATGAAATAATATGGTTTGTTTTATTTAATTATAAATGTGACAAAAAAAATAATAAATACATTATTTACATCAGTGTCATTTAATAATTGAATGTTACTCTTGCGTACATACGACCTACCATCTCCAAATTTGTAATCAATATAATTTTTATAATCATCATTCATAATTATTTTTGAAGTATAACTTCTATATAAAAATAATAATTATTTAATTATTATTTTTCTTGAGATAATGGAACGAGTTACAATTTTTCTATATTCTTCATCAGAATGTAAATTATGAAATATGATCCAAAAATAGTTAAAAAAAATTGAGACGAACTTAATTAAATATTACATGGTATTATAAAATTAAATTCCACAATGAACAATAAATTTACTATTAAGAAATAAAATTATAATCAATATCTTTATTCAAGAAGATAGATAATATACATGATGTGTCATACTCTATGTAAGAGACATGTTACATTTAAAATTGTGTTTTTAGAGTATTAAGTATTTATATTCTTAAAATATTTTTTTCAAACAAATATTATTTCAATTTCTCTATGTATATTGATATATTGATATAAAATAATTATAGATGATATTTTCTCAGTTTTGGAATTGTTTAAAATTTTTTTTAATATAAATATTCTTACAGGAATTAAAAGGAATATTTTTACTTTCATCACAAAAAAAATAATGTTCTATTTTAATGTATATAAAATAAAATATTATTCTGATCACCGTAATAGTTATTTTATGTTTGTAGTCCTTTAAAATAATTATTTTCACATCAATTAAAAATCTACATTCTCTTGGGTATGGAACAGATAATCATGAAAATATAAATTTGGTAAACCCATATATGATTCAATATCATTGGGAAAATCTTTTTTCTCATGGGATGTTACATATGGGGTCAGAGAGAAATAAAAAATATGATTTAGTACTCCATAAAAAATGTTTTGTTTTCTTGGAATTTATCATTCACATATTAATATATCATGTTTGTGTAGATTCTATATTTTTAATCTTTCCTTGATATTATAAGTCAATGATATTTATGTTATGTTGGTCTATTAATTATGTGATTGGTTATGTTATAGTTTATTTTTTTAATTGAAATAATTTGGTTTCATGTGTTAAAAAAATTATTTTATTCAAAGGATGTATTTTATTCTTTTAGGGTAAAAATGAAATTTTTTATTATATTTTTCAAGGGTTAATATTTTTCTAATTAATCTCCATATCTGTGATTTTTCCTCTATATTTTTTATTAACTGTTTACTAAAAAATAATAAAATGGAAGCTGACTTCATGTGTATTCGAATGATTACTAGATGTTAATGTTTCTTATGTTAAATAAAATATATGTTTTATTATTCAAAGGGTTTTAAATGGACTAATGGGTTCTTTTATTCTTTTATGTTCCATAATGATATTTTCATGCTCCTCCCACACTATGAAATATTTTACACATTATTTAAAAATGTGTTTAGATAGTTAAAATTTAATGAAAAATATTATAAATATATGTCAGGGAAAACAATTCTCTGTATAAGTGTTTTTTCTACTATTAAAACATTATAATATGGGATGTGTAAACTTTCTTATCTATGAGATTATTATATATGAATTATTAAAGAATTCGTTAAAACTATAACAAATAAAAATCATCAAATATAAAATAATAAATTCTTTACTCAAAATTCATGATTAACTCTTGTTTATGGAATGGTCCTTATACATGACCTCTGCATAAAGGATTAGAAAACTTTATTAATTTGTTTTTTCTCATGTTAAATTACCTTATGAGTAATGGATACCAGCATGGATTTGTATATTTAATGAGGATAATATGTTAAAATTCCTAGAACTCAACTTTTAGGATTTATTTGATCTAATTTTAAGGTAACAAAATAAAATTTATAGATATTTTTTAGGTTTTGAAATATTTAATACTATGTGTTATTGTGATGTATTATTTTTGAATTATGATAATTCATTTTTGATGACGTTCATTACACTTTTTCAAATATTATATGAAATATTTTGATAATTTTTAGTAAATATGATTGTTCATAGTCCATGGAAAAACTATTATCATATAGAAAAGATACAAAACATGAACCCAAATACAAATTAGGAGAATGATGTAGTACCTTAATGTGGCCTATTTAATGTAAAAATTATTATGGAATTCAGTTTCTACCTAAACTATTTGATAGATAATTATTTTGATGATTTAAAGAAAAATATTTTTTATTATGTAAAAAATTATTTGATTAAACATTTATGTTGTGATTATGAAATTAGAGTAATTTTATAAGAAGGATACTATTTTATAACCTTTATATGATTAAATAAAACTGAATATCAGGGGATTTTATTTTAGGAATAATGGTTGAATTATATTTTGGAAGTATATGAGATTTTATTTCATCTTCACTGTGATATAATTTATTTATGAAAATTATTTTAATATTTTAAGGATTTTATAATGATGTTATATGGAATGTAGTGTATATTTATCTATGAATTTGTAATGTTGGCTGGAGAAAAATATTAAATTAATCTTGGAAGAATATTTGATCAACTAATTATAATTTTTGGGTTTTAAACATGGCCGAAAATATTTTGATGAATTATTTGGTTAATTATTTTCAAAAATTAATTATGTAGAAATTTGGGTGTTATTATTGAATATTTAAAGATTTATATTGTATTTATTTACATAATGGTTAATTTTTTGGGAAACATTCATTCCTTGTGATACCTTATTGATTTAGGGCCAATATTTATGGATTTGGGGAATAATATCTTGAACTTATATGGATCATTAGATCCATTAGAAGTCAATTTTACTAATTCAGACATTAAAATCCATCTTAAATACCCATTATTATAAGAACATGAAAAACATATATAGTAAAAAATTATTAAATTGAGGATTTATATGTGTCAAGTAATTATATATTATTACATTGTTCGACCAGAGGGGAAATGATTTCCAAAATTCATGGAAAATGAACATGAAACTACAACGGTGCGTCTAAACCAATATTTATTATGAATTGATGGTATCTTTACATTTATTTGATTCATATTTTTTTGGTCCTTAACATTATCATGATCATTCAATTTTTACTGATCAGTGAAGTTAGTCATTATCCTTCCCTTTTAATGAATATATAATTTTCATTCATGTCCATATTTCCTCAACATACAAGTTTTATAATATATGTATACTCCATTTGTGTTGTTATATATGACATAAATATTTCATTTACCAAGATTGAAGGGTAGTTTTTATTAACCAATTTTGTGATTTTTTATTTCAGCAATGTTATTTTTTGATTTCAAAGAATTGAACCCCAATATTGAGTTCACTTTGTTAGGATGAAATTGAATAAATGGAGGAGATTACTACACAATGAGAATTTGAAAAGAAAAAAATTCTTTATAGTATATAAAACATACAACACCCAGCCTGCAAAAATTAAGTATTATAATTTATAAAAAAAATGATATAACCTAGCCATTAAATTGGTGCATATGATTAGATTTAACTATTTCTAGAAAAATAAATTTATATTTTCAACTATATAATATACTAATTTTTATAAATACTTTTATCATTAAATAAAACATTGTTATATTATATTTTATACAATTATGCTAACACCTAAAAAAATAATACTGTTTATTTTATTAATATAGATCATTTTATTAATCAGCAACTAAACGCATTATAAATCCAAAAATTATTAGTAGACAACCAATATAAAATTATAAAACTACAACATGAAAATATGGATCACCCTAATTATAGGATACGAACATTTTCAGAATATTTCTCGGGGTAATTTACATTTACCCATTAACTCTTCTTTTGGTACATCATGGAGGGGTTTTTTGTGTGTTAGGATAAATAAGAAATTTTTTAATGAAAATGGGTACCTCACATTTGAGGAACTATCTTCCTAAACCATTCTCCTACCCCCTAGAAAATCACGAAACCACAAAAAGAGTGGGATTACAAGGTAGGAAAATGGATTGTCAAGTTATACACCCTCTTAGTTGTAACCATGAAACCCATAAGTGATGCACACTATTAGGTTATAAGGTTTTGGAAATTTTTTTTCCTCGTATAGGAAACTGTTCTTGCAAGAATTTTATTCCAATGAAAAATTATAAAAAGAACTCACCCCCATGTGATTCATCCCAAATCACCCATACTCATACCAAAATTAATTCCTGTGAATTTAGAATATGTTGGATAGATTCCTAATACTCACGTACCCCAATCATGTTGAATATAAGGTATAATATAGGAATCATATCCTATTATAGTAAGAAATCACTCCCAATTTGGATTCCTTTCCCTACCATAACACTCATTTCAGACAAAGGGGTGGTTTTATTCCTAAGTGGTGATGGTTTAGATCTAGGTTTTTATGGATACTACTCATTTTGTTCTTTATTATTTTATTTGGTTCTCGATATCATTTTACACCATGTTCATGATCATTTTTCTTCAATTAGTGATTTGAATTGGCTAACCACATAAATGATCACGAGTTAGAGAAATATATTGAAAATATCATTGACATGTTTTAAGATTTCATGTATGTATTATTGAATTTCAATTTCCAACATTTTAAATGGAATCCCGAATTTTATAAATTAACTTTTAAATTATTTGATTGAACAGTTTAATTGATTTTTGTTATTTTTCCAATAATAATTGTTTTTTTTATCATGGGAAGTTGAATTTATAAAATTAAAGGGATTTTTGAATTGGGTAATTAAAGGGATGTTGAATTGATTGAGAAGTGAAATTATAGGATGGTTTCAGTAATCATAGAGGGATAATTTTTTATATGTTTAAAACATGATAAATGGGTTAATGGTGAATTTATCATATTATTACAAGTCAATTAATGAGATAAATTTTGTAAAAATTGAAATGAAAAAAATGATGGGAAATTTAGACTAATACGTTTAGTGACGATTAAAAATTATTAATTTTATATATGTTAAATGAGTAATTCAATGAAAATGGGTTTCCAGAAATAAAATGGTACATAAATTTCCCACGGGGGCTAAACAGGATGTTCTAGTCCAAAATTCATGTTTGTGAAATGAGTTCAGTACAGTAACTGATGATTAGAAATCCAAAATGTGATTGATTGATAAATGAGTTATGGAAGTCTAATTGAAGCTTACAAAACCAATGTGTTCCTTGATGTGGTGTTCTGTGAAAAATATTTTTTCATTGGTATATGGTTCCAAGTAGCCATGATATTGTGATTGATATAAAATTATAAATAAAATCCCATGAGTTCTTTGATGTGTTATATCCATTTGGGAAATTTCAAACACCATAATAGGATTGAGCATGGATTGTTGGTTTGGGTGTCTTCCTGAACACTTAGTTTTATGTGGTTTCATAAATAAAAATTAAACTGGTAAAGTATTTAGATCCCACTTTTACCTTATTCATTATATAACTGATTACACATTTTTATAATAAATATTGTTTTAAATGACATTGAAGGTATCAAACTGAGTTTTACACACACCATGCTCTGGATGATGGATAATTACGTGAATGGACTTCATGTTCTTCAGACAAAATGAGGGATGGATCGATATGTTAGATGGATGAGTTGGAATTGAGCAAGGATCAGTGATCCTGATGTGTTGTTCAGAATAATTTTGGTGTTTTCAATGTTTTTACATTGGTATTTTCATAAAATATCTTCTATTTTGGTTTAGATATTGTATTCCATTTTTTGTTTTCATGGAATACATGTATTATTCTTGAGATGTTTATATAATTTGGTTATTGTTTATTTATATTTTGCAGATTAGATGCTTTAATAATGATTTTATAGTCTCCTCATGTTATATATTTGACCACCACTACTAGTCTATATCCTCTTGAATATGGGGAGGCATTCATGAGGTCATTTGATCCACTGGCTAAGGTTACAGTTGTGTGAAACCTGGTTCAAGGTATCACAGTGTGGTATCTAAAAAAATTTCTTTTCTTTTCTTCTCTCTAACTATTTTGGAATAGTCAAATGGATAATATGTTGAGGTAATACTTCTTAAGATATTTTGCATAGGAGTAGATAACAGATGTGTAGAGATAAAATCCACATATCCATGGTGGTAATTCTGTTATTGATTTGTGTGGTTATAGTTGGGAGTTATTTCACACTGAGTGATGTAATTTTTACGTGATGTAATTATTGTACCAATTAATTTTAATGATTTGAATTGTGGACTAGAAGGTAATTATGGGTGAGTATTCATGCATCTTTCTAGACCATTACGACTTATTATGAAATGCATCATTTTGGGCACACATGGAAAATTTCTATTTCTGGGAGAGTTGATTAAATGATAATTTTTGATACTTGGGTAATTAAATGAAAAATATTACCATCATAGAATAGAAAATTTTAAATGATGTAAAATTTTAAAAATGGATAAATTGGATTCACAAGAGAAACATGATTTTTGATACTATTTTTATGCCTTTTTAAACTAGAACATGATGATATATAGGTAAGGGTAGTGATGATGCCACAATTTTGATATTGTGATAGGGTTTGGGGTATAACATGTTAAGGTTTTTTATGATTCCCACTTTGTTAAATGTGGAAATTTTTTAGGATATATCCTAGGACTTTTACTTTCAATTATGGAGATATAAATCAATAATGACTCATACTGATATGATGATGGCAGGACATGGCCATAATTGGAACTCGAATTGGGGATGAAGGGAATCTGATCATTGTGGTTGAGGAATTCAAGGTGTAGTTCTATGGAACCATTCCGCGGTTTATGCCATTTCTAAAAAGTGATCCATTGTGTGTTGTTAAATATATGTCTAAATTCATAAGGGTGTTTCTATTTTACAACCCTCTGACCATTACTATAATGAGTGGACTTGGGGCTATAGATTTCTGGAATGTGTTTATCGAGAAGATCATTGACCACATAGAGTGTCCTATTGAGAAAAGTGTAAAACTCAATTCTTATATTATAGGTGTTCTAGGGAAGTATCATTGGGACATCTAGACATGGGATTGATATATGGAGAATATATAGTGTACTTACATTCATGATATGTTCTTGGAGAAATTTTACACTAAGATGCTCAGTAAGAAGATAGAGGATGTGTTTATGAAGTCGACAAATGAGAGTATAATGATGATGGAATATTATGGACACTTCCTAAATTTGTAGATATTATTCCCTGCATTAGGGAGGGATAAGGCTACTATGGAGAAGTAGATTATGGATTGGATTAAATGTGATATTATTTCACATGAAAATATATTCATGTTGAATATGTTTTCAAAAGTAGTAAATATATATCTCGTATCTTAGAGGAACCTGATGGAGGATTCTTTTTGAGGAAATAAATTTTGTACCATATGACTATGATGTCCCTATACATAGAGTATTATGTTTCACTATGGGAATCGTTACAATAGTAGTGGAATACATAGTGGATGGGTGTAGCATCAATTACATTGGACCTTTATCGAGGGACCATCCACTAGTGTGTTAGGCTAGAGAACATTAATATTCATTGTCCCTATGAAACATTAGAGTGATAATATTTTTGAAGGATGGTTAACATTAAATTATTTTATATTAACCCATAAAATATGAGTATCAAGGGAGTAGAAAGGTTTTACCAATGGTTGGGGTGGTGGTATTTTATACTATTCCCATTTCGATGTCATTATTCTAATAGTTGTGGGGGTTGTGGTAATAGATAATGTAGTTATGGTAAAGGGATGATGTATCTTCAATCAGGTGTAACATAGGAAACTAAAAAATTCATCACATTAAAGAGGGGAAGGATAGTTTCATACAGTTCATCATACACATGTATATAGAGAGGTTGGACTATGAATAATTCATGGTACTATTCTTGTAGACTATATACTTATCAATTCCTGACATGAAAATGGTTCCTCTCATTTCATTATATCTAACCAATTTTTGAATAATTTTTGTTTCATTATGGTGTTTGTGAGTGGGGATATTACAATTGATAGACCATTGGGAGTGTTTTGAATTAACATCTATATAGGCATAAGGAGTCCTCTATAGGTTTGGGGGTGTCATTTTCTTGTGGATCTTTACATCCCTGATATGTCAGTCCTTGACTTTATTTTGCGTATGGGATGGTTAGTAGCACACTAATACCATGTTAATTTTTACCACAATGCAATTAACATTATATCTCATGTGGGTGAAAACTACATTCATCATGTTATGTGAGAAATTCGGGCTAGCTATGCATGGATAGTTCATGAACTGGTAGAGAAGCTCATGGCCCAGGTTTCATGTCAATTGATGGATTATGGAGGTGCATTGAATGATATCTATCCACCGAGAGTGGATCTATTTTAGGACATGTTTTCAGAGTACTTCTTAGGTATTCCGCCTAATAGTGATATGGAATTTACAATTGATCTAATGCTTGGGGTTGATCTAGTTTCAATTCCACCAAAATGAATGGAACCAACTGATCTTCAAGATCTAAAGATTCAATTGGAATATTTTTTGGTGAATTTTTGATTATTTTGAGTACGTCACCTTAGGGTTGTCCTATTTAATTATCAAAAGGGTTATGGGATGTAATATTTATGTGTTGATTTAAAAAAATATGGACCGATGACCATAAATAACTAACATCCTCTCCAATATATTAGAGATATTGATTACTAGAGAGTGAGATCTTGTGACTCTGTAAAGATTGACTAGGGATTGAAATATAATCATATAGGAGTTCAACTATATGATTTTCCTTGGTATGATGTTAGATTTATGTATTTTCTTTAGGAGTTCATTGTGGTATCATTTTGGTTGAAAAAAATCATTCAATGTTTATAGATTTAATCAAAATAATCTTCCACCAATACCATAATCTATTTGTGGTTGTGTATGTGGATGACATGTTTTTGTACTCCAAGACTCATTATGATCATAGATAACATGTTGACATTGTTCGTAGTACACAAGGAGATCATAGGTTATACTACTATCATAATAACTGCAAATTATGGATGAAAATGGCTTATTTATGGGTCACATTATATCATATAAAGGTGTTAGTAGACCCATAAAATGTTTGGGAAACCACTTCAAGGGAGAAAACCAATAATATTTTTGATATCCATACTTTTTTTGGGATTTTAAGGGTATTAATATATGTTTATTTAGGTCTTTCCCACATTGAATACCCACATTCATACTTGAATATGATGATAATAATGTTTTAATGGTCAAGAGTATGCGAGAATTATTTCTAGGAGTTAATTGAGTGTTTCTCTATAACACCTATAATGATCCGACCAATGTTATGTGAGAAATTTATGGTGGTTTGCAGTGCATATATGATCAAGTAGTGTTTATTATTGTTTTTGGGAGATCTAGATGTGTTATATGGGTCCTGATAGTTTAGGCAACCCATATAACAATCATATGTCTGACCATAAGTCTTCTATATATGTTAATTCATTGATGTGTTGTTGAATTATCTTTTCTGTGAAAATTTTAATACTTATATTGACCACAATAGACTACATTAACCTATTTTACCAAAATCATTTGAGTCCAATGAATTAGATGTGGATTGAGAATATGCATTGAATAGATATAGGGATACAATATATTCCAAAGAAGAGAATTACTTTGGCTTATTATTTTAATAGGAAGACACATACTCTATATATTCTGGATTCTAGTTCTATGTTGAAGATGATGACCATGATGGATAAGCTTCTTATAGTGTGTGGGGAGGGATAGGAGATGATGAATCCAATATCAAAATCAGTGTAGTTGACACTATTAATATGAACTAGGGATAGAATGTTTTATAATCTAGAGTGTATATCCCTAAGTGGGATCCTCGCTGATGGAGAGTCACCTTCTATTCAGTCCATAAATAAGGATGAGATCATCTGTGGATGAGGTTTTATAGTTGTTACTATGTGTATGTGTTGGAATTTGATATTGAATTTTCATTCCATGAAGTGGGATGTTTATCCTAGTTTGATAAAAATGTATTGTGAGTGTTATCGATAGTATTGGTGACTGGGTATGAAAATTTTGATTGCATGCTTCATGAAACGATGATCCACATTAAAAATGGTGAAGGATGAGCATTAATGACATGGTTCTTTACTACATCATTTTAACTTCGTATAATGGAAGTTGGTAATTGTTACTATGGACTTCATTGTGGGTTTACTGAGGACAACACATAAGAATGATGTTATTTTGGTGGTTTTGGACGAACTAATGAAATTAGCTCATTTCATGCAAATATGGGATACGTTCACAGTGGATCAATTGTGATATATGATCATTCAGGAGATAGTCCATTTATATGGGGTGTCATGTAGAAATGTTTCATACAATTAATCATGAATTACATTTCCCTTATAATACATATTTAAAATTTTTATTGGTACATAGTTATTACTGAGTATGAAATTCCACCCCTAGATAGACGGGAATCCAATATGTACTAAGAATGTGCTGCATAATTTGCTATGGGCGTGTGTCATATAATAAGGTGGTTCTTAAGATAATAACCTAGCACTTGTTGAGTTCACCTATAAAAAAATTTATTAGGTATAAATACATATGAAACCATGTGATTATATTTGTGGTAGGCCATCTAGATAACCTCTACGTTGAATGGAGGAAGGTGAGTAAGAATTATTGGGACAAATGTATCGTGAATGATATATCAGAGTAGGTTCAGTTGATTCAAAAACATATTATTGTGGAGCATAGTAGGTAGAATTTATATGATGGTTGTCATCGATGAATCATTGAGTTTTTAGTGGGGGACCATTGGTTCCTTAAGGTATTTATAGGATTTGATCGCTATTGAATTCAGTGATATGGAATGTGGTAAGTATGATTTTGTATACATGTTGAGGTTGTTGATAGGATCATACTAGTGGAATATCAGTCAGATCTTCTATAGTTGTAAAATATTATTAGTGATGTTATTCATGTTTCACAACATCTGTGGTATGACCATGGAGATTCTCATGTTATTTATGTGGATGATTTTGAGCATACGACTGATGTACCCATTACAGATATTCTAATTCATGTTACTGATATAAAAGATAATGATTTATTGGAAAACAACATTTTTATAGTCTATGTTTTGTGGAAACATGGATAAGTTCAAAAAGAAAATTTGGATTGATAAGATGATACATGTTCTATGATTCCAAAACATTTTATCTCAGAATCATAGAGATTATAGGGAGTATGTCTTGAGGTTGAGATGTTATATCATAGGGAAATTGTAAGATCTCAACCTTCTATAGATATTTCTCATGCTCATTTATACGGTCTATTTTACAATTATATTTCTAAATCCTAGGTGGGTTTCCCTTTGGGGAATTTTAGGTGAATTTTTAGAATTTGGGGAGTAAAAGGGGTAATGCATGATTATAGTACTGTTTCCCTAAAATGTATGCTTTCCTGAAATAAATCCTTCAAACCCAAATAGTGGAGATTGCATGGTTGGAATAATGTTTTTATAATATTCCACCCTCATTATAGTAACCAAGGTTCCCCTAAGGGAGGAGTTTGGCTAGGGAACACAATTTGGGAAAACCGTGATCTCGAATGGAGAAACATGCTTACTAGATTTTTTTCCCCTGAAAAATTGTAATTTTTTTTCAACCATGCCGGTATTAATCTATAATCAAACATAATCATATATAAACTCATTATTATGAATTTTGATGCTCTTTAATGGATTTAAAGGCCTTTCAAGGCCCATTCATTGAAATAATAGTTCTGATTGATGGATCTCCAGCTATCCTATAATGAAATTTCACCCTATTTGGAAACATTTCTCTCCCAAGTCTCTGATTCTTGATAAAGGGGAATGTTTTATTTATCATTAGTTTTTATTATGATCACTATTTTCATGGTTTTGGTTCCATTTGTTCCTAATTCTTGTATTTCTTTCTATATCTTATTCTTCTTTGTTTTATTGATCATTCAACTTCAGATGGGGAATTCTTTTGCTGAATGTTTTTCAATGATCATGAAGAAAGTTTTATATATTGAAAATATGATATTATTGAATTATACTTTTATATATATATTGATTAATTTCAATTTCCATGCTTTGAAATTTAATATTTAATTTAATAGATTAGTTTACAAACAAAATAATTGAAGCATTGAATTAATTAGTTGATTTTCCATGTGATAATGTAATGGATGAATATAGACAACTGAAATAGGTCATTTAATGGGATTTTGTAATTGGGTGGTTAAGGGGATATTTAATTTATAATGTAATGGTAATTATGGGATGGCTGGATTAACCATAAGGGGGTTAATTGTATATACAATTAAATTTTGGAAAATGGATTAATAGATAATTGTTCATAATACACCATGTGAATTAAACTGATGAAACTTCTATAAATGTAAATGGTATAATATGGTTTGAAAATTTGGTTATGAGGCTTAATGATTATTATCATTGATAACTATGATATATCTAAAAAATTCCATTGATTGATAAATTAGTTATGTGGCACAGACTAATTCTTTAAATACCCATAAGGTTCATGACATGATTCTCTAGGCACAAATGATTTCATTTGATAATGAGTGTGGGATAAGGAATGATTCTCTAAAATACCATATGATATTGATTAATATATGGGTTTTCGGACACTAATTGATGATTAAAATAAACACTGGGATCTAATCATGGAATTCTAGGCCCTATTGTTTCCATTGGAATATGGTTCAATGTAGTTGAGATATTAAAATTGAAATGAAATTATAAATGAAATCCCAAGAGTTATTTGATATGGGATATCTTTTTGGGTTTGATTAGACTCTAGAATGAGGAAAAGAATGTACTATTAGTTTAGGTGTAATCATGAACTTGGGGATTATGGAGTTAAATAAATAATAACTGAATTCATGAATTTTTTATTTATCCCCAGTACTTTAATCCTTACCCAAATACATACACAATTATTGGATGAATATTGTTTTAAATTTTTTTAGGTTGGACTGCTGAGTTTTACTCACATCCAACTATAGTTTAACATCCCTACATTATCAAAAGGTACATAATAAATTTTGATTGTTTAGATTCCTTTAAATAGTCCTAATTATGATTCATATATGGGTAAATGTATTTTTTAGTTTGTCTAGTGATCATTCAAATTTAAGCACCATGAAATGGGAATATGTGTACTAGGCCACATAGTTAGAGAATGTTGTGCCACACAACCTGAGCAGTTTCCCTAAACTATGTGGCAACTGACAGTGGGAGCCTTTAGGGAGTACGACTAGCCTACAACCATGCGAACATGAGAGAATAAACATGTGAAATACAATAGTTATTAGATAGATTGGTTCCACATGGTTAGTGTATTTTTAGTGAAACTGCTAACCTAACCGTGAGAGCTTCACCTCTATAGTAATGAATGGAGAATGGTGGCACAGAGTTTGTCCAACCTGTGCAGCCAAACAATTCTTATTGAATTTGTCGATGAAATTACATTTTATCATTAATTAAATGCATTAATCCATTATTTCAACATCCATTATTATTCTAGATACATTTATCTCCCCTCAAGCTATGTGATTTTCCTCCTCCCTCTTCCATGGGTTTTTTCCCAATCATTTGTGGTCTGTATCCTTCACTATTGAATGAAACCAAAATCCATCAGTAAGATATTACAACCACAATCTTCTATTTATAGGTACCTCCTATATCAGTTTCTCCATTTTGGTGTGACAAATTCTTCCATATTTTCAAGGAATATTAAATATATTTCTACTTAATCCATTTTAGGTTTTTTAAAGGATGAATAATTTCCATGTGAAGTAATATAATATCATGGTATGGGTTTCTACTATTCTGGGTCAATTTTTCATGTTTTATATTTCATTCCATTTTTCATCCCTCCTAAATCATCTAATAAGGTATAATTTTTCTTAAATTAATTTTTTATTATGATATTTCATTCCATACATGAGCTTACCGTACAATGAAATCTATATGAGGGTTGTCCACCTCATCATTGACCTACCATTTTTTATTCCCTCCTTGAATGGCATATTGTCTATGCCATAAATGGGTAATTACCTCATGTGGTTTTATTTAATATTGATTGTATTATATTATAAATTGAACTGAGGTAAATGGTTAGCTATTAGATTGGATAAAAATTTTATTTTCCCACAACTTGTATTTAAATACACATTTTTAATTCTTTGAATTAAATTTCTTATTCCTTTCTTTTGAATGGGTAATTGTATATTGGATGAATAAATTTTTCATGCCATATTCTTACATTATTTGGTTCAATGGGCCAAGTGCCTAGAATCATTTGAAGCATATTACATAATATATTTGATTAGTTTGAATGGAGTTACATGCTTGGTCTATCTAGATAACATTAGATTTTGAGATTTAATTGATGTACTGTGACTTGGGGAATGTTAATGCCTTGTGCATGTGCATGTATTACACTGAATATGCTAAATGAATGTTTTATAATGATTATATCTTGTATCTTATATCTTATTAATTTTCTTAATGACATAGGTATATGGTAGTTTGGATTGAGATACATGACTAGGAGGTTATATTATTTCATTAGAATATTATTTAATCCCATGAAATCAAATAAATTAATTTCCTTGTGTTATGTTCTTTTTTATATAGATCACTTATTATTGTCTATGACAGAACATGGACCATTAATTGAGGATTTCATGGATGTACTCCCCATTCTCTATTGGATTCAAATTACTAACCAGGAGCAATTCTTTGGATTAATAGGTATGAGCTCATCCAGTTATAATTCATACCTGGAAGTGATGAAAATATGTTAAGGGAGAAACCATGGAATGAACTATTTGGAAAGATGGTGATTCCATGCCTTAGTTCATACCCATTCCCTTTTGTGATATATGTAGTATGGACTCAATGTAACTATACCTTGAGTGATTCAAGGGAAATTCGACGGGTTACCTAGGATGAACTTGGAGGTATGTAGTTACTTGGTGTTACTCATAATTTCCCTTGGGATTCTATTTCGATTAACTATGATGGTCATGGGACTCAACCAATTGATTTGAATGTTTGACACAGTGCATTAATGGTTATTTTGAAATGTTCATTATTTATATTTTTATTATTCTAATTAAATGACTTTTCTATTTGACCTTAGTGCTAAAGCACATTATTGAAGAATTTTCTCATTTTGGCTTGGTTGGTTAAACTATAATGGCACTTGGTATACATATCATGATTTTCATAGTTACCCCATTCAGACATCCATATTACGATGGAGCAGGTGGTATAGGATGGGTCTCCATTTTGGGACATGTCACATGGTTTACATGTTTTATTTATTTAATTCTCTAATTTTATTTTTCTATGGCCCATGTCCATATATTTACACTATGAAATGAAGTTTTCTAGAATTCATGGGTGACATCTAACTGAGATTATATTTGAAACCCTACATAGGCATATTTTTTCCCCTGTAAACATTATGATCATAGATATGTATAAAGGAATGCATGCTTTTTATGGTACATGATTTACTAGATACATAGGGTGTAATTTTGGGGAAGAGTATAGAGCATACTATTATGAAGATGTGTAGTACTTTCTAGAATCTTTTTTCATATTTTGATTGTAATAGTGTATATGCTTGGTATCCCTTATTCTACTATGCCCCCATTTTTTTATACACACGTAAAATCATGACCATATGATTTTTTCTAATAAAAATATTACTTTGATTCTGATTGGTTATGTATTATTTATGGATAATATCTTCATTTTTTACAATTTTTGTTGGTTATTATGATTCCACTATTTATTGTGTATTGTTTATTGCTATGCATCATCAGATCTGTGAGGTTATAGTCTCCCAAAATACACACACTATGATCTTGTTTCTATTTGGAAGCCTCTAGCATTAGAGGATATGCGCTTGTAATTATGTGGCCCACCTTCTCGGGGGGGCTATTGAGTGGGAATCAGTGTAGGGAACTACACAATAGTATCATAGCCATTATTTATTTGGTATTGCTATTTTGGTTATATAGTTCACTAGTACAATGGAATTTGAATTTACCCTATGATTAAATGTATATAACCCTTGTATAGGGTCACCCAAATTTCCAAGAATGAGAAATTTTAGTTATGGATTATGGAATATATGGTTGATATGACTTCACTATTGGGAAACACACTGATTATTTCATAATTGTGTTATTTGAAATATTTTTTCTATTACTTTATCTTGATGATACGAATGGAAATAAAGGCATTATTCATTCTAAACACTACAAGATGAAAAACTCATTCATATTTTTATGACTAATCGAATCTTCATCGTACATTTTTCTTTTTTCATGAGATTTATTTTTTCTATATCTATAGTAACTTGTAGTTCCTGATTTTCCAATTCTGTAAAAATAATTCAATTTACATATTTGGAGAATTTTATTTAATTTGGTTAATTAGTATCACAATATCAATTTATAAGGTGTGTGGGAACTTATAAATTAGTATGATGCTACATATAATTCAATTTCATAAAAATTGGATTAAATGTGAACATAAATTAAATTGAACTATACCCTTTGAAAATGAAAATGTATTTAAACAGGATAGTCATTAGACCTTGACCCTTGTATTTCCTTTCAAATGGGATATAGGCCATGTCTATTGTGATATTCCAAGGAGATTTCTTTTTATCAATTAATTCCTCTAGGATAAGGCTGTCCGTTAGGATTTACATGGAGGAAATATTTTTAGCTATACTTATTATCATATTATTTATCTATTTCCTATAATATAAGTCTTTTTGAGGAGTAATATTGTAATGTGTAGAGCTATTAAACTTTGACTTCCTCATGTTGTATGTAAAAAGAAAGGATATGGGAACACTCTAGAGGTGATGGTCCTTGTGACACCCATTATTCCTCTTATAGTTCCACCTAATTTTCCTTCTGCGGATCCTCTTATAGGAAATGATCTAAGTATCATGAGATATTACTTTGGATTATGTAGTCTATTCAGTGTTCTCCTCATATTTCCCTAATTATGCAAGAGTTGACACAAGACTTCCAAAAGTATCATTCTATAAACTTCTCAGGATATAGTATACTTTATCCTATAGATTCAGTGTTATATACTTTGATATATATCTTTTCCCATCATGATATATTACCGTAGAGGAGGGACAAGATCACTACCTACAAGTTAGGTGACTCCTCCAAGAAGTGGTGGGATACCCTATCTCATTTTAGGTGTAATGAAGTTGTGGTCTAGGTAGATTTCTAGACGTCCTTCTTTGACCACCTCTCCTTACAGACCTTGAAAAATGATCGATCTAGGTAGTTCATGAAACGTTTTCAGGGATATATGATTGTGCATGAGAATTATACTCATTTCACATATCTACAATTTTCCCCCATCTATTACTGGAAGTGAGTTGATGACTGAGAGAAAAATTGAGGATGAGCATGGGCTTGTCGTCCTCTAGCAGGTGAACAAATATCATTTAAGGAACATTACAGTGACAATAATCCATTCTCTAATTATAGAATAGACTCTTAGAGAAGCTCGAAATGAATTCCATAATAGTTATATTCCTAGAAATTAATATGATTCTTCTGGTAGTGAAAATATTTATTTTGAGGGGACATGTGGGTGTGGTTCCAGCCAGGTGATAGGAAATGACAGATCCCTAGTGTGTCCCAAGGGTTGCAGGGAAAGCCATAAGAATCCTTAGTTCATGAGAAACCAGATCAATTGTCAATCGTGTGGCATGATGGGTCATCATCAACCATTCAAAAATGATTTTCCTCTAGAATACTATGGGAATGGATCTATACCTTCGCCTCTATCAAGTAAAGTGTAAGTGACTCCATGTTTGGTTAGTAGTTAGTCTTCTACCATTTGGTCACATCAATAAGGTAATGAAAATGGATGAGGCAGTCATTCCCTAGAGCCTCAACATTAGTAGAGTTGATCTACTCCAGCTAGTCAAGGATCATCCCAATGTTATGGTTCAGACCATATGTATGTAGTATAGCATGCTCTATATGAGAAGATTCAAGGGAAATATACCATTTCATGTACTTTTATGGCGTACTTTAATTTACTTTATTCCCCTTTTGATATAGGTACATCATACATGTCTATACATTTTGTTGTTATATAAATACATGGCCTTGAAATTGAGTAATTATGTTTCATTATGTCCCTTGACATGCAGTTAGGGTTCCTAATAGAGGGTATAATTCAGTGTTAGGTGTTACCAATTGAGATATTCTTTTGTTTTTCTTCTATAGTTTTTTCATCCTCGAGATTACTAACTTCATTGTCATTATAGTTATGGAATATCTCAATCCTTAAAATTCTCTAGTGGATTGTTAATGTTTCTAGTTGTCTTTCCCATCGCTCAATCACAATAGTTATATACATAATGGAAAATTGAATATCCCAAAATATTGTTCTTGACCAAAATGAAATGGGCTCGGTATAGTGGTAGCTCAATTGGTGAGTCTCTTTATGAGTGATTACAGAATGTAGTTAGTAGATTATCCTCCAAATATAGATGGATTCATGTTTTTTTCCAAAAATGGTTTCATTAGATATCATGCTAAGATAGTTTCTTGGTTAACTATATAGATTCTTCTATGTTAAACACTTATGTCTATTCCTCCATGTAGTATAAAACTAATAGTGCTCCAGTAACTCATAATGAATCTTGAATATATAGAGGATAATGGTTCATTTTTAGACCTAGAACATCAACATAGGTTTTGCATTTCCATTTCATCAAGAATGCTGAAGGAAACCTATGTTCGTGCATGGATTATAGATTGTTTAACCATATCAAGATGAAGAACCTTTTTATACTACATCGTATTGAAGACCACATCGACTAACTTTGAGGAGAACCAATTTTATCCATGATCAGTCTAAGGTAAGGATATCATCAGATTCATCATAAGCTATTAGATATACCTTGTATATCATTTCGAAGAAGGTAACAATTGTAAGACTAAATGGTGATTTCATTCGGTCTGATGAACATGATAAAAGTTTACATGGCTTTGATGAATTTGGTTTTCCACCCATACCTTTATTCCTTGGTGGATGTATTTATAGAAAACATCTTGTTGTAAACACGCACTATAAATGAAAATGAAAACAATTTTGGGATTATTATGAGTACACTTATAAATAACCAACTATATGAAAAATCTTAATAAATATCTCTTTTAGTCCAGTCGAGTTCACTTGTTAGGTCATATAAAATCCGAGACACACATTTCAGTTGACCCAGAGAAGGTGAGTGCAGTAGTTTCTTGGTGAAATCCTAATAATGAGATTGATCTAAGAATATTCTAAGGGATATATGGATATTATAGGTTATTAATTTCTGGATTCTATCACCAAGAAGAATATTTTAAGACCTTGACTAAGAACAGTGTGTATTACCTATGGTGTGTTGTTTTTCCGATATATTTTTAAGAATTAAATTTAATACTCTTCTCAGTGTCGATCTTGATACATCTAGGGATAGGAAGTGTATCTATAGTCTAATTGTATTCTTTATGAATCAGATGGGGAGAAATTTTTATGCATTTTGATATGGTTATTTCTTATGGATCACATCAAATGAGGCATCATAAGGGAAAAAATCCTACACATGATGTTAGGGAAGTAGTCAGGATTCAAGCTCTTTAATTTTTGAGGTTCTACATGTTCTGTTAGTTTTTAACCTTTTACATGGATCATTTAAGTCTCAAATACATTCCCACTCAGTGTAACATTAATATGGGGATGTTCTGACATGTTTGATACATATAGTTGTTCATTTTTCAAAATTCTTGCACACTCAAAATGGAAAATGTTATAACTAATGCCTTGATTTGGGAATCCCTTACATAATATATCGAGGTGGACAGAATTGGGTGCTCTATTATGGTTTGTTTTATGAGTCACATATATACTTTGAGGAACAACATGGTTAATGGGACCATGTAGCTCTATCAATGACATCCTATCATAAATAACTTGTTCAGATGTGTCAGTTATCAAATTAGGAGGGCCTCATTCATAGGGAGATTGTTAAATGAGATAACCCACATCATGTATGGGTTGTTGATGTATGTGAGACACTACTCTTCCATGGGTGAGTTTTGGTACCATTATATATACAAGAAGGGTCGACGAGGGAATCTCATTTCTCAGTTAGGGCAGTTTTTTCAAGGATTAACATGAGGTAAAGAGATATACACCATTACTATTAGTGTCCAAGCATTAATAGGTAGATAGTAGGATTCATCACTTAGATCACCCTATGTCAGTAGTTGAAGGCAAATCACCAGTTACCTACTTGAATTATGTAACCACTCTCTATTCCTGAGTCCAAATGGATCGTTTCCACCATGAATATTATGAGAGACCTCGCAAGATCCCCTATATGAAGTGATGTAGTGTGAGTGATAATAAAATGTTTAACCAGGTCCAAAAACATCCTACATATTTAGAAGTGATTCTCTATTGAAAATATAGGGGTCCATATATCCATTATATTGTCAGAATTCTTAGGGAACCTGATTATATTATTTAAAACTCAGATGACTGATTTACATCGATGTTCAAGAAGGGGTTTTTAAAAGAACCAGGTTCACAGGTGCTCTTGAGTACAACATATTACAGTCATACTGAAGGGTAGTTTGAGATGACTGTACATGTTTCTAAGGAAATGATATAGACCTATATCATTGACATTGGAGGTTCCTGGGAAAAAATATTACTCACATTGAGTTTTACCATAATAACACTATTTAGGAGACAATTCATATGGATCTATATGGGCCCTTCTATGGTAGAGATTTCAGTTGAACTCTATGCTTTATGGTGGATAGAGAGGGTCCTCTATTTGGCCCTTATCTCATTTTGGAGGCTTCAAAGAATGTCTGGTCGATTTAGAGGCATATTTCTATTACTTTGACCAGGAAAAATTTCAATACATATTATCATCATAGGATTATAGAGTTCAGTGTGGGACATCAATTATTTCATGATGTATCTCTGTGGTTGTTTCATAGACAAATCTGGTGATAGGAAAATTTATCACCTATAACGTTTGGGACATTATAGGGAGTGTTGATAGAGTTGAGTTGGTACCATATCAGTTGTTTTTACCACAAAGGTATCTTACCATGCACAATGTCTTTTATGTATTGAATCTTCTATACTATCATCTATAATAATATATTTCACTTGATCCAAAGGATGTCGATCTATAAATGAATACATACTTTTAAGAGAATCCAATTAGTATCATTTATCAATGAACAATGCTTCTATATCAAATTTTATTTCTTCTCATCCTGTCGCTATGGTAGCATAGATGTGTGATGGATGATACCTAGGAGAAAAACGTCGATGTATGTGCATAGTGGTCAAAACTCTTTACAAAAGTTATTCTAAATCCCATAAAAAAGAACCTCTATGATGAATTGTTTTAATAAGGGGAGGTTCTAACTTATTGTATTTATCCAATAGGTATGTACAATTAATTTTTGGTTCTAATTATTTTAAATGGTCATGGTTATTAAGCCTAAACTGTTTATTGATAACTCAATTCCATCAGGTTATTATTATATACTCGGATCTGTAAATTGGAAAGGGTCATACTGGGCTGCAAGGTAGAGAAAACTATTTCACCCATATTGTATGGTTTTTCTAAACTATGCGGATGTTGATAGTTTTAATTTGTAAGCCACACAATTTTTCTACAACCATGCCACCTAGGGAGCATGACTATGGTACCTCCTTCAGTTTTGGGGAACTATGGTTTCACATAGTTTGTGAATCGTTATTCAAACAATGTTCATAACCTTGAGAGGTTCCCCATTATAGATGTTAATGGTGTATTTTTCGCACATGACATGGGCAAACATTGCAGCTATACCATACACAGTGTATTAGTGGGTGAAATAAATCATCTACCATTAATGAAATGGTTTGTGCCTTTTTTTTCTTCCCCTTACCTTTTCTAATGGATTTATCTCCTCCCATGGTGTGTGAGAATCTTCCTCTATCTTTTATAGGGTGTTGAGTTATCTAATTCATTCATGGTCCAAATCCTTCACCATTAAAATTAATTAAAATCACATGGTAAGCTTTATCTAATGGAATCTTCAATTTCTAGGATCCTCCTCAATATGTTGTACCTTTTTGGTGTGAAATTGTTTTCTCCATTTTTTAGGAAATTGAAAAATCCTTTGATTTCATCCATTTTATTTTGAATCAATTCCTGATAATGGAAATTTTTATTTCTACTACCTTGAAGTAGTTGTTATATAATCATTCATGACTTTTTATCATTATTGAGATTTCTCACCATCATGACAATTTTTGTAATATTTTTGCGAGGCCTCATTTATATATATATATATATTATTTAAGGTGTCTTACCATGCCTTTTGTGACATTGACATATGAAGAAACCCATAAGAGGATCATTCTACCCATTTTTGGCCTCCACATTGTGTTTCCCATACTTGAATGGCATGTTGGCTATGACGTAAACAGTTAGTTACCTCATGAGAGTTTCTTTTTTATTAATTTACATAGGTTAAAAATTTAATGAATAGTAATGGATGTCCATGAGAATTTCACTCAAACATAATGCATCACACCATGTATTGAAATGATCATTCCTGATTATTTATACTGAATTACTCTTTAATTAATTTTAATTTTATCATTGAATGTTAGATGAATACCTTTTTACATAGAATTTTCTTGTTGACATTTGATACACCATGTTCCATGTGCCTTTTAATCACTTATGGATTATTTCATAACCCTTTTTATTAGAGTGAATGGTATTACATGCTTGGTCGAGATTGATAGCTTGATCATTTGAGATGTAACTGATGAAAGGTTATTCACAGAATTCTAGTAGCACATGAATATGATTGTATTACATTGGATAATCTTAATGCATGTTTTCTATTGATTATGTTTTGTAGCCTAGAGCTTCTTTATGTGCCTAATGCCATAGGCCATCAATAGTTTGGATTGTGATAGAGGACTAGGTTGTTAATTTTTTCATTATGTTGGTATATAATGGCATGTAATTATAAAAATGAATTCCAATTTTATATGTTCTTGTTTCTATAGATAACACTCTTTGGTTCGGTAGAGAACATGGGTCATATATTAAGGATTACATGGATGGACTAGTTGTGCTCTATTAATTTCACATGACGCGCTAGAATTGATACATTCATTTTATACGTACTGAGTAACATCCCAAGTAATTAAAGAATAATATATTTGTAAATCTATGTCTATTAATGAATTAGATAGTGTTTTATAGGCTTAATATGAGAATAAATCCAATCTTAGGCATAAAATACTCTAATATTTTTAAAATATTTTTTTATAGCCTTTTGATGGAAAACCATTTTTAAATCTAACTTTTGAAAATTTTATAAGAAATATTTGTCAAAATAATCAAATTCTTTAGAATTGGGAAATTGAAATTTACTTTTGATAATTATTTTTTTTTTCTGAAAATGTTCATTTTTAATCAATATTGAAAAATACTGCATTTTACTTCAAAAATAATTTTTTATCTAATTTATTTATATGGATAGATTATCATTTTAATTGGATTTAAAGTTTAATTAGAATATATTTTTACCATTTAATTCAATGGTTGTAATTTTAATTAATTTCTCATTGAAATTGGATATAAACAAGTGGCAATATTTTGATAGATATTGTTTCATAAAAACACACTATTTTTTTGACATCATGAATTATTTTTAAATTAATTAAAACAATTTATGTGTTTGAAATTTTTAAAAAATGGATTCCATATTTGGAATAATAATGTCCAAATTATTTAATTAAGACTCTTTTGTTTTTGGACATTATGAATAGTAACGACGGTAATTATCTTTAATTACCGTGATTAATTAGTAATCGGGAATTTAAGGGTAATGAAATAATATCATAATAATATAAAATGACCCCAAAATGTGTCCAAATCCTCCTTTTTGATTCATGTTCGACCATGAGATGCTTTTTAGCGAAATTGAGGGCCCATGGAGTCACATGGGTGTAATAATGACATTTGTGACATTATTTTCTAAACAGAAGAGAAATATAACAACGGTTTGTATATCCTATGTAATTTTTTTTAATTTTTTCTACATAAATGATCTCTTAAAATATAAAAAGTCATGGAAAGATAATAATATTTCTTACATCATGGTATATGTTTTATAATTTTTAGACATTATATAAATAAATTTATTTATGACACCATGATGATGCAATGCTTACCTTATTAATGAACAATTTAAATAAAATAAAAAGGTAATGTAATATATAAGACATACACATGTCTAAAACCAATTGGATGGGTGTATTTTTAACCCTTATCACCTTATACTCAAAATATATCATTTTGGGACCATTAAAATCCAAAATCAATTTATAATATAGTAACATTTCAAGACATTCCGAAAGTGACCCCAATCCGTCTTATATAAGGCCCCCACCTATACCCCCTTACCCACACCTCTAAAGACCATTTCTCATCTAAAATCTACTCATATTATCTCTCCATAGAACTATATTACTCTTAGAAGCTTTACTTTGGGCAGAATCCTTTCCAAGGGTGCCTTTAACTCAAATCAAATAGAGTTACCCGATTTAGAGCTAATGTATTTTCTAGATTTTCTTCCTTTTATTTTCCTTCTTCACTTACCAATATCTTCTTATTATTTGATCCCATAATAACACCAGTATCCTCAATATACTATGATGTTGTTATGATAATGATTCTACCTACACTTACACACACCTCTGTCAAATTGTTAAAGAACATATTGTTTCTATCGGTGGTGAATTACTTCCTCACAAACCGATGATTGTTCAATCTTCTTTTAACACCATTCATGGTGGCCATTATGAAATCACTGTATTTATATATGTTATTTATGTTATTTATTTTTTTCTATTTGGTTATTAATTTTATTTTTAAATCACATCGTTATGCTTTTCATGTTGTGGAACTCTGATAATTTCATCCGAGGAAGTGTGGACTACCGCCCCCTCAAGTGATGTGACTCGTTCATGCCAAACATGGAATTTATAAAGAATGTAATTATTGAACTTATGTTACCTATATAAAATATATATTATACTAGAATTATAATAAATATGTCTCATTTAGTATTAATTCCTTTAATATG
This sequence comes from Viscum album, assembly GCA_963277665.1. Taxonomy (NCBI): domain Eukaryota; kingdom Viridiplantae; phylum Streptophyta; class Magnoliopsida; order Santalales; family Viscaceae; genus Viscum; species Viscum album. The sequence goes on from OY728161.1 coordinate 331,878,663, forward strand.
ACAGAGAAATGAAAGTAGTGTTCATGCATACGTACGTCCTACCGTCTCAATGAACGATGCTTTTAATTTTTTATCACCAAATTTTATGGAATAGTGTAAAATGAATATAAACAGGATATATATGATATTTAAATCCTTGATACCATTCTAGAGATGATGTACATATATCTACATGGGAAATTCTCTTCAAACAAGTTCATTATTGACTCATGTACCGAACATTGACAAAACGTATGATATGAACTCATATAATTAACTAATTTTTATGACATGATAATATGTGATGTGAATTGAATAATAAAATTTAAATGTAGTCGTTAATAAATTATAAATTTACAAAAGTTTATTATTTAGGAATATAAATAAATGAACAAGACAAGTCGGACTTGAGGTAAGGGACTTTGTCTCAATCTCCTTTCGTTGAGGCATAATTCAATTTATATACGCACTTCTTTATTAGTTGTATAATAAAACCTTTTGAATTTTAATTTCATTTAAATGGAATATTTTTACAAGAATCATTTTACTAAATTACAAAAGGAATGTTTTTTTGTCTTACGTATGTGGCGACAACGACTTATCCACTCTCATGTCCATTATTTGAGTTTCGGCTTCCACTACAAGCCATAACTTTTTTTAAATGAAAAATAAATACCATTTTTTACTTTATTTTGGTATTGAAAATGGTTTTTAATTTTTTTTTACTATATCAATGTGTTGTATTGATATCTTTTGATTGAAATGTGGAAATATTATGTTTCCTTTATGAATGTTTTATTTGAAACAATTATGTTATGGTTCTTCAGCATTGTTTTTTATGATGTGTGGCTCCGGGATAAACTAAGGGCGGGTGAGCCCAAGAAAGCTCTTCAATGCATTGGGTAATGCAAAGGAGTTAAATGCTAAGGTTTCTCTGAAGAGATTTAGGGAATACACTGTGAATGGTATTCCAAGCGTAACCATGAGGGTTACTACATACATAAGAATGTTATGAATTCCTCAAGATAACTTTATGTTTTATGATTTCTATGAGTTATTCATAAATCTTATGATTTCATGAGGTATTTTAAAGTGCTTATGTATTAAGAATAATGTATGATTTCATTGATTCTTATGTATACATGGACAAATCTTTTCTTTCTGTATTTTTATATCCCTTACTAAGCTTTTTATACTCATTCTAATTTTTTTAAAATGTTTTTCACAGGTCAAGGGAAAATTACATGATGTTATGATTGTGTCAAAGAAGTGTCCAGAAAGAAACCATGTTTTATTTTAAATATGTTTTCTTTCAGGGGAAAAATGAACATTTACTTTGATGTAACCACATTGTTTAAATGTGGAATGTAATGTATTATTTATGATCTAATTCTCTAAAAATCTAATACTGAAAAGACCCTCAATGTGAATTCTAGAAATAACCCAATATTAAGTAATATTTATGGATGGGTCCTTATAGTTGGTATCAAAGGTTGGTTTAGATATCATTAGAAGTTATAATTCTATTAAATGATTATCCCAAAATATTTTTTTTACATTATGCTAAAATTGAAATGATATATTATTCTATGATTACCATGTTTCTTCATCGAAGACTTGTTTGTTCAGAATAGTTTTCCACAGAGGAAACAAGGAAGGAGTGCTAGGAATGAATACATAAGGAAATGACCTTCCAAATTTGTATCCTGAGATGGTCAGAATTGGAGCTGAACAGTTTGTTGCAGTAATTGAACAGTTGAATCAAGCGATAAATGGTGGTGGTATCCATGCACGAGATTGGCCATATCAATAGCATAGGGACATGTCAGTGGTGGAACATTTAATGAGGAGACATCTTCCATCATTTAGAGGATCATCTAACCATGTGATAGCTGAAGGGTGGATTAAAGAACTGGAGAAGATTTTTGATGTCATGGGGTGTTCATACAATAAAAAGGCTAGTCTTGCTATTTAACATTTGGAGGGTGAAGCAGATCAGTGGTGGTCGATTGTTAAAAATATCACGGACGCTGATGAGATTAATGCTCCTGACTAGGATAAATGCAAAGGTATGTTTCTTGAGAAATATTTTCCTAAGGCTATTCGAAATAGGATGGAAAAATAATTCTTGTAATTGAGGCTGCACGAAGACTTAGTGCCTTCTTATGAAGAAAAGTTCACTCGATTGTCAATGTATGCTCCAAATTTTATCCGACCCCTTGACAGTAAAATAAATCATTTTTACTTAGGATTAAAGCCAAAATATCAAAGCACATTAGCTTCTCATGAGTTCAAAAGTATTAAAAATCATTTTCAATGTTCTAAGAAGGCGGAAATAGAGTATACTGATAATCAAGTGCTCTATGACAACCAATAGAAGAAGAGATCGAGGTGGAAGGAGAAAGGTAAGAATCCTTCAAAAATGTTCGATAGTAAGAAAACTATGTTTGCAGTATGTGATAAATGTGGTAAAAATCATGCTGGAGAATGTCTTTTGATTTATGGAAAGTGTTTCTAATGTGTTAATATGGGACATAAGGATTGTGATTGCACTATAAAATATCAGGGTAATGGTAAGATGAATTTTGATTTAGAGATAGTGAAAATTTTCAAGTGAAATGAGCATGGCCATTATGCAAATGAGTGTTCAACAAAGAGAACAAATGATGGGAAGCAGTTCGGATACAAGCTGAAAGTTTTGGTGAAATCTTTGAAACTACTTCAGTAGATTTTGGGCCATCAAATGAAGTGGTATCAGGTACTTTTTTTTCAGATTATTCCAATGTGTTGTTTGATTCAAGGTGTACACATTCTTTCATCTCTGAAAAATTTTCTAGTAAATTGCGAATTCAATCTCAATAAATGACTCTTGAACATGTGGTAAAAACACCTTGTGTAAATGTTGAGGAAAAATTAATTTATAAGAATCATCATATCCTTATCTGTGTAAAGAATCTACTTGAAAACCTTATTCTTTTACCTCTAGTAGAGTTTGATGTTATCCTGGGTATGGAATGGCTCTCTATTTACCATGCTAATATTAACTGTAGAGCTAAACAAGTTTCTTTTCAGAAAGAATTTCATTTTTTGTACAAGAATGGAACCTTACTGTTGATAACATATCAAGAGGTTGAGAAACATGTAAAAGATGGAAATGAATGTTACCTTTCACATATTTCTGAAAACAAAGGAACCATTCAGATTAATGATGTTCCAGTAGTAAATGAATATCCTAATTATTTTCCTGATTAGTTCCCTGAAATAATACCTGATCAAGAAGTTCAATTTAATATTGACTTAGTTCCTGATTCTAAGCCAATTTCAAAACCCCCTTATCGAATGGTTTAAAGCGAACTTTTATTTTGAAGGAGCAATTGCAAGATTTATTAGAGAAAGTTTTCATTCGACCTAACACATCACTATGGGGTGATGCTGTCTTATTTTTTAAGAATAAAAATGGTTAAATGAGACTTTACATTGATTATAGATCCTTGAATAACATCACTATTAAGAACAAATATCATTTGCCTCATATCGATGATTTATTTGATCAGCTCTAGGGAGCTTAGTATTTTTCAAAGATTGTCTTGAGATCGGGGTACCATCAGTTGAAGGTAAAGGAAGCAGATATTCCGAAGATAGTGTTTCATATAAGATATGGCTATTATGAATTTGTAGTTATGCCTTTTGGGTTAACCAATGCACTTGCTATATTTTTAGACCTTATTAATAGAATTTTCCATTAGTTCATGGATAAGTTTGTGGTTGTTTACATTGATGATATTTTTTTGTTTTCTAAAAGTAAATATAAGAATGAAAGTCATTTAAGGGTTATTTTACAAACCATAAAAGAAAAAAATTGTATGGGAAATTCAGAAAGTGTGAGTTTTGGTTACAAAAAATTTCTTTCCTTGGTCACATTGTTTCTTAAAATGAAATAACTGTTGATCATGAAAAATATACAGTTGTTGAGGAATGGACAAGACCCACAAATGTAACCAAGATTCGTAGTTTTCTTGGTTTGGCAGGCTATAACTGAAGGTTTTTTTAAAATTTCATGGTTGTCCAGCACAGTGACTAAGCTAACTCGGAAGGGTGTTAGGTTTATCTGGAAAAAATAATGTGATGATAGTTTTCAGGAATTGAAAAGAAGATTTCTGTATGCCCTAGTATTGGAACTAACTGACAAGAATGGTGAGTTTGTTATCTAAAGTGATGCTTCATTGAAAGGAATTTGTTTCATCCTAACATAGAATGATCTTTTAATTTCTTATGCTTCATGTTAGCAGAAAACTAATGAGAAATATTACCCTACACATGATTTGGAATTATCTATTGTTTTTTCGATTTAAAAATTTAGAGGCATCATTTTCATGGTGTCAAGTGTGAAATATATACTGATCACAGATGTTTAATGTATATATTCACTCATAAATAATTGAACATGAAAGAGAGGATATGGCTATAATTAATCAAGGATTATTATTGCATGATTCACTACCACCCAGGAAAAGAAAATAAAGTGTTAGATGCATTGAGTCGAAAAAGTAATGCTTCATTAATCTTGTTATGTTTGGAGCGTGATCATTTGCTGAAGGATTTGATGAAGTTTGGTTTGGAAGTTGTTGGTTTAGGAAATTATTCTATTTTGTTTCATGTATTAGTGAAATCTTCTCTATCAGAGAGAATTAATAAAGCACAGAAACAAGACGGTGAGTTGCAAAACAAATGTAGAGCTAGTTCCGAAGGGTATGTAACCTGAATTCCACATTGATAATGATTTTGTTTTGAGATTTGGGAAGAGATTTTATGTGCCTTGTTATTCACAGTTGAAGAGAGTTTTGTTAGATGAAGCTCATAGTTATCTATTTTCAGTTCATCTGGTCAGTACTACGATGTATAGAGATCATCAGAATTATTACTGGTGGGATGGAATAAAAATAGATATTGCTGATTTTACTGTGAAATGTTTGACTTGTAAACTGGTTAAATTAGAGCGGAAGTTACCGAAAGGGATGCTTCAACCATTTCCAGTACCAGAGTGGAAATGGGAGAATATATCCATGGACATTGTTGTGGGATTACCGAAGACACCTCGAGGATATAATGCAATCTGGGTTACTATTGATCGTTTGACTAAATCTGCTCATTTCCTTGCTATACGAGATCCTTTTTCATTATATAAACATTCTAGATTGTATCTTAAATAGATAGTCGGGTTACAAGTAGTTCCCCTTTCCATTGTATCTGATCGTGATCCCAGGTACACTTCTAACTTTTGGATAGGCCTTTAGAAGTCATTGGGTTCTAAATTAAATTTTATTATAGATTTTATTCCACAGCCAGATGGGCAGTCAGAATGAACAATTCAGACTTTGGAGGATATGCCACATGCTTGTTTGATAGATTATCTAGAATGTTGGGACCAATATCTTTCATTGGTTGAGTTTTCCTATAATAACAGTTTTCATTCCAGTATACAAATGGCACCATTTCAGGCATTATATTGGAAGTGGTGTCGAACTCCATATTTTTGGGATGAAGTAGGTGGAAGGAAGATTAAGGGACTAGAATTGGTAGAAGAGTTGGCAGAAAATGTTCAGCTGATAAGGAAACACATGAGAACAGCTCAGAGCAGGCAGAAAAGTTATGGGGACAACAGGAGGAGGGATCTCTCTTTTGAGGTAGGTGATCATGTCTTCCTCAATGTTTCACCAAGGAAAAATGTGTGTGATTTGGTAAGAAAGGAAAGATGAGTCCAATTTTCATTGGGCCCTATAAAATCTTGTAGAGATTTGGATCAGTTTCATATAGATTGGATTCACCTCGGAGTTTATCTCTGATACATAATGTTTTTCATGTTTCAATATTTTGGAATTTCATTCCAGATCCATCTCATGTTTTGAGTCTAGATGTAGTTCAGATACAAGATAATCTATCTTATTAGGAACAACCGGTCCAGATTTTTTGATCAAAATGCATAAGTGTTGCATAATAAAGAAATTCATCATGTGAAGTTTTTTTTGAAAAAACCACATGATTGATGATACATCATGGGAATCTGAAAATGCAATGAGTGATAAATACCCCCACTTATTCGATATGAAAATAAATTGCGAGGAAACATTTTTCTAAAGAGGGGAAGTATTTAAAATCCAAAGGAATTAAATAATAATATATTTTTATAACTATGTCTATTTATAAATTAGATAGTGTTTTTGAGGCTTAAAATGAGAATAAATCCAATCTTAGGTATATAATACTCTAATATTTTTAAAAGATTATTTTACCGCCTATTCATGGAAACCATTTTTAAATATAACATTCGAAAATTTAATAAGATCTATTTTTCACAATAACCTTATTATTTAGAATTGGGACATTGATATTCACTTTGGATAAATTTTTTGTATTTTTCTAACAATGGTCATTTTTTTATGAATAGTGAAAAAATAAGGCATTTTACATCAAAACCAAATTTTCATCTAATTTAATTAAATGGTTATATTAACTTTATAATTTGTTTTAAAATTTATTTTGAATATATTTTTACTATTTAATTCAATGGTGGTCAATGAAATTAATTTCACTTTGAAATTGGACATAAACAAGTGTCAATCATCTGATAGATATTGTTTCTTAACAACACGCTATTTGTTTTGAAAACATGAATTATTTTTAAATTAATTACTGAAATTTTTGTGTTTTTAATTTTGTAAAATGTATTCCTTATTTGGAATCATAATGCTAAAATTATGTAATTAATACTCTTTTGTTTTTGAAAATTATGAATAGTAACGACGATAATTATCTTTAATTATCGTGATATATTAGTAATCGGGTAGTTAAGGGTAATAAAATAATATCATAATAATATAAAATGACCCCAACATGTGTCCAAATCCACTTGTTTGAGTAATGGACGACCATTGGATGCTTTTTACCGAGCTTGAGGGCCCATGGACTCACATGGGTGTAATAGTGACATTTATGACATTATTTTTTAAACAGGAGAGAAATATAACAAAGGTTTGTATATCCTAAGTAAAAAAATTGTATTTTTGACTACATAAATGATCTCTTAGACTATAAATAGTAATTTTAAATCTAAAAATCTTTCCTTCACAAAGGTATATTTTTAAAATTTTTAGACATTAAATAAATAAATTTATGTATGACACCATGATGATGCTTTGATTACCTCATTAATGAACGATTTAAATAAAATGAAAAGATAGGGTAAAATATAAGACTTAAACTTGTCAAAAACCTATTTGATGGGTGGATTTCGAACCCTTACCAACTTATCCTAAAAATATATTATTTTGGGACCTTTAAAATCCAAAAATAATTTTATAATAATGTAACATTTAATGACTTTTCTAAAGTGACCCTTCTCCGTCTTATAAAAGGCCCCCAACTCTACCCCTTACCCACACCACTCAAGACCTTGGCTCATCCAAAATCTGCTCATATTATCTCTGCACATCCCTCTCTTACTCTTAGAAGCCTCGATTTGTGTAGAAGTCTTTCCATGGAATCCTTTGGCTGAAATCAAAAAGAGTTTCCCGATTTATAGAAAATGACTTCCCTCGAGTTTGTTCCTTTTATTTTCCTTATTCACTCACCACAATGTTCTTATTATTTGATCACATAATAACTCCAGAATCCTTAATATACTAGGATTTGTTGTGATAAGGATTCTACATACACCTACACACACCTCCATCTAATGGTTAAGGAACATACTGTTTCTGTGAGTAGCGAATTACTGCCTCACAAAACATTGATTGTTCAATTTTCTTTTAACTCCTTTCTTGGTGGCCATTATGATGTCACTGTATTTATATATGATATATATGGTATTTTTCTGTATGCTTATGAATTTTATTTTTAAATCACATCTTTATGCTTTTCATGTTGTGGAACAATGATAATTTCATCTGAGGAAGTGTGGACTACCGCCCCCCTCAAGTGATGTAACTGGATCATGACAAACATGGAATTTCTAAAGAATGTAATTAATGAACATATGTTACCTAAATAACATATATATTATACTATAATTATAATATATATATGTATCATTTATTTTTAATTCCTTTAATATGGAAATGAAATGAAAGTATCGTTCATGCATATGTATGGCCTACCGTCTCCAGGAACGGTGCATTTCATTTTTATCTTTAAATGTTATGTAATAGTATAAAATGAATATATACTGGATATATATGATATTTAAATAATCAATTCCATTATGGAGATGATGAACATATAACTACATGGTAAATTCTCTTCAAACATGTTCATTATTTACTCATGTACCGAACATCGACAAAACGTATGATATGAACTCACATAATTAACTAATTATTATAACTTGATAATATGCGATATGAATTGAATAATAAACTTTAACGGAAGTCCTTATGCAATTATAAATTGACCACTATATATTAATAAGTAATATAAATAACGAATAAGGCTAGTCGGACTTGAGGTAAGGGACTTCGTCTCAATATCCTTTCATTGAGGCATACTTAAATTTATATACGACCTTATTTTATAAGTTGTATAAAAAACCCTTTTGAATTTTAATTTTATTTAAAAATTATCTTTTTACATGAAGCATTTTTCTAAATGATGAAAGGAATTTTTTTGTCATACGTTTGCGGAGACAACGACTTTTCTATCGTTGTGACCATTATTTATGTTTTGGCTTCCTCTACAAGCCATAACTTTTTTTAAATCAAACATAAATACCTTGTTTTACTTTATTTTGGTATAGAAAATTGTTTTGATAATGTTTTGTTTATATCAATGTGTTTTATTGATATCTTGTGATTGAAATGTGGAAATTCAATGTTTTCTTTTATACATGTTTTATGTGATACGATTATGTTATGGTTCATGGGAATTATTTATGAAGACGGGTGGTTCCCTGATAAACAAAGGGCAGGTGAGCCTGAGATAGCTCTCCAATGCATTGGATAACATGAAGGATTTAACTCTAAGGTTCCTCCGAAGAGATTTATGGAATATACTATGAAGGGTATTCCAAACATAACAATGAGAGTTACTCCCTATGTAATAATGTTACGAATGCCTCAAGTTACCATTATGTCTTATGATTTCTATGAGTTATTCATAAATCCTATGATTTCATGAGGTATGTTAATGTTCTTACATTTTACAAGTAATGTATGATTTCATTGATTCTTATGAATACATGGAATAATGTTTTATTTTAGTGTTTTTAAATCCGTTACTGAGCTTTTTATGCTCATCCCATGTTTTTGAAATGTTGTTCACAGGTCAAGGGAAAAGTATATGATCTGATGATAGTGTCAAGGAAGTGTCAAGAAATAAACCATGTATTATTTTAAATATGTTTCCTTTGGTGGATAAAAATGAATATTGTCTTTGATGTAACCACTTTGTTTAAATGTAGAATGCAATACATGATTTGTGATCTAATTCTCTAAAACTCTAAACCCGATAAGATCCTCAATGTGAATTCATGAAATATCCAAAGATTAAGTAATGATTAAGGATAGGGAATTATATATTGTATCAAAACTTGTGAGTGACGCTAGTACCTTAGGGGATAAACAATGGATAGAAACATTATGGAAACATGTCCATGCCACGGGTGATAGTCGTTCCCATATGTGAGATGCATAGGACAAGCTCATATTCACTATACCTTGAGTGATACGAGGAACTCTAGATGGGATTACATGGATAGACTGAGAGGTGTTTGGATTTTTGGAGACACCCATAGCAACCCCTCAGATTAGGTTTAGATCACCATGGATGGGATGAGGACTCCACCAATAGATCTGCTGCATTTATGGAATAAATTCCATCTTCTTATGAAATATTCCTTATTTATATTTATATCATTTTTGAATAATTACTTTGCAATGTTACATCCAAGGAGATGAAAAATCTTTGAGAAATCATCCTTTTACCTTTGTTGGTTAAACAATAATAAACTATTTATAAAAATCATGACATTCACAGGTAACTCTTCTACACATCCAACTTTGGGAGAGGCATGTGGTATTGGAATAATATCTATTTAGGGACTCTGGCCAAGGTTTACATCTTTTATTTAATTAATTATCTATATTCAGTTTCATAGCACAATCAATTATTTATTTACTACCTGAAGTGTATCAGCCTAGATATTGTGGGTGAAGACATACAGAGATTATATCTTACAACCTACATAAGAATTGTTTGGTACCTTGGTAGAATATATGATAAAATGTAAGGAAAAGGAATCATGCCACATCCAATTGTTTGTTTAATTGATACTTATGATTGAGTTTTTGGGCAGAGGATGAATCCTATTCTCGAGATGTCATGTAGTAGTTTTTGGACTTTCTTCATATATGTATAGAATGTTATATGTTCATTGTAATCACTTTTCCCCTATGAAATATTTTTATATTCCCATGAAATCATGATAATATATTTTTATCTATTATTTTCATTCATCTTATTTTTTGTTATTTATTTTCCTTATATTATTTCATTATTTTTGTTCATGTATCTTTATTCATATTCTTCATCTATTTTTTATGTATTTCTTACCACTATTAATGCTCGTATCTATGAGGTAATAGGCTCACCATTGACAACCCCAGTCACTTGCTATCATTCCAAAGCCTCTGGAGCTCCACGATATATGATTGAAGTCATTTGGTTGACTGTCATGGTGCACTATTCAGTGGAAATTGGGGGGTGGACGCTACATCAGGCTTATTGATAGGTACTCTAAGAGAAATTATGGTCCTTGTAAAGGAAAATACAAATAAAACAATGTCAGATGACTAATTTGGTATAAATCAAGGATGAGGGGATCAGTCATGGTATTAGGACCCACAAAGGGAAATGTTAGAGTCTCTATTTTTGGTTTTAGGTGTTAAAACATGACAGATATATGGATTGAAATATCTATATTTCATATTTTATTTTGTATTATTATTTTTTAAACATGTTATACTACAAGTATTTTTTTATAATGTTAAATATTTTTGTTATAATTTATTTATTTTCAACTGTTGAGATTCATTGATAATGTCTGTATAGTCTCCCCATGTTATATACATGACCCTTGATGCTAGTTGAAATCCTATGGAATATATAGAGGCATGCATGACATCATGTGATCAACCAGATTAGGGCCCCGATGTGTGGAACCCAAGTCATGGAATCACAATAATATTCTTGAATAATCACTCACTATAACAACATTGTGAAAAAGAAATTGAATATTTGCCAACTAATTGAAATCCAAAAGAATTTAAATGAATAAAATTATGATGGTTTTTATAATATTGAATAATGGATGATTTGGTATTTATAGGTTGTAATATTACAATTATATTAGAAATGAAAGCATTTTAATAGTAACCAATAAACTATGAATAGTAACATGACTATTGGGAATGGCCACAAGGCCATATTAATAGTCAATAGACCTCAGAATAACAAAATGCATTATTAAATATATTTATCATGACTACATGAAGTATATAAAAATATTATAAATCCATAAAATAACTATCATCACTAAATAACTGATAGAAAATATATCCACATAATATAATAAAAATATATTTATGGTATTTTATAAAGATAATAATTTTTTAATTGAGCATTAAAGTTACCTATGATATAATTATTTTTTAGAATTAATTTAATTTTTTATTTAAAAATATAAATTATATAAGGGTTACATTTTTTTTAATTTTATAAAATACCACAATTTAAAAAATATTGTAAAAATTAAAAATTTTAATATAAATATTATTTTAACACATAAATATAATAAACTAATGAAATAAAAAGAGCAAATAGTTAGTCCACACTAAAATAAATTTCATGAGTCAAATGGGTCATTTAAGAAAAATAGAGATAATATCCAACATAAAATCACTTTCCAAATGATGAAGTCAAAACTATTTCTCCTAAAATAACTATTTTTCATTTATTTCATTTTCCCTTTTAATAAATCAGGTAATTGTATTAAATAAAGATGTAAATAGTCCGAAATAAATTATATTTTATTTATATTTTGTTCACCATGTTAAAAAGTATCTATTATAGGCATTATATTTGATATATTATTTTATTCAAAAATTTATTTAAAAAATTCACCTCCAGCCAAGTATTATTAACAACTCCCCTCCCCTTTGAAAATTATTCCTCCATCACAAACAAATGAAAAATATATAATAAATCATATCTCTAAATCCTCTTATCATTCATTGGTATTTTTTGGATATGTAAATCTCAAATTATACACAAAGATGAGGGTTGAAGATAATGAACTGCTTCAAAAAAGAGCTAATATCCTTTCATCCTTTTAGGTAATTTCCCGTTTCTTATTTCACATACCCATTTTCAATTCTATTTTAAAATTTATTTAAAATAAAAATTATTTTTAAATGATGTTGATAATTCTAATATAAAAAAATTATTTTCGATATAATCACTTGATATAATTCTTGTGCTTCCTCCTCATACTATGTTCCATAAACGGTCTGTCAACATTCAACAAGGACGTTGAAAAATTATTATTTATCAGAAGATGTTTTTTGGTTATAATAAATAATTTATTAAGTAAAAATGTATAAATAAATATACATTATTGTTTTATAATTTTATTTACTTTTGTATAAATAACCTTGAGCAAAAAAGTTAAATGAAAGAAAAACCAGAATTTATTATGGAATACATGATATAATAATCATTCCCATTTAGAAATGGTAATTAGGAAATAGAATCAAATTATTATAATTGATAAATAGTGACATAAATTAAAATATATCACTTCTGGTTCTATTTTTTAAAAAGCCAAGTTTTTCATTCATGAGGTGGAAATGCAACAAAATTAATTGGGATTTTTGGAAATGTGATTTTTTAAGAAAAATATTTTTCTGTTATATAATATTTAACATTATTTATACTCTGGACATACCTTATATATTAGAAAATTTATTTCCTTTATTATTTTATTTTCTTATCATGGTAATTTATTATCTTAGCCTTTTAAAAAAATACATATCCACTGGAAATGTTTATTTAAAAGACTTTTATTTGAATAAATATTTCTTTGAATATTTTTGAGTTGTTTCTTCTCCACAATAGAGTGATGTTTTTTTACATCAATTAGTGACTAAACTTATTGACTTGGGAACCACATTGGTAATGTAATGCATTATGATTTATTAAATGATTATGAATCCCATTCATTTCCAATGGATTAATTCTTGACTATGATTGTTATACATTCTATTTGGGAAGAATGATTATGAAAATTTTATGATGTGGAGGGTGGGTGTAAAAATATATTTCCCAAGAATTAACTGGCTAATGAGATGTATATCTTGATTTAATTTTTATTTTTCAGGAACTTGATTCTATATTTGTATACTTTAATGACGATATTATTTATGTACATATGTTATGTTGGAACATGATTCTAGCTTTGTTCAAAACTATGTGTGGTATTTGATAACCATGTTTTGAAATTTCATTATTGTGCATATACAAAATTATATTTTTTTAGTATATATTCAATCAATTTTTATTATAATATATCAGACCTCTCTAGTCTATTACATTGTGAATTTTTTTGTTTGGATTGTTTTGGGAGGTCATAGTGACTCATTTCATGAGTATTCCGAAATACAGTTTTTCCAATGGTAGGTCGTCCCAATGGTGATTTGTGGTAGTGGCTCGCAATAGTGGGTCAAGAAAACTATGTCAATAATGGTATGTCGTGATGGTAGGTCATGACGGTGACTCATACTGGTGACTCGCGGTCATGAATCATCCAACATTTACTCGATCAACGAAGAGTTTTCCAACGATGACTCATCCATTAGTAGGTCCTCCAACAGTGAGTTACACATAGGTGACTCATTCATCGGTAGCTCATCCATTAGTGATTCAACCAATGGTGACTCATCCACTTCCAGCTCTTCCATCATTGAGTCATGCAATGGTGACTCATCCACCGGTACCTCATCCACTGATGACTCGCGATGATGACACACCCAACGATGAGTCATTATTGATATTTTGTCAAAATTTCAATAACTTCTATTTTTTTCCTGTTTCACCCCAATCAAATTATAATTGATGTGAAATGATTCAATTTTCATATTTATGCGGTTTCGAATCCATTTCATAGTTCCAAAATAAAATCTTTGATTTCTATAAAATCCAAAGGCTACGAATGGAGGAATCATGTGGTCATGGTCAAGATCTAACTTTAATGTATTTTAAAACCATTCCTCCATTAATATATGATTTTTTCTTTCTAACACTAATATCCTTTCATCCATTTATGTTTCCAATTCCGTATATTCATAAGTTCCCTGAAGCATTCATCCTTGAGCATTCATGCGTTTGTGTTGTGGGCTTGGATTGCTTTTCCCTAGAGACTTATTCCTTCTTCATGTGCACCCCCATCATTGTAACAATAAAAAATTTTATCATCTATTCTTATAGTTAGGGATCTATTCATCGCTATTAATTATATTTCATGTGGGGTGGGTGTATTAATTGTTTCTTATTTGAAGGAAATTTAATCAAAATTTAATAAAGATAATTTATTCAATTTCCAAATACAAATAAGTTATGGGAAAACCGATGATGATCATAATATTTTACTGATTTTTTAATCAATATTGTGAATTGAATGTGCTATATGCCTACTAAAAAATATGGATGGTGGTGGTCTTTCTCGTGAACCCATGATTTCTTTAGGTTGATCAATTTTGAAGGAATTTAAATATGTAATTATTTAACAACTTATATTAGGTTTAATAAATGGAATTCCTATGATTTAACTTGTACTCTTATCACCCTAAAATTAAAATTTGTAATTAAAGAATTGGGGCCTAGACAAAACTCGAAATTGTTCCTTGTATGGTTGCATTTTTTGATGCTGAGGGTACATGTCTATGTTGGGTGGTTCGAGGGGTGAAATGGAGTCTCAGATTTAGAGATTGATTTATTGGGGAATGGATGGGTAGTGTTGTGTAGCGGGACTACCATTGGGATGTGATATATTTATGTTGCTGGATGTGATGGGTGTGGTGTTGTTATGCATCAGGGCTGTGAAAATGGTTGTAGCGAGATATGTGGTTGGGTGTGCCTATTAGTTGGGGGTTGTTGTGGATGACATGATGGATTGGGGTGAAAATATTTGATGAATTATAATAATAGTGTTTTGTATTGGCAATTAAATTAGAGTTTCACATTGAGTATAATTCTCATTGTTTCACTATGTGTATCAGGATTGCGTTTTTTTGATATGAATTGTAGTTAAGTGGAGAATAAATATTTTTTGGGTTAATTTACCATGGTTCTCTTTCCTCCATGTGACTTTTTATTTTTGTATTATTATGTGTTTCTCTTAGTAGTTTTCCAAATATTGAGGGAAATAAATAATGGGTTTCTTAATAACGAATGAGAATTGGGTAAATGAATTGATTGGGGGTATGATTGAACTTGTGTCTTGTTATGTGGTTGTGTATTTGTGGGTAGCAGTAGAGGAGGAATCATGATTTCATTGTTGGTTGAAAACCCATAATAAAAATTTTGTTCTTGAATTATTTATAAATACATGTATTTCATTTTTTATTTCTATATGCACCCAACCCTTGTGAAAAATTAAGTGTCAAACACCCCCATCATTATAAGCGACTGAATCATTCCCAATATCATAGTGGGAGGATGGATGGCCAGTGACATGCGACTCCCTTCTCCTTGGTCTAGGAATTAGTAGACATAGACTCCTTAGGCATGTTGTGGTGTCTTTTTGGATACTGAAGTTTCTGTGGCTGAGTTTTGATTTCACATGTGTCTTTGATATGTGTTCGTCATTGAATCCCATATGTCCGAAAATGAGAGGTAATATGGTTGTGGCCTAGGTGTCTGGTGGTGTGATGTGATGTGGTTGTGGCCCAAGCATGTGTGGGAGGGATGTGGCGAGCTTTGTTTTCCCAGTATGTGGGACTATATATGTGTCCCATGTGTGTGTGGGATAGATGTGATGTGGATCTTGTGGGGGAGGTAGGATCATCATGATGTTAGTCATTAGGTTTTGAGAATCTAACCAGTGTGTAGTGGTATGGGGTACCCTATCATTAATGACAATACTATGTTACATTAGTTGACTTGCATCACTTTCTGAGTGTTCCTTGTTGAGGTACGGATAGTTATAATAAATTTGTATTTTTTATTGGTTCTTCATTTTTCTCACATGAGAATTAGTATGCTTCCCCCACATGTGTGTTAGAGGCTTATGTTCCCTACTGAGTGTATATGTATGCTTACCCTACACTATAAAATTACATTCTGGTTTCCAAGAGGATTATAGGGACTGTGATGGGCATTACTATCTCATACATTGTGATATCTATTATGTATATTCTTAGCATTACTTTTGGTTATTTACTTTGGGTATTTTCATTGTATTGTTAACCGTTTTAATTTAAACATGCATGTGGGGTGTATTTTGGTTCTCATTTATATATATGACTTAGTGTTTTTCTGGTTTTGATACATCTTATCTCTCTAGGGTGGTTACAATAAAAGGTTAATGCCTCCCATTGTGTAATATTTGTATAAACATGTTGTTGTTAACCACCCCTAGGCCTAATTGAGGCATGAATAATGCGGTCATTATCTCCCAGTATTCATTACTAGTCTAGAGGGGAAGCTTTGGAGGGAGGCAGTAATGATAGAATGGTTTCATAGGTGATAGTTAAGAGATATGATTGTTCTTGGAGTTAGGAATAGTGATGATTTCGTGGGTCTATAAGAAAAAAGTGATTGGTGATCTGGGTGTGTTACATTGGCAAGGGAAGACCGACTAGGACATTGGATTTTAGGGCACACGTGATCTGATGCAAGTACTCTAGGCCTACCTAGAGACCATGTAAGGAAATACCATTTTGGAGGTACAGACCCTAAGATTTGTACATGCGTCATAATGACTTGTGTTCTTATCTTAATTATGTTCTTTTTGGGAATGTTAAATGGATATCTTAATGAGATAAAATTAATATCTAAAAAATTCCATAATACGTGGGATTAGGAAATCCTTATTTTCCTTTTCAGCTATAGAACATGTGACTTCATTCATGGGTGGTTTGGGTTGCTGATGCCTAGTAGGTCAATCCAGTTGATCGGATAGGGGTTGACCCAGTGGTGGTGGATGACCAGGGGAGGAGAATGTTAAATACTTTTTTGGGGTAGGTCTTGGGAAAATATGAGGGAAGTATTTTGGACATGGAAACTGATATCTATCTTAAAGATCTTAATATCACCATCAGTTTGATTTTAGCTATGATGCAGTATTGGGTTTCTATAAAACTGAGCTACATTCTTGGAGATATGTTTCATTATTGGATGATATACCTAGGGTAGGGGAAATAGGTTGAGATTCTATGGGTCGATTTCGAGAATGATTTTTGAGAAGAATTCCTTTCCTCTACCATGAAGGATGAGAAGAGACAAGAGTTACCATCCCTCTAGGAGAGGTGTATATCAGAATCGAAGATGGGTAATAAGTTCATGGATCTCTTTTTTCATAGATCACATTCAAGATGATGTGTATCATGTGATTTCCTAGATGATGCTCTTCTTCCCACAACTCAACACACGGTTACCCCCTTAACATTGCCGAAACACATGGAGTTCTAAAAGAAGATGGGGTTAATTGGGAGGATGCTCACGCGATGAGTCCTACTATGAGAGGTGATATAGAAAGGTTCATCGATATTATTTTTTACAAGTGTTAGGTGTTAGGTTCCATAGCCTTTGAGGTTTATACCAAGAAGAGTTACCCTTTACAGTTTCAATTTTGATCTTTGAGACATCATGCCTTTTCAATGAAATTGGAACTAATGAGTTTCTTCTGTGGAGACTTTTGGAATCTCTTGATTCAATACCCAATGGACATTAAATCTTAGTATGGTGGACGTGGGATGTTTTAGTTCCAGTCTCAGAAGTAGTTTACCTCTAATCCATTTCATAAGTATGGATAGAAGGATTATGCTGCACCAAGTGGAAATAGAGAAGGTGGTGACCGACCACATGGTGTTCTTCATGGACCTCACCCCATTAATGTTTATGGACACAAATTTTTTAATGGGTGTAGAGGATCCATGAATGGATAGTAAAACGTAGTATAAGAAGCTTTTCCAAATGTTCTAGAGATCATTCGATGTTCAATAAGCTTATTTAGTACCCTTGCATGACCATTGTCTGATTCAGGAGCTTCTCGCTCTTATATTGCACCCTTTGTAGCCCATGCTTTGGAACTATACGTCGAGGGGATTCTCATTCCACTGATGTTGAGTACGCTAGTCTGAGGTTAGGCTAGCTTGTTTGATGTGTGCTGACAATGTATACTAATGATGGGACTGTATATGTCCCGTGGGGATATCATCTTGCTACAGATGTAGCAATACAATTTATTTCTCTACAAAAACTTGTTTTCTTCTATAAATTCCATTATAGAAGGATTCTAGATAAGATTCTCTTTTTTATACATGGATGGTCTACATGTGGCTTTTGTTGGGGAGTGGAGCTTCAAGGTGGGAAATCGTCATGTAGAGTCTCTTCATTCCTTGTTGGATGAGTTGTCAGTGGAAGTAGTAGACACTGAGGCCCCTGGGGTTTTCTAAGAATTTATTAGTAATTTTTTCCATAGTGGTTGTGGATTTACCCCCATGACATGACGTTGAGTTTGGGATATACATACATGATGCTGATTGTCCAATTTTGATGGCTCCTTTTCCGATTTCACCTTCTTATTTGTGAGATTTAATGATTAATATTGATGAGATTCTAAAGAAGGGATGTATCTAAGCCAATGATTCATTGATGAGGGATCCAATTATTTTATTAAATATGGTGGATTTTGGTCTTAGGTTGTTTATATAATGCCTGATTTTTAGTTAGGTGACAGTCCTGAACTGTTATCCTCTCCCATGGATATAATATCATTTTGACCAGATGATACGGGTGAGTTTATTTTCTATGATTTATTTGTAGTCTATATATCATTAGTTTAGGGTAATGGAGGGTGATATCCAAAAGACTACATTCAAATGTATATATGGGAACAAATAGTTTTTATTCATTCCATTCGGTGGTACAAAAAAACCACCCATGTTCAAGTGGCTAATTAACTGCATATTTCATGAGTTCCTACGTTGGTTAGTCTTCGTATTAATCGATGAAACCTTGATCTACTGAAAGTCAGAGGAGAAGAATACCATGAATCTCAATAGTATCTTGTAGGTCCTTTGACACAGTGATATCTGCATAAATATATACATACACATGTTTTGGATACATGAAGTTCACTTCCATGGAGATTTTGTGTCACAACCATGTGTAGCAGTTGACCAGCAAAAGGTCGAGATAGTTGTTTCTTGGGTATCAGCTATGAATGTTGTAGAGTTTTGTAGATATATTGGTAGTTCATGCTATTACATGAGATTTTTACATTATTTACCTCGAATTGCAGCTCTATTGATATCCCTAACCAGATAGTACATGGATTTTCTATGGATGGAAGAGTGCTTGGAACAATTTGGTTAACTGAGGGGATGTTGGTCACTGCTCCAGTGCTCTATTTTCTGGATGATGGGATGATGTAAAAGGTGATCAGTGATACTCCTTGTATGGTCTTGGTATTTGTGATGATATAGTAGTAGGGAGTAATCTCTTATAGATATAGGAATATATGTCCCCGTGAATGTAACTACGCCACCCATGACTTGGAGCTAGTGGTGATCATGTTTGCGCAGAATTTTTTGTGACATTACTTCATTGGGGAGAACTTTGTGGTGTTCAAGGATCATAATAGTTTGAGGTATATCTTTTCCCAGTGATATCTTATGTGGTTAGAGTGGATGTGGATGGGGTTTCTTCTGGGAATGGATTTTTAGATCTCCTGCACCATAGGAATTGGGAATGAGTTGGTGAATTCCTTGAGAAAGAAGTCACATAATGTTATATTTTGAGAATCTGTTGAATCTAGTATGGTGATAGAGGAGTTTTAATCCATACACTTGGATGCGGTAAAAGGCGATGGTCTAGGTTTTTTTTCATCTGATGACACTGTCGTATTCATTGATTTTGTGGATGGAGGAGTACTAGTGGGGAGACATAGAGCAAGAGTTGATGCATGATCACATTGACTATGACGATGATATGGAGGGACGATCATAGGATTTTTAGAATAAAATAATGTTCCATGGATGGTTGTCTGTTCTAGTGATGGTGCTCAAGGTATTACTTAATGTGTTTCATAGATCACCCATTGTGGTAATCCTGAGAGTTTCCAAGATTTACCACAACATGAAGATGTAGTTTTTCTCACCTTAGAGGAAATGGGTAGTGGTGGAGTTTGTTGAAAATTGGATAGTGTGTGACTTGTTTATGGATGAGAACCATGTTCCAAATGGTCTGATAAAACCCTTATATTTGTTTGAGTTTAAGTGGAATGAAATATAAATTTATTTTATCACAGGGTTTCTAATAGCCCAGGGATGCTATGATCCTATCTAGGTGGTACTGGATCAATTGATGGATCCATCTCAATTATTATAAATTATGTAGTAGGCTAAAATAGATTACATGGAAAATAGGAATACATATGAGGTGTTGTGGCTACATGGTGTTCCAAGATCCATTTTCTCAAATCAGGATACATGATTTTCATCATGGGTTATGGCAGGGATTACAATATTCTTTTGGAACTCAGGTACTACTCAACACAGCTTTCTAATCGTAGAAAGATGGGCTGATATATTGGACTATCCATGTTCTAAAGGATAATCTATGATCATTCATCTTGGACATTAGTGGGTCATTGGTGTGACATTTACCCTTGGTCTAGTTTTATGATAATAATATCTATCGCTCTTTAATTGGTATTTATCAATGGGTTGTTTTCTACGAAAGCAAATTTCATTCACATTTGTGCTTGATGGTGATTGGAGAGACAATTTCTCTTGGTTTGGATGTGTTCTAGAGTATGACAGAGATGGTATAGCTTGTTCGTGAAGGGATGAAAGCAACATAAGGACATCAAATGTTATTGGACTATCACAGGAGGAGGCCCTTGGTGTTTATGTTTGGGGACCACATATTCTTGAAGGATACCTCCCCCCGACATGGGAAATAGAGGTTTAGTGGAGCGAGAAACCGTTATCCAATGTTCATTAGGTGCATCGAGCTATTTGGTCATAATGGTGAGGTGTCATGCTTTTTAGAACTTCTTCGATTGTCAGAATAGATCCATGACGTCTTCCACTTCTCTCAACTTCATCGGTATCTTCATGATTACTCCCATATCATGGACTGGTGGATGTTGAATATCCAATATAACATGACATATGTAGTGTGTCTAATAGATATATATGATCTTCGGGAGAAGGTACTACATGGACAAACCATTCCTTTTGTTTTAACATTTTTGAGTCGTGGTGTCATGGAGGAGTGTATTTGAAAGTGAGAAGTGTATATCAGTTCCTAGTACAGAGATATTGTTTTAGTTTTTCATTTTTCTGTTTTACATTGTAATATGATGCTTGAACAATGGTTGGTTTGATATGAGTTGTTTCTTTTATTTATAATTTTTGATAATTTCCTTACTTGGAAAAAGTGGAAGACCAAATTCCAAATCAAGATACATTAATTTTGATTCAATCAAATAGGTGTAGGTGAGTCAGTTCTACCAAGAGTGGATAATATAATGACAAGGAGAACATGATTTTATGATTCTTATGTTTTGATTGTCTCGTTTTTGAGCTAGTGTTGTGTTTCATCTGATCAGTTGAGCTAACATATGTTATTGGGTGGTGTTCTTGGATGTTGATTTTTCACTTTATCATTTGAACAAAATAGGTTGGTTAGTTTATGAACCCTAATGACTGTATTGGGGTTTCAAATGTAGAATTATCCTTTGTAGGGATCTCATAGGGTTGTTGTTCAGACACCTCTTTTCCTTCTGAGTTTTGTTTTTGAATTATTGAGGTAAAGAATAGTTTGGTAGGTATACGATGTAATTTCTCTGACTTCTCTAGTCCAATACATTTTCAAAATCGTGTGTTTGAAGTGTTATAGGGGGTCATGGTGATTCATTTCCTATGTTTTCCAGAAATTAATATTTCCCCATGGTAGGCCATCACAACAGTAAGTCGTGGTGGTGACTCATGAAGGTGATGCATCCAACGGTAACCCGATTGAAGGTGATTAGTCCTATAGTGTGTCACCCAACATTGACTCATCCACTATTAGATATTCCAATGGTGCATCACCAAATTGATACTCATCCACTGTTGATTAGAGATAATGACTCTCCCAATGGTGAGTCCTTTTAAACTGGTTTTCAAATTTTAGAATCTTCCCAATTTTTTGAGATTCCCCCTTTAATGTTTTAATAGACCCAAAATTCATTTTACACAATATTTAAGTAATTTTGAATCCATTTCACAGTTCCTTAATAATATATTGGACTCTTCTACAATCTAATGGATATTATATGTATGAACAACATGATATTGGTCAAGATCTGACATTAGTGGATTTTAAAATAGTTTTTCCATTGATATAGGATTTGGTCTTTCTAACATTGACATCCTTTATGCCTTAAACCTTTATCATTATATTGATATCTAAGTTACCCAAAAAATTATTTCATGAGGACTCGTGGGATTTTTTTGTGTCCTTGGATCACGTTTCCATGATGGCTTCGTTCCACATCATGTGCACCCCCTTCTTCGGTGAAATAAGGAAATATTGATCATCTGTTCTTACAGGTATGGATCTATTCACCTATCTTAATTGTGTTTCATGTGGTGTGGGTGTAAGAATATTTCCAATGCAAGGGAAGTTGAATCCAAAATTAATAAATATAGATAAATCAATTTCAATCCAATTACATGGTATAGGGAAAGTGACAATGATCATTTTTTACTGATATCATTATCAATGTTGTGATGTCTAATAAAAATCATGGTCATTGGTGGGTTTTTAGCTCACCTATGATGGAATGTTTTTTATAATGTGTTGAATGACTATACATATTAAATCTATTAACTTTATATATATATTTAGTTCAATAAATGGATTCCCCAATATCAAACAAGTTCTGTGATCACCCCTAAATTAAAAAGTGGAATTAAAGAACAAGGGCCTTGATATATTTGAAAATTTTAAGTTGGATGGTTGTGTGGTTGTGTGGTTCTATTGTTGAGGGTAAAACCATGTTTGGGTTTTCTCAAAAGGTGAAATAGAGTCTTAGTTCAAGATATTGGTTTATTGTGGAATGGATGGGTTATTTTGTGCAGTGGGTCTTCCATCACGTTGTGCTATGTTAATATTACAGGATGTGATGGTTGTGGTTTTGTTACGAAGTAGGGATTCCAAATTGTTGGGGTTAAATATGTTTTTTGGTGTGGCTTTGATTTGGGTGTTTCTTTTGAAGAGATAAAGGATTGGGAGAAATCACATTTCAGAATAATGATTTCCGTGGTTGGTGTGGGTAATTCAAATGGTGTTTCTCCATGAGTAACGCACCTACAGCTTCTCTCAGTATCTCGAGGTAAGTTTTTTATGACATGAATGGGTGTTAAGTTGAGAGGAAATGTAAATTGGGTTAATTTAACATGGATCTTTTTCTTCCGTGTGACATTTTATGTGTGTCCTATTATGGGTTATTCTAAGTAGTAGCTTAAAAAATGATGTAAATGAATAACCACTTTTTCAATAATGAATGAGAATTGGTTATGTTAATTTGTTAGGTGTATGATTAATGTTGGGGTTTTTTGTGTGGTTGTGAATTTATATGTAGTAATATACGTGGTTTTGTGAGTTGGTTTTTTGTTGAAACCCATATGTGAGACTTGAATGTTTGGTATTATATTATATAAATGTGTTTCATTTGTGATTTCTAAATGGACTCCACCCTAGATGAGAATTATGTGTTGAACACCCCCATAATCCAAGGGGAGTGTGCCTTTTCATAGAATTTTGAATGGTGGATGGATGGGTGGTTACATGTTTTCTCTTCTCCCTCTTCTAGGAATTGGTATCCCAATACTCTTAGAGTTATTTAAGGTGTGGTTTTTGAGTCCCAAGTGTCTTGCAGGTGAGTTATGCTTTCATTCATGTCTTCGGGATTCGTTGAGTTGTCTTATACTAGGTATCATCGAGATGATGTTTTGGTTCTGAACTAGGTGTCTACCATCAGCATGTTATGTTGTTGTGTACCAGGTGTCTGTAGGTGGGATGTGATGTGCTTATGTCCTAGGTTTGTGCAGGTAGGATGTAGATTTCGTTTTTTTCCTAGATAACATGACTAGCTCGGAGGCCCGTGTTAATATTGGCATGTTATAAGGCGGGGCTCGTGGAAGAGGTACCAATGTCCATATGTTTGTTAATAGGGTATGAGAAAATAACAAGTGGGAAGTGGTGTGAGGTACCCTATAATTGATGTGAATACTATATTACTTTACTTGACTTGAGACACTTGGTGATACTACCTTGCAATGATGGGATGTTAAGAATAACTTATTAAGTGTTTTTGATTTGGATATTTTATCATGAAAGCATATTTATGCTTCTCCAACTTGTGCATAAGCGACGTTGGTTTCCTACTGAGTATACTTTTATTATCATGCTATAATATAAAATTGTATTCTTGTTTCGAGGAGGACTATGGGGTCCATGATGTGCATTATTATCTCAAACATTTGTTTAGATTCTATGTAGTTCCTTAGAATTTGTTTTGGATATTTACTTTGGATCATTTAACTATATTTGTAATAGTTTTACATTAAACATGCATGTGGGATGTATTTTGGTTTTCATTTATATATATGTATTAGAGTTGTTTTTGTGGTAGATACATATTCTTGCACGATCTTTGTTACTATAAAATCGAATGGCCTCCCATTTTAGAATATTTTTATATCGTTGTTATTGGTTGCTGCCCCATGGCCAACTAGAGGTGAGGCTACAGGGTCGTTATCTACCTTTATTCGTTTTTAGTCTTGGAGGGGAATCATTGGAGGGAATTTTTTATGACACTTATGATAATGAGACAATTCATAAGATATGTTTTTTTAGAGTGTTCTCAATATTGAAAAATTGATTCATGTTCATTAAATCTGTAATTTTAGTTATTTTAGCCTCCTATCATTGATTTATTTACATAAGTGAATTCATGTACAAAAGTGAAATATATATATTTTATAATGATACAAAAGAATGAATTATATAATTTTTATGTTGTATTATGAACTATTTATTTATGAGTGTAATTTATTTATGATACTAATCCTTTGGAGGCAGGATTTAATAAAAATTATGTTTTTTTTTTAAATAATGAAATTTGAGTGACACCAAATTTTGGGGATATATTTTTATTATTTTGGAATTGTTTATTTAACATGGGAATTATTATTAGATAATGTTAGTTAAAACCCATGGGATAATACAATGTTTTATGAAAAGAATTCAATATTTTGGGAGAATATTAGCGTACATGAATCGTGAGAAATAAAATCTATGTATGGATACTATAAGTTGGTGTGTCTTTGAAAATATTTTACTAAGGGGTAATAACAGCATAATGGTAGAATTTTGTTTGACTAAATCATCACATGGTTCATAAAAAAGAAGACATGTATCACACCTATTTTGACCCTAATGATAGATCTTAATCCATTAATCATGTACTTTATAAAATGTATTATGAAGGGTAAATAAGTAATGTTATTAATCTATTTAATGTTACAGATGGATGAATTTTCATGATCCTATAATAATTATTTTATAAAAATGATAAAAAAATGGATACTATACTATATTATTTATAAATTATATACAAATCAAAAGAACTATTTTTTTGTTGAATAGTTTCTATTTAAAATGTTTCTATTTTATAAAATGGCGGTAACATGGATAAAGAACACAAGGAAACATTGTTAGGGAAAATAAATGGATTTTCCAAATGCAAATTCTAATGTAATATGTGGTATAGTTTCAGAAATTATGATGACTCATACCCTACTATACTAAGATATGATAAATACAATGAACCATGTATAATTTCCTCCTATATCAAAGAAGGAGAAACTAGATATCCTATCGTTTGTGTAGAAATGATTAGCTTCACTTAGTAGGTATTCTGATCCACTTTTCACATAACAGTGATTTATCTTAATAAATAAGATCATTTTTGCTCAAATATTGTGAGATGTAGATGGTGACTCAAGATGTATATTGTTTAGATTGATATTCTGATCAATAGATGACATTACTAAATTTTCTAATAAGAATGATGAATTGAAATATATATAGTATTATGAAATATATAAAATATTTCTAATGAAGTATTGATATTAATATTTTCTATTAATTATGGAGAGAGAGTTCCTAGATCGTATAAAAAATGTGCATGAATCATATATGAATTTTGAGAAAAACAGCACATGGGAAGAAATATAAGTTAGATGTATTCTATCAATAATTTTATGAAAATAAATATATTTCTCAGTAGTTTAAAATCACTCCATAAAAACCATCTATTTATATTATAATTTTTTATTAAAGGGTAATTATTTCAATTTTCTATAAATGAAATGATATATTTTTGTGAATGGTACAATTTTTATAGAGATATGAAATGTATTATAGAGTTATAGTCTATCATGTCAAATTACAAACTAGGATAGAAGATAAAAGAAACCAGATGTAAAAAATGTGAGAAGAATTATGATGAGTATCATATCAAATGGATAAGAAAAATATTCTATTTTGAGAGAGATTACAACAATTATGATAAATGTAGATACATGATTAGTGGAACCAACATGATATAGAAATTAAATACACTATCTCGGGTTCATTTATTCGTCTTTAGGTAGTAAGGTCACCATTTATTCTAGTCCACTAAACCAAAACTCACTTATGGTAATTAAAATCTTTAACTAAAATTAATGAAGGGGAAACAGAATGACTATTCCATCATCTTAGGTGAGGTAGAACACTAAAATGAAGTTGTAGAAGTTAAACACCAAATTCAATCAATAAGGTAATATATTTATTTTGATTTTGGATATACTCATTTCTTTATACCCAACATTTTTTTTAAATTATGGACGCCCAACCATGATACATTTAAGTAGATATATCTATAGATATTCTTAGTTGTTTGGTCAATGTAACCAATGTTTTGTTTCCTTTTCCTATTAGAGTTTTTGCGAGTGTTCTTATAGTGGATCTCATAATTATCACCTTTGATGAATTTGATTCTATAATGGGAATATAATGTCACATGAAATGTAGAAAAAACTCATTTTAGGAAAAATTAAATCATTTAGATTGTTATAAATCATCCCTTGGTCCAGTAAAAACTAAAGGAAAGTCGTGAGTCTCCTTTAGAGAATCCCTCAATAGATAGGGTGGTGATGCCCTGTCAATATGTATACCATGATGAAATGGTTGTGTACACAGAAAGAATCATACTTTGTGAAATTATTATTGTTAATGAATATAGACATTTTTCAAGATGTGTTTGTTATACCTTAACAATATCATGGAGTCGAATTTTAAATAGAGCACATACCTATAGAATATCATTTATCAAAATTCTTCTAAAATATGCAATTGATAAAACTCGATGAGATGAAGAAGAAGATAAAATTGAATTTGAAAATAGGTTATATATTATATAGTGGATCTATTTTGGGTATGATGGTTCTCATTATCAAGAAAAAGGATGGATAAATGAGGATTTCGATTGATTACACTGATCTTGATAAGATCACCATAAAGAACAAGAATCCACTAGTATGTATTGTTGACTTGTTAGATCACATAATTGGGATCAGTACTTCCCAAAAAATGATATTCACTCTACATATGAAATAATGAATGTAATAAAAGAAGATATCTTGAATAAAACCATATGAACATGTAATAGCGACGAGTTTTTCATTATGATTCCCTTTTTAATTACTATTATCCATAAAATATTCATGTATTTTATGAATATGGAAGTTAGAAAATACCTTGAAATTTTCTAGGTAATCAGTATTGATAATTTTCTCATTAATGAAATATAAATTCGGAACCTTAAGAGAATCTATATGTTATGATAGAGATAATATTGAAAGAGAAAATTTACTCCATGTACCAAAAAATGACTTTTGGATGAAACAAGTCTAATTATTGGGGAACATGATCACCATTGGTGAAATATCTATAGACCATTTAATGAAAAACTAAATTCATGAATTTCCAAGTCCCACAAGAATCCTTTAAATATTTATTTTTCAGGGATTAGTATGGTACTACAGATTTTTGTCATGAAATATCTCATGATTTTTTATCCCACTATATTAGTTAGAACAGATTGGTGTACTATATGTCTCGATGAGGGAATGTGAGGATTTATTTAATGAGATTCATAAGTGTCTAATTACTAAACATTTGATCACACTGCCATCAAATAGAGAAGTATTAGATATACACATTTATTATTAGAAGAATTTCTTTGGTTTTTTAATTATGAAAAATTAAAAATTTATAGTCTAGGACACAAAAAACTTATGATACATGATAAGAACTATCTGAAACATGATCTGGAGTTAGTATTTTATCATTGCCTTGAAAATTTTGAGACACTAACTCTATTGTGATAAGTGTGAAAATTTTTGCAAATAAGAATAGACTAATGTATGTATTCACATATAAGAAGATCAACATGTATTAATGTGGATTTTTAGAGCTAATTAGATCATATGATTATACAATTCATTACCACCCTGGAAGGGGAACATGGTATCTCAGGCCCATATCATAAAACTGGTTTCTATAATATCCATTTTGTTTATTGAGAACGACTGTAAATTTGTGGATATAGAATGGATGCATCCATAATTCAAAATATCAAAGAATATATCCTTTCATTCTGAAATGTTTTACAAAATTCCTATCAATGAAAATGTCAAGGAAGCTAAATGGGATGGTCCAGAGCATTAAATGATTGTGGAAGCAGTAATGTAACAAAATCTACCGAAATTCCATATACATGAAGATGGATTAATTCTTTCAAAACTATAATTTTTTTCCTTAATAATTTGATTTAAAGAAAGGGATATTGGATACATTCCAAAACTAATTTATATCCTTCCATCATGGGTGGACCATGATGTAATGTGTTCTATGAGAGTAACCGTTGAGGAAGAAGATGATTAATGACATTATTTACTACATAAAAAAATCATGGTAACTAAGAAAATTAACAAAAATATAGAATCCCATGTTGTTGATTCAACCATTAGTCATACCCATGTGGAAATAGGATTAATAAACCCATATACATTTTCATTTTTCATCCAACAAAATCCAAAGGAATCAATGTGAAATGGATTGTGTAGAATGACTCATAGGTTATACCCACATAAATTCAATTTTGAAATATTTATTATTTGATAAAAATTATTATATATACATAAGTGATGTGGTGAAACTATATAGGGATTCTATTTTATTATTTCCTATCATTATCCAATGATCAAATATAAATATTAGAGAAGTATTCATCATTATTTAAATGATTAATTGAATATTAGTATATTTTTTCTCCCATAAACAAATAACCAATATGAAATAAATATTTATCCACCCAATTAAATACTAAGATCATTTCTACTGGATTTTAAAAATTCAAAGTATCAATATCTCACATTATTTGAGTTATCATAAAATGTTGATTCCATTCATGTATTAAAATGGATCCATATAAAGATATGTATGGGAAGAAACATTAAAATAATAATTGTTGAGAAAATATGGTTTAATGAAACCAACATATAAATGATATTTTTGAAGAGATGATATAGAACGTTCCAGAAATAAAACAACAAATAAAAGAAGATCGATGTTTGGTGATAAGATATTCATACAACTATCAAAGAGACCTAGAGTTTGATGTTAGAGAAAAAGTTATCCTTCAAATAACTCCATGGAAGAGTGTAATGTGGTTTGGAAATAGTGGGAATCATATCTCGAGGTAATTTATCCAGTTTTAGATCCCTAATCATAGAGGTTCATTTCCCTATCAGAAATAAATAACACCTAATATGGTTGAAGTTATTTATGTGTTCCATATACCTCCCCAGATGATGTACATACTCAATCCCTCACATGAACCAAATTGGAGGTGCTAGAATCTTCAGTACAACCAATTATAAGATTATTAGTCAATGATGATCCTGGACAATAGAGAATTTGTTTATGAAATATGGAATATCACATTGTCAAAGTGTTGATGTGAAACCATTATTATGATTATGACAGATGTGGTATTAGGGAAACAATGATAAAAATTAACCACTCTGAATCCCAACTATGAACATGATTTGAAATTTTTTGGATGAAATTTCCACTGGGGGAAGAATGAAACAATGTAGAGTTTACAAATGACAATTTTTTTACGAAAAAAATGTTTTTTATATTATATGGTATCCTATTATAAACCTAAAAACATAATAAAACTAAGAAATCATTATTTCATTAATATATATCATTACATTATTCAGTAATTAAACCCCACTAAAATTAAAAAAATAAAATGGGAAAAACTATAAAATATGATAAATTTACTTGGAAAATTGTTCATCCAAATCAGATATAGTCATGTCCACCTCCATGAACACAATATAAATGAAACATAATATTTGAAATTAAATAGACTTGGTAAATAGTTAAAATATAAATCCAGGGGAGAAATTGTAATTAATTTTTAATAAATTAAATAAATGGAAATTAATGGAGGTATTTTGAAATCTAGAATAGTCGTTTTGAATATTGGAATAATAACCTTTCCATTTTAAAAAATAACTTGAAATTTTGAAGTAATGACCAGACTGTTAAAAATGATATATAACCAAAAAATAATTAAATGTAATATTTATTATATTAATATTTATTGGTTTTTGTAAATATTAATGTTATAATGCATAAAATAAAAAACATGATTAAAAAATTAAATTAAATATATAAACATTTTTAGTAAACAATATTTTAAAGTATTTCATAAATTTTATAATTTTTAAATAGAAAATGAAAATTTCCTTTTTTATAACATTAACTTTCTAAAATTAATTTCATTTTTATAATAAACATTATAAAAAATTCCATGGTAAATTTTTTTAGTAATTTTTTGAAAATATTTCAATATTTACATGAATAGTAAAAAACAAATTTTCAATTAATTCTTCTTTTATAACATAGTGATAATGAAAAAATGACATTATAAATACTTAATTACTCATTACATACCAAAATAAAATTTATAAGACAATTATTCCAACTAAAAATTATAAATTTCATTTCGAAACCTAATAAGAACTTTCAAAAATATAATGTTGAAAGTGAAAACTTAATGTTACACATTTTCATTTATTCTAAAATCATTTTTATTCCATTAGTGAATTTGGTTTAAAATTTATTTTATAATAAAAATCCATTTATTTTATTGATATATGATCCATAGTTTCAAAATCCATAATTACATTTTTTCCATTAATGAAGTATTTTGTTCGATATTTCAATAAAAAAACACCCCACACCTCATGTATAAATAACATCTATTAATCCCCATGGAAATAAACATAACCCTCACATACCAAATACAATAAATTGAAATAATTCACTCAATAAATACCCTTATAATCCTTAATTATGTTCTGGAGTAATCATATCCAATGCTTGAAAATTTTTAGTTTTGTAGAAATGGAACAACCTAAAGAAATATGTAAGGTCCTTTCTTCATATTATTCATTTCCCTATTTTAATTAACATTTCTCATTTTATATTATAATTAAAACCATCTTAAACAAATTATCTATTATTATGAAAATATCTTGTTAATTTTAATAAACTATATATTTTAATTTTTAATATAGTCACATATTATACATCTCGCACCACCTTATCGGACAATGTCCTATTAATGGTATGTTAACCACCAACGAGAATGCTTCTAATAATTTATTTATAACAAAATCGATGGATAGTTGTAATAAAATTTTAATGTTATATATTTTTAATATATTTATTTTTTTTATTTTGTATTATATTATACTTATTTATTAATGATGTCGATCAAAATATATAATCCAATGAAAAATATAATTTTTAGGAAATATTTCCTATAAAAGTATCCACATTAAATGTGATAATGATGTGACATAATATAATGATTATATTTGATAAATAATGATATAAATTATCCTATAAGATTTATTTTTTACTATAGCTTTGTTTACTATTTAGGATGCCGAAATTGGATAAATTTATGTTGGATTTAAGATATGTTGTTTCTCTAACACAGCTCATTTCTACGATATCTTATCGTTTACATTATTATTAGTATGAATATTCATAGGAAATCTTTAAAATGTCCTTTCACTATTCATATTTTTTTTCATGGGTATACCTAATTCTAACATGGTAAAATGTTTTTCTAATCAATTTATAGATATTTTTTAAAACACATTATTTTCAAAATCATCTCCTTGTCTATTTTAATTTTTTTCTTATAAAACAAAAAAATAAAAAGTGTTATTCCAAATCATGATTTCAATTATTAATTTAGGAACCCAAAATGTTTTGTCATAAAAAATTATTTACATAATTCTTATGAAACCCATTCATTACCAATGATTTATTTAACGACTATGATGGTTTTTCTTTCTATATATAATGCATGATTATGAGCATTTTTATGTGATGGGTGGTACTATAAATATATATCCATAAAATTAATTATGAAACATCTTCTCTATTAATGATATAATATTTATTATTCATGATCATGATTCTAGCTTTGTTGAATTTAATTATTTTATGATTTATACACACATGTTATTCATTAAAATAATGCAATATTTTTCAACAAGTATGTGTTTTTTTACCAGTATCTTATGATGTTTCGGTACTATGAATATTCCACATTAAATAATATTATATAATATTTCCCTCATTAATACGATGATGATCTTATGTTTCATATATGATTATACTGAATATACTTACCCTTGTATAATTAATTCATATTACATATTCATACTCTGACTAGGAATTTATTTGACAATTTTTTATGTGCATTAAATGCGAATACTTGTTATAAAGATACTCCTCCTATTTTATATTGATAAAGTTGATGTATTTAAATATTTTTTTTATTTTTTATTATCTACAATTTATTTTTGAACATCATTTTCACATGATACTAAACCTTTTGATCATGTATTGTATAACTATTATGTTGTTTAATTTAAAAATAATGCAATATACATGCAAGAAAAAATGGTTTTAATATATACTCACTATCAATTTACTATAAAATTCAATGTAAATTGTTACTCAATTTTTATGAAAATAAATTTTATTCACAAAAAATTATGTTTTCAAAAAAAAAACTTCTTTTTGGGAAAATATTATAATTACTTTATAGATATTTTAGAAATTTTATTTTATAAAAATGATTTATTTTTTAAATAATCAACGAAAAATGAGCTCATGGTGAAATTTTCTCTAATTTCTAAAAGATTAACGATTTAATCGATAGTTACAAATATTGATTTGTATGGGATATTTTTTTTATTTCAAATAATTTCAATGTAAAATTATATTTCTAATTATTTTTAAAAATTAATTAGTTCCTTTTAATTAAAAATAGACCAATTATTTTATTTTAAATTAATTTTATATGTTAATTTGCTATGAAACATTTTTTAACATAAAATTCATTTTTATAAAAGGCAACATTACGTTGTGTTTGGAATTTCAATAATAAAAAATGTTCATCCACATCTAGAAATTGAATCATGAGAAATTTATTCTATATCAATAATATTATCATCAAAATTTGGTAAAACATTCCTTCTTATTTTTTCATAATAAAAAATAAACATGGTAAATAATTGTATCCACAGGAAGTGTATATTAAGTATTTATGGTTACAAATAATATGAAAATGACTAAAACATTTACCCTAATAATTGATTTAAAAATATTTGGATGAGTCAATTTTGTCCATATGTATCCATTTTTAAAATAAATGTATTCTGGGTACCATGTTACTTTGATTTTACCCATACCATATTTTATATAAAGAAAAGTCAAAATTATTATTCTCATTATTTAATTATACATAATTTTCTTACAATGAAATAAAAATAATATATTATTGGTTATGAATGTTTCATTTGAAACATATTTTATTTTTTTAATGACTACTTATTCAAATTTTTAGTGAAAAAATATGATCCTTAATTTCATATAGAACGTCAGTAAATTTTTTATTGAACTATTAGAAAAATTACATAAATGTGTTTAATGATTGTAAATGAAATAAAATTTTAATGATTTTTTTGATTCATCAATTTTTAGATAAATATATAATTTTATAGGTATATTAATTGATCATATTCAAAATTATTTTCTATCATTTATTCCATAGTAATATTCAATAAATATTTTTAAAAATAAAATAATTGTTATTTTATGTAAAATAAAATATGGTTAAACTATTTAATGTAAATTGAAATTTTTAAAATGAAACTATTGATGATATATTATTGTATATATTATCCATTGTAAATTTATGGTCCTATTTTAACATTTTATATAATAATATAAGACATTAATTTTGAAAGACACATTGTAATGTTTATGGTTAAATGTGGATAGTCGTGGGTTTAATCAATAATAAATGAATCAAATGTTACTGAAACCCAAAAGAAATTTATTTGTTAATTATATTAATTTATTATATTCAATATATCTTAATCCATGTCACATTTGAACCATTTTATTCATGTTAGTCACATATTATATCATAACATTTCATGTATTTCCGAAAATTACATAAATTAAATTTTATATCAAAAAATACTCTGTTAAATTATAATAAATTAATTAAAATTTACTCATCATCCTTGTGATATATATATTGTATAAAACTTCATTCATGATCTATTTATAGGTCAATTATCCTTTTATAGCAACTACCCATACCCCTAAACATTAAAAACCAATTTATCACGGCAATCTTCTCTATGGGTAATTAAAAGATTCAACAAAGTGATATGGGTGGCCAAGACACCTCAAAATGTCCAATATTTAATGAATGAGGTTATAGATAATAATACCAAACATAAAATTTAATTATTTATAATTTTGTGAAATTATTTCATTAGAAATAATTTCTATGATTTTAATACATTATAAAATTCCCATAATTCCCCTCCCCTATCATATAAAAGTTCATCTATTCTACTCTATTCCATTAATATAAAAATCCATTTAGACAGTAAAAACATTGAAAATACATTAAAAATATACCAATTCATGATCTTATGGGGTTATTTTTGTAAGATAATAATCCTTAGAAGGAATATGGTTTAAATAAAATGATGGTTTCAAATGAATTGATTTTGTGTTTAACTGAATGTTTTCGATTTATTTATTCATAAAACTACATAATGTCTTTATGAAACATGTTGATAGAATGTAATAATAAAATATCATATAAAAATATGTTATTATGTTACTTTAATAATATATATCCATATATTTCAACTACCATGTAGGAAATAAAACTATTGATTTTGTGTAATGAGGGCAGCGACCTCACAAATCGATGTATTACATTTGACATCACTACCTCACTCATATCATTATTGTTTTCAATTTAACACACACACAGACACACACACACACATTTAATTAACTACATAATAAACATTTTTTAATATAAGATATTGTTTACATTCTTAGCAGTCCATCCATTACAAAATAATTACATCGTTTCATGTGGGCTACCACCTCTATGCAGTGATGAAATTATTTTTTCATAGTAGAATTTCATTGATGGTATATATAAGTTTCTTTAAATAAATAATATTATATTATCTATAAATTAGTTTTTATTTGAAAGAAAAAAATAATTCGCATCTTTCCATCATGATTATGTGAAAGGGGAAATGTTACTAACGTTTGTCTAAGACTGACAGTCACTATGACTGTAACATAATTATTTTTTCATGTCCTTCATTCATAGTTAGTTTTTAAATTAAAAATTAAAATTTAAAATTGATAATTATTTTTACGATTATAATTATAAATTTAAGGTAATAATTGAAAAATTAATGATATTCAACATACTGATGTCATTTAGAACATATGAGTATAATAGCATCAAAAAACCAAACATGAACATAATTAGATATAAAATCATATTAAATAAACAATATGGATTAATAAACATGAAAATTGTTCTTATAAAATTACCTAATTTAAAATAATTATGTTATTCGTGATGATAAAGAATTTACAAGATGACTCAATATAGATTTAAGGGACACCTTATAATAAATAACTTGTTTAAAGTGATTACATGATTTAATTTATAAATATTGTTTTTCCATTTCCATGTTAATATATTTTGTATATTGATATATTCATGTGGATATACAATTATTATATATTAAATATTTTGTAACTTCCTACATTTTTTAATCGTATTTTCAATAGGAATCCTTATATGTGATTTATATGGTTCATTTTAATTTCATTGAAAAAAGTCAATATGAATTTTATATTTTGTGGGATACAAATTCAATGTTATTTCATATCTTTATAAATGATATTTTATTATTTTTTTACTTTATAAGTTTCTATTTTTCTCAAATATGAACCATATTTTTTTTATGTGGCACACATAATCCTAACTTTTTATGATGGATATGCCTATATAAAACTCTAATGCATTGGATGGTTCTTTTGTTTCCTGACATGTTATGTATGTGATTAGGGAGTAAATATAATATCATATGGGTCTCTAAACACCATGTTGTTTTTTTCATTGTATTTACCCTTTATTAAACCATAATATTCTTTAGAATTTATTTTCTTAAATAAATTTAATTTATTCTATATATTATCATGCATGGAACACTAAGCACGAACAGATCACAACATACTATGAACTATTAACATTTTAACATGAACATTGAAATTGTAATGTGACTATTGAGAATAGTAATTTGTAAAATATAATAATAACCTATCCAATTAATGTATAACTAAAATTCATCTATCTCAAAAATGAAAATATAATATATATTTATATCATGGAATACGTAAATAAATTTTTGAAATATGAAAAATATATTGTTTGTATTTCTATGACATGTAATTTTTTTATAAAATGATTATTAATAAAATTATTTAAAAGAATTGTTTCTAAAATATATATTAATATTTTAAAATTTTTTAT
This sequence comes from Viscum album, assembly GCA_963277665.1. Classification (NCBI taxonomy): domain Eukaryota; kingdom Viridiplantae; phylum Streptophyta; class Magnoliopsida; order Santalales; family Viscaceae; genus Viscum; species Viscum album. The sequence continues at coordinate 331,916,056 of OY728161.1, forward strand.
TTTGTAATATGAATTTAGTTTTATTAGACCTGAATTAATTTTTTAAATTGTCGTAAAAACATTATAATGTTAAAATAATTATTTCTCAAATAAATGAATATTTCAAATAAAAAATAAAATTTTCCATATTTAAGAAATTATTTTCATACAATTATTTCTATTTTTTAAACAAAACATGTCTAAAAATTGTTAGTTTGACTTTATAAAAAATTACTTAAAATGTGAAATTTTTTGTGTGTAGTGATATATTTTTATTTAAAATATTTAATATTATAAGTTAAATACAATAATTATTAGGTCATTTATGATTTATAAACAAATTATATTTAAATAAAATGTTAATATTAATGTACATAGTCCTAGGAATCAAAATTATTTATATCCTTGATCCAAAATAATAATCAAATGAATAAAATAATAAAAAGCATCCCAACCCCCTATAAATACCACCCAAAGTCACATCTTCTCCTATCACATTTTAATCCTTAAATATAGTCTCAATTATTACCAATTTAATTTACCCACCCTATTCCCCATATCCAAGAACTAATATTCTTACCAAAAGGCTGAATTCTAGTGTTTTTAGGAGGTTCCCAATATATGAATTTTAAGAGGTAAAATCCTCTTATTGTCCCTTTTAAATTAACTCTTTCTTCTACCATATCATCACATCCACTATACAAATTAGAATTATATCGAAAATATTATTAAAAAAGTTATATTTTATTGTGATAATATAATATCAATAATCAAATCTATTCTCTTCTCCATTTATTTAAAAAATTGACAACATCATCTATTGTGTACCTATTCACTGCTTCCATGGGTGATGTTTTGTAATTTTTATTTCCCAGATTCAAGGATGGCATTATTAAATTTATTATGTATGAATAATATTAAAATATGTAAATTATAACTAGTTTTATGTTCTATAACTAATTTATATACATATTATTAGATAACAAAGGAAAACTAACTCATGATGTTCGAAAACTAGCAAAAATATACTAAACATTTATTTTTAACATTTTATCGAATGAATCATCCTAAAAATAGAAAACAAAATGATATATGGGATGATCTAAAATCATGTAATTATAATAATATAATTTCATTCCATGTTTAGATTTTATCCTTAAAATTGATGATAAATTCAGTAATTTTATATAAGGGAACTGACCATTAAATGAACACTCCTTATACAATGAAATTAAACATAATTAATCAAATTAATGGGTATAAAATAATATAATATAATTATAATAAATAAAATATAACTTTTAGTGGTTCATAATTATTTTTTATAAATATAATTTTATTATTTAGGAAATAAAGTACAATTTCATAATGCTTTAGTGTATAAGGTAAGGGTTTTCTTATCCCACTTTTACTTCTATGGGATATGTTACTTTTAAAACCATTATTACATGGGTTTGGTATACATAAATCTAATTGTTATATCATACAATTAATTTTACTATCATTGGGTGATTCAATGTTTCATTTGATAAATATTAATTTTATGGTGTTTACTATTCAACTGATTACAAAGTGGTAAGGGATTTCTTAAGTAAATTTTCATTAATAGAGTTAAATTTATATTTTAATTGATTATTCCTTGAAAAGGTTATTTATATAATGACATTAAATTTATATTATTATTTATTTTCACTTTTTGTTGTTATTTAAAATTAGTACACATAATTTATTCATTTTATTAATGATATGATTTTTGTGAGGGACGTCATCTCAAAATTATTCCCCTACGGGATATATTTCACATTATACCCCAATTATGTTTTCAATGAATTATAAACATCCCATTTTATGAATTTCAATTTTTATTTAATATTTCATTACATATCCATATTTCTTCTCTCATGGATGTGATAATTCTATAAGTAGTACACCAATTTTCATATGGTGTTTACATTGAATGTTTTTTGATTAACTGGGTAAATAATGTTATTTTCATATCTTTTAATCAATATCTATATTTTGGAATATGTAATTTATTTTCATGAATTAAATAAAACATTTTGATATATAATTAAATCTTTGGATATGAATTCACGGGTGGGTGTCTGTTATCGATATCCCCGCAATCCCTTAGTAGTCTCATGAGGTGAGAATGTTGGAAAAATTAAATGGGGTTTTACCCATAATGAAAAAACCATCTTCTAAAAGGTTTGGATGGTTTATGTACCTCGATGTCTGAGATAATGGATGAATATTTATTAATAATTTACAGAATAAAATTTTATTTCATTATTATCTATGATATTTTCACAATTATATTAGCTATGGATTCAGAAATTGCTCATGTTCTTAATTAAATGAAATTTTTTTTATGGTTTACATTTCTAGACATGTTATTACTTATCCTATCATTATTTGATAGTTATTGATAAAATATAATTAATTTCAATTATATATACATTTCCATATTTATTATGTTTCAATTATTATTTATTATTTAAAGGTTCCATTTTATTTAACCCATGATGAAAATATGAGATAACTCATTTATTTATTCTCTATTAGCTTTGTTATGAATATATAATTATTTAATGAGTTCATTGATTCAATTAATTTTAATTCTTATGATTTATATTATAATACCAATGTAATAAGTGGTCCATGTGTGTATATAGTTCACAATTACTACAAAACTGATCAGCCCTGTGCGATAAATTTTTTGTTTCAATGAAAATTTAATAAATTAAGGGACTGGATCCGTGATATTTGGGTCCAGATCATTACATTTTTTATGAGATATTTTTTTAGAGGTATATGGAACTATATTTTTAAATAAATATTAATAAATTCAAAAATGTAATAATTATTTATAGTATTAAACATAATCAATCACTAGAAATTTGATACTATGGATCAATGATCATGATTATTATGGGATAACACATTGTGTTCAATTTTTTATTGATTCCATTAAATGGATGTAAAATAATTAATCTCTATTAATAAATTAAGGATTTTACCAGTGAGAAAGTTAACACAATTGTTGTGCAAGTTAAGTATGTCATTACCATATTAGGATGAATCAATCAGGTTATGATGAATAACCTCACTTCAATGGTGAATAATGATTCTTAATTACATTTTAATCCTATGTTGGAATCTTTCATGTGGTAGAGGCCCCCATATTGTTGTGCTACTAATAATATAGTGGTATCTATGAAATAGATCAAGTACATTTAATTGATATTTCTAGCATTGTGATGTCATGAAAATGAAAAGTTTGTAATGCTATTTTATTATCTCAAGGGAAATGAAAATCAATATTGTTTGTTCATCAAAAATACTAGGGAGGATGAAAAAATAAAAAACATGAAATGGATAGATTTTCAAGAAACATTCTAAAATAAATATTTCCCACATGATCAAAGAATTTAATATAATAGAAAATTCTATACCATAATGAAAAAGGAAGAATGTAGTATTTCATATCATGGGGACACAATTACAAGACTATCATGGTTTGAAAAAATTACATTTTAAATAAATTTATATAATTATTAATCATTTATTTTAATGCCATAGAACAAACCTCTAGAGGTAATTAGTTTCTTAAAATTTCTCATCATATGATGAAATAGTATAATGTTCCATCCAAATAGAGAATAAATTTGACATTTCATAAATATTCAAAAGAAATTATGAAATTAAAATGATGGATGGGAATGAGCATAAATTTAAATAAGAAATTTATAAGTAGAGAATAAATCATTTTCAATATTCTAAAAATTTTAAAATAGACATCCGAGAATAATTTTGAATGTAAATAGTGTGATTTATCATTTCAGATATAAGGTTCATCTGTATAATTATCTCAAGGGTAAATAAACTATTGCCATAAATAGATTCTATATAAATGAACTAGTTTATATTTCAATCTAATTTCCCACGCGTCAATCTAGTATACCATAAAAGAGGATAAGATAATATGTCCAATATTATGAGATCATTACAACTAATGTATATGTACCCAATGATGTGGTGGAAGGAAAATTAGTTTGATATTAAAATTTATCCAATGATTTACTTGATTAATTATCATCAAACTCATTTATATCTACCCATTTACCATGAAAATAAAATTTTTCCCTATTTATTTAATAATGGCGTTGTTAGTCAAAACTCCTAAGGGATGTCTAATTGAAACAAATTTGTTTTGGTAAGTACTCATTATGAAACATAAATATGATTTATTTGATAGAATTATTATCATATTTATGGTTTATTATTATATAACCCTCAGTATTGATTTTGATTAAAATATGATGATAAAATTTATTATTTGAATAAGAAAATTTGTACTTGTGAGGAAGATGTATTAATATTTATATTTAGAAAAGAAACATCGTCATTTTATTCATATCTATATCCAATCGTATTTATCTCTACTCAATTAAATTATTTCGGAGGAAGAGAAAACCACATATAGGTATGAATATAGTTCTAGTCGAATTGAGTGTGTACTTATTGTACATAAATATATTGATGTGTTCCATTGATTTAATCCTGCATGGAATACAAATACCAAATACTCCCAGTAGAATTGCCACTATAGAATTAGAGGAGTTAAAGAGGAAACTAGATGAATGGAGTAATAAATGATTTTTTCAACCTATTTTTTCTCCAAGGGTAGCCCATATTATATTATTTAAACAGATTGATGGATCCATTATCCATTGCACTTATTAAAGATATGTAAATAAAATTATGATAATGAGAAATTATCATCTACCACATATTAATGATTTTCTAGAGAATCTTTATTGATATCAATTTTTTAAAATATTTATATTCTTTTTTTATATCATCAATTTTTAGTATTTAAGGAATATATTATGAATAAATCTTTTCAAAATAGGTATGAACAATATGAGTTTATTGTAATTATATTTGGGTTAACTAATTCACCCTAAGTTATTATGTATCATATGAACTGCATATTCTAGGAATAACATTATGATTTTTTATCATATTCTTTGTCATATTTATGTATATTATAAAAATTATGAAGAGCATGAGAATAAGTTATCAATAATTGTCGAGACACTCAAAAGGAATGATTTATATGATAAATTTTCCAAGTTTGAATTCGGGCATAGGGGATTTATTTTCTAGAAAGTATTTTTTCTAATAATAAAATATTAGTATATTGTATAAGGATAAAGGTATTCCTAGAATGGACTACACCAATGAACATAACTGAGGTACATAGTTTTATTATATTAGTAGGATCCCATAGGTATTTAATTTATAATGTATCCAAAATTGATTACCCATTAAAAAAGATCACGCTTATAGTAGATAAGTTTGTATAAATAACAGTAAGTGATGAATGTTTTAAAGAATTTATGAATATTTTTTTGATACTCTAATTTTTAATTTTTCATCACAAAATAATTGGTTTGATATATATGATAATGAATCAAAGAATGTATTGTGTTTTTACTTATGATAAATAATAATGTTATTGCATGTGAATCAAGGTATTTGATGATTCATGGACAAAATTATCCAACTCATGATCATTTGTTATAAACCATAATCCATTATTTAAAGATATGGATATACTCCCTATATTATGAATGTTTTGAGATATATAAATGTCAAAATAGTTTTATGTACATAATTACATAGAATTAACTCATCATGTGGGAAAAAATGTCTCTAGTAACTAAAATATTATGATTTCTCAATACAGTTACTCAATTGAAAAGAAAATGTTGAAGAATATGTATTAAGTAGAAAATATCATGTAGTTATAAAACAAATCTGGATTCAGATAGATCCATTTTCCATAGATTTAGTGAATTTGGATATAAGAATTAGCAACAAAAGGTAGACACCACTCCTTTTTAAATGACTGTGAACCCATATTTATTAGAAATGATAAAAATATCCAATCTGATGATGAGGATTTATGTAATAACATTGAAGCTATGAATGGTGTAAATTTGGAATTTTTTGTTGGATGTGATTTTGATATGAAATTTCTAATGTGGTTATATGTTCCATAATTACTGGATCTATAAAGTTATCTGTTAGATTATACACATAGGTAAAATTTATCTATACACCCTGGTAGTTTCATGATATATAAAGAATTGAAGAAATAATTTCTACGGGATAATGAGAAGCAGGAAATTGCTGAATATGAGGCAATATGCCAAGGTTATCAACAAGTGAAGGATAATAGAAAAATTCTATATGAGGCATGAAATATCTACCTATTTCTATGAGGAAATTAGATGAAATTACTATGGACCTTGACACTATTTACCAAATACCCCCTGAATGAACAATATGATATCGTATATCATTGACCTCCATTAAAAAAATATAGCATTTTGGATCATTAATATATGATTTAACTCCAAATCATATAGAAAGGTTCTATATTAATTATTTTTTCAGACTTCATGGTGAAAATCTATCGTTTAGTTCTGATTAGGATCCCCATTATAAATCAATATTTTAGAGGAGTATTTAAAATACACAGGATACGTGGAAATTATTTGAGCACTACCGAACATCCAAAAACCAACGAACCATGTTAAAGGACTATTAATAAAATTGGTTAAAATTTTGACATCAGGGTCACACCACATACAAGGTATATGGGATAAATATTATTCCTTTGTACAGTTTTCCTACAATAATTATTTGCAATCAGGTATTAAAATGGGGCCATTTGAAGCAATATATTGAATGATATATAATACTCCAAATTTATGGGATGAATATTGTTAAATAAAATATATATTCTCAGAATATATTGAAGAAGAAATGAAAATGGTAAATACTATGCAATATCATATTAAATAAGATCATTGTAAGACGATTAGTTATGTTAGAAATTAGAGAAAGGATTTAGAAATTAAAGTGAGAGAACATGTCTTTATGAAATAATATTCATGGGATAGTGTAATAAGGTTCAATTAAAAAGGGAAACTAATACCAAAGTTGATTTGAAATATTAATATTATAGAATGAATTTGAGATGAATCTTACTGATTAGAAATTCCACCATGTCTCTAAAATTTTCAAGATGTGTTCAACATATCAATATTAAGGATGTACATGTAAGACCCAAATCATGTACCCACATATAAGGAAATAGAAATAAAATGTAACTGTTTAACCTATAAAGATACTATTTAGATTATTGACATTTTAGAGAAAGTATTTGGAAATTGGATGACTACGTTGGTAAATGTTATATGGAGAAGAACAACCCTAAACTGTTTAAAAGTTAATATTAGTGAAATATTTTGAAGATAAAAATTTTGGAGTTAAGAATATGAAAAACCAGGATTTGATGATATTTATATTACTAAAAAATCAATTTTTTCTGAGAGTTTACATTTTCATGAAACAACAAGCTTAAATGAGCCATGATATTCTATTTTAATATTATTATATTAACATGACCATTTGATTAGTAATATGAACATTATGAATAGTAATTTTGACATTATCACAATAACCTCACCTATGAAATTATATATATAAAGTAAGTTATATCATAAATAAATATATAATATAATTATATCAAGTAATATGTAAATAAAATTTTTCAAACTCATAAATTTTGAGTTGGTATATTTTTGAAACCTAAAAGTGTTTTTATAATTTAATAATTAATAATATTACAAAAAAGAAAGGTTATTCTCATAAAATAGATTCATTAGTTAATAATTTATTGTATTATAATCATATGATAATTTTATGTTACACTTCAAAATTAGAGTTTTAGAATAAGATGTGATTTAATGGATGTTATATCAATGGGTGGAAGATTCACCTTTTACAATGTAATGAAAAGTTTGCCTTTGTAAACACCAATTTTTTTAAGCATAATGAAATAAATCAAGGATAAAGGTATATAAAGTGTGATATAATATATTTTTGGTCATATAAGGTTGATAAATACTTTCATCCGAAAAATAATGTTTTAAATATGATTATAGTCTTTTATTCATATGATATTACTTTTATTATTATTTTTTAATTGGTATCGAGTGTTTAATTATATAAATAAGGAGATAATAATCATATGAAATTTAAACTCATAGTACCTTTGGGAATGATTAACATAAATTTATTCTAAATTTAATCTAATAGTATTTCTAATGATGATAAAATTAATAGTCAAATTGTAACATCTTATATACATAGAGACTGTTTTGTAGAAAAATTTTTTTTTCACAATCACATCTTCTTAGCTGGATTTAATTTTGATTAAAAATTTTATGTTTGATAAATTATTAAAATATATAATAAAATATTATAATAATTTCTCGTTTTATACAATATTAAACTGCCTTTTTAGAATAAGTCTAAACAGTATTAACAAAATAACTAATCGGTATTAACAGTTTTACCATTATTAGGATCATTATCATTAAAATTTAAACTCAAAATTTTATTTCCAAAAATAGAAGAAACTCAATTATATAAATTTATAATGATAATATGTAATATTTATTATATATTTGATAAAAACTAAATATTTAATTTTAGAATATTAATCAGTTTTTATAGTTAATTTTAGGTTGTGTTTAAAATACTATATTCATTGATTTTATAAATAATAAAAACTAATTTAAAATTATGTAATATACTAACTAATAAATAATTATATTATACATAAAATTGTTTTCAAAACATGTAAAACATTTTTTATTTTATATTATGATAAATAAAACAGTTATAGAAATATCATTATTTACACTATTATGTTATTATGCATTTAATTATGAGAAGTCCTAGAAATTTATATCAAGATAATATTATCATAACAAATGAAAGCATATTTTTTAAAATTAAAATAAAATGATTTGAAACATTTATTTTTTATTAAAAACATATATCATGAATTTGAACTATTTTAACGATAAATTGTATCCTAAAATATTATGGATTATTATTATTATTTTCTATCATTTAATAATAATATTTTTATTATATTATTCATTTCAAAAATATATCTTATCACTGACATATTTAGTTTCAACAAAAAAATATAAAAATATGATTTTTAAAAACGGAATATTTAAAATTAAAAATCAATTCATTTAATTAAATTTGAATAGTAATTGAATTTCCATTAATTACATTACATTGATAATGAATATTATTTTTTCATTATAAAAATATTTTATAATGTGATTATTCTTATTAATATATACCTTTAATATGTGTAAATTTTAATGGTTTTATCTTCTCTCGCGCTTCATTGTGGTTCACTATTGAATGTATCACACTCTGCAATAAATTTAATGTCACAAAAGAAATATAAAATTTTAAATACTGGTGTTTTTCATTCTCCCCCATTAATAAAGTACATCCATTAAATTTTAAATATAAGTTAGATAAAAAATTATTTAGTTGTATCTAAAATATATATATAACTGAATATATGATATCAAAGGAGGTTTCAAGATTATTATCTTAATTATAATTTAGAATAACAGATTTTCCATCATCATGTTGACAAAGAAAATTTTACTTCTTTAACCACCTATTTCACCATGGCCTCCATTTTTGCACTCGAATGAAATTCAAGTACCATTAATATATTCACTATCTTGATTGGTACGACTTGTTTGAAATTAGGAAAGTTTTTCCTTATCATCTCCAAATCAATAACATCTATGGGACTCCACCTTCCCATTATTCGGTTATCATGATTAATCTATTATCACATTGTTATTCATGGTTTTGATGGTTGATTTTATATAATCATTATATTTTTCACTCCATATCTTATCTTGTTAGGTTTCTAATTTGAACAATCTCTACATTTTCAATGATACTCGTCGTTAACCTTTTTCTTTCTGGGATGTTTATATATTAAATAAAATGAGTTAGCAAGATTAAAAAATAATTCAAATTGTAAGCGTTTTATAAAAATTCAACCTCATGACTTTTTACTATGTGAAACTATTATGATAGCTTATTGTTATTTTATTAAATTATTTATATTTCATTCATGAAAATATTTTTTTATATTTAATTCACATAATGCATAAAATTAAATTTACCAAATCCAAATGACATTTCTTACAATATTCAATAAAAATAATTGGAATATATGATTGGAAAAAATAAAAATACATGTTTTTCATAAAATTGTATAAAGATTAATATATACCTTAACATATGAATTTCCAAATTGTATAATATGTTATCCATATTCATTATCTTAATTTATTCATTATCCAATATAATTAAATACTTCATAATAAATTGTAAATAGAATGTCACTAACCAATTAGTATCCTCTAATAGTATCTCACTATGTTAGTATAGTCATGCCCAATCATCTTGAACAGAGTGATGATCAAGTAAATTTTTGGCCTACTAAATTCTATATAATTACCCATAAGTGAATCTATTTGATATTAACATACACCTTCCAATATCTTTATTGGGAAGTAATTTCTGTGACAACCAGATAATATCAACTTGACTAAAACATCATAATGTTATCATATACATATATCATCCATTAAAATTATTCATATAGTTTCCATTAAATTTATCTTAATCTAATACAATAAATATTACATAGAAACATAAGTAATGTAATTGATTATCCATTCCATTGAAATTTTGGTCAATCATAAATTATAAAGCATTCACCGTGATTATTTATATCAAGCATTAATATCTAGTTATTATGAATGAATTCCATCCATATGGTATCTGAAATGAAGTAATGCGACCAAATTTCTACCATCAGTAATTAAAATCTTACTAAATAATAACAAGTTAGCTATATTTGTATTTACTTTTAGTTTTTACAGTTTTATTGAGTTATGAAAAACTTATGACAAAGAAATCCCATGTGTATCAATTTAAATTTCTAAAAAATTTAGTATATAAGAGGAAACTTATTATATTATATTTTTTCAAAATCTCCCACAATTTGTTTTTATAAACAATACATTCAAACACATCATCTATAATTATATTCCTCATACCCAAGTGAACTAAAATGGTATAAATTGGGATCTAAATGATTTATTAAGGGGAAAAATATATACGATTCTATAAAGAAATGAATAATATGGAAGGAACAAATAAATTTTAACTAAAAACACTTATCTAAAAAGGGTTTAAAATAATTCAATGGTTTAAATAAAAATATTAAGAATCACATGGATAAAAATAATTTAATTCATGTTGTTGGAATTAATAACAACTAATATCTATTATGATAACAAAATCATCCAATACCTCATTTCTTCTTTATAGCCAATAGAAAAAAAATCATGCGTATCCAGACAATCATAACAAAGGTATCAAAGATATGTTGAGTACACAAACAGAAAATACCCAAACCCTTTTCCTTCTAAGATCTATTAATTAATCGACTGAATATTTAATACACGGCCCTACATGTCAAATCATTATGTCCTATTCATTCAACATATTAATGATTTATATATTAAAATGATGTGAAGTAAACATGACATAAGAATAAATGAACTTATATATATCTAGTAAAAACATATATAATTTCAAATTTTTGTTGATCCTAACCCTAATATAGAAAGAAGGTGGTTAGTAAAACAATACTACATCAACGTTCATGGCTAACCAAAATTCATCTCTATAAGAATGATTAATATCAATATTTTTGATATTTATTTAGTCAATTAATAAAATATAATTCTATTTATGAATCCATATAACTAATAATGTATATAACATGTGATTTTTGGTTATGTTAATATTTTTCCCAATTAATCGAAATTTGATTTCTAAATGAATAATCTTCATTTGAATGATGTAATAATAGTTTTTTTCAATGAGGATATGCATTGGAACAAAAATCAGGCCTATAAGAGAGGTGGATGTGGAATAAAATTTTTAGTGATAAATCATTTAAATGATTAAAAATAAAATTAAATATTCCTTCTCGACATATCATTTGGATTGTATCATTTAATTAATTTCATTATTCATGGAAAAGATAAGTTAGAATGAAATGTCTCTAATGAAAAATTGTTTTTAGATGTCTTATAAAAATCAAATATTAAATAACAACTATCATTCATCCCTTAATGTTTTATTTTATTAAACTAAGAGAGTAATAATTTCATTGAGAAACTAGTAAATTTTATATAATAAATTACATAGACAAGGAAATGATAGTGGAATAATGTGTTCAGAAGGAATAAAATATAAAAGTTATTTTAGAAATTGTTTTAACCATATCACAATAACGGAATGTTATGTGTAAATTTTATTATATATTTTCTGAACAATTGATTGAGAATGTTGAAATAAAGAACCTTTTGAAAATTAATCTTCAATAATATATTAGTCAAAATTCCTAAACTTTATAAAAATTATCATGGAAGAGATGTTAAACTATTTTATTTATTAAATATGAAAAACCCTTTTCATATTTAGATATCCCTTGGTATGAAAACCACTTCATGAAAAAAATATTATATATTATTTTATAAAAATTATAACTATTTTTAGGATTATAGATAAAATAATTAATATTTGAGTTCCCAAAAATAGAGGAGAACATTAGTGTGAACGGAAATATGGAAATAACTTCAATTTTTTTCTCTTTATCACTTTCCATATTTTAGTTTTCACAAATTTTCACCTATATTTTTCCGAACTATAATATTGATTATTTTATTTATAATCCTAAAAAAATAATTATTATTTTTATAACATAAAATATAATACTCATTGATAATGAAGAACATCTTCATATAGAGAATTTAGAGCTCATTGACAATGAAATTGTATATAGAAACCTACTATTAATTGAGTGAAATTTTAATATCAAAAAATTGAGTGATTTTATTTCAAATAAAAAATTAAATTATATAAATTTTGAGATCATAATGATACATAAATTTAACAGTTGTATAGATACACTATCATAATGAAATAAATTATGTGATGGAAATATATCTTGAGTGGTGATAATATGAAAAAAATAAACACATGATTTGTTCTATGTTTTTTCTATGCATGAAAATATATTCTTTTATAACCAAATTCATATTTTTAGATAACATAGTCGAAACCCTTGTCATATAAATTTCATTTAATACATTCCTTTTATTATTTTTTTCCTATTATTTTATTATATAATTTTTTCATATAATTTAATAAAAATTAATTAATTGATGGCTTATTTGAGTAATTTAGTGATCAGATATTATATTTTAATAATAAAATAAAAATATAGTATAAATATTCCAAAACAATAAATCATTAAATATGTTCTTGTTAACTTATAATAAAATTATTATTTATGATTCCATAGACAACCATGATAGAGTTTTATGGCATTTTTGATGTATGTGGTTAAAACAACCTTAATCATGAACATTATATATTCATATGAGTTAGAATGGTTATCTATGTGTATAATATATTAAAAATACACAAATAATAATATTATATAGATTCGTTTATGTTGGTGAGTGGTATTTTATTTTTTAGATAAATAATTAACAACAAATTAAAAATAAATAAAACCATTACCTCAAGGATTTCGTATTCAAAACAACACTCATTTAATTTTATTTTATTTTTTATTAAATGTAAATGAATAAAAATAGATATTCTAGTAATATAAAAATACAACATAGTACTATTGACACTAAGGAAAATATATTGTAATGGTTAGGGTTAAATGGAATATATAAATTATGAATAAAAGTTAAATTGTTTGTAATACTCTCATTGGTATGTTGAACATTTATTAATATATTTATTGACAATGAAGGGATAATGATAATTAATTAATATATTAGGTTTATGGACATGAGATATATTTATAGAAGAGGACAATGGTATGATTTCAAAATAATGTAAGAAGGAATTTATTATCATGGTTTGGTGGATGTGTCCCCTTTTAGAAGTTTTGTAATGGTAAATTTTTAGAATACCAATTATATTAAAATAATGTAGTGAAACTATTCATGGTTCAATTATTCAAAAAGTAAAAAATAATTAAGGTATCTAAGATAAAGTCAAATAAGAATCAACTCATCATTACAACAAATGATTTAAACATGATTCAAATAATTCATTATAATACTATTTATGTACATATAAAATAAACCTGTTATCAAATGTGGGTGTGATGAACTATTTTTTTATTCTAATATAATATAATTTAATTTAAATTTAATATAAATTATTCATTTTTAATTTAAACATCTTTTATATAAAAAAATTATTTTGATGAAAACAAAATCAAGATTAAGTGTTCTTATTAATATGTAGTGTTTAGTTCAATTTGAATTAGAGATAATTTATTTATAAATAGTATTAAAAAATATATTTATATTATATTTTTTGAGATATTAATTTTTGTAACTAGATAAAAAAATAAAATTATTAATAAAATTATTCATTGAAAATAATAGTTTTACTATAATCATTGTCATTAAATTTAATATTAGTAATCATATATATATTACCAAAATTTAAATAAAAATATTACATAATATGATCATTATGATCGAAAAAAGAGAAACCCATTTTTTGATTTTTTTTCTATAAGTGATGGAAAATTATTATTTTAATATATGAAAATAAATTTATTTTTAGAGTAAAATATTACTTAGTTTTCTGAAATGATGTGTGTGAGTGCTATAAGAAAAAATTAATATATTAAAATAATTATAATAATTATTATATATATTTTAAAAAATATAGTTTTAGGAATATTTATATTTTTCTTTTATTATGTAACTGTTGTAAAAGTTCTCGTTTTACAAACATGCGTATTTTCAATATTCTGTTGGAAAGTAGTTGTTTTTGAAAAATACAAAAAATTAAAATTAAGATAATATTTTTTTTATAAATAAAAAATTTAAATCAATTTGGTCAAATTAAAATTCCTAAAACTAAAATTTAGTCATTCAAACGAAAATAAAAATATAATATGAAAAAAAATGTCTTCGGAAAATAACTTTTCAAAATATTATTTACTCATATTATTATTTCCATTCATATAATATTCGGTTTTTTGTGATTTATTATTCAAAAGAATATTACATTGTATCTATAAATAATTTATTTTTCTTAGAAATTTATATAGAAGCCACATTTTTAGATACATTTCGATTGAAATAATAAATTAGTCTTATTAGTAATTTAGATAAACTAATTGAAATATAATTAATTATTTAAGATTAATAATGAACATTGTTTTTTATTGTATATATATATATCATAATATTATTATATATACTTTTACTAACCAATTATATATTTTCATTTTAACAGTTACATATTGTGTTGTGGTTTGGTGTTGTATATATCAAACACTATCTAAGATTTTATAAATTAATGGAATATAAAATATTAAGGCATGTGGTGTTATAATATACCAAACAAATAAATTTATTTTTATCTGGGTATATATGTGAGGGGAATATATATATATATATATTGAATAAAAAAGATTTAAATGAGAGTTATATTGAGATAAATCAAGTTTTAGAGGGAATAGTATTGACCATATTTGAGGGAGGGTGGTTCAAACCTCCCATTATCTCCGGTCTAAATTTTCATATAAATTTTACTTAGAAACACAAATAATAATATTTGATCTATTAAAAAATATTTTTTGATCCTAATTCGTCTATATTTGACTAAATAATAAAATTTTTCCCATGGGGATGAATATTAGTGTTATCAATGCTAGACAGGTGACATCTCAAATAGAGGGTTTTGAGTCCCCCAACTACCAAATCTGGTGGTATGTAGTGATTCTGTTCCTACTCCATGGGATTATTGAAATTTTTTGTTTACTAGGGGGTGTTTCTCATTGATAGTTCGATGTAGAAATTGGTGTAACTCATAGTGTCAGATATCTATTGAAGGTGGAAATGAAATGTATCAACATTCCACTCAATGAAATTGATGATGATGATGGGGACCTCATGTGGGTGGATGTGTTGACTATCGGATATGGGTATCTTCGTGATTGAGGTTCGTTGGGTGTCATGTACTATTCTAGCAGTTCCCATAGGATGAAAATGTGGGAGGTTCTTCAAGTTGACTCTCTATGAATGAAGTGGATGAAATTTAATTCAACTAAAAATTTACATTATAAAAAGGTTTTTTAGTCCACCAACAAAATACCATAAATTGGGAAAATGAAACTAGTTGTCCTTCATGTTATTAAAAAGTTTAAAAATGGTTCAGTTAATGGGCTATCCCTGGGGGTTATGAACTATACACGTCGCCCATGTGTGTGGGTGTATGTGGGATTTATTTTATTTTATCCAAAATAAATAAAATTATTTATTTATTTATGTTAGCTTTTTCTCAATTAATTGAAAAAGTAATTCAATATTATCATTCTAATGGAAATAATTTCACAGTTCTGTTATCAGATTAGTTTTTAGGCAATCATCGGAGAAAATTTAGAATGGTTCTATAACACATTATTTTTAATATAATGGATTTAATTTTATTTCATATGTTTAAATATTTCATTGTAACAAATAGTATTTATAAATATTAATGAATTTGGAATTATATATTTTATATTCATATTTTTAGTTCATTTAGTTGGGATTTTGAGACATAATGTTTTTTTAATTTTATTAACCATTAGAAAAAATTTTCTATTATATAATTATAAATGAAATAACTTATACATGTTAATCATTGTTTTATGCATTATAGTTGTGTTTAAAATATCGATTATGTGGTCCTGGAAAATGAAATAAGTCATTCTTCGGAGTTGTTAATTGACCTTAATATGAGAAAAAATTTATATGAGAATTTATCATAGGGATCATAAAAAAGGTACATTCCACCATAATTATCACATGTTAGTAAATTTAGGTTACTAATGATAATATGTAAATGTGGATGGAATTAATAAGTGGAATGTGGAAGTATAAAAAATTGAATTCTTCTACACGGATTAATTAAATCTTTTTATGGAGTCTCCTTTTAACAAACCCTTTATGGATCTACTGAATGGACTTTTGGTAGGATTAGAATAGGTATTTAAAATATGATAGGGTTGGTGAAATAAATGCGTTGATTTTTGGAAATATCAATGTTTTATAATGAATGGGCAGATAAGGTGGTGATAGGTGGTATTTATTAACAGATAATAAGGGAGTTTTTTAATATAAAATAAATTGATTTATTATGTTTTCTTAGGATAAAAAATTAGATTAATCAAGTTATAATTTGAAATAATTTGAATATTCGAGTTACAGATAACAACTTATTATTGAATCATAGACTCAGTTATTCTGGTCTATTGCATATGATGTTAAATAAAATTGTTTAAAAAATTTCAAAATTCTCCATTCCTATTCGTGAACAAAAAACATCCAAAACAAATACATTTTATAAGAATATTTTTTAAAATATTAGTTAATTTTTTAAATAAATCCTTAATTTATATTTAAATAAGAAAATTACTATTATGATCTATAATATGACTCTTTAAAAATTACTTATGGTCTTGTAAAATTATATTATGATTATAAAAAGATATAATTTTATTATATAAAAAATTTATTCCCTAAAAATTATTTTAAATTTCTATACGTTCTAATAAAATAGAAATAAAACTTATGTGTTTTATATATATCAACACACATATTTTATTATTTTTATAAAATTTATTTATTTTCACCATGATAAAAATTTGATATATTTTCATATACTAAAATAAAAATATTATATTACCATTACATAGGTTTGATAATTAGTCTAAAATTCTTGTTATTATTCTTAACAGTTATATTACTATTCTAATTTTCCGATAAATATGTAAACAATCGTGTTTTTAATGGTTGTATGGTTTTAAATCCTATAGTTAATACCTCATATATCATTCATGGTTCATTTACATTGGTTTTCTACTGAAAATAGATAGTTATATTTTCAAATTTTATTCTACATTTCAAATTTATACTTTATTTCTATTTTAATTTTCATGAGTGTGATCACTCTAGGGGATCGAGAAGATCTAAATTTTCATACAATCATTATATTATTTTATGTTGCTTTGTAATGATTTAAATTATATTGTGTACATATTTACTCTAAAGTTAATGTTGAATTTAATATAATATTTTTTATTTTCCCATGTTTTCCATGTAATTAATATAATAATATGATACTATGTATGGAAAAGTGTAAAATTAATAATGAAAATTCCATTGATATTATTATAGGACATTATGTTCTTCCATATTAATAATTTGACCCATTAATGTTAATTTTAGACACTATGATGAAAAATATGAGGTCACCTCACTTTTGATTTTTCCTCGAGTTTCCATGTTTCAACTTTTTAATTATAGTCCATCGTAGAATAATAAATTGGAGAATAGTATTATTAAGTATTAAATTTTCTCAAAAAGGCTAATATTTTCCTTAGTTGTTCCTCATAAGACATATCTTGCTCCAACTACACCACATATATACATTATACATGTGATGGATATGTTTTTTAATTCAATAAGATAGATACATGGAATATATACATAAAATAGGAATACTTTGGTTGGAGTTATATTTAGTAAGCCACATATTTGTGAGATCAAGAATATCAACATGGTATATGTATGTGGAACCTATATTTCCCTTATTCCCAAATCTCATGAATCTGTTGAATTGATATATATAGAGGAATACATTATCATAATCCAAAAAATCTAGTGCAATTTTTATAATGGTTAGCATAAAATTTATTTATCGTTGATATGTGCTGATTTTTTTGGGAATATTCATGACCTTTTAAACAATATCATTAGAAATTTCAGGTCTCCAAATCCAATGTTATTCAATTTTATCTCATCATAGTGGTGTCCTACATCTCTTCACATAAATAATTTCAAGTTGAGCCATTTGGTTTCTTTATTTAAAGCTATTATTTCATGAGAAATTAACTAAATGAAGATGATGATTCCATTTTCCTTTTAGTTCAACTATCTATTGTACAATCATGTCCTCGTGTGTCTAAATAGATTGTTTATATTTTCTATTAGTTTGAGTGTGATAATCTATATGTAATTTTAACACAATTTTTAGAGTTTTTTTACAGTTCATGGATGCAATTCTTATTAATCGATCACATGTAATTGATGGTGGGTAACCATGTAGGACCCACACATATATAAAATATCAATGTGTATGTTATTTTAGTGATAATTCATCTAAAATGGAAATGGAATATGCAATATTTATAAGTTTTTCTACTAAAACCCATATAGAATTATTCCCATTTCTTCTTTATATAAGTCATATGATAAATTACACAGTAAAATTATCTCAAATCCCATAATGTGTGGGTAAGGGTTTTGTCAAAACCATAATAGTTTCCCTTTCTTCCATAACATGGTGATATAGAAACCACTATGATATATATTTTGTGAGTTTTTATAATATTATACCATGAATTAATATATAAAATATCATGATAGTAAATTGGTCTCCTATGGTAGATGGATAGTTTAAATAAATAAGTATCATTGAAAAATTACATCATTGTCTAATGTTTTTTTGGTATGCATAGTCCTTACACAAATCATACGTCTCTATCATCATAATTTTTTAATTCTGAATATTTCACCCTTTTAGAGATTGCAAATTCTTATATATTTCAATTTAATTCCATTGAGAATCATGTTTCGGCTCCATAATTGATGGTTGAAAAATAACATGAGCATGGTAGGATTTTATTAATTCTATTATGACTTTAATATCCAATTATTTCATGTTTTAGAAGATTATTTTTTCATTAGTTCTAATCTTTGATATTTTTGTAAAATCAGTTCATTATAGAGAATCAAATATTTGTTTCCATATGTGAAAGAAAATGGTTGGAACATTCATATTATTTTATTATCTCTATCCATATTCAATTAAAAATATACTTCACTTTTTGCATCAATGTATTTTTAGGCACTTATAATGCTTATATATTGCACCCTAATCCACACAAAGATTATATCACTAAATAATTAATGGGAAAATAATTACCTCCAAATATGGATCCATAAGTCGATATTTTTTCTCATAGAATTTTAAATACCTAGATATATAAGATTACAATTTATAATTTTCCATCATTATATTTCCCAATAAATTCATTGAATAATCATTTTAGAAGAATCATTCATTAATTATGGGTAGTTTGAGTAATGGCTAAATGATGACCCTCTAATTCAATTTCATGAGAAGAACATTAATTTTAGGGTTCCATATAGATTTATCTACATTTTGAGTAAGATATATTAATATGTTTGATGGTCGTTTTTTTCTTGAAAAATTATTGATGTTGTACAAACAGTCCTTAAAATGCATTGATATAAATTATAGATATTTTTGGGCCACTATTCAACCACCTTGATTATTGACGTATCTAGAGAAATCTGATTTCATGTGATAGAATTCCCCATGAATAATATATCAACAAAATACCATATTTATTATATATTACCTATACGATCTCTTTTCAAAATTTATTTTTCATAATAAATAAATACTCTTTGTATTTCCCATTGTTTATTTAATATATCATAATATTATATACAATGAATATAAAATGTTTGTTTCAGTAAAATTTAAAAACTATAATTATTTTCTATATTAAGGATTATATAATATTAGAAAGTCTTTTGGGATTCATTATGAACTCAGTCTATCCATACCATTTTCTAAATGCATTGGAAATATCTTCCTTGTTTACCATTAATTAGTGGCATCCTGTTTTGAGGTCCACTATAGAGATGTTGTAGGCCCCACATAGCTAATTATAAAATCCATAAATAAATGGAATTGGATATATGTTTAATATATTTGTTTTAGTGGTTAATTAAAATCAATGAAGTGGATAATTTGACCATTTTTTTTCTTTCAGAAAACATTTGACCCACACTAATGTGAATCAATCAATAAGATAAAACTATTTTCAATATTATCTTGTAACTAATTATTCAATTCATATAATATTATGATTTAATTTATATATATTATTGGATATTGGGATATATATAGGTATCAGTTCAATTTATAACTCAACCACTTAGTCATGAGGAAGATGAAAAAACTCTTCATGGAATACATCAACATAGTTCTTCACACAAGTAATGTATTCAATAATGATCATCTATTTTTTCCCAATACTTTGTGCTTTATATGATATATCATAATTAAATAATATCCATTCATAAAAATATTATTCCAATGTCTATTAAACATATTTATTACACTTGTGTAGAATATGAAGATGATTTAGGATATTGATAGTGATTTCCTTAACCTGTATGTTTGTGTGGGCTTTATATATGTACTACCAATCGATGAATAACATAGAATCGGATTAAAATTAAAGATGTATAAAAATAATATCTATGATTTATAGTCCACAAAAAATAAATAGTTCAGAGTTATATACTTCAGAATATATAATTTCCACATTAGATTCCCTCATGTATAACTCAACCTCTATGTTTTGTGGTATTTTATGAATATTATTACTATAGATATGTGATATGAAATAAGATTTAAAAATAAAATAAAATAGAAAAATTATAAATTATTAAATTAAATACTATACTACTTTTTGTAACATAATTAATAGGTTCTTAATACTAATGGTGATAAAATCATCAGTTCCTTTCCTTCATGAACATTATGGTGGATTTCATATGGAATATCTCACTAAACATGAAATAATTAATTATCTGGTTACATGCATTAATTCCTCTCTATTGGGACACTATAATAAATATTGACTGTCGATTACATCTATATTTTATTCAATCTCATCAGTTTGATTTTTTATATCCCTTTAGAATTTATTTTCCCGATGGCCGAATTTTCCTACATGATTAAACTCCCCACTCTCTTAAGACTACATCCATGATATTTTATCCAAATATATTTACACATGGTCTTTTGGGTTTTATATTCTCCATTTGATTTATCAATTTATCCTAATGAATAAAACTACATTTACATATTATTATCTCCAACCCCATGATACAACTAATAATTAACAATCTCTATCTCGACATAAAGGTAACCATAAAAAACACTTAATTTATTTAAAACAAATCATTAATGAAATTAATAGACTCCCATTTATTATAATTAAAAATAATTCCTCCTGCTATTTTTTATAGATGTTAATTTCAAAAGGAATTGATGAAACCTTTATGATATTTTCCCAAATATCCCAAATAGAAATATTTTTTTTGATAGAGTCTGAGGAACTATATATTTATTTTTAAAACGATAGATTACTGAAAATGATAATTAAAAAAATATTTCTATGCTTCCTTCTATGGAAACGGGTTTGACATCCTCTTTGGGGTTTGTGTTCGTGAGTAGAATCCACCAATGATCCACTTCTCTACCTATGTGATATATAACAAGTATGTATTTCTCTTTATTTAGAGTATTAGAGGATATGGAGCATCCACTCTGTGAGTAAATCCATTGTTCCGTGATGAGGGGGTCAAAAGATCCACTAAAATGAAGAGTCCTTTGTAAAATAAGATAATCAATCGAAAAATTATAATTATTTGGAGAAGGTCAATTTTCTATATTTCTCCCCATTAATAAAATTTAAGATAAATTAGGGACAGGAATGTGGATAATATTTAGAATAGAAAATGGAAATAGTTTAAATAGAATAAATAACTCAAAAATGACATGTATATCCTATCCTAGGAGACAATAAGCCTAAATATAGGTTATACATTGTATTTTTACTATTAGGTTTTCCAATCATATAATCTATTTATGTCCATTATAATGTTTATTAGTGATTTTTTGAATTTATCAATGAATATCCCCTCGGAGAGTTAATCCGGGTGTGGAGAAAGTCATCTTTGTCTTACACAAGGTATATGATGAGTTTAGATTAGTGGATCCCTTTATTGGTTATTTCCCATATCTAAATACATTCAAAGAAACATCTACTTACAGTATGTAGACACATATTTCATTTCTTTTAAACCACTCAATAAGAACATACCAAAATTTAATGATGTTTTTTCATACATAGAATTATATGTACGTTTCTTACTAATTTATTGTTTTCCTCAATCGAAAAAATAACTGGGGAATTTTCTCATACTAGCTATAATTGATAAATAATCATACACATAATTTAATATAAAATATAATAAATAATTTCCAGGAATGTAGCAGCCTGGGTCATTGTTATACAATATTCATAAAATATAAACATGAATAAAAAATAAAATATCATTATTTTACAATCCATAATTGTATCCTAGTTTCATTTGTTCTTCTAAAACTACATAGGCTAATTTTTGGTATAAATAATGAAATATAGAGTGCTATAAATCTTAGCGAGTTAATGATAATGAAAATAAATCATAAAAAAATGGTAAAATTATAAAACATTATATAATTAAATTCAATGATAATGAATAATCATATCACGCATGAAATAATAAATATTGAATCATATCACAATTTTATCATCAGAATATGGAAGAAATATAAAACCTGACCAAATAAATAGTCATTATTAATTTCTAAAACAATATAACATATTTGTACAAAGGTTCATAGTAGACTAGGTTTAATCGCTAATCCCATAGTTGTAACCACATGAGATTTATAACATACCTAATTTATTTGAGTTATAAATGGGAAACACTTCATAACATGTACATGTGAATGTGTGACTCATTAGGAAATCACATCAAAATATTATTCATAAAAAATACAATAAATGGAAACGAGTTATGTAAATCTATAATATTTCATGTCTAAATGGAATATCATAATACATTACATGAAAAAAGAGAAAATCCATCTTTTTAATCCATAGATAAAAAATAAATTTATTATATGGAAATTTATTTCCATGTTTAGAGAATATATGTAAAGTAGTGGAGATGTATATTTCGAAATAAACATATTACTTGGGATTTTAGGAAAAAGACTAAATAATAATTAAAGAGTGTGAAGGATAAATAATTCAGAATAAACTAATTTTTTTCTTATAACAAAATTGTATGTTTATAAATAATTTTATTTCATGTATCATTTAACAGTATAATTCAAGAAAAGGTGTTTGAAACATAAAAGTTCCCTTTAATCGGGTTTTCTAAATGAATTAAATTTTTAAGGAAACCTAAAAACATGAATATACACAATAGAAAAAATTCATAATAACTACTTATATATATGAAGGGAATTTATATACATATTATTAATTAAATTAATCATAATAATAGTGTTATGATTTAGGATTTTGTTGAAAAATACATGACCAAAAATAAAGGATTGTTATTTAAAAATTCATTTTACTCTAGCTTAAGATCATATTGATGATTCGATTAGCATCCTAAATAATAATATTATACTCATTTAATTATTGATTCAAAACATAATGAAACAATAGATTACATATTATTAATAATTTATATAATTTTATAGTTGATCAATTTAAATACCATGTTTGTATTCACTATCCTATGGTAATTCATTTCGTGGTTCTATTGTTTAATTAAGTTATTAATAGTTGTGAGTGTTATTATGGAATGGTTATGTAACATCAAATGTGAAATGAAATATATTCAATGTTTTTATGTATTATTTAATGTTTTTAAATGTTAAATATTGTTAATAAATTTCTATAATATTGTAATCAGAACATGATGTACTTACATGGTTTTATTTCACATTTTGGATATTTAACCCTTAATGAATGTAGAAAATAATATTTTATTCTAATAAAGGTTGTTTTATGCTAATAATTTAATTTAAATCATCCATTAATTTTGTGGGAGGAAATTAAATTCATCATTCATGGGACCGATTGACAACCCATAATATGATTTTGTTTTTATTTTGGATTCCCCCCATGAAGCTACCCCTTAAATAATATGGCATATAATTTGGGAATTTCAGGGACATTGATGAAATGAAATTGTGGATTTTAAGAAAAAAATTAATTTTTTAAAAAAACTCCAAGTCATATAATGTGCGATGAGAATGGGTGGTGGGGGTGGTATTTATAAGGGTAAGAAAGCAATGATTTTGTAACTAATTATAATTTTTATTTTATTTTGGATGATAAATAGCAGTATTATTTAATATTGAGATAATATAGAGTTTTTATAAAGATCCGTAAAATTCAAGGGAAATTTTTTCTTAATTTGGTTTGGGATTTTACAATAACGCAGTTTTCTAACGGCGCCTGATTCCGAGGCCCGGTGTGCCCGGAATCATTTTCCGATGTATAGCTGGGGTACGTTCAGTGAATGAACGAGCAGGGTTTCCTAAGTGTTGAACCGGTGCTCAGAATTGAAATCTGAGGGCACCGATGGAATCGTAGCACCGATAATTGCTTAAGAAGACCCCTTTCTGGAGTTGCATTTTTCCGGGTTGTGTTGTTTATTTAATGTGAGGGATAATAATATAATTGTTTTACAATTTTATTTTCTTTTCTTGTTAAGTGGATTAAGTGTTGTGTCACAACACTTTTCCACTCTCTTATGTGGTTATAACCTATGTAAGGGAGTTAGGGGTGGGACCCATTTGTTGATAACTACCTTTGATAGGATTAAGGTGGGGTGGTGCCCACATGAGCCCCACCATTTCTTTTCTTCTTAAATAACGCACCTGCACCCCCTATTAAACGAAGTCAACTCTTGCGTTTAAACTTTTTAATAAATGCCTCTATTAATTGGACGGATTTAAACCCCTCAATTAATTGATCCTTTCTTTTCTTTTTCAATTTCAAGCGTTGGTTTGTGTGTAAATAAAATAAGACACCCCTTATTTTATTTATTTCCTCTTGTTGCGTTGAGATGATTTTGGGAGAAAGGCTAAGGGGCTTGATGTTCTTCTTCTTCGACGAAGAACGCGAAGAACACGATGAACGGGAAGAACACCGACCTCCGAAGAAGGTCGACAAGAACGACGAATCCTCACAGATCGACTACCATGACGCCAACGACGTTCCTTCCGTGACGCTTTCATCCGCGATGATCCTTCTCTTCCGCAACGATCCTCTTCTTCCGCGACAGTTAATTCCACGACAAACTCTCGTTCGACGACAACGTTGAGGTAGGGGTTAATTTTTTTTTGTGTAAGTATATATTCTCGTGGTTCCATCCTTTTAAAACAAACAACTCGGATCAACTCATCCTCAAGTTGATCCGCGAATGTTTTCTTTTTCGGGTTGGGAGTATTAAATTGCGGGAAAACTGTATGGGTTGTTTTCTTTTGTTCGTGAAAAATTCTTGTTGTTCTTCGTCTTTTTTGCCGCTTGATACCAACTTAACGGGAGGATGTCGGACCGCACGAACACGGCCGACTCTCCTCCCCCATTGTTGTTTTTATTCGTTGCGGCATGAACAAAGGCGGCTCGGTGCAACGGAACTTCACAGAGATGAGAAAAAACTCGGCGAAGAAGCGTGGAGCTGTCGCTCCGCGCCGTTGAGGCCAAACGAAACCGCAACAGGATTCGAGGTCGCGGAGGCGATTGGAAGACTCCACTAGTTTGACGTTGAGCATGGATTGACGGGCAATGACAAACGAGGCCGCAAGGTAATTTTGAAGCCTCCACAATGAAGGTCGGGTCCCAGGAGGACCATTGGCGAAGGCGGTGAGCAAAACGGACCACCGGAGCGCGTCCGGTGGACCGTGGAAAATACTGCTAGCGCGCCATGCCAGCACGGAGGCACCGGCAGCCAGAGGCGGCGCCCGGCGCACCGCTGGAGAGGGCCGCTGCGGCGGAAGGCCGCTGGTCCTGCGACTGCGCGGGACCAGAGAGGCGGGATGCAGCGCTCGGCCATGTCCGGTGGTAAGGGGTGGTCCCATGCGGGGTCGCGGTTAGCGAAGAAAGCGGGGGCCAACCCCCCCCCCCCCCCCATTTCAACGCTCGGCCGGTTCGGCCGAGCCTCCTGGCCTGTGCGCCAGCGCGCCTCACTGCCAGACCGGACCGTCAGGTCGGGCCGCGCCATCCAGGCCGAGCTGCGCCCTAGCGGGCCAGACCCGGACCTGGGACGGGATGACCCGTTTCGGGCCGACCCAGGGGGTCTCATGCCGGGTCGGCCCGGGGTCGAAACCCCCACTTCCGGACCTCTTTCGGTCTTTTCCCCATAACATGGGCTATGGACCTCCGATCGATGCTCCGTCGGTTGCATAGCGATCCTTGGATCGTGATGGTTGTTTCGGTATATTACACTCAAGGTTTCAGAGAACTTTGGGATCATCCAGGTTGGTTTGGATACAAAACCTACGGGGCCCTCGAAGCAGAAACACTTATATTTTGAGCTCCGGACATCCGATTGACGTGCCGTCGACTTTGTTGGATTCCTCTTGATGAGACGGAACATTTGGCTTACTCCGCTCGAGGTTTGGACGCCGTCGGAGTGGGGTCCGGTTTGTTTACTCACGAAACCAACCGGGACCCTGGAACGAAAAAGCCAATAACTCAAAGACTGGGCGTCTGATTGACCCGATGTCTATCTCATTGAATTCCTCTTGATGAGACGGAACATTTGATAAAATTCGCCTGAGGTTTGGTTTCATTTGGATAGTGTCCGGGTTGGATTGCACACGAATCCAACCGGGCCCCTAGAACGGAAAAGATGATAACTTTCAGACCGGGCGTCCGTTTGACAAACCGTCAGTGGGGTTGGGGATCACGTTGAGAAAAGGTCCCAATGAGCATACCCTATGAGAGTTCGGAGTATAGTTCAGATATGTCCGGGTTGGTTCGCTCACAAAACCAACAGGGCCCCTAGGACGAAAAGGCTAGTAACTCACAGATCGGGCGTCCGATTGACGCGCCGTCTGTTGCATTGATACCCCTATAATGAGGCGGTACTTTGATATACATCTTCTTGAGACTTTGAGATACATGGAGTATCGACTTATAGCTCATGGAGCGGACCCTCATAGAGGCGAGTGTGTGGAGTAAGGAGACCGTGTTGCCGACAGAGACCTGACGACTGCTTGAATGACTTGACTTGGAGTGAGTCAACTAGCCCAGTGGACAGAGAACTACTTTGTTTGGGTGAAGACCCGTGGCGGATGGAGCACTACCTGTGTGACAATGCAGACACGTGTTAATCGTCCGTAGAGTACCTATGCAGGCTATTTGGGGGTGTGAACTACTATGTTTGGGTGGCATACCCTGGCCGGAAGCACTTTTGTGTTTGGGTGGCTGGCCCATGGTACTCGACAGGAGGAGTACCTCAGCAGTCTTAGTTTAGTGAGAAGTGCCTCGGAGTCGTGACAGGACCACTGTACACTTTAGAGACGAGTCTCTTCAACAGTTACAGTTTCGATAATGAAAATCGTGGTTTGAGCTGAGACAATGACCTTTACATTTACCTCATGATTGATATGGGTAACTTGATAACTTAGGTATATGGATGGGAATATACCTAGATAACGGTTATTCGTTGATTTCACAATCTTTGTGTTTACCTCATGATTGAGATGGGTCACTTGATAACTTAGGTATATGTATGGACATATACCTGGGTAGTGGTTATCCGTTGATTTCATAATCTTTGTGTTTCCTCATGATTGAGATGGTTTACTTGATAACTTAGGTTTATGTATGGGATTTTACCTAAGTAGAGGTTATATGTTGATATATTTTTTGTGGATATCCTTGTTGGATTTAGTGAGACCGTGAGGGTCTCAGTGTCCCTATTGAGTATCGTTATACTCACCCTTGCACGGGCTTTGCCCACACCTCGTTATGTTGGTTGCAGATGATAGGCAGTGCTGACGAAGGCTGAGTGTTCGAGGACTGGATAGTACCCGGAGGTGGACCACATGGCGATTCAGTACCTGGAGGTGGACCACACGACGAGTCTGTATCCAGAGGTGGACTTCACGACGAGACAACACTCGGAGGAGGTTGACGGGTGAGAGCTTTGTGGAGGCTATCTGTACCTACCCTTTAGGTAGGATCTATGGTGGACGATCGATGAGTTGCGCTATCTATATCTACCCTTCATGTAGGATCTGTGGTGGACGATCCAGGAGCTGCGCTATCTGTACCTACCCTTCAGGTAGGATCCAAGGAGGAAGACCCAGGAGCTACTTCCTTTCTTCCAGCTGTTTGACTTTTTCTGTTGTACTTTCGTTCAGTTGTAGCTGTACTTTCAGTTGGGTTTGTATTCTGGCCCATTTTCTTTTCATCACATTCTTTTGTACTTAGTGTTTTACTTCTGCTTGTACTCTATGGTGTTTTTTTACTTTTATAAAGGCAATTCCTTCCCAATTATCTGGATTTACACCTTTGGTGATAGTCGCCAGCCCCTGGCCTATGGAAGGTGGGCTTGGGGTAGTCACGGCACGGGCCCCGAGCACGGGTCGTGACAAATTGGTATCAAAGCAGTCAGTTCTACCACAGAACTTAGAACTCTGATATTTTCTTTCTGTGAAGCAATTGTGATAAGGGTACCGAGTGTGGTCTTCAGTTCTGGGAGTCCAGTGTTGGTGCGGGCGGCCGACGTATCCATTCACCAGGACCCTGACAACTGATTTCTGACTTTGTGCACAAAAACACTGATTGTGTGTGTGTTTCCATAAGTTTTTAAAAGTCAGCTCAAACCAGGTCATCTCACCAGGTATAATCATTTGACTGTGTCACGTTGTTTCTTTTAGGATTCCTTTTCACGGATGACCAGCCAGAGATCAGAGGGATGTGTGTACTGACAGCCTACCAAGCGACGAGGCTTTGGTACAGGGCCCTCTTACAGTTGAGGCACCAGCAGAGGCACCAACGATACTACCATACGTTGGGCCACTGATTCCACCAGCCCCATCAGTAGGTGATTCACGCCACTTGAGCACGATGAACGAGTTCCAGTGCCAGAGGCCACCCAGGTTCTGGGGAGAGACGGACCCGCAGGCTGCTGAGGATTGGCTGGAGGCTGTGGTGAGAGTCTCCAGGCTAGTTGGGATGCCAGCAGACTTCATGGTGATCATTTCTACCAGCCTCCTTCAGGTAGTAGCAAGCAGGTGGTGGAGCCGCTTGTTTCAATTTTGTGATGATATGACCATCGCATGGGAAGTATTAGAGACCTTAATCAGGGTGGAGTTTGTGCCAGTATCTCTACACCCTGAGCGTGTTTAAGAGTTGCTGCCTTTCTTGTATGATTTTTGATCAGTAGACGAGTCATTTGTAGGTATTAGACAGATGATGCAGAGGACCAAGATGACCAGACCCAGCCGTACGAGGAGGACGAAGTGTTATGAATGCGGCAGGAAGGGTCACCTGGCATGTGAATGTCCGACCCCCCGCATAGTCGATCTGCAGGTGTTAGAGGAGCCACCGAGGTAGAATCAGCGGCGGGTGCTTGAGCAACAGTCGAGCTGTGGACAACGTATTATAGCTCCGGGAGCAGGAGGACAGGAGCGGAACTAGTGTATATGTCCCTTGTACTTCTAGTTCTTTGTTGATGTTGTATTCATGTCTTTGTACTATGAGCTACAATAATGATAGGACACTTATCTTTGTTGGCTTTCATGTCCTTTTGTTTGGTTGATACTGAGTGGTCCCGGTTAAGAATGTTGACTTTACCCTCACTTATGATATTTCTACTGGAGGAGACCCAGTGACCTCACACTGATGCCAACAGTGTGACTCGACCCTTGGAGATGAGAGTGACAGTTGGATTTCTTGGTAGTTATGTCGAGGCCTTACGACGTCATCCATGGCATGAATACATCATTCATGTCAGGATTGACTATATAAGGAAATGGTAATGTTTCATCCGGGGGATGAGACAGAGTTTCTCTTTTCGACAAAGGAGAAATTTTAGCAGCCGACGTGGAGGCAGAGCTAGGAGAGCAGCATGAGGTGGTGTACATTTTAACATGCTACAACCACCCGCCTTAGTTTTCCACGCCAGGCTCAGGGAGCTGGAGGGCAGATGGAGAGTGCAGCTGCATGCAGTCAAGTAGTGTGAACCAAAGGCTCTATAAATGATTCAAGGGACATTCTATATACACTACTAGCTTCCGTATTAATAGACGTTGATATGAATCATTACTTGCTTTCACAAATCATGTCCCAGACCTATTGTTTCCAGCAAGCCGTAGACTTGACCATCATTTCTGGAGATACCTTGGGAGAAGACTCGAAAATAACACTTACGCTGACAGTGTGGTGAGACCCTCGAGGTGAGAGTTTTGGTTGGAATCCCTTGGTGGCAACGTCGAGGCCTTACGGTGTTGGTTTGAGTATGGACTGGGAAATCGCAGTTCATACACAAAATGATGGTTTTAGGCAAAAAAAGGTTGTGGTTTAACTGCAACACCAGGATGGGTTTTCCTTGGTCATCGAAAAGGAATCCCCAGGCAGCAGAAGAGAAACTCATGCATAGGAGGGTGTGACCGATCACTCTTGAGTCGGTCAACCTTACCCTCATGGAAGAAATCATTTTGAGTTTCAGTTCTAACAAGAATTGTAGACCTCTAGAGTTCGAGGTTGACGAACACTTCTTTATACAGGTCTCACCTTGACGAGGTTTACAAAGATGTGGTCAAGACAGAAAGTTATCTCTGAGGTTTAATGGACATTTCTATGTCTTCAGCTGGGTAGGCGAGGTGGTTTACCACTTGACCCATCCACCTCAGTTGCACCAGGTGCACGACAACTTCCACGAATCTCAACTGAGGAGATACGTGCTCGAGCCTTCGCATATCATCGACCATGAGGAGCTCGACGTTGGCGATGGGGTGACTTTCACGGAGGTTCCAGTGGTGATCGAGGATCAACATGAGCGGATCCTACGAGGATGGTCGATTTCTCGGGTGCGCTTTCACTGGCAGTATGGGAACCTCCAGGTAAACACATGGGATCAGAAGGCTCAGATGCGGGCTCAATACCACTTTTGTATCCCTAGTCTGTGTTGAAACTTTATGAGGACATAAATCCCTTAGGTGGGAGTAATTTAAAGACCCGTAAAATTCAATGGAAATGTTTTCTTAATTTTCTTTGGGATTATACAAGAATGCAGTTTTTGACGGCGCCTGATTCCGAGGCCCGGTGTGCCCAGAATCATTTTACGAAGTTTAGCTCGGGTACGTTCAGTGAACGAACGAGCGGGTTTTCCTATCATTTGAACCGGTGCTCGGAATAGAAATCCGAGGGCATCGATGGAATCGCAGCACCGGTAATTTCTTTTGAATACCCCTTTCCGGAGTTTCATTTTCTCGGGTTGTATTGTTTATTTAAGTGAGGTATAATAATATAATTATTTTAAAATTATATTTTATTTACTTCTTAAGTGGATTATGTGTTGTGTCACAACACTTTTCATCTATATTATGTGGTTATAACCTATGTAAGGGAGTTAGGGGTGGGACCCACTTGTTGATAACAACATTTGAGAGGATTAAGGTGGGGTGGGGCCCACATGAGCCCCACCATTTCATTTCTTCTTAAATAATGCACCTACACCCCCCTATTAAAGGAAGTCAACTCTTGCGTTTAAACCTTTTAATAAACGCCTCTATTAATTGGGTGGTTTTAAAACCCTCAATTAATTGATCATTTCTTTTCTTTTTGAATTTAAAGCGTTGGTTTGTGTGTAAATAAAATTGGACACCACTTATTTTATTTAGTTGGTCTTGTTGCGTTGAGAGGATTTTTGGAGAAATTATAAGGGGCTTGAAATTCTTCTACTTCGAAAAATAACGTGAAGAACGCGAAGAACGGGAAGAACGCCGACCTCGGATGAAGGTCGACAAGAACGTCGAATCCTCGAAGATCGACTATCGCGACGCCAACGACGTTCCTTCCGTGATGCTTTCTTCTATGACGATCCTTCTCTTCCGCGAAGACCCTCTTCTTCCGCGACAGTTAATTCCGCGACGAACTCTCGTTCGACGACAACGTTGAGGTAGGGGTTAGTTTTATTTGTGTATGTCTATATTATCGTGGTTCCTTACATTTAAAACAAAGAACTCAGATCAACTCATCCACATGTTGATCCGAGAATGATTTCTTTTGCGGGTTGGGAGTATTAAATTGCGGGAAAACTATTTGGGCTGTTTTCTTTTGTTCGTGAAAAATCCTTGTTGTTCTTCGTCTTTTGGGCCGCTTGATACCAACTTAATGCGAGGAGGTCAGACCACACGAACACGGACGAATCTCCTCCCCATTTTTTGTTTTGAATCGTTGCGGCACGATCAAAGGAGGCATGGTGCAACGACAACTTGCAGACTCGAGAAACAACGTGGCGAAGAAGCACGGCACCGTCGCGCGGCGCCGTTGAGGCCGAACGAAACCGCGGCTGGAGTCGGGGCCACGAACACGATTCGAAGACTCCTCTGGTTGGACATTGAGCACAGATTGACGGGCGATGACAAACCGGGCCGCAAGGTAATTTTGAAGCCTCCGCAGTGAAGGTCAGGTCCCGGGAGGACCATTGGCGAAGGAGGTGAGAAAAATGGACCACCGAAGCGCGTTCGGTGGTCCTTGGAAAATACCGCTGTCGCGCTTCGTCGGCACGGCGGTGGCGCCCATCGCTCCACCGGGGAGGTCCGTTGGTCCCTCGACCACGCGGGACCAGAGAGGCGGGACGCGGCGCTCGGCTGAGTCCGGTGGCAAGGGGAAACTGCATGTGGGGCCGCGGTTAGCAATGCAAGTGGGGGGAAGCCCCCCCCCCCCACCCCCCCGCGTCTCGCCGCTCGGCAGGTTCGGCCGAGCCTCCTGGCCGGTGAGCCAGCGTGCCGCACGGCCAGACCGGACTGCCAGGCCGGGCCGCGCCAGCCAGGCCGGGCCGTGCGAAAGCGGGCCGGACACGGACCCGGGTCGGGAAGACCCGGTTCGGGCCGCCCATGGGGTCTCTGGTAGGGTTGGCCCGGGCCCAAACCCCCACTTCCGGACCTCTTTTGGTCTTTTGCACATAAATTGGGTTACGGACCTCCGATCGACGCTCCGTCGATTGCATAGCGATCCTCGGATCGAGATGGTCGTTTCGGTATATTACAGTCTAGGTTTCTATGAACTTTGGGTTCGGCCGGGTTGGTTCAGATACGAAACCAACTGGGCCCTCGGAGTGGAAATGCTTATATCTTGAACTCCGGACGTCCGATTTACGTGCCATTAACTTTGTTGGATTACTCTTGATGAGATGGATCTTTTCGCTTACTTTGCTCAAGTTTTGGACGCCGTCATAGTGCGGTCAGGTTAGTTTTCTCATGAAACCAACCGGGCCCCTGGAACGAAAAATCCAATAACTCACAGACCGGGCGTCCGATTGACGCGCCGTCTATCTCATTGAATTCCTCTTGATGAGATGGAAATTTTGACATTCATCTCCTGAGGTTTGGTTGTAGTTGGATAGTGTCCGGGTTGGATTGCACACGAATCCAACCGGGCCCCTGGAACAGAAAAGCTGATAACTTTCAGACCAGATGTCCATTTGACGAACCATCAGCGGCGTTGGTGATCACGTTGAGAAATGGTCCCTATGAGCATACCCTATGAGAGTTCGGGGTATAGATGAGATATGGCCGGGTTGGTTTTCTCACGAAACCAACCCGGCCCCTGGCACGAAAAGGCTAGTAACTCACAGACCAGGCGTCCGATTGATGTGTCGTCTGTTGCATTGAGACCCCTATGACGAGGCGGTCCTTTGAGATACTTCTTCTTGGGAATTTGACATACTTGGAGTATCGACATGTAGCTCGTGGAGAGGACCCTCCCAGAGGAGAGAGTGCGGAGTACAGAGACTGTGTACCGGACTGAGACCTGATGACTACTTGACCGACTCGACTTGGAGTGAGTCGACTAGCCCAGTGGACAGAGCACTACATTGTTTGAGTGCAGACCCATGGCGGATGGAGAACTACCTGTTTGACAGTGTATTCCCACGGTACTCGTCCGGAGAGTACCTCTGCAGACTATTAGGGTGTGTGCACTACTGTGTTTGGGTGGCATACCCCAACGGGAAGCACTACTGTGTTTGGGTGGCTGGCCTGCGGTACTCGACAGGAGGAGTACCTCAGCAGTCTTAGGTTAGTGAGCAGTACTTCAGAGTCATGACAGGACCACTATACACTTTAGAGACAGGGCTCATCATTAGTTACGGTTTCGATAATGAAAGTCCTGGTTTGAGCTGAGACAATGACCTTTGCGTTTACCTCATGATTGAGATGGGTCACTTGATAACATTGGTATATGTATGGGCAAATAACTGGGTAGTGGTTATCCGTTGATTTCATAATCTGTGTGTTTACCTCATGACTGAGATGGTCACATGATAACTTAGGTATATGTATGGGCATATACCTGGGTAGTGGTTATCCGTTGATTTCATAATCATTGTCTTTCCTCATTATTGAGATGGGTTACTTGATAACTTAGGTATATGTATGGGCATATACCTAAGTAGAGGTTATCTATTGAGATCTTCTATGTGGTTATCCTTGTTGGATTTAGTGATACCTTGAGGGTCTCGAGGTCCCTACTGAGTATCGTTATACTCACCCATGCACGGGCTATGCCCGCACCTCGTTGTATTGGTTGTAGACGACGAGTAGTGCTGACAGAGGCTGAGTGTTCGAGGACTGGACGGTACCCGGAGGTGGACCACACGACGAGTCAGTACCTGGAGGTGGACCACATGATGAGTCAGTATCTAGAGGTGGACATCACGATGAGATGAGACTCGGAGGAGGTTGATGGGAGAGAGCATCGTGGAGGCGATCTATACCTACCTTTCAGGTAGGATATGTGGTGGATGATCCAGGAGCTGTGCTATCTGTACCTACCCTTCAGGTAGGATCCGTGGTGGATGATCCAGGAAATGCCCTATCTGTACCTACCCTTGAGGTAGGATCCAAGGAGGACGACCCAGGATCTACTTCCTTTCTTCCTGCTATTTGACTTTTTCTGTTGTACTATCTTTCAGTTGTAGCTGTACTTTCAATTGGATTTGTATTCTGGCCCATTTACTTTTCAACAATTTCTTTTGTACTTAATGTTTTACTTCTTCTTGTAATCTATGGTGTTTTTTTTACTTTTATAAAGGAAATGTCTTCCCAGTAATCAGGATTTATGCCTTTGGTGCTAGTCGCCAGCCCCTGGCCTATGGAAGGCGGTCTTGGGGTAGTCACGAGACGGGCCCTGAGGACGGGTTGTGATAATAATTTTTTTAGGCAAGTTTGAGGTAATGATTTCTTATATAGAAACTTCACAATTATTAATGTATTTTGTGTATAATGTTAAATACAATATTTTTTAAATTTTATTATTCAAGAAAAATTCAAATATATAAAAAAATTAAAATACAAACCCCACATTTTATTTTATTATAGCTTATAAAAATGTTATCATTTTTATAAAAATAAATTCAATATATTATATATTTTATTTTTAATTAAAGTAAATATTTATATAATAATTAAACATAACAATATTATGATGGGTATTCAGACCCTTAGAAAGGAATGAATACTGTCACATAAGAACATATTATTATTTTAATGAAACACAGTACTATTTTATAAATTATTTTATTATAATAAATAATTTTTTTTAATTATATACATTACTCCAGAAATTTAAATAAAAAATATAGGATTATTATATATATAAACTGATATTTTATTATTTTTTAATAATTTTTTTAGTATAATTATATAGATTTTATTATTTATATATTATAAGGTTACTATATATTATTTTAAAAGACTTTAACTAAGCCTACAAGAATAATGGTATGCTTATTAGTCTTAATTTTCATATTACTATTCCAATCGTGAAATTAAAATTTCAGTGGTCAGATATGTTACATTAATAATTGTTTCTATACTTCTATAATTAACATTTATTTCATCATCCATTATTCACATAATTTTTTTGTCATTTTTTTATATTATCATTTTAATAAAATATGTTTAATTTATATTATTTCCCTTCTTTTCTACAGTGTTGTCCATGATTGCAATCACTATAAGTGATTTAGGATATCTGTACTTTTTAATAAAGTTATGTTACTTTTTTATCGCACTATAATGTTTGTATTTTTTTGAGTATATTATACTCTTAATTTAATGTGTATATCAATATAATCAATTGTTTTTTGTTATGATGTGTTAATTATTATTTCAAAAACACTACATTAATAAAAATTAAAAACGTCTAAATTTAGAAGGAAAGTTTCATTGAAAAGATTATGGTTCCATATATAGAAATAATGAATTGAATTTACCATCACCTTGAATTTTATTCATCGAAAATATTCCCATATATTGTATTTTCTTTCAAATAATATTAAATTTCTCATAAATATAAGAATTTTTTGTTTTCTAGATTTAAAGAGAAATTTATTTTTATCCTATTTTTACATAATTACTAAAATTTATTCTACACATGTGTTGTATATAATATTTTTTGTTCTATATTTTTAGAAATAAAATACTCCTTGTTTTTTACGTATGATTTTTTTCTTGGGACAATATTCATGGGGTTTGATTATCCTGATATATCACTATAATAAATTAGTTAAGTGTATTGAATTTAAGGGTTATAGGTTACTCTAAAAAAATGAACAATAATTTTGATTATATGTTACTCCCATGAAATGGATATAGTTAACTATTTATAAAAAAATTCTATAATGAAATTTTATTTAACAAGGATGGACATTACTTTTAATGGGTAATTTTAAAAGTATTATAAAGATAATGACACAAGTACCCACTTGTTTACTATTTTTTTCTTCAAAGGTAGAGTAACTTATTTTTGGATATGAATAGTGTAATAAGATTTTTAATGGTGAATGGTCTATTTTTTAGGAATAATTTTGTTATATTTAAGAATAAACTCTTGATTTATGAATTTTTAATTAATTATTTTTTATTAAATGATCATTTAAAACATTTCATTTGAAGTATATTTTAGATATATTAAATGATTATTTAATTTCAATGTCTATTTAAAATATGAAAAAATTATTAGGTGTTATAATTACTTTCAGATGGATTAATACATTTTAATTATTTTTATATTCATTATTGTTAACTATTTTTATCATTATTTATTTTCAATTATATGTAAATGGGAATAATAATTTATAGTGATTATAGAAAGGTTAATGGTGACTTATCCTGAATGATGAAAAATTATAAGGATTTTTAAAAGAATGTTAAAAAGGGACCCATTTTTTGGAAAAACTAACCCTCTATGAAAATTTAAAAATTATTATGTAATGTATTTCATAATTCTATAAATCCCAAGAACTAAATCACCCATGGAATTTATGAATGTATATCCATTATTATAAATTATGTAATAACGGGTTGTTTTAGAAATGATGTGTTGTAGTTATAATTAAATATACAATTTAAAAAACTAATGTGTTTAAGATATTATTAATAAAAGATGCATATGGATAAAAATATGACATAATATTATCATGAGATATAAATTCCTAGTTACCATGTTTCTTAATCTATTGTTTTTATGATTTAGAGTGGTTTTACATAGAAGAAACATGGTGAATTTGTTATGAAGACAATAAGAGGATCATATCTTTCTAATCCAATAACATAATATGGATGGAGATAGCAATGGGAAATTTTTTTATAGGTTTAATAAATTAGAACATGTAATAAATATATCTCATGCCATCTAACAACCAAATACTCTATATAGGAACATGACAATAATGTAGAATTTTTTAATACAATATCCTCTATATTTTGGTAGAACATCAGACCCAATGGTAGAAGAATTATATATTAATGAATTGTAGAATATAATTGAATTATTGTGTTATTATTGGAAATAATTTTTAACTCCCTATTTATCATATTAAAGTTGGGGATAACTAGTGATTAATTTGACTAAGAATATGAAGCCAAATAATGACATTTATTTCATAGATTGGATAGTAATAAAAATTTATTTTTGTCCAAAATTATTTTCATAATGTTCTTTGATATTCTATGGATAGAAAATTTCTTGATTTTAAGTGAATTTAAGATCAATATATTTATATATAATAGGATTTGTTTACATTAAAGTTTAGTTATCAAATGAATTACATTGTCCGGTCATATATTAGAATATAATGAATTTATATAGTTTTGGTAAAATATTTATTAAATTATATAGTCACACAAGAATTTGGAATTATGCGTAAATTATTCACTATTCTCATAAGTTAGAAATGTAATTTCTTGACTCATTTATCTCCATAAACATCAAAAATATTACGTGGAAATAATGGAAGGTGATAGAGAATTATTCGATAAGGAATGTTGAAAATAACTTTCTCCCGTTATCTAAATATGGATGGTCTCATTCTCAGTGGTGTCTTATGGGATCATGGATGTTTTTAATGTATTCAAATATTATAAATTTGGATCATAAATGCAAATAAATATCTACAAAAGTAATCATATGTATGTAGGGAAATTATTTAATATTAGTGAGATAATAATGGTTTTAAATATACTATTGATGATAGTTGTGAATGGTTAGAATCAAGAAAAACTTAAATATAAAGGTATAAAAAGGAATATGAAACTATATATTAATATAAATAAACATCAATTGAATAATATTTAGAGAATACTATTTTTATTTTTTTTAGAATTTTATTATATTTAGATTGATAAATAAAAGGATATGATTTATATTTTCTATTGCATAAAATCAATTTTAATGAAATATATATAGAATCATTCATAATGGTTATAACGGATGTTTAATTTTTTATTTTTTTTGTATATATGGTTTGGGTCGTTATCATATTTTTTAATGTTTCATAATTTTATAGATTA
This sequence comes from Viscum album, assembly GCA_963277665.1. Taxonomy (NCBI): domain Eukaryota; kingdom Viridiplantae; phylum Streptophyta; class Magnoliopsida; order Santalales; family Viscaceae; genus Viscum; species Viscum album. The sequence continues at coordinate 331,955,899 of OY728161.1, forward strand.
TCATAAATTTTAGGTCATGATGTCCATTTTATGTTTTATTTTATTGTGGTTAATTTAATAATAAATATTTTGGGAGAAATGTTCTGGGTTTAATATATTGTTGATATATATGAAAATTATAATTATCATGTGACTTATTATGAAGGTTATTTACTAATAATGGAATTGTTTTGATTATATAAATACAGTGTTATAGATTTTTTTGATATTATATTAATTATAGATAACTGGGATAACATAGTTATTTCATTTTAAGAGTATATTTATTAATATTAAAATTTCTAGAGTATTATAATTTTATTTTTTGATTAAGTGATGGATATAAATTATTAATGTTTTCACTAGTTTTAGAACATTATATGATTATGGTTAATAGATGTCAGAGAATATTTTTTGGTTAATTTATAAAACTATATTACATTTTTATGTGGATTTATGGGAATCTGAGTTTTTTATGGAAACAATTAGAATATTTTGATGATTATATGATTAGAGATTATACATTTTCGATATGTGACATTATGAATGATTTATTTTTCATCATGAAATATGATAATGTTCAATAATATGTGATATAATAATTCGAGTATTATGAATTAAAATATTGTCTTGCATATTTTTATGTGATATGAGGTTATTTTCTATAGTGGTTTAAATTTAAATTTCTTCATTCTATTATTTAATTATAAAATATTTTGGTTTTAAAAAATATATAGAGACAAAATGAATTAATTTTAATATATTATTGGGATGTTATAATCCATTTAAATTTAAGTATATTTCTTTAGTCATGAAAATTTCATCACTATTATTTATCAGTAGAAATAAAAGATAAATCAATGATCAAAAGACCAACACAGAACAAAATCCTAAAAAATTACTCTTATGGAATGAATTGAAAAATAAACAATATATTATAAAATATTCTATATCATGATGATAAAATAATTCCACAACTCAAGTGAGATTACCTTAAATATTTTTTGTATTATGTATTAAACAAAAAAACAATAATAGAATTCATTTTCAAACCCTTTCACAATTTGGAGTATCAAAAAGGTGAATCAATGGAATAAGAATTATTATTCATTATCATAAAATTATAATTAATTAAAATTAAAAGAAAATTTAATTAATGTTTATTTCTAATATAGTTCGTTAATATTTTGTACACATGTCTTCCACAAATGGAGTGGATTCTGAAAATGTTTTCAATATGTTTTTATCATACACTAGATAAGAGTGAGATGATGAAATGTCATTAAGGGGTAGATTATAACCCACTACGATTTTATAATATAACATACTTTAAGTTGTTACAACGTTCGATAGAATGTTCCACATGCCACATTGTGCCGTAGTGAACCACGAGATTTCTATATAAATTTGATTATTATAAGAAATTAATTGGATTTGAGGGCATGAATAACAGTAATTGAATAATGAAATATATGAATAATATTTCATCAAATTAAAATTTATTTATTACTAATTAGTAAATAATTACTCAATTTTTAATGAATTGAATGAAATAATAAGTTTTTATGAAAATTTATTGTTTATATGGGTTAATTTTCTATAATTTAAGTTCTTATTTTTGATTTATATGTTCAATTTATAGGCACATTTCACATATTTGGAGTATTAAATTTATTTTAAATTTTTTTTATAAATAATTATTATTGGATAATCACTCAAGAAAATTTAACTAATTTTTATAATTTAATTCCAGAATAATTCAATAGTAATAATGAGATATGTTTCTTAAAAAGGAATTTATAATTCCAGAATGAATTTTTCTTTTTAAAAAATGAAATAATTATTATTTTTTATTTATTTTGAATTAAATTAATTATGATATATTTAATAATATTATTTTATAGTAATCTAATGTATTTTACTATGTGAGGGAATATATTAAATTATTTCATTCATTGAAAATAACTTTCAAATAATGTCTCTTTGGATAACATCCAAAATTTATATCTATATCATTATATCACATCAAGAAGCTTACACGTAACATACAATATCACATTGGATAATTTCCTTTTTATAATATTTTTATCCCAATTAGCGAATAGTTTATATTTCTTTCATTTCAGGAGATATATTCTAATTAATTCCATCCGTGCCTCTTGGAGTTAACTTTATATGTTCCAACACATTCGTCCACATGTTTTAAACTCACGTAATTGCCACATATTCTTTCTATGATGATTTACATGAATTTTATTCATGAACAATACTTTCTTGAACTCATCACACTCTCTAGATTCCAATTAAAAATTTATCATTCATATACTAATTGTGAATTCACAATTTTTTAATATCTCCTAAATTCTGAACGAACTATATTTAATGATTTGGGAATTGGTGGGAAAAAATATTATACATAACATTAATCCATTAAAAAAGTATAAGGGGATTTGAAAATAAAATGAAGGAGGTGGTCATTGACTTATGCTAGATTCCACAAAAAACCACTCCATTTTTCTTATGATCGGTTTCTTATCATGATTCCTATTATTATTCATATGTTGTAAAACATTGAAGAGAATAATCATGAGGATAATTCCACCAAATAACATCCCATTGGTATGATCATTTGAAAAGTCATTGGACCATCCATAACAATCATTAATATTTGGGTTCCTCTTTATTATAACTATTTCCTTAAATAAAATAATGTTCTGGGACAATAGTTAGTAAATGCAGTGAGGAAAAAATAAGGGATTATATTTAATATATCACAAATAGTGTAAATTCTCTAATATATAATCCTATAGTATTTAATCTATATAATCCTCAATAAATTTCTTATTAGATTTTATAAACCTCACATATTCAAATATATCATCATGTTTGATAAAGTTGTTGTGAATTAGCCAAATTATTTTCCATGGGATTTTGTATCAATATGTGAAGTCCAAGGATCACATGTCCTACTATTTGGTGGGGAAAATTTTAATTCTCAACCAACCCAGTTTATGGTGATTAACTCATGGTGAACATAGTGCTTATTCATATTCCATGTCCGTTATCTATAAAAAGATTCCATGTTTTGAAAACAACATAATCTATACTTTACCAAAAAATCATGATTTTTTAATATATATATATATAGCCAAATTTATATTTCTAACTATAATCTTCAAAACTAATTACCAAAATAACTAAAATATCAATCTGATAAAACAAATTGTAACATATGATAAACAGACCCAAATAAGACATTAATTTGATGGTTTCATTAATAAATTCCAAAAGATAGTAACACTAACCATGGACCAAATGGATTTGTGTATTTGTGACTAGATACATAAAAGAAATTATTTTACAAACCCATATCCTCTAAAAAAATGTTTTTACACACATTAGTTTTGTAAACAAATCAATATATTTCCACCATTTTGATTTTTAAAATATTAAATTTATGTACGTAAATCATTACCTTCTGAGATATAAAACCATAACTACTAATATAGATGGTGATATAATATCACAACTATTATCATACATACATATTAGTTGCATATAAAATCAATACATTAATGATATGAATAACAAGAAATGTGTAGAAGAAAGGGTTTCACAGCTTTTCCAATTTATATCAAATAAAAACTAGATCATATGATAAGAAAACAAAAATGGTCACCCAAAAACAAAAGATATCATTTTATTTATGAACCATTATAATATTAGTGACATACCCATGTAAAATTAAAGTGAAATCACAAAAATATTATTTTTCATAAAAACATTTATTAATATCATCTTAAATAGATTATATTTTAGATCCACATTTTTTAAAACACTTATTTTTAATATAAATATAATTATTCTAAAAAATTTAAAAAACTTATTGTAAGTTTTCAATAAAAATATTTTATTATATTATAAAATGAGTTTATGAATTAAATAATAGATGATTAATTAAAAAATATCCTTTAAAATATTTGAAAAAACATCATCAAATGACCTCCTTTTAAAAAAAACATCAAGGCTTGGGTTTTAAATCAATTTAAATATAGTGATTATTGGAGATAAATTAAATTTTAGTTTCCAATAGGGAAATTAGAACATTGGTGGGAAGTAAAAATATGTATATAAATGAATTAAAAAATTAAAAGTGATTTACATTTTTCTCAAACAAATTTCAATTCCACAAAACAGTATATTCATCAAGGTAGATGAATTTTTTGGAAATATTATTACCTTATAAATTAAGAAATAAATACAAAATATAATTATAATTGGTCATATAGAATAATACATGAAAGGATTATAGACAATGAGACGTGATTACCACCCAAGAGATTTATTTCAGTCATGAAATCATCTTATCATTACTCCAAGTTAGAAATATTCACTCAATCATACTGAATTAAAAAAATAACTATCTCAAAAAAACTATTACTGAACCATTTTAATTTTGTCCATGTTTCTATAAAAACCCTTTGCAAATATCCTTTTGATATTTATAAGTCTTTTATAATCTATTTTAAAAATTTAGTGACAGAAAACTGGACTGTTTAATCTAGTTTTGTGATAGACAAGTTTTTTTCATTGTTCAATGAATTTTCATCAATCCAATATCATAATAGGTATACGAAAATCTAATTTTTAATATTTAATTTCTTTTCGATACCCAATTATATTTTTCCAGGTAATTTGTTTGATTATAAAATCACTAATGATATTATTTTTCTGAGTTTAATGAATAAAAGGTGATAAATTAATAACATCATTAGAATATATTATTATGACTCAATATTTAATTTTGGAAATATAGAGAAAATTAAAATTTAATTTTTTATATAACATTATTTCATTTCTTATCATCCAAAACATAGACATTACAACATGACTCTTTTTGGTTGTTGAAACATACAAAAAGAAGAGTGTTTTTTAATTATTGAACAAGTAAGAGAATGATGTTATATAAAGATAATATAAACATTATATAATATTTTAAATTGAAAAATTTTCATTTATATTATTGATATTAATTCATATAATCAAAAATGATGGAATGTTATTAAAAATGATATTCATTTCTCATGCAGGTTGGTTTCCACATCTATGCACAATTGATTCTCATTTCTCAGTCATTCAGTGGATTTGAGATATGTGAATAATAGTCATTTAATAATTGTATTTATGAAAAAAAATCTTTTTATTAATGATATCATCCCTTGGTTGTTTTCTTGAGATATGCTAGTTCAAAAAACACATTGTGTTATGTAGGTGGATGTGTGAACATTCAAATGATCAATTTTATTATTTGTTATTAATGGATGGATATGAGTTTATATTTTATTTATAAATAAAATAAATATATGTTATTAATATTATAATATTAATTTCATTATATTAACATTGTTATAATATATTTTCAGGAGAATACTGAATGAAAATACTAAGAGAAGATAATACTCAAGTTGGATGCTTTAGTGTTCTCCAGAAAACCCCGTCCAAAGTGAAGTATTTAATAACAAATTAGTTTAATAAAATATTAACTAAATTGTATAGGATTTTAGGTTGATAATATAGGAATATTATTGTGGACAAATTTGAAGGTGAAGTGTAACATAAAATTATAGATGTGGTGTTTATTTATAAATGAATAAAATTTCTCAGTTGGAAATACATGTAATTTCTAAATAATGAAATGAAACTAATTAATGATAAAAGGATAAAATGTGTAAAACCCATTATTTCTGGGATAATATAACAATCATAATCTCATCCATTCATTTTGTTAAATGTTATCACTAATTTATAAATTTATCCTTCACTAATTAATTAAAAAAATAAAATGATACATTAGAAAATAATCTTTAAAATTGGAAATATATATTATTGAAGAAATTAAAATTAGAACATTTTACTGAATTTGAATTTTATTATTTAAAATATGAAAATAATTTCAATACATAAATTTATTAATTTTTTTAATTGTCAAATTTAAAATTAATATACATAATTTCCTAATAGTGATTATGAAAAACATGTTTTTTAGATTTATATTTATATAGACGATTAAATTTTCGTGGAAACCAATATTAAGTATGTAAATAAATTTATTTTAAATTAATAAATGGTGAAATGATTTCATGGGAATACCTCACTTAATTATACCACAGATACAATTAATTAGTGGAGAGTGATGAAAACTATTTTTTATTATACCAACTTTTTTTAGTGTTATAAATAATTTAAATTGTATAGTATGTTTATATAATATTTTAAATGAATGATTTTATTCATAAAATATATATAATACTACATAAAATTATTTTTTGATCAAATGGAATAATCTTACATATTGATAAATTTAGAAAAATTATAATCTTTCAAAAAACAATTATTTTTGAGTAATAATTAACCTTTATATTTAAAAATATATATCCATTCTATATATATTTTATTTATGGATATCAAAATTGATGTTTATATTTTATAATATAAATTATAAAAACATTAAGTATTAATTAAAATATTATTTTCGTATTAAAAGTAAAATAAAATTTATTAAAAATTTCATTTAAAATGTTAATAAATATTAATTTTTTATCATTTATTTATTTAAAGATATACTATTTATGTAATTATTATATATTGATACATAATTTTTCCAGAATATTTTGTGGAATGTTTTTTATCTTTCCTAAGTAATGATTATTATCAAACATAACATCTGCCTTATAATTTCTAAAATTTAACATTGTTACACTATATAATACTTAAAGAGAGTAGTTATTATATTTAATGTAGCGTGATTATTACGATACTCATATAGAGGATATAATATTATTAGTCACAAATGTGTAACTCCTAGTGTTATAGGTGTTGGGGATACGAATGTACTAGTTGGAGGCTAATTAAGATGGACCTAGGATACTAGTAAGTAAATTGACCCATTTTATCAATTAACATGGAAAATAATCATTTTGGGACTCATATGTACTATCGAATAGGTTTTGTGTGTCCTAATTGATCTTATGATATTGTTTTTTTTTGTAATTTGAGGTTGATTCAAATTGGAGTGGCTTCAATTATCTTTGGTTGACTGCAATCCTAGATTTCATTTTCTGAGTATTCAACAACAGAATTATACTATTCTTCTGGTTAAATTAATTATGTGGGAATTTGGATGATTTTGTAGTGATTATTGTAAAGGTGATGTCACGATAAGGTAAGGTGATGAGAAGAAGCATCATAATGTGAGATATAGAATTTTCTATAAGAGTTCACAATAATATGTGTGACTAGTTTTATTTCTTATTGTTGGATGTGGGGAAGTGAATATCATATTTTGAGTTGGTTCTATAAGGTAGATGACAGGTGTTTTGGAAAATATATTTAATTACTCGGGGTATTGTGATGTATTCGGGATTACATATGTGATAGGGGAAACATGTATTGTTCAATTTTGAATCCATAATGATAGCATTATTGGATTCAAATTAGCATATTTTGAGTTAGGTGAAGCTAATTGGTGCTTTATATGGATGATAAGCCTTACGGTTTGGAATTGTTAATGACTCTATAATTTAGTGGTTTTAGTATCAGTGGAAATTAAAATTTTCATCCTCATGGATGGTTTATGGTTCCACTTTTTGTTAGGAATTATGAAATATGGATTGTCATAACATGATAGGTGATGGTGATGTTATGATGAGTGGTTAATAGTGGATCAGTCTATAAGTAATGAATGGAAAAAATATTGTAAATAGGTCACACCATGTCCTGTGTCTGTCACAAAATATTGGATTTTATATGTTGTTTGTATATAAATGTTTTAAGCTATGTCATGTCCTTTACAACTTTATCACACTGTGATATTATCCCTTACATATTATATTTTTATTAAAAGAACATATTTTTGGTGTGGTGGTTATTCTATTTTAGATTGTGTCACATATTAACAATGAAACCTACCTTATTAATATTTTCAATTCAAGATACTTGCATATGAGAATCATACCTTATATATGGAATCATTCCACGTGGATTTCCCTTATGTATCTTTTGAGAACCCTTATTAATTAAATTTTTAAATTTAACTATGAAGTGTGTTCACGAAATAACTCATTTTTTCAATTCAATGTGATGGTCATAGTGATATGTGAAATATTTTGAGGGAGACTATTTCTCTACATAACCTATTCAGTGAAAAACAGTTACATCGTAAAGGAGGATACCATTCCTTGAAGGCTAAGTCATGTTATTTTTAGGTAATACCTATAGGAAATGTTACACATTGTGCCAATTTGGTACACATTTTTATGTCTTTTAGTTTATTTAATATTTATGATGTGAAACTTCAGGAATTGAGGGGTGTCATGTAGATGAATCATGCTATGATCAATAGGGTTCTGGCCTTGATATGTATAATTTCTCTTTTTATGCTGGGTAATCCATATAATTTCTACCACATTCCATTAACTTTTTATCCAAAAAGAAACATAGAATTTTCTATTTCTTTGTCCTCACCCCATCATTTTATCTCTATGAATCCCTATAGTTTCACTATATAATTATTAATAATTGATTCCTTATCAGTGTTGTAATTATTAGTAAAACCCTTTTTCTCTTCTTCATATTCTCATCTCGGACTATGTATTATTTTTGATGGTTTTATCTAGTGTTTTGATGAATGATATAAATTAATATTTAGAATCCTCAAAATATGCCATTTAATAATATTATGATGGATTCTGAGATTTAAAAAGTTTATAATTTCACATGTATGGTGTTCTATTAGATGAATGAATAAATTTTTTTGGCTATTCAACATCATTCTGAAATTTTTTTAAAAGGTAGAATATATTTTGAGTGGGACTTTTTTGTGTACATGGTGTATTTTTTGAGTTTTTGGAAAGTTGTTGCACGATTTTCCAATAATAATATGTCACATAGTGAGTTTATGGGCCATATACCTCTTCAATTTATGTTTTATAAAGAATTATAATTTGTTATAATTTGTTAATTGGATATTGGGGCCTGTGGCTAGTGTGCGGGAATTTGTAAATTCATTGACGAGGCAAGCATAAGCATAGAAAAGTATCATAGAATTGTTTAAGAGTTATATTTTACCTATTATACTAAATTATGTATTTTCATTTTTATAATTGTGTATTCCTACATGTAATAATATTTTTAATGAAAAAATTTATAGTGTTTGTTAGTAGAGTAGGAATGTATAGAGCACCGAAATAAGGATCATTAAAATGGAGTTATTTCATATTTGAATATAAATTATGATATAAATGTTTAGTGGCTTTTTAATTAAGGGGTAGAGTATTTATGTTGAGTATATTAGGGTCCTATGATAGATATATAAGTTTTTGTTGATTTTTAATACTCTATCATAGTTTTTGAGATCTTATTCTATAATAATGAGGAGATTATATCAGGGGATGACCAGTGAAACTATCATGCATCTCATAGTTAGACTAGAAAATACTCTACTACTTGGATAAAATTTATTGTGTGCATTATTAGTTTAATTAAGACTAAATTTTCTAATAAAGTAATACATGGAGTGTTTCTAATATATTCCACACATATGATTTATAATGAGGGGGATGTAAGGTAGGACCTATGAATGTGTCCTTGAAATTGACCGGAAAACTTATAATTGGATCTCCTATAGGTTTTGTGAATAATTTCTCAAATGGTTAATTGGTTAAATGTACCATTTTTATATATAAATATTTGATAAAAATTTGGATATAATTTTAATTATATAGTTTTCTAGGGCAAGAATTTGTGGGGTCACAAATGGGTTATAGAAGAGGATAGGTATATGAGAGTAGATAACATACGTGGAATAGTGAATATTGTGGATTCTCTTATGGTAGATACAAAAACACATATAGGATCTTTATGATTTGATTTTTATTGAGGTTTCCATAAATAGATTATATTATTAGGACATTTAGGTACAGTAATTATTGGTTGATTGAAATTAATTCTAGGAATAAGAAAAATCACATGTGGATAATCAATAATGTAGTAGACTGAATGTGACGTATTATATATTATTTCTTGTCTGTGAATTTTTTATGTATATAATGATGATAAAAATTAATTTCCCCCAAATTTCATGTGAATTACTCTAAAAGGGATTCCTTAAGTAATAGTGTTTCATTTATAATTGAACTCAGGATACCCAACATATCATATTGGACTGGTCAGTGAGATGTGGTTGATAATGAAACTAGATATATAGAAATTATCAAAGAGAAATGGTGTTGTGAAAGCCCTAGTTATTGTTAGGGTAATTGTCTATGTTCTACATCTGAGACCTAATCTAATATGTGGGAGTGGTCAGTTAATTTTGGTTGATTAACGGACTTGTGGATTGTCCACACAATGAGTGAGAATGTAATGCAGTGAATACCATATGTTAGAGAGAATTTATTTTGATTTTGATACATGAAATGGAATGTGTCGTGATAGTGACGCCCATATTTTATTATAAGGGAGGTTTTCATTGTGTTATCCATTTCTATGAGATATATATCTCACCCCTATGAGAGGGTGGTTATACGACTACAGTTTAAGATGATGTATTCCTTTGAAGGGTTTGTATTTTTCTTACCCTAATTGACATTCAGACATGGTATATAACCCTAATTAATATCATAAATTTCATATGGATTATTGGAATGAGTTAACTTATTCTTTATGTGTTAGTCGTACTAGATGTGGGTGACTATTTGTTGTGTTATGGTAATAAAATGTAGATCAACATACATCACTAATTGAATTTAATTATATTATTTTATTTTATCCTAAATAATATTATATCTTGTGGAATATATTTTGGGAACAGTGGCTGGCTAATAATATGAATTTCTCTCAAACTATAGGAGAACCTCAATACCCCTTATGACATTATTCAACTTATGTAGGTCAAATAATATGTTGTGTGGTGGTTCTTGAAGGATTATTTTTACATCTATTAGAGAATTGGTTAGAGGTGAAAACTTGTGATGGTAGTTTCACCTTCTAATATTGTTACCACATTTTATAATTTAAATGTTGAATGTTATGGTGAGTGATTAGTTCAATACATGACTATTATATTACATTTTATGTTTTTATACTGGTTATTATAAAAATATTCCATGCACAGATCATTTATTAGGAAATGTAACACCCCAGGTAAATAAAGAATATGACATTTTCATATTTATCAATATTTGTGAATGAAATATTAATATGACTTTAAAGGGGATTCTATGCTCGATGGCGTACCCAACACGCAACAACGAGTTTCTTGGGAATCTTACGTTGCACTCTAATAATAAAATAATATTATTTTAAATGGCAGTTAACATGTAGCCATTGTATTGGCGGGAATGGATAGAAATAACTAAAATATGAATATATATGTTTTTTTAAATGTTTTTACATCTATCCAAAGGCTTAAAATACGGAAAGAATTCAATTTTAGGCTTTTATAACCTAATTTTCACTAAAGGTTCACTTATCACCTTCTGATGGAGAACTGTCATTAAATATAGTTTTGATCACTCATATACATTATTTTGGACCAAATAAAACTCTTCTTTATAATCAGGACATCAAATTTTACTTTGTGTAAATTTTTGGTATTTTTCCGATAAAGTTCATTTTTTAATAAATAGTGTAAAATGTTGTATTTTAATTCAAAACCTCTTTTTTAATCTAATTTATTTATCCGATTAGATTATCATTTTAATTGTTTTTAAAGTGAAATTATAAAATATTTTTACCATTAAATCCAATAGTGGATGTTGGAATTTATTTCACTTTGAAATCCGACTTAAACTAGTGTCAATCTTTTGATACTTATTGTTTCATAAAAACATGCTATTTGCTCTGACAGCGTGAATTAATTATTATATTAATTAATCTGACTTATATGTTTTGAATTTTGTAAAATAGACTTCATTTTCGAATTCGGAATATCAAATATAGCTTATGGTGAATTTTTGGGATTTTTCTGAAAAACTTCAACTTTTGATGAATAGTGAACCACTAAGTGGTACTTATAAAAACTGATTTTTCTGTTTAAATGAAATTTTTCCATCTTTGTGTTTTGAATTTCAAAAATCCAACATACATGGTTGTCATTAAGAAGTAAAATTTGGTTCAATGGGATAAAAATAATTTTTTGGTGAATAGTAACTTATTAAGTTTTTAATCGCGATTAGTGGTAATTAGTGTAGTTTAAGGTAAAAATAACGCTTTAATAAAATAAGATGAGCTTGACACATGTCCTATCCTCATTGGTTGTGTCATGGAAGACCAAGAAAAGCCATGGGTCAACTTGGGGACCCCATGGAGCCACTTTGGTTGGGAAATGACATAAATAACTTTTTATTTAATGTAAAAGTAAAAATGACACAAACATAATATGTTTTACAAAAACAGTTTTTACATGGGGTTATAAAGATCAGATTTTTGATTACAAATAGTCATTGGAAGGATAAAAATATTTCCTACATCATAGTAATTTTTTATAATTTTTAGACACTAAATAAATTAAATTATTTATGACATCATAATGATGCAGCGATGACATCATTATTTAACGATTAAAATAAAATGGAAAGATAATGTAAAATCTATGAACAACACATGTCCAAAACTTATTGTATGGGTGGATTTCGAACCCTTAACACCTTATCCACGAATTATATCAATGTGGGGCCTTTTATAACCGAAACACATTTTCAAATAAAGTAATATTTCTTACTTTCCAAAAGTGCCACTCCTCTCCTCTTATAAAAGGCCCCCACCTCTACCTCATTTCACACACTCTTCAAGCCTTTGGCTCGGCCAAACCCTCCGCATTTACTCTCTACACATCTCTATACTCATCCTAGAGGATTCCCTTTGGGCATAATCCTTTCAAAGGAAGCCTTTAGGCTCAAATCAAAAGGAGTTACACTTTTAAAGGTAATTCATTCTCTCATGTTCATTTGTTTTATTTTTGCTTCTCCAACCCCCTAAACTCTTTTTATATAATTCTTTTGTAACAAAACTAGTATCTTCAAAATACTAGGGTGTTGTTATAAGATTTATTTTACCTAAACTCTCACACAACTACATCAAGTGGTTAAAGGACATACAATTTCCGTGGATGGAAAAATTCTGCCTCTCGAAACGATGATTGTTCAATACTAATTTAACACCTTCAACGGTGGCCATTATGATGTCAATATTTTTATATATGATATATAATATGTTTATGTTTTACTTTAGCTTCTGTATTTTTCATTTGTGGCTCAACTTTATGGCTTCCATTATGGGTGTACGCGATATCTTCATTTAAGGAAGTGCGGACTACCGCCCCCTCAAAGTGATTTGATTCGTTAAATACCATATGTGGGACGTATAAAGGATGGAACTATGATATTATATATGATATTATACTGTAATTATAATATAACTTTATATCATTATTACTCCATTCTATAAAATATGAAATAGAAATGAAAGTAGCGTTCATGTGTACGTACGGCTTACCGTCTCAATGAACGGTGAATTTCATTTCTGACCTCTAAATGATTATGTAATGTTATAAATTCATGAATTTACTGGATATATATGACATATATGATATCCAAATCATGAATATAATTCTGGATATAATAAAAATTTGACCACACGAACAACATGTAATTGTAAGAAGTCCCCTTTCGACTTAAGAACCAAATATCGACAAAACATACATTATTAACTTAAATGTTTACATAATGTTTATAACATGGAAATAAGTGATCTAATAGGAATAATGAACTAGAAAAAGGTTCTTAATAAAGTGGAAATTAAATCAAGTTTATTATTCAGGATGTTAAAGAACGATCGAGTAATGTCGGACCTGAGGTAAGGGATCCTACTCCTCTCTTTCTTTTTAAGTACACACTTTTATGTCTTTCCTTTTAAAGCTCATCTTTCTTGTTATTGGGATGATCTTTTATATTACACTTACTGTAATATTTATGTTCATGTGATGAGAGACCCTATTCTCTCTCATCAATCCATTTTGGACGTTTTGAGTGGCGCCGTTAGGCTGCCGAACTTTCGTAAGAGATCTAACCTCTCTCTTTCTTTTTAAGTACTCTCCTTTATGTCACTTATTTTAAGCTCCTATTTATAATGTTGGGGGATGTTCTTTTATATTTCTCTTTCTGTACATTTTATTGTAATGTGATGAGATACTCTATTTGATCTCATCAATCCATATTCGGAAGTTTTATGTGGCGCCGTTAGGCTGCCGAGTTTTCGTTAGGGATTTTTCATCTCACTTTTATTCCCGTGAGATTTATGCTACATTTTCCTAAAATTCCATTGAGTGGTGTATGTACTTCCCATTATTCTACTCTTTGTGTAATATACTTTCGTTTATGAGTATTTACATCAATGATCTATTGTCCTTCTTTCATGGGGTGTATGTTTTGAAAGATACCCATGTCGGTAAGGGAACCTTTCACCCTCCTCTTTTTTAAAAGACTTCTTTTGTTGGGTATTTTAATTTACATATTGTTATATTGGGATATGTTCTCATATATCCTTATTTATGTAAATTTTATGTCCAAGTGACGAGATACACTTTTTATCTCTCATCAACTCATTTTGATGTGATGCCGTTAGGCTGTCAAGGGAACTTTTTAACACAATTTCGATTTCTTTGGGTTCAACATGTAGTCATTGAATATGTCATCCATTGAATATGTTTGAATGACCTTTTATTGTTTTACACTTAATATCCACTTATATTGGGTGTATTTATATTTGTCACACATGTTTTTGAGATTGATTTGTCTTTAATTTAAGGATACATTCTCTATAAGGGATTTCATCACATTTGACATTTCTATTGAAGGATCATTGTTGTTATGCACCAATTCACTCTTATATGGTGTATATACTGTCCTTTGGAGTATTATATCATGAATCCATTTATTCTCAAGATATTATAATGTTCTGACTAAATGTTATTCCTCAATTATTGTATTCAAGTGTCTCTAATTTTGGTAAAACCCCTTTAACCAAAATATCGTTTTAAATGTTTTAATTATTTTGTCTTATTAATATCCATGTTTTAAAAATGGTTTTAAGGATTTATTTATATGGATATTAATGGTTTAAAATTTTAATCTTCAAGGTGGTATGAGACACTTTGATTCAAAAATCTCTTTATTAAATGTTTTAAATGGTTTTGGAAATGGATTCTTTTTGAATGGATTCATTATTTCAATATACTAAAATGTTATATTGTGATTGAAATGTGGAAATGTTATGTTTCCTTCATGCATGTTTTATGTGATACATTTATGTTATAGTTCTTTTGCCTTGTTATTAAAACGGGTGGTTCCGTGATAAACTAAGGGCGGGTGAGCCCGATATAGCTCTCCAATGCATTGGGTAATGCGAAGGAGTGAAACGATAAGGTTTCTCCGAAGAGATTTAGGGAATATACTGTGATGGGTATTCCAAACGTAACCAAGAGGGTTACTCCCTATGTAAGAATGTTATAAATGCCTCAAGTTACCTTTATGTCTTATGATTTCTATGATTTATTCATGGTTTGATGAGGTATGTTAAAGTGACTTTGTTTTATGGGTAAAGTATGATTTCATTCTTATGTATATATGAACTCATGTTTCATTTCCATATTTTTATAACTCTTACTGAGCTTTTTATGCTCATCCCAAGTTTTTGTAATGTTTTTCACAGGTCAAGGGAAAGGTACATGATGTGATGATAGTTTCAAGGATGTGTCAAGAAATAATCCGTGTTATATTTTAAATATGTTCCCGTTGATGGGAAGAATGAATACTGTCTTTTATGTAACCACTTTGTTTAAATGTGGAATGTAATGCATGTTTCATGATCTAATTCTCTAAAACTCTAAACCTGAAAAGATCCTCAATGAGTAATCTTGTAATAACTCAAGATTAAGTAAGGATTAAGGCTGGGGCCTTATAGTTGGTATCAAAGGTCGGTTTAGATAACTTTAGAGGTTAGAGTATTCTTTCAGCATAAGTGACATTACCATAATGGTTAGGATTTCAGAAAGAGTCCCAGTTTTAGATAAATTGAATGAGTAAGTATATCTTAGTGTTTATCTTACTCATTAGTACATGATGGTTTTGTTGATATACTCACACTGACCTTTTTGGTTTTAGTAAATGGCTGGATCTAGTAGGCACCAAAGTAAGAGTGGTTGTGATGGAAAATGTGACTGTTTTTTGAGAAAGCAACTGAATGATATGGGAGCTGCAATGAGAACACTTTTGATTATCCTCAACCAACTATCTGGAGTCATGATTGACCACCTAAACCTCGGAGATTTCTCTAAGGAATCATATATGCAAGAAACAAATACCTACGAAAGTACAGGTAATAATCATAAAGGTAAGTGTGTTAAAAAACCTATGTGTCAATGATGTGGAAAGAAACACCTAGGAAAATGTTTCAAAGGGACGGAAATATGCTATAGATGTGGAAATGAAGGTCATAAAGCAAGAACCTTCCATTGAAAAAGGAAGCATCCAGTTGACTCGAGGAAAGGGAAAGAAGTTATTTTTGAGGGATCAATTGAATGTTTTAAATGTGGTGTTCATGGTCATTATGAAAACACATGTCCTATGAAGAAGTTTCGTGAATGGGGTCACCAAGAGCATACCAATATTCGTTTACCAATACCTAATGCCATTCCGATTGAGGATGAAGAAACTGACAATGACCAATCAAAGGTATGTACTATTTCATGACTATTGTTTTCTTATTTTGGAATCTTAGGATATGATTCATGATTTTGTTTGTAGGAAAGAGGTATTTCGGAATAAGTTGGAAAGGAATGGATAATGGATCATGAAGAATGATGAATGAGTAAGATGTCAACATATAAGGGCTTCAAGAGTTAGGGTGAAATTCTTAAGAGTATTATGTCTCTTTTGATGATGGGGTTACATTAGAATAATTTTTATATTATGTGTAACCCTGATGTTTAATATAGGAAAATTTTATTCAAGTAATAGTTATCTTTTCTTTTGTGGACATAGTTATAAAGAACCATTTGGGTTTATATGATCCTTACTTTTTAGGTAATTATGGGTTACTATATGTTATGATTGAAGTGAAAGGCATGAGATAAAATTGAGGTTAAATTATGTTATGGTTATTTTTGAGGATTTTATCCCTTTTGGGTAATGATTTGAGAATTATATAGTTTTGGAAAAAGGACAACACGCAGACCGTGTGACAACCCGTCGCGTCGGACAATGCTGCGGGAATCGAACCCACAACCAAAGTGCGACTGGTATTTATCGCCTACCACTGGACTACGTGAAGTCCCTGGTTAGTTTGACGGATTATTTTTAGTTATATGATTTTATGAATTAAGATTAAGTTTATTTTGGGTTATCAATTAAAATGATTAACCTATCATGGAGGATATGTGATTAGGTTAATTACTCTTCAATGCGAGACTTTAAGAGCAACTGATTTTGTTTGGAGATAAATGTTACGATTTAACTTGGAAGACTATGTGACTAAATCCTTCAAATATTTGGGTTTCAATCTTAAATTGTTTTACTTTGAATAATTTTATGGACAGATTGTTTATATAATGGTCCTCGTTGATCTTTGGGTTTTGTTGGACAAATTTTGGAGATTAATCATAGATTTTCTTTTTATAAATGGTTATCCATTTCTAGATTATTTGATCCTGTACTAGCCTTTTTGGTTTTGGTTTTGGTTAAAGTCTAGAGACATGGGAATTATATAGTTCTATTTTGTGGATTAGGTGACTCTCTAGAAGTTGATTATAGTACTCTTAATGAGAACAAGTCTTCCTAAATACTCGTCTTTTGGAGAAAATATGATTTTGTGTAAGGAATCTAATAAAAGTTGAAAGTCAACATGATAAGTGATTATGCTTCCTTATGAATAAATTCCTCAAAAAAAGTAACTTAAAACAAAAATGTTTTCTATTAACTTTTCCTACTGGGGAAGCGAATACCGTTTAACCCATCACAAGTTTGTGATTTTCTCGTGGTTAACTTTCTCCTAAACATGATTTCTATCACTCTACATCAGAACATGACCCTTTGTTTTTTCCTCCATGTCCATATTTTCATACTTTGAATCCTAGTATGGGCTAACTCGGGTGATCTTTGTACTTATCTTTCTTTATTTTAAAGTGATTTTTTTACCGACTCTTCTCCGATGTGGGACTTTCAAGGATATTTCCAAGAACAATTTTAAAAATTGCGAGGACACAATTCCCAAAAGGGGGGAAGGATGTAACACCCCAGGTAAATAAAGAATATGACATTTTCATATTTATCCATATTTGTGAATAAAATTTTAATATGTCTTTAAAGGGGATGCTATGCTCGATGGCGTACCCAACACGCAACAACGAGTTTCTTGGGAATCTTACGTTGCACTCTAATAATAAAATAATATTATTTTAAGTGGCAGATAACATGTAGCCGTTGTATTGGTGGGAATGGATAGAAATAAATAAAATATGAATATATATGTTTTTTTAAATGTTTTTACATCTATCCAAAGGCTTAAAATACGGAAAGAATTCAATTTTAGGCTTTTATAACCTAATTTTCACTAAAGGTTCACTTATCGCCTTGTGATAGAGAACTGTCATTAAATATTGTTTTAATCAATATTATACATTCTTTTGGACCAAATAAAACTCTTCTTTATAATAGGGACATCAAATTTTACTTTGTGTAAATTTTTTGTATTTTTCCGATAAAGTTCATTTTTTAATGAATAGTGTAAAATGTTGTATTTTAATTCAAATCCTCTTTTTAATCTAATTTATTTATATGATTAGATTATCGTTTTAATTGTTTTTAATGTGAAATTAGAAAATATTTTTACCATTAAATCCAATAGTGTTTGTTGGAATTTATTTCACTTTGAAATCGGACTTAAACTAGTGTCAATCTTTTGATACTTATTGTTTCATAAAAACACGCTATTTGCTCTGACAACAGAAATTAATTATTAAAATAATTAATGTGACTTATATGTTTTTAATTTTGTAAAATATACTTCATTTTCGAATTTGGAATATCAAATATAGCTTATGGTGAATTTTTGGGATTTTTCTGAAAAACTTCAATTTTTGATGAATAGTGAAACCAATAAGTGGTACTTATAAAAACTGATTTTTCTGTTTAAATGAAATTTTGTCATCTTTGTGTTTTGAATTTCAAAAATCCTACATACATGGTTTTAATTAAGAAGTAAAATGTGGTTCAATGGGATAAAAATAATTTTTTTGTGAATAGTAACTTATTAAGTTTTTAATTGCGATTAGTGGTAATTAGTGTAGTTTAAGGTAAAAATAATGCTTTAATAAAATAAGATGAGCTTGACACATATCCTACCCTCATTGGTTGTGTAATGGCCGACCAATACAAGACATGGGTCAACTTGGGGACCCCATGGAGCCACTTTGGTTGGGAAATGACATAAATAACTTTTTATTTAATGTAAAAGTAAAAATGACACAAACATAATATGTTTTACGAAAACAATTTTTACATGGGGTTATAAAGATCATATTGGTGATTATAAATAGTCATTGGAATGATAAAAAGATTTCCTACATCATAGAAGTTTTTTATAATTTTTAGACACTATATAAATTAAATTATTTATGACATCATAATGATGCAGTGATGACATCATTATTTAACGATTAAAATAAAATGGAAAGATAATGTAAAATCTATGAACTACACATGTCCAAAACTTATTGGATGGGTGGATTTCGAACCCTTAACACCTTATCCACGAATTATATCAATGTGGGACCTTTTAAAACCGAAACACATTTTCAAATAAAGTAATATTTCTTACTTTCCAAAAGTGCCCCTCCTCTCCTCTTATAAAAGGCCCCCACCTCTACTTCATTTCACACACTCCTCAAGCCTTTGGCTCGGCAAAACCCTGCCCATTTACTCTCTCCAAATCCCTCTCCTAATCCTAGAGGAATCCCGTTGGGCAGAATCCTTTCAGAGGAAGCCTTTAGGATCAAATCAAAAGGAGTTTCACTTTTAAAGGTAATTCATTCTCTCATGTTCATTTGTTTTATTTTTGCTTCTCCAACCCCCTAAACTCTTTTTATATAATTCTTTTGTAACAACACCAGTATCTTCAATATACTAGGATGCTTTTATAAGATTTATCTGAGCTACACTCTCACACAACTACATCAAATGGTTAAAGGACATACGGTTTCCGTGGATGGAAAAATTCTGCCTCTCGAAACGATGATTGTTCAATACTCTTTTAACACCTTCAAAGGTGGCCATTATGATGTCACTATTTTTATATATGATATATAATATGTTTATGTTTTACTTTAGCTTCTGTATTTTTCATTTGTGGCTTACCTTTATGGATTCCATTATGGGTATATGTGATATCTTCATTTCAGGAAGTGCGGACTACCGCCCCCTCAAAGTGATTTGATTCGTTAAATACCATATGTGGGACGTATAAAGGATGGAACTATGATATTATATATGATATTATACTGTAATTATAATATACCTTTATATCATTATTATTCCATTCTATAAAATATGAAATAGAAATGAAAGTAGCGTTCATGCGTACGTACGACTTACCGTCTCCATGAACGGTGCATTTCATTTCTTACCTCTAAATGATTATGAAATGTTATAAATGCATGCATGTACTGGATATATATGACATATATGATATCCAAATCATGAATATAATTCTCTATATAATAAACATTTGACCACACGAACAACATGTAATTGTAAGAAGTCCACTTTCGACTTAAGAACCAAATATCGACAAAACAAACATTATTAACTTAAATGTTTACATAATGTTTATAACATGGAAATAAGTGATCTAATAGGAATAATGGACTAGATGAAGGTTCTTAATAAAGTGGAAATTAACTCAAGTTTATTATTCAGGACGTTAAAGAACGATCGAGTAAAGTTGGACCCGAGGTAAGGGATCCTACTCCTCTCTTTCTTTTTAAGTACACACTTTTATGTCTTTCCTTTTAAAGCTCATATTTCTTGTTATTGGGATGATCTTTTATATTACACTTACTGTAATTTTTCTGTTCATGTGATGAGAGACCCTATTCTCTCTCATCAATCCATTTTGGAAGTTTTGAGTGGCGCCGTTAGGCTGCCGAACTTTCGTAAGAGATCTAACCCCTCTCTTTCTTTTTAAGTACTCTCCTATATGTCACTTCTTTTAATCTCCTCTTTGTAATGTTGGGGGATGTTATTTTATATTTCTCTTTCTGTAAATTTTATTTTAATGTGATGAGATACCCTATTTGATCTCATAAATCCATATTCGAATGTTTTATGTG